>CM033471.1:87215904-88415904 GCA_019447015.1 Hymenochirus boettgeri
TCCCCCAAATCTGGGGCATTTGTTAACTATGCCAGTGGACTATGGGAAAGTGATCAGAAGTAGCATTTTCCGAACAAAATGGGAAATAACCCGAACCAATCTTTATTTCTGACTTTAGTTCACCTTTAAGATTATATCATAAACTTTGAGAAAAAGTTTATTGTAAACATCTTAGCTAAAGACTGGGCTGTTTGCCCACGCTAAGATGTAATTACTTACACTGGTAGATCTTTGTAAAAAAAAAAAAAAAAATAATGATGACTGTATTTTCATTACTATAGCTTAACAGGAAGAGTTTAATATAAATTAACCTATTAAAAAACAATATCGGGCTAAATAATTAATTTGTTTTAATCTTGTTTGTGGTCTAATTGGTGTCAGAGGAAAACAAAGTTATTAAGTACCGGTTACATGACATCTACGAAACCTGGATATTTATGGAAGCAAATAAGCTTGGCTGCAACATAGTTATATGGCAATTCACAGAATGGAGCCATTTAACAATCAAACATTGCAGGCAGGTAATTCAATTTCCGTGACTTTTTTACTCTTTCACCCTCACTATCACCAAAACTTGTTAAAACACGAGCGGACAATTGTCAGATTTTGCGCAAGCTACTTTCGAGGGTTACTGCCAATTTGTGGGTTACCAACGAACAATACTTTTGAGGGTTACCGAAAATCGAAGGCTACATTCGGGGGTTAGCGAACGATACATTCTAGGGTTAGCAAATACGATCCGTACATTCGAGGGTTAGAGAACAATACATTCTATGGTTAGAGTACGATAATTATCGAAAATATAGCGGCGAGTCCGGAAAAACTAATAGTTTTAACACAAACTAGTTTGAATAGTTTGAGTTCATCCGAACTCATAAAGTTCGGCTCAAACTCGGGTTCGAGTTCGGTTTTGTGTCCATCTCTACTCAACAGTTGTGCGTTGGAGCTTAAAATGTGCCTACTTCTACACAACAGCTTTATCTGTAAATATTACTCCCATTTTCTTGCCCATAAGCTTTGAAACAGACCTGGAATCTGTCAGACGGTTGACTGTTTAAAATGTTTGTAACCAACGTTACTTTATTTAGCAGCAAAGGGAATGACCCACATTTCTATTATATATTTCAGGTTTCATTTTAAATGGTTCAAACATTGTGTTGAATAACATTAATTTTTATTATTCAGCGCCATAGGTTACAGCCAAGATACAATTATGTCCTTTTGAACCGGTTCACATTCGTTTTTGAATAACATTGTCATAATTCAGCTTCAGGGGTGTTAAGCAAAAGGGCAAACAAAAGAATTCCAGTGGAGCATTTCAAATGATTTCCAGAAAAACAAAATGACTTTCATAGCATTTGCATTTTTCTAAAATAGTATCAACTCTGTCAATTTATATTAAGTATATGATATTAGGTTAATCTGTTCCTCGGTCAATTACAGTTGTAGTCTTAAGGGGAGTACCATAAGTGCCAAAAACTACTTGGCCACATATATATTTTGTGTTTCAATTAGATTCAACTGGACCTTGACGTTTAGTTCTTGAAGACGTTTCCTAGTCATCCCAACGCTTTCCAATTCGAATGACTTGTACAAGAATCTGTGGCAATTATGTACCCTGGTAAAATCCTCAATACCATATCACGCATGGTGTTAAGGAGTGATTTGGATAGTGGCTAAGAGTGTTTATAGATCGCCCCGAGTAAGGTGTCAAAACAGCATTGTGCATGGCAGAACATGTTAGTGTCGACCCCCCCCCCCTACTATTTAAGGCTTGTCTTTACTTATTTTTCAACTATAATGGGCCTCCTTACACACCTCTCTTGAACCAGTTACGTTCCTTGTGCCACATATGTTTAACATTCCATCTTCAAAGGTTGTCCTTTACCCTTAGAGTTAAAGGTACCACGGCTGAGTCATGACCCCGAGAAGGATTGGCTCTCTTGCGGGCTAATACGTTGCGCAGTCGGATGACTATCGAAACGTTCTTCAGAACTAAACTTCAAGTTCCAGTTGATCTAATGAATCACAGAATATATACCTATGCTTCACAGCATATTTGTGGCCAACTTAGTTTGTCCTTTAAGATTAGGTGTGGTCTATAGCCATAGAGGGGGATTACCCCAAGATGAAGTAAGGGGGATGCCTGCCAGCCACAAGCATCTTTAAAGCAACTAGTTTACTCAGAAAGTTAACACCCCACTACTTCGTCCTTTTTTTCATTAATCTGAAAACGGAATAATGGGGGTGTGCATTGCGTCATAATTGTTTTGGTTACAGCTGGAAAACAGGACTGTCAAGAGGATCTAGCATTGGATCGCGCTACGCAGGTAAGTTTACTTCTGTATCTTGTCCTTCCGGATCTGTTACAATCAGATTGTAAGAATGGGGCCGGGCTAGATTTATACTGTTTTTTTTTCCCCTAGGCCAGCTTTGTCTCCTATCCTAGTTAAATTAACACGACAGCATCTTTTTTGTACTGATATGTATTCTTAGCATTTTACACTGTTTTTATGGTGGGTCACACAACATTGTCAAAACGTTACACTAGTAATTTGTTTTTGGATGCTAAACTTCAAGAAATGCTGAAAAAATGGAAATCAGAAGGGGGGGGGGGGGAGAGTCCCTCGTGCACTAATAATTTAATAGAGATGTCCTTCCATCACCTGTGCTGGTAAACCTATGCTGGGGTTGGGGGCCATTGGGTGTGTTTGGGCGAGAGCTCAAATGGGACAGTCACGTAGGTCACCTGCCCCTATAATACTTCTATCCTCAGTACAAAAAATCTTATGTGTGAGGGGGAAGTCAACACCTCCAAGTAATGGCCTAGGCACGTTCCTTCTTTACGATTCAGTGCAGTCTGCTGCAAACGCCATCTTAGTGTGTAACTGTAATTGAGGTATTATAAAGACATAAGTCCATCTAGTCAAAAAGACCCACTTTAAAAAAAACAAAAAAAAAAAACCTCCAATCAAAAACCCAAAAACCACAAAAAAAAAAAAAAAAAACAAAAAAAAAAAAAAAAAAAAAAAAAAAAAAAAAATCAGAGAAAAAAAAATCTTAAAATGGGGGTGGAAAAAAAAAAAAAAAAAAAAAAAAAAAAAAAAAAAAAAAAAAAAAAAAAAAAAAAAAAATTCCATCACTTTACAATACACCTCTCTTTAAACCCTACCTAATTGATCCAGAGGAAGCAAAAAAAAGCTTTTATGGGGGTGGGTGGTGTGTGAATTCCTTCCTGACTCCAATGGAATTGGGAAGTTTTCTCTGGATCAACCAGATCAAAGTACTGTATTAATACCGTATTCTCAATATTATTTACTTTTAGAAACTATCTAGCCCAATTTTAAGGCTCTCACAGTTCTTACTGTAAAGACCTTTCCTAATGAAGATGAAACTTCTTTCTTCTAGTTAAAGGATGTCCATTGTCCTCTCATATGACTTATTAGTGAACAATGCACCAGAGAGTTTATATATGGCCCATTATTATTTTAAAAGTGATCATATCCCCACGCAAACGTCGCTTCTTCAATGTAACAGTCCTACTTGTCTAATCTGCTGCATAGGCAAGCCCCTACATTCCCTTATATATAGTTGCCCTTCTCTGAACTGCTTCCATTTCCCGGATGTCCCTTTTATATTCATATCATAAACTCACTACATATTCAAAATTAGGCCTTACCAGTGCATGGTTAAGAAGAAGAATAGTATTGAATGTATTCCCCTCTTTATTAAAGACAATAGCTCTAGTCATTGATGTCTGCATTATTTGCTAAGCTAAGTCGTGTTATCTACTGACTTTAACCTGCAAATCTTTTTCCATTAGAATTACTTACACAGAGTTTTTATGGTGGAGGTGGCACAGGGATTATTAAATCCAAATGCATCACCTAATTTATCAACATTGAATCTCATCTGCCATTCTTGCTGCCCATTTTGATAATCTATCTAGGTCTGCTTGCAACACTTGCACATCATTTGAAGTTTCCAAAGATCTGCATAGTTTATTGTCATCAGCAAACACAGAGACTGCTCTCAATGCCCCCTCTAAGAGTCATTATAAAACGATTAACAGAAGCAGCCCCAGTTAGAACCCTGAGGCACTCCGCCTTAGAACTTTAGCCCACATAGAGTAGCTTCATTAACCACCCTCTCTGTTTGCGACCCAATAACCAATTCTCTCTCCAGGACAAATGTTTTCTTCAAGGCCAACAGTCCTCAGTTTTATACATGAGTCGCCTTGTGGCACAGTATCAAAAGCTTTCGCAAAATCCAATATACCCATCCACTGCTGTGCCTGAATCTAACTTCTTACTCACCTTCTTCATAAAACCCAAGTAGATTTGTCTGGCAGGATCTATTTCTCATAAATCCTTGCTATCTTAAAGTCACCAAAATAACAGACCCGCCGCTCAATGCAGAAACATATAAGTGTCGTGCTTGTGTCAGGCAGATTTGCCAAATAAAGCTTTTTGCAGCCTTCTGTTTTCTACTCTGATCTTAAAGTCACGCCAACATTTTTTAATTATCGTTAGTATAAGTGTAGGAGCAGCAGCCATTTCCCTGTAAGTTCCTTAGGATTTTGCAGAGGTGGATTTACATCTCGCCACACCATAACCCTACCCCTCAACAAAGGCCACACCCAAAACAACACCATTTTTACTTATATAATACATTATTGTGTGGAATTTGGGAAATGCAATGAAACTTGAACTGTTATATAATATATTATACAATTAATATTAACTTTACCACAGGGGATGTCAGATACTTTTTAAAAACCTGCTGTGCTGCAAATTTAAGTGGCAACAATAAAGGACAGATTGAAAGCCCCCTTGTAACCACTGGCGCCCCTACACACGTCCCTACTGTGCCTAATGGTAAATTTGGACTGGGCTTTTGTTTGTCCAGTTTATATAGGATTGGGACCTCTTGTCTGAAGGCCAGGCTTGTCATAAGGTGTCCTCTAGAGGTTTTGCCACCTGAGCCAACTTTTGAATGCCGCCCCAAGTACCATTAGTGCCATGAAGTGTGCCACTGCAACCAGGGTTAGTTGTGCATGCTTTCAGTAAATTGCATTTTAGACATTTGGTCTTTTAAACTTCACAGCGATGCAGTATTTATACAGTTCCTCATTTATCCACGCTAGTAACAATCGGTAAAACATAAGTAATAAGGGTTGAATAAAGACATTGTCCATCAAGTCCCAACCTATTTCACCCTCTTTTTTTTTTTAACCCTACCTAACAGTTGATCCAAAGGAAGGCAAAAAAAAAAACAGCTAAGGGGGGGAAAAATTCCTTCCTGACTCCAAACGGCAATCGAAAGTATCCCTGGATCAACCCAGATCATATGCATTAATACCATAATTCCCAATATTTTTTAGTTTAGAAACTTATCCAGGCCGTTTTTTAAAGCTATTCAATAACTTGCCATTACCACATCTGCTGAAGACAGTTCCACTTCCACGGTTTTTGCTGTTATCACTGTAAGAAACCTTCCTAACCTGAAGATAAAACTTCTTTTCTCTAACTTAAGGATGTCCACGATCCTCTGATATGACATATTAGTGAACATGCACCAGGAGTGTCATTGTAGGCCCATTAAAATATACACCAATTACATTACACACACCATAATTCCTGTAGAATAAATATTTTTTTCCAAAAGATTTGTAAGCCTGCCACCACGTCAAGGTAGATTTCTTTTAGCAGGCCCTAAGTAACCTAACCAAGTTTCTCCTATGCCCAGCTCACACAGATAGGTACATATAACATGCCTAATGTCCAGATCATAACAGATAGGTGCATATAACATGCCCCTAATGCCCATATCACACAGATAAGGCCATATAACATGCCCCAGATCACACATGGCACTATAACATGCCCTATATGAAAAGATCCCCCACACTACGTGGGTGAAAATAGATGCGCACACAGATCACTTACATTAGTTTTTTTCGGTAAAAATCTCACCATCATAAAGCTTAGCAAGCTATTTACAACCCTGATTTATCCACTATTCTGGCTTTGAGGTCTTCAATACATTTAGTACAATGCAGGAATAAACAAACAAGCATTACAAACGATTGCTTTGCGCTCTCATTGGTAATTTGACATGACCTTCTGATACTGCCGATATTAGGTAACTTGCACTTTGTTATTATTTTTCAAAAGGAATGTGATTGTAGAATCCTGCTGCAAACTGAGAACTAAAGAGCAAAACATTTTTTTTTGTAAAAACAAATACCAGTATACTAACTCGAGTATAAACCGGGTTTTTCGAGGCTGTAAATCAGCCCTAGAAACTTGAACTCAGTTTTATAACTGGAGTCACTACTTACTTTACCCCTCCAGCAGCCGCATGCTCATTCACTGTACTGGCGCGCTGGCATGACGCAATGCCCGGCGCCAAGCCCGGCCCAATTATGACGTCAGCCAGCGCGCCAGTACAGGAAATGACGCGCGGCTGCCGGAATGCTTACTGTACCTACCGAATGATCTTCAATGCTGGCACACAGCAACAGTCCCCAACATGAGCCCAAGTATACTTGTCCAATTACGGATGGACAAGGAGAACCCCACAGGTACCCACTGAACTGGGTGGGAGGGTGAGGGTGCAGATGATTGGAAACTACAACCCCCACTACTAAAGCATGCTTGGGATTGTAGTTTTCAAACATCTTAATGCCAAGGAAGAAGAATGTTTGACTTTTTAATGAACCACAAGAATTCCTCATACGTAATGTCTTTCCTGTATGGGAATTCTGCTGTCCATTTTAAAGGCCAACTAAAGCCCTCAAAACGAACAGAACGCAGTAGTGGTTAGTAACATTTTACCCTCGGTTTATACTCAAGTCAACCACTTTATTAGTTTTTTAGGTGAAATTGGGTACCTCGGTTTAACCGGGTTGGTTTAATACTTCGAGTATCTACGGTAATGTATGTACTTACTAAAAACATTACATGGTGGACCCTCTCTCTGGCTGCCCTTTTTTTTAACAATAAAACCACATAATGCCAATTAATTGCTAGCACTCCCCAGTATTCTGATGGTACAGCAAAAACCACCAACCAGTAGCTAATAGAAAGTTAGAGGAACACTAAACAGAAGCTAAATGAAATTAGAGAACACTAAACAGATTTTTTAAGTACATGCATCCGAATCTATTATTCACCGGAGGTGAGAACATTTATTCCCACCCCTGTGAATATAGGATGGGGGAAAGTGCAAAACTTACCATGCTGGCGTTCCATTCACGGCTCCTTTCAGCTCTCAAATGCGCTGTCCCAACTGATCCCCTATCTTCGACCCATGCGAGCCATACAACAATAGGCGCGTAATTGGGACAGCTCGCCTGTAAGCTGAGAAGAGCCGTGATGAAATGCTAGTAAGGAAAATCTTGCACTGTCCTCTGGGCGTTCTATTATTCCAAAGGGAGGTAGAAATCATTCTCAACTCCCTGTGATAATAGATACAGATGCGTGTACTTAAAAAATACAGTTTTAGTATTCCCTTTAATAAGTCCAAGACATTCATTCATGGAGGTGATGCCATTGAAGCCCACAGCTGGCAGTACTTGAGACCCATTGCAAAGATGCCATGTGGTAATGTTTTCTGTTTATTCCAGCACAGTTAATACAGGCCTGACTAGAAATCAATCACCTTTTGGCCACCTCTCTGCAAATAAACAATGTTTAGAAAAGAAGAATAGAGCTGTCCAGATCCTTAGTTTCTTTCAAGGGGAAATCCCATTTGTATTGATGCAGAACACGTGTTTATTTCTCTGCATTTTGCATTTGCAATTCATTTTCATTACATTTTTGCATAGAACTCTTGCCAATGCACAATTCTTTTGAAGAATGCATCTGACTTTATTGTATGGTCTGTTTATCACACATGCATACATTCCACAAATAGATGCAAGCAAGAGTGGATGAGGCTAACTAGACTTTCTATAAAAAAGCCCCCAATGGGTTATTCAGATTTAGTACCATAGACTACCATTTGGCTTGCTCAAAACCTATATCGGGCACCAATTTTTGGTTTAGTCTGTGGCTCAACTTTTGTTTACCCTAAGGGTTTAACCCATAGGAACACATCCCAACTGTGTATTATAAATAAAGGGCACGTGCCACTACTAACTTCTGTCTTAAAGCAAAATAAAATATCATTCTCATAGGTTTTTCAAATGGACACAGGTATATACGTAAATTGTAGTAACTATATTTTCGTACATCCCGGGACACTCTTGTTTGCTCTATGACTAAAGAGAGCAATACCAAGCACTCAAGCTATCTGCAGCAGTCCGTTTTAATTAGTCACAGTGGACATATTTGAACTGCAAATAAATTTAGGTAAGCCTACAGATTTCTTTTTGGTGTCTTTTATTAGGGCACTGCAATTGAGAGAGAATTCCAATGCACAATAAGGCAAAGAATAAAATACATATTTATGTTTGCCTTCACTGTATTCTCCATCTTCAAATGTGTGGTTTAACTGTTCAGCATTTCCAAAAAATGAATAAAAACAAGTATTCCTCAGCAGTGAGTTTTGCCTAAGGCTGAGAGAATATCCAAGCCAGGTGCCCACAATTAAGTAATATACTGAGCAAGCACCTGTATAATATCAATTTAAAATGTGCAGAAAGGCTGTTTTGACTATCCACGCCGGCCACCTGGGTTTTAATTAGAGAACATGCAAAACCTTCTTAGAATTAACAACCGCACCATTTGACTGATCATCGATATGTTTATGCATGGAAAACTCTAACTACAGCAAAAGAAAAGGAAAATACAATTACAGTCTTCAGAAAACTATAACCAGAGATCACTGGCACCAGAGTTTTTAAGTTTAATTCTTTACTTTCTCTCTCTCTCTCTTATTTTGTAAACCTTTTCTTTAAACTTTTTTCTCGATCGAGTTTATTTGTTTGAGGTTTTATTTTTCCAATAAAAATCTTTGCAGTTGTAATTTTGATGAACCCTAAACAGTATTACTTACAAGTTTTGGTCGATGTACCAAATCATTTTATAAAATTAAAGGTTTATTACCCAATCACAATATTTCATATCTAATAGCTTTGCTATATTTTAGGGGGTGCATGTGCCCAGAATCCGCCCTTTCTGCTGGTTATAGTTTACCTGCAGTGTTGCACCTGAGGTCATCAAAACTAAAGTGCAAGGGGTGTCAGTGTAGGGGATTAAAACAATGGGAGCCAAGTTGCAGACTGAAAATAATGTTTAAAGGACAACAAAGCTTCAGAAAAACACTCTTTCAGAAGGAAAGAGCGCCTTAATAAAACATTAATCTGCGTCTCCTCTTTCTTTTGATACGGTTTGTTGGAAATGAACATTTAATAACATAGGGTTTGTGTTTTATTTCCCAACTTCAGTATCGCACAGTGTGGTCACTGACCTTAAGTTCTTTACACATGCTCAGTCCTAAGAAACTCGGAACTTACAGTTAGCACACCCCTCTAGCCATCCTTTTAACAGCACAGATTAGCAAGGGGCATGTGACTGATGTTAAGGGGTGTGGCCCAGGTCACGGCACATAAACACATTATTTCATCCCAGTTACATTTCTTTAAAACTATTTAGAAGTATTTTATAGTTTATTGGAGTTTTATTAGAGGGGATATTTTCAGATTCTGATGTGTAAATATTTGGGTTTTAGTTTTCCTTTAATTGTTTGGGAACAGGTGTGAAACTGATCACATTAGCAAGCAACAGAGGCCACCAGTAGCTTAAAAAATCGGTTATATTCATACTTTTTTTCTATAGCATATCAATTAACCATATCAATTTTAGCACAGTACATCAATTAATACCCCTTTAGTGCTTCAACAGTACAACATAATATATACAAGGACAGAAGAACAAAGGCTACTATAGCAACATTTTTAACTATAATAAGGTTTGTACCTGTAACAATTATTGAATTTTTTTTTTTAATTAGAGGTACTAAATACATACCTGCAGTATGTTATTCTTTTATTAGTCATGAAACTCCTCTGTACTCATTTCCTATATTTTAAACTACAAGGAAGCATTATTCATTAATCTTAAAGTCTGTGGGCAATTAAATTATAATGGAATTATACTTTAACATGGGAAGAAGCCTTTAAATAGATGTGGCTAAAATGTTGGGAGCTAACCCACTGTTCAATAAAACCTTTTCAGAATAACTTCCTTGGAAAAATCCTGCCACTTGCCCACATGCCAATATCTGTAGTACATATGTACCTTCCCAATGTTCAGGTGTGTGAAACATAAGAAAAATTGTAGCCTTTTAGTTGGGCATTATTATTAGAGATGGCCGATTTTTCGTTCGGTTTTCAGATTCCTTGTCTCGGGAAATCCAGAAGATCCAAAAATCCGAAACAGACAAATTTTCGATTATTTATCGAATGTTCAAGGCTATTTTTGATAATTTCCTAAAATAGCCTTGAACTTCTATATCCTCGAAAATACGGCATTTTCAATAATCCTCGAATGTTCAATAATTATAAAATAGGGTCCGACAGTCCCCGAAATTCGTGTCCGATTCAGACCCAGATCCCATCTCTGTTAATATAAAAACGGGTGCCCCAGTCATGTTTTCTGCAACAACTCGGATTCAGCTATTAATACTGACCAAGTGACGATCTTCCACCTGTACCAGCAGATACAATTATGATCCATGGAAGGCCACAAGAGCAAATATATCAGTTACATTACAACCACATCACATAACATTTTGAGCGTAGAAAACGAAATCTCATGGGTTCGGAACTAAATGGATATGTGTAGAAATTCTCTGTGTATGCTGGAGTCAATATAAATCTATTGATTAATAAAATTATGTTATACTATTTGAATTCCCTTTTTGGTGTTCGCAGTATATAGGAATATTTTCAAAGACTTTAAAGACGGGACCACTCACTCATGTTTCAAGCACTTTCATCGGCTTCTGTATAAATATCTGTAAATGCAATTCTCCGCATACAGCAAAGTTGTTGCAACATCTCTACCTTGTTTTTTAATATAGACTATCAAAACCTGAAGCCTTGTGCCCCATAACCTATCACCTTAAGAAACATTGAATTTATAATAACATTTACATATAACATCTGTAACTGACATTAGAGCTGATCCTGATATTTCTGACTGACATAAACACCAATCAGTAGTCCCAATCAGTAGTCTGGTGTTAACACCAATATTTTAGTGTGGCCTATTGAGAAACCAAATTTACTGGTATCTTCTATCTCTTTTTCAACCAACTTCAAAAATGGTTGGAAAACACATTGGCTGTATGGGTTTACAAAATATCCCGGCACAGCTACATACACGATTTAATATCGCTTTGCTACTCTTTCGTAGGACTTGTTTACACCATCTTATATGGCATTAAAGTCACGCAGACCGGCCACATGAATGGATTACCCAGATCTCCAAACGAAGATACTAACTTGCAAAAAATGATAGCTGCAGATCTGTGTCATATCCCGTTGACGGTTCCTAAAATAAAGGGCAATTTTTGCACCAGTCCATATTGTCTCACTTGAGAGCGCAGGGGGTGACATATCTTTATACTACTGGATCTCCTTAAAGGGGAAGTTCAGTGTAAATACATGCTGCTTTTCAGAAAAAAGAGCGTATTTTTTCATCCCAATACCTTAACCTGCCAATTCACTTTTTGTCTGTATATAAATAATGCAACTAAATACTGACTTCCTGTTTGTAGGACCCCTAATAGAGACTGTTATGGTCTTGCCCTTGACCCCAGCACCTGGGTTGATTCAGTTGCTCAGTAAATCTCTGAGCATGTTTGACCCATCCAACACCAATCAGTAGAAATTACTGTTAGGAACATTCCAAGGATGTGGTGCATCCTGGGAATAAGAAGACCGTTGGAACCTGAATTAGCGTTTCACTGTCAACAGCAGTGAACCAAAGGGTATGAAATAACTTTCAAAATGGTAGAAATATGTAGAATAACTAAGGAGGCATTACAACAAACTAACAATTCACAAATATTGATAATTTTCATCATGAACTGTCCCTTAAATAACAACAATACTTTTTTTAACGGTATAATACATTATTTATATTGAAACCCTGAAATTTAACTAGTAATCATAGGCAAAACTTGTTTTCTTTTTTCTTCATTATTGTGATTTCAAATCGTAATAATATTTAATATAATCGTAACAATTTTAGCAAAATTCTGCCCATTGAAAGACCCTTTTTTCATTTTTTACACTGTATGTTTTAAAAGGAAACTAATAGTCTGGGAACTTGCCATGTCTATGCTATGTGATTGTGGTATTTCTTACTTTTATATAAGATCTTAGCATATTGTGTGCTTTGTTATTCAAAGCGTTCTTGACTGCCAACACCATATAAAATAATTAATACTCAGTTACTTTAGTGATTCCCCGAATCTATTATTTATTCATAAGAAATCTCCTGGAGTGCAGCAGAGTGTAACTATGTTTTAATCATGAGGTCTGGTCTGATGCTTGGTTCTTTCCTCCTACGTTACATGAATCAAACTCCCAGACAGCTCATATTGGCATATAAATGACAATAAAAAATTCACCAAGGGTCCGATGCATCATGTCAGTGCAATGTGTTAGTGCTAGGTTAGAGTTTTTTTTTTTTCTTGAGTCTTCTATACTTGTTGTATGAGTTTGGCTCTTCTCATGAGTAATAGAAAATATGTAAAAAGTTGTCAGCTTGATTAATTAAGGTCAAGAACAGAAATGCTCGCATTGATAGGTTTACACAAACTAGAATGACTTAAAGTCAAGTTGGAAAGCAATGTAAATATCCTTTTACAACCGTATTTCTAGATATGCATGATTTATTTCTTTAATATAACACGGGCAATGGAAAAGGCTGTGAATCTTTCATTGCAGAGTCCAGAAATACGAAGGATACTCAAAAAACAGCATGTTGTATTGTGATACTTACGTCTGTACAAACTTGTACTTTGTGCAGAGTCTTTTCTGAGAAAATAATGAGTTCTTTATGTTTTTCATTATTTGTTGTATGTTCTGATTTGAAAGGAAACGTTGGTTAAGAGGTACATAATAAGATCCTAGTGCACAAATGATGAGTCTTTACTTTTTAAGGTATTTTGGTTTAGGTATTCCATCCCTTAAATAAGAAACACTACTACTGAACTTGAATGTGATTGATTTTACTCTTTGGTGCTTTCTTGGTTATCCACGCCGGTTAAAAATAATAGGGAAAGGAAGAGTATCATCAGGCATCACAGTGGCTTTGTGGTTAGCGCTGAGTTCAAATTCACCCTTGGACACTCTGCACAGGAGTTTGTATGTTCTCCCTCCCCGTGCCTGCGTGGGTTTCCTCCGGGCACTCCGGTTTCTACCACAATCATAAAGAAATACTGACAGGTGTCAAAAATGTGGCTTAGATTGTAAGCTCTTCGGGGCGGTAATGTAAAATGTAGACATGTTTTTTGTAAGTGCTATGGAAGACCACAAATCAATCATTTTTAGGTATTAGTATGGCGTATATATAATATAAGTAAAATATACATAGTAAATAAAATAAATAAAAGCATTATGTAAATAAAGCACACACAGACGTCCCTTGCAAGCAGAGTGTGCCAGTGTTATAGTGGCTCTTGGTACTACAGAACGTTTCTAACTGTCGTGATGTGGCATCTCCATACATCACCTTACAATTTGTAAAACTTTATTCAGGGTCTGGTCGTCTATTATATGGGAAATCACCAAAACTAAATACCAAACAATTTTGGGGTTATGGTACTTTAAGTTGCCCCAAAAATCACTATCCCAGGGAGAAGGAAATCCTATTTCCACCTCCTGGATTGTTTTGTAGGAGCAGTAAGCTGGGGGATTTGGGTGTACATAACACTAAGAAACACCCATACAGGAATCAGAAATAATAATGATAAATTAAACCGTTTTATATTGAAGGAATATCTCTAATCCATAAAATCAATTGGTTTGCAAACTTGTTTCATAATTATGTGTTCCAAAATGTTTGTGATATTCAAATCCAAATCATTAAATGTCTTAAATTTTGTGTCACAAAAAAATATAGAATACTTATTTCTGGTCATATTACATCTGAGTGAACAGTACAACACGTTTACCAAACCAGCTGTTCCACCAGTGCTTCAGGGAAAGGTCAGTGAGTGAGGTAATCCACCAGTTGAATGTTATTGCTGGTACAATGCCCTTCGCCAATCCCAACAAGATGAATTTTTGCCTTCTCTCGGCACCAGCTCTATACTTCCTCCCTCCCCCATCCACACCACAACTCATCCCCAGACTTTGTGATCAGATTCCCACCCTGTCCCCCCAAACAAGTACACTTTTTATGCCTCCAATTTGGCTCCCATTCTTTAAATCCCTTTCAAATTACACCCCTTATACCTCGGGTGACCGCAATGCTCCAGAACTGCAGATAACAATTACAGCAGAAGGGGGGGACCTGTACCCCCCTAAATACACCTATGTTCAGTAACAAATTACATTACATTTGTTACTGTCCACATATAGCAGAATGTCTGCTGCATTAGCATCCATAGCTACTTGCAACTTTCCAACAATATCTCAGCAGCCTGTAACCACAAGACACGTTCTAACTATAGATGTTTTAAGAGTTAGAATAAGTACACAACAGTAGCCTCTGGGCTGTCAGTAAATCCATCTTTGATGTCCTGTGTTCCTTCCTCTTGAAGACTTTATTTAATTTCACAATATATTCCTCAATGATTTTAACGCAAGAAGCATCTTGAATTGAAATTGTACAGTGTGTAGGAATATGCAGTGTTATTCTGTTGTTACTTTTTCGTTCTTCCCTGGTTGTCTCTCCAGGTGTTAGTAGATTTTCATGATAATGAATTCACACAGTAGAAATTCTAGACTAAATTCACTATTTACTCATAGTGCAGAAATATCAGGAAATATACCATATCAGTGTTCTCTCACGCCAGTAACTCATTTACAAGCTAACATTTCAATGGTCGCTACAAATTAATAGCATGGCAAACTTTGCACCTCTTATTGCATCAGCTATATACATCTAATCCTTTCTTTTAACAGATAGGTAATTTGTTTTTTCAACAGTAACAGAATACAGTAACTGTAAATGAATTTTTTTTTTTTAACATTTAAGAAGTACACCTTGGGTTTCTGGACATTCGAGTTATTTCAGGAAATCCCACACCTGTATAATGTTTCTCATTTCCTATCATTTTTACAAAAAAAATCATATTTTAAGGCACAGTGGAGAGTTAGAAATATAGAACATTATATTTAGACAAACCTAAAGCAGATGCTGTTGTGGTTTGGGAAGTTTATGTACCTTGCACATGTACACGAACCTGGAGAATCTTCGTGACAACTGAACAGGGCTAATCTCCTGTAAACTCTTCATAAGTATGTTTGTCTTTAGAAAGAAAGCCTTTCCTTATTTTTTATCCTGGGGCAATAGGATGGATGTTAAATATAAAGAATATTCTTAAACATACATAAAAAAAGCCACATTGTAAGAATTATTTGTTGACTATTGCACCAGAATAAATTTCATTGCATAAGACTACTAACTCATGGATCTACCCAAGTCCCCACTCCCATTTTGGGACTAAGCAGACCGATCTGGGATGGAGGGGCAGGCCTTTAGGATCATACACCTCTGGGAAACATCATGACATCTGTATGGGTTTTTAAAATTGTAAAACTGCAGTTCCTTCCAACCTTCAGCCTCCAAATTTTATCTGTCCGTCATACTACTGTTTTTTTTGCATTAATAACTTAGTGAAAACTGTTCCAGTTCCTTCTTGGTGTCCCCTATGAAAAATCAGCCTGTTTTGTTTAGCTTCCAACAATTCATGGCTCCAAACTCTGATTGTTAATCTTGTGATCTTAATTGGTCAGATATCACAAAAGTATAATCCTCCTATAACAATGGTGTATCTTCTAGAGCATCTTTCTTATAATAATTACATTTGCCACAGCCTAAGGTGGGTACACACACTAACAACTAAAGCGCCATACCGTCGGAGCTGATGTTATTGGCACTTTATCGTAAGTGTGTAGCACGTCTCCGAACTTCATGAGGCGACAAATTCACTGTCGGCCTCGTGATCGTTCGAAAATGCTCGAAAATTCCCTCGGTCCCACCTCCCTGCAATAAAATATAGTGATTTGGCTGTGGCTGAGGGAAGTGCAGTCCATATGTTTTTCTCCCTAGGGTAAATGCTCAGAACTGTGTGTAGGGGGATCTTGAAAAGAAAAGGATCTTGCAGATTCTGTTGTCATCTTTCAAAGAATCTTGATGTGTGTACCCAGCTTAAAGCTTATATATTGTATATTTATTTATATGTTGGTGGGGTGTGTGGTGGGGTATCCTGCTGCATTTAACAATTTCTTAATCTGTTTTTCTAATTCTTATTATATCAATTTTTACATCAGTGATGCCCAACCACAGACTGCAAAGAACGCCCGGTGCTTTTTATCGTGGCTGCATGAAGCTAACGAGTGGGCGTGGGAAAGGGGCTGGTGGGGGCGTAACTGTGTGGGCTGGGGGCGAAGCTACTCCTTGTTCACTGTGCCCTATAATGAGTAAAGGTGTTGATTGTTCAGGTTGTACACAGATGTATTGATGCCCTGTACTTTACTTACTATAATTTGCCTGGAATGACCAATTCTCGCTGACTCAACTGTATTTTTACTTCTTGAAAATAGTAGTGCAACAACAATATTACATTTGTAAATGTAAAAATTAAATTTTAATATATATATATATATATATATATATTATATATATATATGTATTATGATCAATTCCGCAGGTTATTTTTATTATTGCCTGTGGTTTTCGCTAAAGATTTTGGTTGTCAATTGGTTTCAATTCTCTGTGCATACAATTTTCAAGGTCTACAGGGTAAGGCTGTACTAATGCCTCTGTCTCTTCTACAATATTGTAGAGGTGCCCGGATGTTTGCAGGATGGCTACAATAGTACTAGAGCCTATGAAGAATTACTGACACATCTACACACTACAGAATATTCTGAAGTGGGAACCTTCCTGCTTGAATTCAGTCAAGCCCTGGGGTGCACATTACATTAAAAGACTGAGAAAACTTAGTTTTACTTGCATCTAAATTAGCTGGTTGGTATACAAGCACTGTACATCAATTAGCAGACACTGAATAAGAAAGTGCTTTCCTTAAACTTGCATTACATTAACAGATTGCAATCACATATAAAGGTCAATGACAATGCACTCATTTATAATGAGCATATCCCTTTTCATTTGAATTCCACTTTTGTATGGTGTTTTACCAAGCCATCCAATTGAAAACAATTCACATCACTCCTCAAATTGTGAAGTAATGTTTTGATTAAACTAAGGATTTGTTAAGCCATGCATTTACCCAATATGTGGAACGGGTAAAATACCATATCTTATTTGAGGCCTATTCAGCTTACATAGGCAAGGTGCAATGCCCCAATTGTATTGTAAATACTATATGCTAATCTCTATATTTCCCTGATGGACCGTATTTTGAAGAGCTCCGACATCTGTGTGATTACAATGTAATAAAAAAGGTTTAAGACATTATTCATCGTTATTCTTGACCCATTTAAAGAAACTGTATAAAAGACATCTATTCTCCGAAAAATAAAATTTAAATGACCATAACTAACTGGAAACTATAATTCTCCCAACCACCACTGTATAATTTTTTTGTTATTTGCCCCCTATTTCTTTAGATACCCAATCTAAAACTTCTTATATTTCAGCGGTCAATCAAGTTTCCTTGCTCTCAAAAAACTATTCTTCTGTGGGTAGTTTAGCTTGTACTTGGAATGGTGGCAGATTTTTGACAGTTGGGATGCTGTATGCTGTGTGCGGCTTGACATTTGGTTTTTTTCCGGGGGGAAAAAGTCAGGTCGGATGGAGTGGGGTGGTTAAAGAGGGAGGGGGGGGATCTGCTCCTAAACAAAATTGTGGCTGGATTGAAGGCATGCAGCAACACACACAAAAGAGTAAGTGCTACTTATTGTTTCAATCATAGTTAAGATGAGGCAAAGTCATTTTTCAGTATAGTGTCCCCGTTGTAAATGAAATCTAAAGGAGAACTTCTTCACTATGTAGACATCCTGCAGGTTTAAAACCAGTGCACCTGAGGACGGGCAAAACCCATAACATTGTGCACTGCAAGTCAAATAAAGAAATAATTCACAATTGAGTCGCGTTCTCCTGAAAATGTGTTCCTGATATATGGGTCCACTGCCAGTGGTTAAGCAGACTTGGTAAGGCAGCACCATTGTTGATTAACAGAGAAGGTGTGCAGGGAGAAAAATACATTTATTAAAAGTTTTAAAAACCAGTGTTTTGGAAAAGGGCTCTTGTTTGGGGGGTCTCAAGGTTAACTCCCCAGTCTTTCAAAACACATATCATTAGTTTTTCCCATAATTTGTGGCATTCAAAGATGGTTAACCATATCGTCCCTATTTTAAAATACATTTTGTTAATTTACAGATGCTTTACAGGGGACTGAAGAAGGGGCACTGCAGAGTCGCAGGGCCCTATCAATAGCTCTTAAAGGGCAATCCTCCACCCTCATAGAAACATCTTTTAGAAAGAATGGCCTCTTTAAGAGGCATCCCTATGCTGCTGGATGCCTCTTGGAAATTAAACAATGTAGAGAAACTGTACTGAGCCTGGACTGAGCCTGAGCATGCTCAGAAGAGACAGGCAGGGATTAATATTCAGTTATTGGCTGTGATGTCAACTGTCAAAATCCATAACTGAACAGTTACTTACTGAAGAATCAGGAAAGCACAAACAGGGGCAACAGGACACTGTGCAGGATTTCAGGTTAGACTTGTATATTTCAATTTCAAACTATTATTCTGATGCCCGGAGTCCCCGAGTATCCTTCAACGCCTATACCTCATCTGAACAGCTGCTTTCTTCACCTATAACAAGCCCCCGATCGGATGAACTTATTGCACCTCACTGTACACAGTTACCCCAAGTCTTAGTGTGAATATATAACCGCTGAAGCTGGTTTATACAGAACCATACTTGGCAACTAAGAAATAGCTGGGACACTACCTGGCTAACCAAAACTATAAACGGCAATGAGACTATGACAAAACGGCCTAAAATAACAACCAGGGGAACCAATGGGAGTGGAGAGGTAAGCTGCTATGCTGGGATAGGCCAGTTTAACTATTTAGCTCTCCTCCGTCCAATGGGAGCCTGAAAACGGGTAGATAAGGAGTGGCTTGTGCACGTCCGCACAGCACCAGAAAAGACCGTCAGGTGCGCGAGCAGCCACAGGCATGCTCCCGGCCGAATGACATCACCATGCTGCCGAAGATGCGACATACTCTGACGAGATTCTGAGGACGGCATCCCTGCGGGAGCGAGGAACAGGTAACGTCAGGTCCTACACATTATCGTTTAGGTTTTGGGGGAGGATTTCCTGAATGTAGGGCTGGACTTGCCCTTTAAAAAGTCACGCTATTAATTTACAATCAGTTAGCACAGGCTTAACCCATAGTTTTTATTTGGCGACATTATCGGAAGAACACTCGCACAGCCACCGCAAGCCTATTATTTTATCACAGGCTACGCAGCTATGCGCATGTAATATTAAGACCAGCTGATAGAGCTGTCATTAAATGCTTACATGCGGGGTAAGAATCACCTAGAGCCGCACCCCCCTGGGAAATCTGCAAATACAGCTCTGCGTGAATCTCCTGATAGTCTTTACAGAAGGCAGGGTAAAAGTAAATAAGTAGAAGATTTACGAGACAGCAGAACTGTCACCCTAGAAAAAAGGCAACACTACAACCCAAGAGAAAATCTGTCACATGCAATTCTCATACACAAAGTGTATTGTTTGTACTTTTACTGGCCATCAGGGCAACCAGTTTTTAGAAACTTACCATCCTTCCTGTGTTGTCCTCTTGTGCTTTCTACCTGGTAGAAAAGCATTTAAAATGCCAGCACCTTGGTTGTTATCGTTCATGCTCACAGTACATTTTGGTGTGCCGGAGCATTAGTTAAATTTGTTTGTGGTGTTGGCAACTGCTCCAAGACCGCTGTGGCCCAGTGGGATTACAGGGAAAACCCTAGGGAGCCCATAGCCCTTTCACACCTGAAAATACAGAAAACTGTTAAAATTTAGATACTGGAGGCAAATGATCAGTAATAAATACATAAGGAGGAATAGGAGTAAGACACCTACTTAGATACTTCATAATGCGCATGGGAAAGGGGTGGAGGCAGTATTTTGTACCAGGGCTCTGGTATCTAGTTTCAGCCATCGATACTCGGATAAATGTACGTTTCTATCATATTATTTCATTTTTCTGTTTACTTACATTGGAGGGAGCTGCCCAACCGTGTTGTGCTAACAAATAAATAGAATCTTTCATCCATGAATTCTAATAAAACAGTCGTTGCCT
This sequence comes from Hymenochirus boettgeri, assembly GCA_019447015.1. Classification (NCBI taxonomy): domain Eukaryota; kingdom Metazoa; phylum Chordata; class Amphibia; order Anura; family Pipidae; genus Hymenochirus; species Hymenochirus boettgeri. Next base: position 87,236,384 of record CM033471.1, read on the forward strand.
CTGTCTGAAATGACTATGAGAAATGGTAGCGTGTTTACTTATTTTTTATATGCAATAATTTTTCAACTGATCATCTCTTAGACGTGGGAGAACCTCAGTTTAACTTAGCATGAACAAAACTATAAAAGAAAATCTATTGCTTTTGAAAACCAAAGCTGGACATATAACATACCCTTTAAAAAAAGAATCTTATTATAATCCTTGTCAAACTTGCTAAACTATAAATTATATCTCAATTATCAGTTGAGATTTTGCTGTGAGGGTAGAAGAAACCCTTTCCAATTTTTATTGGATTCATTAGCAGAGTTAATGACAAATCCTCACATTTTTCTTAATCTTTGACTTGCCTAATCTTTCACATTACCAAAATAAACTTTGCATAATCAAGCTGCGCTCATTTGAGTACAAAAGTGCTTTGAGCTTGTTATTTATGTTAAAGCTGTCTCCCAAATAAGCACCTGAGGGAGGTGCTACACTTTATATTTTGCACGTGAACCAGTAATAACTTGTGAGTCAACCAACTTGACTTTTACCAACTTTGTTAGAGGGAGTGTTTTTTTCAAGAATGGAACTTTTATTTCATTTGCAATAAAAAATAAAATCTTTAACATACAAGAGTTATGGCCACACAGGAGACTTTTTCTTCTGACTGCAGAAGGACCTTTGACCTGGGATCTCCAACCACACACCATACAAAGTGGAATTGTTAAATGTATGGTGTTCCCATAAAGAGGTAACCTTCAACTATTGGAATATTGAATAAATCACAACTTGTGCATTTAATTCAGCAACGGCAAAGCCAGACAATTATATGCCACGCCCTGCAGGACCCTGAGCAAATTCTTTGCTCACAGAAACCAATTTGGAAAACTAAACCTAACCAATAAGGTCATCTTCCATCTACCATTATTCGAATTTAATCAATAGCTGCGAAAAATTCAGTCTATAATTAGCCGTCCAAACATGATTTCACCCTAATTTCCATAACATTCTCAGATCTGCTGTGCTTATTGTCTCCCCTGGTGTGCTGCCAGTTCCACCCTATAATGATGTTACATAGTTATGTTTTCTAGCCCAATGTATTGTGTGCTGCATTGCAGTGACCTTTGATTTTCTGTTGTTCCATAACATATTCTGTACATTTTTCCGATTAGATTTCCATAGAATGTGGGATCAAAGATTTTCTTTTGTGTCACACATATCTTTTTGGAAGCACTCTCTGCTCTCTTTCTATTGCCTTATAATTAAATGTGTTTGTATTTTTTATATGTGTGTGTGCAAAAACATCTGTGTGCCTTTAATATTTTTTAACCCCCAACACTTATGTTGAAAGCGCAGTTAACAGAGAACTTTTCCCATATCCTTTACATCCTGATCTGAAATATAACCGGTACATATCAATGCTCATAAAATAAGACTTAAGGCAAACATTTTCATCATGTGCCCCCTTTAATTTACAATAATCCTTATATTATAGTATTATTGTCTCTATTGTGTACAAAGCTAATAGATAAGGAGGCCACCTGAATCCCTACTGTATATTATGACCTTGTAGTAAAATTATCTCAGCTTGGATGTGAAATAAGGTTTCCATGGAGTCCAATGCAAATTCAGTTCTAATGATACTACAGTGTGTTGGTTTCCACTATAGAAAGCATTCTGACAGTATGTCAATCTTTTTTTCTATATGAGATTTGAAACCTGATTATGAGTGACTTGTAAGCTAGCAGGTGTACTTTGGTTGAATGAAAAACAAGTGTGATAATGGATGTTAACTTGTTGAAGACCACAGCGAAATGCCAGGGCAAGGATTATTATTCTTTTAAAAGGACTTTCTTATGAACCGAGGGTTGAGGACTCTTATAGAACACTTGTGCCATTAACTCCTGAAACTCATTTAATGACAAACACAATTTAGCTACTTAAACACCAACTGGACTCTCTTAAGTATTGAAGCAGTGGCGTCTTTATTTGCCATTTGTATCAGAGGTTTCTTAAACCCCCACTTGAAAAGACCTACTCCTGATACTCTTGGATATTTTCTTGGCTCCTTGGTAGAGAAATACAATGTTCATCTGAGTTGTCTATCAATTGACTATAAAGTTGTCATGCTATGATCCTAAAAAGAGCATAACCGATAAACCAGCTCCAACAAATTCTCCCAAAGAAACTGCCAGGCAAACCCAACTGTGGTCTGCGTAGCTCATGCCATACTGAGTACTCTAATGAAGTGTTAGTTTGCTAAATACTCTGATACCTTTCAAGCTTTACACTGCAATTTAATATATAAACTTATTTATATTGGCCATCCACTTAGATATTATTAACTAAAATAAAAATGAACAGCATTTAAATTCCATGCCCTTTAAGTTTTGTTTTAAAAACGGAATTGATGCAATATTCTGTATTTCTATTTCACATCAGCACTAACTATAAGTTTTTATGTGAAGAAACATCTTTTCTATTTAAGTTTGAGAAGAAAATGGCAACATTTAATTTTTCTTATGAACATGCTTAATATATTCCATGTTATAAGACGCTCCCCAAACATGTGTTGCCAAGATTCCAATAAAAAGACCATTTGGATAGATAGGAAATGTTATGGTAGGACATGATGGACTGAATTCAGTGATATCCCACTTACTAACTTCTAAATTAAGAGACTACAGCCAGAATGAAGGGGTGAAAGCACAGGAACCCCTTTATGCCCATCTTGGGCACTTCCTTTTGTATGATAGTGACCTCCTATCTCCCTTCTAAGAGTATTTAATTCATATGTGACAGGGTTATTGTGTGAACTGCTGAATACAAAATGAAATCATTTCTGAAAAGAAGAGCATTATTAACTATTAAATGCACTGTTAAAGTTCAGAAGTCCTGTTTACTAATCTCTGTGTTAAGATTTAATACTGGGGTATCTACTGATCGGAAACGTGACCCAGTAAACTCAGTAATGTGACTGCTTCCTGCACCAATCACACTTCTTCTATAACAGTATAGGTCCAAGTCTATCTATACATGCACAACACCAATATTTAACCATATAAGGAGCTAAGACAACCCACTTTTAAAGGGCATCTATACCGGGTTATTTTTAAATTGACTAACTGGTAACACTATAATTCGTTCCCAACCCACCACTGTATCATTTTTTTGTTGATCTGCCCCCTATTCTTTAGATATCCAATCTACAACATTTATATTCCAGCGTGTCAATCAAGTTCCTAGTGCTCTGCTCCAAAACTATCTCCTTGTAGATAGTTTTACCTGTGAGCTGGAATGGTGCAGAGTTTTGACAGTTGGAATGCTGTATGCTGTTGCAGGCTTGATAGTTGGTATGTGGACAAAAATCCAGTCGGTGGAAGTGGGAGTGGTTTAAACAAGAGGGAGGGGGAACTAAACTCCTAAAAAAATGTTTTGCTGCTGGATGAAGGAAGGAAGTGTGGCCAGACACCATGTATATACATAAGTTATCCTATCAGGTATACTGAAGTGGTTTTAATTTCAGTTGTGGTGTTCTTTGTGGGCAATACCTTTCCAATTCTGGGAGTTAAAAACTTTGGTTTCGTTTTCCTTAACAAATTGATAATAAACTCTTACTGGAATCCTAGTCGTTCCGACTTAGAATCACTGCTTAGTGGAGCCATTTTATCATCCTGTAGTAAAAGCAACCCATTCCTTCCGGATTATAACTCCAACCATAGGGGCGCTTTGTTCATCCAGTCTTTGGTCACAACCCACAATGCATCAAGACAAATTTAATTAATGAAATGATTGTGTAGAATATAATTACAATCCAACCATCTTTGTTGGCACTGGTTGCATCTGGTGAAAAAACAGAGGTGAAATTGCATTCAGTAAAATTTAAGTTGTGTGACAGTAATATACAAGTATATAAGAATGCTGGAACCATCTGTTTATATCATACAATGGAGCGTAAGGTGTGCAGTGTTGTTGTCTCCCTCCCATATCATTTGTAAGTGTGTTTGACTATATATGCACCATAGAGCTAGCATTGCATCCCGTTCCCCAAAGAACAGCCTTCAGATGAGCAGAGTGGCTCGCTGTATTGAAAAGCCTCTGTTCTGTAAGATTTTGCTTAAGGAAGTAAAACATTCACTTTCTTGTGGTTCATCATTAGATCTGACAGATCTGAGGTTGCGAGGTTGAAACTGTTCTCCCAATTAGCAACCTGTTTAACAAATTTCTCATCAGTCAGACTCTGCAAGGTGCTGAATGGATATAAACACAATTTTAAGAAGCAAAGAACGAGATTCTGCCTGAAAACTTCTGTGCTTTAATATATCTATGCCAAGGTTAGATCCTTGTATGATAGAAAAAAATAAATAATTTAATGCTTTTTGATTGTTATTCCAAACTTTCTAGTTCACATAGTTTAAACATATCTGTTTATCAGGCTATGGAAGGGTCCCACATTTGCATCATTTTCTTTTTTCTCTGTAGAAACGTTTGTTATATATTACAACCAGCTCTTTCCCCTTTCCATATATCAGATGTAAAACCTGACTTTCAAGGCCTGTGAGTAATGTGAATGATGTTTAATTAATGGCTTAGGAAACAGCCAATGGGGAAAGACTATGGAATATGTAATATTGCGCTAGAGTAGCATGGGAGGTGGAATGGGTCAGTGTCATAAGTCCCTCAGCCACTTGTTCAGTAATAAACAAACACCTCGCTTGGTGCTCTGCCACATCTACTCGATCCAATCAAGTCAATGGTTCTCTGCAAAATGACAGGCAGGAAGAGCTTACAATGGGTTGGGGGGGGTTTGATCTTTAATTTGGGGGTGTCACCAGACAATAGACAGCACTGGATAACCATTGCAATAAATTATTGATAGTGCATATAGAGGTGACAGCATTACTTTTCAAGTGAAATTGTAACACTGAGATCTACCTTGTGATCAGCAACAGACTATGTTTTTAGAATGAGGTAAACTATATTTGCTGGATGGGAGCATTCACGTTTTCTCAGCTTTTTTCTCTTCTGTCACACAGTAAATTGCCTAATTTAACTGATAGTGTCACCTAAACTAGAACTGGAAGCAAGGATCAAGTGACAAGAGGGTTATATGATAGGCTGGAGTTTCCTAGGCGAAAAATTAAGATTAGTGGTGGCTATTTCAAATGGGGAGAACCTTGAATGCGGACGCATTGTAACAAATCAGTGTTCTCTGACACGATGCCCTCAGATGTGTTTCCCCCTGTGGAAATCCTAGTATGACTGCAAACTTCCTTCTGGAAACTCTGATATTTCATTAAGAATTGACAAATAACCCAAAGGGAATTCCTTCAGCAGAGACGGTTAAAAAAAAATAGAAACATCTGCTAGAAACTAGTTGCAGTGATTATTAAAAAAAAACAACACTATATAGATTGCAGATTTCGTTGTTTCACATAAAATCTAAGCAGTTTGTACTGCAATCCTGAGTTGTGAGATTTGACACAAACATGTATGTTTTACTCATCTAAAGCTGCGGCATATTTGGGGTTGGAACCAACACAGAAGCCTTATTGAAATTCAGCAACCACCCATTTATCCCTGCAGGACGGCTCTATTCCGACTTAAATTCTGACTTGATCATTTTGCCTCCAAGCCGTGAAGGCACTATCAGGTTCATTTACATAAAAACACAATCTTTTCGTACTGGTTTTTCTTTTGCTGTCCTGCAGGCAGGTAATGGTTATCTGCTAATGGTGTCAATCTTCACTTGAATAGCCATTATAATGGGTAATGTACCTCTAGTGTAGGTATATGAAAAGATATTTTACAACTCTGCGGCCTCAGATTTTCTAAAAGGCACTGACCTTGCTGGATTCAGATAGGGTAGGAAAGCATGGGTGTCTGGAAAGAGGGGTAAAGGGAGGTGCTTTCCCCACCCCCATCCTGACATTTGACTATCTAAGCATACACCACACTCTGAGACATAAACAGCTCAATATATACACATAGAATGGATGGAGGCTCCATCCAAGCAAAAGATGGAGTCAGAGTAAAACGTAGCTTTTATATCCATAGATAAAATCAAAATCAAATCAATAAGTACACACAACACTGAATCATCGACCTGAGCACTACGGGGGTGTAGAAAAAAGTGCGTTGGTCAGCTCACTACAAACATAGCAAATAAAGAACCCACTTTCTGCCTAAAAGTAAAGGCCAAGCGACGGGCAGAGTGCAGCTAGGCTAAAGAGACATGACCGGAGGAGGGGAGAAGTACAGACAGAGGAGGATTGCAAGGAAAGAACGAGCGGAGAGGGTAGGCATAGGAAGTGGAGATGTTGGCGAATACTCGAATAAAAGGGGGTGGACCCAATAGGTGGGCGCGCATTTTATGGAAAGAAATGTCCCTCCCACCCTGCCTTTATGCACTACACACTATTTCCTTTGTACACGAGGTCGTCGTCACTTCGTGGCCAGGAGAGGGAATGCGAAAACAGCTGTTTATGGTTGTGGCATGCAGTACACATTTTAAAAGATTTGGTAATCCTCTCTAAGGGGATGGGCCCCTGGGAGGCAATGGGCGGAGATCGTGGGCCCCCAACGTATCAGGAAGGTTAGAATAGTGTTCAGATGAAGAGGATGGCCACAGGCTAAAAATATAGTCTTGGGACAACGACTGCAGCGAGCCAACAACAGTTGTTAAAGTTTTTAAAGTTCTGGATTAACTAAATTTATATTGATGGATTACTAAAGAAAATTACATTTTACGATTAACAGACTGTGGGCCATTTAAATACATTTCCTTGGAATAAATGCTGTGTAGGTCCTCAAGTTAATTTAAGGTATTTAAGTTCATAATCATTGGATGACGAATCTTCCAATCCTACCAGGGTCCATGCTTAAGACAGACATTAATTGTATTAAGAGCGCCAGTCCTTTGTATAGACCTGCAAAGTCTCAAAAATGGAACAGATGAACTGTTTGGCACTCTCCGCCACTCTGTTAGGTTTTTTACTTGTGGCATGGGAGCAGTTTAGAACCAGCAACCTTTTAGAGGCCGAGTGCCAAACTGGAACCCAAACCCTTTTTATTATTGCACTGTGCTAACCATGTCATTAACCTGAATACGAGTTGTTTTACTTTAGAAAAAACAACTCAACTAGACCCAGAACCAATACAGTAGCATAAATCGATATAGATTACCTTTAACCTCTCATTAACCAACCAGGAGTTTGAGATCTACAACAGGCTCTTACCCAACCCTACATATTAGACAGGAGTTTGAGACAAAAACAGCAGAGACTGATAGCATGTGACTACTCTCTGCTATCAGACGTGAGAGGGCTCTAAGTGCCACTCTGGCAACGTGGTAGGTTTTAAGTATCATATGCATTACGTTTTCATTGCCTCATTCATGACACGTACAGTTACCACACTTTCAGGGTGGTATTCAATAAAAGTTCTTATCGTTTAAAATGGTGCTAATTTTGCCCCACCAATCAGATTTTAGCTTCAAATGTTAAAAAGATCTGATTTGGGGAAATTAGCCACATTTAAACGATAGAACTTTTATTGAATTCCCTGTTTTATATGTTCTTTTTTTTTTAGTATGTCCAGCTTTATTATGTGCTAAATGAAATCAGTTCCGGAAATGTATCGTTCATGCACGTATATCCTGCTAGGTGAAGCAGTTTTGAATACCGTATATACGCCACATAGAAGCTGCTCGAGTATAAGCCAAAGGACTTATTTTACCTGGAAATGAGAAAAACTGATTGACTTCAAGTCTAAAGCCGAGGGTACAAATCCTATGACCACTATGCCTTCGATTCAGGATGTTTAGCTGCATGCTTGCATCTGTTTCTTTTCTATTTAGGTTGCCGTGGCGGCGGGCAAGCAGCATGACTGGAGGCAGCCATTTTTTCAGCCTGAAAGGGTGAAGAGAAGACATTTTTGCTAGTCAGCCAACTGTCTGTCTCAATTCAGAAGCACTTGTAAAAGAATCTGTTGGCACAAAAATACCTTTTAATATGTCCCAATCAGATATAACATCAAGGAGAAGGGAACTCCCGTCAGGTGCAAGGTGTAAGCGTCGTAAAAAAAAAAGCTTGTAAATGGACAATGGTGTCGGCCCCACACACAACACAAACCACACGCCTCTATTTCATGCTTGATTTTTTGTATTTTGAAACATAGCTTCTCTAATCACCACTTTTATACCAGTATCATTTTGGACACAAGGTGTTGCACATTACAGTTCAAATATGTGTTTTTTCCTAAGATGCAGGTGGTACAGCTTTTGTCCTGACCCAAACATGTGTCATTGTGAGCCTACATTTAAATACTTTAATGCAACATCATAATATTAACAACTAAAGAAAAAGCATTAAAAAAAATAAAAAGAGCTACTTACAATCTAATATAACGGATATTGATGCAGTTTTGGGCTCCATGCCATATTAAAAGCATCCAACATGCGCCACTGCTTCATGCACACCTGGTGATGTAATATCCCATATATACATAAGATGCAGATGGTCTTCAAATTTTTCAGGAGCAGTGGATATTTCTTAATTAATCACACAGCTATGTTCTCTGACCCATCCGGCCATCCACGTTCCTAAAACAGTTTTAAAAAAATCCTTGACACCGTTGTAGATTTACGATAGTGATTGAATGTAACATTTGTTTTAACCGATAAAAGGTGATGGCCCGTGCCTTTATTAATATAGCCCTTAGTATCATAATGCCATCTATCTATCTATCTATCTATCTATCTATCTATCTATCTATCTATCCATCCATCCATCCATCCATCCATCCATCCATCCATCTATCTATCTATCTATCTATCTATCTATCTATCTATCTATCTATCTATCTATCTATCTATCTACAAAAGAGTAACAGTGTGCACTTTACCTTCCAAAGATATAGGGCCTGGGTGCTGCTGTAGATTCCTTAAATATCCAACCTTGTAGTAAGATGCAGAGCACTCACAGGACTTGTGCAGAATACTTTCAACTTTATTTCATATGCAACAAAACAGATATCGACGTTTCAGTCTTTGTCTTAGACCTTTCTCAAGCTGTGAGAAACCTTGAGAAAGGTCTAAGACAAAGACCGAAACGTCGCTATCTGTTTTGTTGCATATGAAGGCTTTAATATTGTGGACCAAACTGTAACAATGGCCATACACTAACTCCATGTAACATCAATTGATGTCTGAACACATGAACGTAAAATCGATTGCAAAATTGAGTGAAGCATCGGCTTTACTTGCTGATGTTTCCTGTGAATCATTGTTTGCCATCTTTTTATTGATCGCAAAATAATCGGCCAGAATGGTCACAGGAACATTGTGAAAAATGATCATAGTGTAAAAACAAAATAAATTCAAAGAAATCATTAAAATGAAATCAGAATCTATTCTTTGAATTTTAAATTGGTGGTTATTTTGTTGACAGGTACCAGACCACTGACCCTGAGTTTTGACAATGCCACATTTCCGTGAAGGAGGATGTTTTGCGCCTATAACAATGTTGCAAAGTATAAGCCTGTCCATTTTTTATTAGGACAACCATGGGAACCCTTGCAGGTAAGTTTCAAAGTGTCTGGCATTGGCTGTGAACACATATGCAGCCAAAAATCTGAGACTGCTGACAGGCCTATCGTTTGATAAACAAATCGGTAGTCATTTGGTTGGGAAGATTAAGTTTCTCTGCACTGATATTTTGACTAAATAATCTTGCAGGGCATTGCGACCACGGATCAATGGTATTTACAAAATACCTCAGGGTGACCAATTTTTCCAAAACAAAATCTGTCAGGAGTCTCATAAAACGCCAGAAAGGTAATTGATTGGGGAAAAAATTTACTTTACACCGTAAAACACTAATTTATAAAAATGGAAAGGACTGATGACTCCTGCTCCCCAATATGAATTTGTTTGTTTGAGTGCCAGCATGTACGGTTTTCATCTACTAGGTTATGCCCTGGACTTTCCTCCTTATTAAAGATAGTGCTGAAGCACTGAGGAAGCCTGACAAAAGCAGTTACGATATATTCATGCTGGCACTATTGACGACAGATTGAGAGGTAGGAATTTGGATATTTTGCCAGCATTTATAAATATTTAATGTCTTTAGTAAGTTTTTATGAGGGAGTCTACATTGGACAAACAACAATTTTGACATAAGCTAGAAGAACGGTTGAAAAACAGATTAGTTTCAAGTTGTTAAAGGGCATGTCCAGTCAAAAATAGGTTTAGCTATAAATGTTAATCACCATCACCCCCCCCCAAACCTGACTTTCGCGTTACTAATATAATTCCAAAGATGCCCCTGAAGTCTCTTATCTGACCCAGTCCCTCGCCACTTCTCCTCTGCTCTGCGGCTGACAACGGCTGACAGCCGCTCCACTCCTGGTTGTGGCTGTCATAAAGGCACAACGTGACATCACACCACAATTGCCTGACAGTCGTAACGAAGTGGAGTGGCTGTCAGTGCAAAAGCCCTCTGCTCCTGTTTTTGCTTGCAACAAAGTTTATAACAGGAGCAGGGTGCAGCGCCTAGGAGGAGAGTGACCGGGTCAGTTAGAGACTCAGGGCATCTTTGGAACATATTAGTAATGCGAATGCTAGGTTTGGGGGGCATGATTAACATTTTTAGCTAAACTTTATTTTTGACTGGACTTTCCCTTTAAATTAAAGTTATACGATAACTTTATCACCATACTTGCTCATCCCACACACTAGACTTTTAATGAGGGAAACAAAATGCGTGAAGGATACTAGAACTGGGGTTTAACTCTGGTTGAAGAAATTACAACTTTAAATATGATGACAACATTTTAACTGAAAGAGAAACCTCATGTTCTGGACCCTGGTCTTTGTGCATTGAATTAAAGGGGACCTGTGGTCTCCAAACAAGTTCCCAGGGAGCAATTCCTATTATTTTACCTCAATTTACCTAAAGTCCTTTTGGACCACAGTTCCCCTTTAGATTAACAAAAACCCACTGCAGTCAAGATTAGAAACACGAGACTGTGGTACCTGGTAGAGCAAGGATGCTAGATAAGAATTGAAGAAAAAGATACAACAAACAGAATTTCCAGGCTATTGTTCGTATTCTGTATGGATGTAAATGCTAGCCAAAAAAGTAAATAGGAAAAGAATCAATGTTCTTGAACTGTGGTTTAGCAAACACTGTCAATATTTGAAAAATCTGTAACAACAAGGAAATAAACAAATGAATCGCTGACCATAGCCAGCCAGAAAAAAAGCAAAAACAATCACTGACCAAATATATATAGGTCTTTGTTTAGATGCTTGCATATTAAAAGATAGACTTCAAAGCACATAACAGTAATGATAAACTAGAAAGGGAAAGTATAAACTTTTGGCTTAAAATGCCCTATTTTTAGGAAAAACGTGTGCCTGTTCGTGCTGCTAGTACATGTAGGGATTGCAGCAGGGATGTGTATTTATTTTTGTTTACTGGGGAATAGAGATGGACTAGAACCCGAGTTCGAGCCAAACTATTCGAATGTGAACAAATTCGGACTTCTGAAACTATCCTGGACCCGGATTTTCGATTTTTCGGACTTTGGTAAATACCGAATGTTTGACCGTTTGAATGTGCGAGTAAAATCCTATTATACCTAATACGCGAGCATCGAATCTGCGAAAGGTCCTAATTAAAACCTATACGCGAGCATCGAATCCGTAAGTAAAAATGTCCATGGTATCTAGGCGCGAACATCAAATCTACCATAGTGCGAACGAGTTTGAAATAGCCGCAAGTGAGAGTAAATTGATTTTTCGAATGTCCTGGATATCTAAACATGTTCCCCAGACCATTTCCCAGGTCCCACGCCATTTACATTAAGTTACCTTTGATATTTTAATTGTATTTCATTAGAACTTTTCAAACTATATGACTCCCATTGACTTTAATGGGTCCGTTTTTGAACTTTCAAACTTTCGAACTTTCCAATAGTTCGAAGTTCGAAAACGGCGACTTTCGAAGTTCGCCATCTCTACTGGGGAACCCCTGGTATTATTATATATTACCATAGTAATATTATACCGTATATAGGTTTTTTTCCAGCAGAAAGTTTTCTGGTTCTTCTGAGTACAATGATACCAGTATATGTAAAGGCCCAACTATTCCTGTCAATCAGACTCCTTGGAACTAAAACAGCATATTCTAGAATTTTACACCAAAAGGGACACTATACTGAAAAAATTACTTTGCCTCATCTTAATCTATAATTGAATACATGTAAGTAGCACTTACTCGTGTAAGTGCTACTTGTGTATTGCTGCATGCCTTTTGTTTAGGAGCAGTATCCCCCCCCCTCTTTTAACCACTCCACTTGCATCCGACCTGAACTGTCAAATGTCTGTCACCATTCCAGCTACAGTAAACTTCTCACAGAAGAATAGTAGTTGGAGTAGGGCGCTTAATTGACAGCTGAAATATAAGAAGTTTTAGATTGGATATAAAGAATAGGGGGCAGATCAAAAAATTATAACAGTGGTGGTTGGAAACAATTATGTTCTCTTAGTTATGGTTAATTACGGTAAAATAACCTATTTTTTGGTATAGATGCCCTTTAAAATGTACGAGCTATACTGACAGTTAAAGGGGAAATTCAGTGCAAAACATATGCTTTTCAGAAAAAGGAGCAGTATTTTTTCATCCCATGACCTTAATTCGTTCAATTCAGCATTGTCTGTGTATAAATAACTGCAACTGAAATACTGACTTCCTGTTTGCAGGACCCCTATAGAGACCGTTATGGTCTTGCCCTTGACCCAGCGCCTGGGTTGATTCAGTTGTTCAGTAGAGATATGAGTATCTTTGACCCATCCAACAGCCAATCAGTAGAAATACACTGTTAGGAACATTCCAAGGAAGTGTGTCATCCTGGGAAGAAGAAGGACCGTTAGAACCTAAAATGTCAGCTCACTAATGTCAACAGCAGGGAACAGCAAAGGGTATGAAATCAACTGATTTTTAAAAATGGGAGAGAATATGTAGAATACTAAGAAGGCATTACACAAACTAACAATTTAACAATTGGAAGTTTCCTTTTCTCCTAAAATAAGACAAAATTTAAGGGCCATTACACACAACTGTAGCAGAGACTGTAGTAATGTTTCTTTATTAGACATTTTGTTCAAGGGCATTTTCCTCTTTTGCCATTATCTAAATGCATGCTTATTTCCTGCCCCACGCCCTGTCTTTCCTGTTACGCTAAGATGAACAATGTAAATGAAAGTTCAGTACATTGCAAAGCTGTACCTTTAAATCACACACTATGTTACTCTTTCTAAGCAAAGCTTACCTTTCCCACTTTACTTGCTGGCTGTTCCTCCTCGTCTGTAATTTTGTTCAATCCACGATCCCTGCGAGACTTGCTGGAGGTGAATCCCATTCGGTCAGAAAGTCAGGCCTGCCCTGCTAGCTGTATATTACACTGGATTAGCAGAGTTCCTCTACTATGTAATATAATACAATGATTTTTAAAGGGATAACGCTCTTAGCCACTATCACATCCTTAACACACTGGCTGTCATATGCTAATTGGGACTTTCCAGGGTACATAATTGCCACAGATTCTTGTACAAGTCATTCTGAATTGAGAAAGCCAGTTGGATGACTAGAGAAAAACGTCTTTCAAGAACTAACTTCAAGTTCAGTTGATTAATGAATACAACAGATATACCATGACCTGGATGATGAGAACCTTCACAAGCATATTTTAAATGTGTAATTTTTTATTTTTGCAAGCATAAGTTTTATGTGAGTGTGGCATTTGAATTGTGTTTTCTGAAGAGCAATTATTGGGGTCGATTGCAGTACTTTTAAATGTAGGGTTATTGTTGTGCAACATGATCTGTAGTAAGGGGATATTGCCCAAAAAAATTAGGGCAAATTTGTTTGGGTTTACCCTAAAAATAAATTAATGTGAGATGATGTACCCCGTCCTAAAGGGGATGTTGCTATGATAAGGGGAAATTTATATAGATACACTTTTACATATCAACTTCCCCTTTTATATGCGTTTTCACACTAATTTCTCCTTAATGCCTGTCACATCAACTTCCCCTTTAATGCATACCACATCAACCTCCCTTTTAACCAAACCCCATTGACCTCCACTTTAATGCGTTACACATTGACTTCCCCTTTAAAGCTATCACTTTAACTTCCCATTTAACTTTAAAGCGGATCACATTTACTTCCCCTTTAACAATGGGTACAACATCTTATATTCATTTATTTTTTAGGGTAAAACAAAATGTAAATATTTTGCAATATACCCTTAATAGTGACTACGGTTGTTGTACAACAAAACCCCTACATTTAAAAGTAAATCAATCAAATTAATTGAACAACAATTTCCCCAGAAAAACACAATTCAGATGCCACACTCACATACAATTTATGCTTGCACAGATCATCTTAAAAATTAACCACATATATAGTCACACATTTAAACATCATTGCATTATACTTAGAAGCAGCACTCTGCTAATCCAGTCCACATTTATTAAGTATAATATACAGCTGCAGTGCAGTCCTGACTATCTGACCTCCCAGCAAGTCTGGAAGGAATAGTGGATTGAACGAGCTTACACGGAGGACAGAAGAGCCGCAAGAAAATTGGGAAAGGTAAGCTTTGAAAAACCAGACTACCATAGTAGGCGATTAAAGGTACATCTTTGCAATAGACTGAGCTACCTTTAAGTTATACAAGACACTTGAGAAAGGGTACATTGATCCCGAAACATGTTGTGGCGCATGGATTAAAATAAATTCCTTCACAGCATATCTGTTTCAATCGGTCTCGTCTACCATTTCCCCTTTTTGTTTAAATTGTAGTTGGGCCAGAAGTGGAAGGCCCAAGGTAGATCGGGGAGACCACCTAAAGCTGAATGGTATTGGTGAACCTAACTCTATAACTACCTTTAAGTTATATCACAGAAACTTTGAAACTAAGCTTTGCTTTCACGTTTGCTTTATGCATGGGTGTACACAAAAATATGGACATCTACTAGGGAAGTTCCAACCAGTGAGTTTCGTTCTTTTTCGAATTTCGAAGTTGCTTAAAAGTTAAAAAATTTAAAACTAAACCCATAAAAGTCAATGGGAGAAAAAATTGGAATGGAATTTAAGGCATAAATTACAATCGTATGTTAGTGTAAATGGCTCAGGGACCTGGGAAATGTTTGGGGAACACGTACATATAATCAAAACTTATTTAAAAAACTTGTTTTTCAAGTTTACAATAGAGATGTCCGAACTTCGCAAAATCCGGTCTGCTCGAGGATCCGCAATTTTCGAAAAAATTAGAAAAATTCGAAATCCGCGAGCGGACCCATTAAATGAAAAAATCCTCGAAAATACGAGAAATCCCGTATTTTGAAATTTTCAAAATACAAGAAATCCGCTTTTCGGAAGTTCGGAAGGCGGAAATCCAGAAAATGCGGAAAAATCCGCCGTTCGTGAACGGGATAAATCCGCGGCGGATCCGGGTTTGGATCCGCGAACAGGCCATCCCTAGTTTCAAGTGCATTATTCAAGGGTTTAAAAATTTAAATCTAAATTTGAGGTTTACCGAAATTGATTGGCATATTTAAATTTCCGAAATTCTAAATTCTGAATTGGAGTGTTACCAAAGTTTTGAAGATTTAAGATTTCAGCAAAAAATCAAAAGTCCGAAAATTTCGGAGGATTTGCAAGTTTCGTTGAACCCTCAGATTCGATTTGAATCCGGGTTCTATTTGAACCCACACTACATCTCCACCATCAACTAACCTCAAAAGGGACCAATGTCAGTCAGTGTTCAACATTATAGCAGGAAGTGAACTTGGTATCTTCAGCTGATAGCAGTTCTCCTTTTCCACTAGACCACATGGGAAAGTTGTTGGGGAAACCAAGGGACTTAAGAGGTCTCCTACCACTGCTTTTGCAGTACAGCATGGAACTGCCTCTCCTATATGGTCCGACACTTCAGTGGTTAAAATCTTGGGATTCCTGCATCAGTTTTTTCATGAAACCGATGTGATATCCAAAGGAGCAAAAAGTTACTGCAAATGTGCCCTCCAATCATTCCTGGATGCTCTTTTGTGGGGAAATAACCTCTACATGTGCATCAACCAAGTCATTCTAAAGTCCAGTTGATTAAGCTGCATACCAAAGATATATCATTCATGAATGCTGGGAATTATTCATGAGAGGTGCAAATGATATTAAATATTTTCTAACTGTAGTATTCCAATATAAGGTCATCTAATTGGTTCAGGTAAATTTACAGCTCAGGCCATTTCCCCCTCTACTCTCAATCATTTTTCTTCCTTACTAGTTTGAAAGTTTTACATCACATGGAAACTGACATCCAACTACTGTCCAGTCACATGACCACCTTTTTGATTTGGGTTGAGGCTCTTGGCTTATGGGGAACATATACAAACCAATCCAAATTGCACAATTGTACCATTGGTATTGGTCTAAATACGTTCTTTGGTCTGATAGGGAAACATTGTTCGAATTGACAATCATACGATCAGGATAGGTGCGTGTATGGGCCCCATAATGCATTTGCAATATTATTAGATGGGTGATACTTGGTATTGTTGGAAAATCAATTTATGTATCAACTAAATTAGGACTAACAAAATGATCCAGTTGTAGTCATCGGGCATGGGGATTATTCTTTAGAGCAGCAATATTGTCGGTGTTATGGGTAATTTAATAATAACTCTACATGTAAGGCCTGCCTAAGCTGTACTGACCTTGTAGCAGATAGTTAGAGGTGCAGGTCCTGTACTTTTTTTACCTCTAGTTCTCCTTTAATATTGTCTTCATTTTACATCCAAGCACATTTGTCCTTGACAATTACATTTGCATTTCCCTTCCCTATCCTTTAATCCCTACAGTCTATTTAACAGGTGATCAACAAGACAGTGAGGGCCTGCAAAGCAGAAATCCTTCTTCCTAACTGGTTATTCAACTATAACTGAATTAGTCATATGGAAGAAATTAATTAAAGTCATTTTATTTATTTTTTTTAAATTGAAATTTGCATTTTAAACCAGGGAGATAATGCAGTTAGACATGGCATAATGATGACAAAACGGCAAAGTAAATATAGTTTATTAGTCCTTTCCCCCCCAAGAAATAATGAAGCAGTTTATTGATAAATAGAGACATAGACTTCCTCATTATCTAAGCCCTGCAAACCACAGCAATATTCAGCAAGCATCAGACTGGCAATGAGTTTGATTGATGTGCCCTGTCTTGCTGTTGTTTGGCTGTTTGCTAATTATACCAAGAGGTGACACCTGTGCCCTCTGTACTCAAATCCTCCACCTGCCTTTCCTCCCGCTAATATTAGACTTATGCCAGAGGGCTCTTTATTATCTAAAGCTAAAGGAGAGGTTATGGGTTCATTCCCACATCAAAACAGAAGAAAAGATTGAATTTGCAACCTGCTGAAAGTGAATAGTCATGCAGAATTCTTTCTATTGCTGTCAGAAGCCGGAGTGGAATTTTGAACTGGTTTAATGAAAATATTTACCTTGTGGCAGCGTGTCCAGGTCCTTTATGACCTCTGTAATATTAAAAGCAATTACCATAAAGGCAGACTTGTAACTGTTTATTTTATATACCTCTTATAAATATTTATTATTACAATTTCTGTGAATAGTATATGTAATAAAGTATGGAATGGAATGTTATTTTCAATTTTGTATTAAGGATAATATTTGATGATCAAACAAAATCTGAAAGTAGTTGTAGACGGTAGTAAAATGTGCATCTGTCTTAAAGTAAACTAAACTTTAATAAATCCAGAATGGATTTAGAATTCCTAACAATCAGCTGTCATCTCAAATCGAAAATCAACAGCATGGGGATAAATGATTTGCAATTCACCAGGTTTCTGGATTTTTCTGATTATTTGTGCCCATCTTTCCTAGTGAGTAACAATTAGTTTTCTACCTTCACAGTCTTGCTTACAGAGAGATCAGGGGCAGGTCACTGTGGCTTTCTTTTGTGTTGAATATATAGCTAATCGCCATTTATAGGATATCATTTACAGGCTATTTAAGTCTTGGAGCATTATAAAAATACTGTACTCCCGGCTGCCGGGAGTTCAGTGCGGCGGAGGAAAGAGGGAAGGTAAGTAAATTTGGGGCACTTTCTAAAATAACAAATATAGCGGTTGGGGCTGGGGGACAGGGGAATGATATACTTAAGGGTTTTATGGTAGGGGGAGGGAATCCTAATTGGGAGGAGAGGGAGGGGAGAAGGGCTGCAGTACCATGCCAAACTTCTCCCGGAAGCCAGATAGGAGGCAGAGTCCTATAGGATTTTGCTATCCTCCTGGTGGGCAGTTTTTGGGACTTTGGGGGGGGACTACAGGAGAACCATATGGAGCTGGGATGTGAGGTAAGGATTCTATTACACTACATGATGGGGCCATTACTTGGGGGATTATAGTTTTTAGGGGTGAACATGCCCTTTAAGGAAGGTCCACATTTGTATTGCCAATGGGAATTTAGTTATGACTCCTCAGTTTAAAAAGGACTAGGACTGTTAAATGTTTTTTACAAATATCAACCCCAACCTACCGGGGGGATTAGGGGAGATTAGAAAGGGAACCAAACCTTTGCATATTTTTGGTGAATGTTTTCCATGGTGTTTGTAACCAATGAAATCATGTTATTTTCTAGTTTAATAACAGCTTTTTAATAAATATCCCACAAGTTTTTTTTTACTTTCCTGCTCATTTGTGACTGTAATGTGTAGTTAATGTTAAGAAGAAAAATATGCCTCAGTAATTGGTATAATTAATTAAAGATTGATTAAATGCACCAATTTGTGAACCTGTGCATACATCACTTCTACTGGACATATAACTGTGTGTATGTATGTGTTCTTGTGTGGTGGCTAGAAAAAAAACCATACCCTTCATGTATGTTTATTTTTTTTATACATTTTATTGTGACTACTGAAGGTTTAGAATCTCAATTTTTACTAAAGGACGGATGTTCAAACACATTATCTTTTGAATTTAGTTTTGTCTATGTACTGTAAATCAAAGAAATACCAGTATTGAGATATAGCTTATATATCTATTATTACCATTACCCTTGCCTGTACAAATGCTACATAATGATTGTGACACCATAGCACATCAACATTTATTACATCATTACCCCATATGTATTCTAATTCTTAAATCCCATCCTGGTGCACTTTTACTTCTTGCATTTTTCTTCAAACTGATATTGGATTTTGTCTACTGTAAATCCCATTTTGATCTAAAGCTAATGTACACTTTGCTATGGAATCATATCACCTCATAGCGCTGGTGAAGAATATATAATTATAGAATTATAAACTTTACCCTCCATATATATAACCTTTAAAGTAAAAGTTAGGCACAATTGGCCCTCATTACATCTTTAGTTGACATTGTAACCTTTCATGTTTCATGTTTGACCATCAGTCCCATGCAATAGTGCCTGCTGCTGAAAGGCGTAGTCCAGAAAGAATCCTCTGAACATTGAAGATCTCTACATTTAGCAGCAGAATACTGTTAGAATACAGTTAAGTACCTTATCCAAACAAAATAGCTTTTAGTACCAAAGCCGGGCAGGTATAAATAGGAATCACTTGGCTCCCAGCAAAACTATGCTTCATCCACCGTGGTTTTCTGGGAGGAGGCTATATCTGTCATAGAAAAAATAAGAAGGGGCCCCCTTGGCTCCCAGGTCCCCTTGCGGTTGCTCCCCCTGGTAGTTCACGCCCCTGGTCCTTAAACTTATATTCTAAATTTAGTAGCAAAATACCGTTAGAATACAGCCATGTATTTCTAGCAGTTAATATGTACATCTACATTGATCAAAGCTTTCTCAGCCACAACTGGATGTCCAGCAGTACTTTATAAATCGTTAATGATAAGTTTCTCACCACTACCAAAATAAATCATCAATAGCAACATCACATTATTATTTCTGAAAGGATTGCCATCCCCAAAGATACAGTGTATTTACCATCAAATAAGAAAGAAATATTTCCACCAGCAGGAATCCTAACTGTGTAGATAGGAAACCTTCTCTAAAGTAAAGTGGACATTGCTTCTAGAGCAAAGCCTATTGAATTTGCACGATTGGTGACACCCCCAAAGTACATTATCTTAACAAAATCTTTTAGTACCAAATTATTTTGGGTACGGAATTACAAGCTCACAGAATCAATTTCAAGCCTGACATTGCACTCACATCTCAATGACAGCTGTTTTAAACATACCATTTATCATCCTATAATATTTCAATTTCCCTAACATCACACAGGGCCAATATGCATTTTTGAACTACTATTGCAACAAAAATGATCTTTCTGCCTCCTTGACGTTTTAAGACTTTTATCTATCATTAGCTGCCTAACTGTCCTGCTATTCTCATTTAAATAACGTTCATTTAATTATGTTTTCAAGTTTATATATTTAGTCATCCAACCAATTGTTGATTTTTCTTATTTATTGGTGAAGTCTTTCCACAAGGGGGCCCTACTTTCCACTCAGCAACTGTAGATCCATTTCACTAGTTTGAAGAATATTTTATGATGTACCGTACCGTATAAACATTCAAACAAAAATGCACTCCTCATTTTGTTTATAAATTATCCCTTTTCTTATGAAAGTGGTTTTGGTTTTTTTTTTTTACAATAAGAAATATTTGTAGGGTAATAAACTTAATCCAAGATTTAACAATTAAAAATTACTCCTTGACTGTTCTAGCTAGATTATTACAGACACCAGATTTATTATTGGAATTTATATTTTTTTGGGCTGTCAGTAGTTGTAAAACAAAAATGGTGGATGGCAACCTGCAGAGATGATCTGCTGTGCCCGAGGGTTCATGCGGCAGTCCTGTGATACGAGTACACTGAATGTAGATTATGTTTACTGGGATTCCTTTGCCCTTTTACTCTGTTTGTTGTCTTTGTTTCTCTTTGGATTTTTGAATTTCCCAAGCAGCACAGTTTTTATGTCCAACCAAGTAGTATATTGAAAGCTATTATAAAATTCTTTTACATCATTCTTTTGTAGAAGAGGAAGACAGATAGATAGAAGATAGATTGATTGATTGATAGATAGATAGATAGATAGATAGACAGACAGACTGACTGACTGACTGACTGATTGATTGATTGATTGATTGAGAGAGAGAGAGATAAAAAGATGAAAGAAAGAAAGAAAGAAAGAAAATAGAAAGAAAGAAAGAAGAAAGAAAGAAGATAGATATCCAACCTTGTAGTAAGATGCAGGCACTCACAGGACTTGTGCGAATACTTTAACTTTATTTCATATGCACAAAACAGATATCGACGTTTCAGTCTTTGTCTTAGACCTTTCTCAAGCTGTGAGAAACCTTGAGAAAGGTCTAAGACAAAGACCGAAACGTCGCTATCTGTTTTGTTGCATATGAAATAAAGTTGAAAGTATTCTGCACAAGTCCTGTGAGTGCTCTGCATCTTACTACAAGGTTGGATATTTAAGGAATCTACAGCAGCACCCAGGCCCTATATCTTTGGAAGGTAAAGTGCACACTGTTACTCTTTGTAGATAATAGTAGATAGATGTAGATATATACGCGAAGGCATCCAGAAAATGCTGGGAGTTGTAGTTTTCAGACATTTACTTTGTTGCCAATATTCTCAAAAAAATTCCAGGGAGAAATTTTTTAAATTGTTGCGTGCCACCACAACTTTTAGCCCCTCCCCAAATTTTTTAAATTGTTGCGTGCCACCACAACTTTTAGCCCCTCCCCAAATTTCATAAATGCAAAAGTTTGCTGATGGTAATTGAAGTTAAAGGGGTTAGAAGTTAGGAACTTCCAAACTGGGGTTACCTTGACGTGGTTGGAAGGTTTTTCATTCATGTGGGCAGCTATGCGTGACTTAATTTATGTCACAAAAGAGGCATGGCTAGGGTGTGTGTGACGTAAATTACATCACAGAAGAGGTGTGGCAAGGAAAAGTAGGTATTCCGGAGGCAGAGATGCCAGGTATGTTCGGGTTGCGGGAGTTTGGGGTGGTCTTGAGGGAGTGCAGGGGAGACCACCCCAAAATCTAAAATTTTTAAAAATATGGCCTTCTGATTCTGTATTGTTCTGAGGTTTTAGTTGCCCTTTAAATGGACAGCAGAATTCCCATACAGTAGTCCCATACAGTAATAGCCATATTGGATTTGGCTATTACTGTATAGGACTACTGTATGAAAATTCTGCTGTCAATTTAAAGGGCAACTAGCATCAGAACAATACAGAATCAGAAGGCAGAAGTGGTCATAGTTTCAACTTCCAGCATTCATTGGCTATAGTGTGAATGCTGGGAGTTTGTAGTTTTTAAACCATCTGGATAACTACTGGTTACCTATCTCTGTCACAGATCAACAAGAAATAGTTTGCTGAAAAAGATTTAAAATGAGCTGAGGCCCATGGTTAGGTAGAAGTTGCGGACAGTAGGGATATATTATATTAAGTGTACATTGTACTCCATAACAAGGATCTCCTACCTGTGGGCATATATTTGTTTGAAAAATGTAACTCCCAGCATTCCACTAGAGTACTTGCAATATCAGAAGGCATCCAGAAAATGCTGGGAGTTGTAGTTTTCAGACATTTACTTAGTTGCCAACATTCTCAAAAAAAATTCCAGGGAGAATTTTTTTAAATTGTTGCGTGCCACCACAACTTTTAGCCCCTCCCCAAAGCTACACCTGGGTTTAACATCCACAATAATGGAATACATGTGGGTGGGGTGAGCCTTCACGAGAACAAACAGATAATGTACGGAAGACCAAAACATCTCAAGTTTAATCAAGGGAAGAGGTACAGTTAGAACAACGAAAGTGCTTTGCCTTGTTGGACTGCTTGAGAATTAATAGGAAAATGGTAAACGGGGATAAATAGAGGGTTGTACAGTGAAAAGGGGGGTGGGAGGGCCACACCGATCATTATTTTATGTTTGGACTGTGGGGTAGGTAGGAAGGGTATATTTTTCGCAAAATGGGAAAGAAATGAGTTTACATGAAAGTAGGAGGAAACCCACGAGATCAGTATTTTATGTTTGACTCACCCCCCCACCCTTTATCACAACTGAGTGTCATCAACCCCTGCAACACAGACTGAGAACATCCCCACTAGCACAGAGGCGAAGGAGAAAGAAATGAAACATCTCAGAGACCCTTAACTTGGTTATCCAGACTGGCCTTTGTCAAAGAAGTAGAAGGAAGAAAAGAACACGAATACCAACATGAGGAGAAAAGCAAGACAGGAGAAAGAACATGGTCATCCCATATGCCGCAGTGAGCCTGCCTGGCATCGGTGACCTCATTGGTGTTGGTGTTGCTAGCCCAAAAACGTCGCATCGGATCAAGTTGGAGGTAACATAAGTATAGCTATGTTTCCAAAAGCTAAAACATTTTTTCTACGGATATCTGACATGGATACATGGATTCTGACATTAGTATCCATGTCAGATATCCGTAGAAAAAATGTTTTAGCTTTTGGAAACATAGCTATACTTATGGATTCAAGTGAAAAAACTTTTATATGAAATTTAATGGTTTTAACATTATTTATTAATCTTCACTATAGGAACTTTATTATATTGCACTAGGTCACTTTATCCAACGTTTATACAGTTTATACTCACTATTGCACTTTACCTCATAGGCACAATCCCTACCTGGTGCCGTATCTTCTCCCTTACAAGATTGGTCCGTTGGTGTAGATGCAGACCTTGAAGGGCTTTCAAAGACTTACAACAGTTACATAGAGATCTCACGAACTGGGGCCGCCTATGGAAACCACAGAACTGACAGGGAACGATGACGACACGGGGGGAGGGGAGGAGGGGGGTGTGTCTTCCGTTTGCTGACACATATGAGTTTGTTATTGTATGTTACACATTGTCTTGAAACGGCCGAACAGCGGCCGAAACGCGTTGACCTGTTGGCACTAATAAAAATCATTTGGATATAGACCCAGGAGTGCTCCGTATACTGAGTTATCTATATATATATATATATGTATATATATATATATATATATATATATATATTGTTGTTTTATACAGAGACCCATGAGTGCTGCCTTCTAAACATGTATATAACTATTTACTTGGATCTGCACTTGGGCATATAACAAATAGCACCTGAGGAATGGGGTAACTGCGAAACGTCATGCTCACATAATGTCACAATAAAAGCACTTAAGCCTATGTGTGTGCGTCTACCCGCTACTTACCTTGAAATATTCAAAACACTGTTCTTTTGTTAACAGTCCAGGGAAACAGCACCACACCATTACCGATATAGGGTGCAAGGAGAAATCAAACAACAATAGTTCCCAAAGATTGCAGCAGCACTCTACATAGGTTTCCAAGGGGGCGTATCTCCAAAGGACACCGTCTCTTATAATATACAATTTACAAATGAGTCGCACCCCTTTAATTAATATCTATAATATATTATATAAATGTCAGCTCACTTATGTCAACACAGGACATAGCAAGGGGTATAAATTCAACTGATTTTTCAAAATGGAAAGAATATGTAGAATAACTACTGTAAATATGTTTAATATAGACTAAGAATTTAAAAAGCGATGATATTCTCCATTGAATTTCCCTTTTAATATGTAAAAGCTTTTGTACAGGCTCTTGCATGAAGAGGATTCGACTAAAAGTGTTTGATTATGACTTTTGTTTTCCCTTTAATTACTTATGAGGATTTGCCACTGTTTTTTCTCTGCTCCAGCCTTCTCTTCATTTGAATTAATTGGCAGCCATTAAAGATTAAGGGCACACAATCTACTTCTTTAAAAATCATACAAAAGAAAACTCAGAGAAACCCATTTCTGCCTGTAACTGTCAACATTTATTAAATTCATTTGACTATTGTGATTTATTCAATGTTATTTTAGCATCATTCACAGCTTTTAATGAAACTATACTTACGTAGGCTGTAAAACCGATTTAACTTTTTAAGAAAGATGCTTATTCTAGACAGGAAATCGCCATCTTATAAGTAGAACAAGTCAAAACGCAGGTAATATTGCTAAGTAAAGCTGAAAAGGTTTGCACGTTATTGCAGGAGATAAGTACATTTAAACAGCCTATTTTAAAGGAAGAAAAAAAAACAAGTTACCTGGCAGTAAACAGGATGTTGTTCAAGAATGTGGTAGAATCAATGAGACCAACAGACTAACTGCACAGAAAGGAAAGAGAGAAAAGGAAGAAGTAGCAGTGCAGAACGCGGTAGTTAAAGATTCTCGGAGCTGAAAAATTATTCAGTTCTTGCGTGTAGTAGGAATGATCTTCCTGCTGGTTTCGTTAATTTCTACAACTTTATTTACCAATAAAACGCCAGCAAAGGAATATGAGAACTTGTAGCACTTAAAAAAAAAAATTGCAAATGCATATTGCATTTCACTTTCAGTGATAGGATAAGATGGTTAACTGAAGTGTGTCATGCAAACACTCTTGGCATATGCCATAATTCACAAACTAATGTTCACACTTTAGATCAATAAATGACTGTACTGAACCATAGATTTATTATAGGCAGGACAACATATGTTATTTCACATAAATCTCCAGGTACTGTATATTTAAGATACATGGCAGAAAACAGACTGCCATATAAAACTACCCCTTGCTTAATATAATTGTACATGGGCTTTGAGTTATTGTTCTGTACTATAGGCTTAAACACTGAACTAAATAATGTGCCCAGCATTAACAAGAGGCAGCTTAGTACTTCATTTGAAAAATGCACCAACACCATACTGTAAAAGTGGAACTGTGGTCTCCATTTTGTATGTGTCTTATGGAGGCAGCAGAAACCTAAACACAGCCTGGGTTTAGGGTTGAGCATGCTCACTGCTGTCTTTATTGCTGAGAAATTCTAATTAACATACCAGAAATGCAAACCAACATTATAATTACCCAGAAATCTATGTTCCCCTTATTTGCATAATGAGCAAGGGATTGTGGGGGAAAACGCACCCTAACTGGCTTGACTCTTATTAATCTTATTTTTCAAAGCCCAGAATGTACAGAAGCGTATGTTTACCGTATATACTCGAGTAAAAAACCGTCCCGGTATAAACGAGGTACCCAGTTTTAGGGGAAAAAGTAGGAAACCCACACAAACCCGAGTATAAACCGAGGGGTAGTATTTGCCACTAAAGATGTTTGGAAACTACAACTCCCAGCATGCTTTATTGCTGGGAGTTGTAGTTTTCAAACATCTTAATTGCAAATACTTACAAATAAGAGTAAAACCTTCTTTATTTGTGCATACTGTATGCACAATATAGGGGATTTACCCCTATTTGCAAGTATTTGCCACTTAAGATGTTTGAAAACATCTTAAGTGGCAATACTTCAAATGGGGGTAAATCCTCCTATATTTGTGCATATAGTATGCACAAATAAAGAAGTTTTACTCTTATTTGTAAGTATTTGCCAATTCCCTGTGAAAGCAAAAGTTTTCCTACCTTGTCCGCCGGCCGCGCGATCGCATCCTCCTCGTCCACAGCCTCTGCGCATCCGGATGATGTCACTACCCGGCGCCTCTCACTTTGCGGGCCGGGTAGTGACATCATTCGGATGCGCAAAAGCTGTGAGCGAGGATGCGGATCGCGTGGCCGGCGGACAGGTTGGAGATAGGCTGACTCGAGTTAAACCGAGTAAGATTTTCAGGCTTTTTATAAAACCTCGGTTTATACTCGAGTATATACGGTACTCATGAATACCAAATAAATATAGGCAGTGGTATGTTTTTGTAAAAAATAAAATAGTATGCCAAGACTTTCCTTTACTGTTAGAAATTGTTGCAAGGTATTTGACCAGAAAAAAAAAATCAGATTTCTGGCTCAGCAATTATAAAAGGTAAGATATAAAGATTTTTGATAGGGCCTACTCCAAAATAACATAAAAAATACGTACCCACTCTAAGGGTTTTCCAACAGCCAGTGGTTAAATGAATTTTTTAATACTTACAACAAATAACAGACATCCCACCTTGCCGAATCTGGCTTCCAGGCAGGGTTGGGAGAAGGGGGCAGGGAAGGGGTGGACTGATTGTACATCAGTAGAGATAAATTATATTAGTGTACATTGTACTACAACACCAAGGATCCCCTACCTGGGGCATACATTTGTTTGAAAAATGAACTCCAGCATTCCACTAGAGTACTTGCAATATCAGAAGGCATCCAGAAAAGCTGGGAGTTGTAGTTTTCAGACATTTACTTTGTTGCCAATATTCTCAAAAATTCCAGGGAGAAATTTTTTAAATTGTTGCGTGCCACCACAACTTTTAGCCCCTCCCCAAATTTCATAAATGCAAAGTTTGCATGGGTAATTGAAGTTAAAGGGGTTAGAATTAGGAACTTCCAAACTGGGTACCTTGACGTGGTTGGAAGGTTTTTCATTCATGTGGGCAGCTATGCGTGACTTAATTTATGTCACAAAAGAGGCATGGCTAGGGTGTGTGGTGACGTAAATTACATCACAGAAGAGGTGTGGCAAGGAAAAGTAGGTATTCCGGAGGCAGAGATGCCAGGTATGTTCGGGTTGCGGGAGTTTGGGGTGGTCTTGAGGGAGTGCAGGGGAGACCACCCCAAAATCTAAAATTTTTAAAAAATGGCCTTCTGATTCTGTATTGTTCTGAGGTTTTAGTTGCCCTTTAAATGGACAGCAGAATTCCCATACAGTAGTCCCATACAGTAATAGCCATATTGGATTTGGCTATTACTGTATAGGACTACTGTATGAAAATTCTGCTGTCAATTTAAAGGGCAACTAGCATCAGACAATACAGAATCAGAAGGCAGAAGTGGTCATAGTTTCAACTTCCAGCATTCTTGGCTATAGTGTGAATGCTGGGAGTTTGTAGTTTTTAAACCATCTGGATAACTACTGGTTACCTATCTCTGTCACAGATCAACAGAATAGTTTGCTGAAAAAGATTTAAAATGACTGAGGCCCATGGTTAGGTAGAAGTTGCGGACAGTAGGGATATATTTATTAAGTGTACATTGTACTCCATAACAAGGATCTCCTACCTGTGGGATATATTTGTTTGAAAAATGTAACTCCCAGCATTCCACTAGATACTTGCAATATCAGAAGGCATCCAGAAAATGCTGGGAGTTGTAGTTTTCAGACATTTACTAGTTGCCAACATTCTCAAAAAAAATTCCAGGGAGAATTTTTTTAAATTGTTGCGTGCCACAACAACTTTTAGCCCCTCCCCAAATTTCATAAATGCAAAAGTTTGCTGATGGTAATTGAATTTTAAAGGGGTTAAAGTTAGGAACTTCCAGACTCAGGTTAGTTTGACGTAGTTGGAAGGCTTTTCATTCATGTGATCCCATAATGTATACAAACCCCTTTGTTATAAAGTATGCCAGTGTGCAGATAATATGATATTGTATGGCCCTAGGATATTGCATTGATTATCTTTTCTATGTTTGTATAAATGTTTGACCAGATCAGTAGCACTTCCGCTAAATGTAGTTGTAAATTAGCCTAATTGGATTGCTTCCACAATCCTTGTATTGTGTTATTTATTGGGAAGACTGGGGTTACCTTGACATGGTTGAAAGGCTTTTTATTCATGTGATCACAGTATGTATACTAAAACCCCTTTGTTTATAAAGTATGCAAGTGTGTAGATAATATGATATTGTATGGGGCCTAGGAATGTGCATTGATTATTTTTCTATGTTTGTATAAATGTTTCACCAGATCAGTAGCACTTCCGCTAAATGTAGTTGTAAATTAGTCTAATTGGAATGTTTCCACAATTTCCACAATCCTTGTATTGTTGTATTTATTGGAAGACTGGGTTACCTTGACGTGGTTGGTAAATGTGAGGTGGCCATTTTGAACTTGACATCATTTCCTAGTGGGCTTTTCTGGTTTCGAATGGTTTTCACAATGCAGTCTTCTTAGATGCGTTAAGTTTTCGCTGCGATACTTTTCGCTCTTTGGGGCATATTTATAAAAGAGCGAAAAGTAGCGAAATGTTTTCGCATTCGCTTTTCGCATGGGTTTTCGCCAAAAAGACAGTTAACGCGCATTAGAAGGGCGATCGCGCATTAGAGTGTAATATGCCTTGGAAAAGCGACATTAGAAAGGTGATCGCTCATTAGAATGTAATATGCCTTGGAAAAGCGAACGCACATTAGAAAGGCGAACGCACATTAGAAAGGCGAACGCACATTAGAAAGGCGAACGCACATTATAATGTAATATGCCTTGGAAAAGCGAACGCGCATTAGAAAAGCGAATGTGCAGTGCAAAAGAAAATTGTATTCCAATTGAGAAATTCTAAGAAGATTGACTAAATAAGACATGGCTGACTTCTTGGTAAATGTGAGGGGGCCATTTTGAACTTGACATCATTTTCTAGTGGGCTTTTGTGGTTTTGAATGGTTTTCACAATGCAGTCTTCTTAGATGCGTTAAGTTTTCGCTGCAATACTTTTCGCTCTTTATCGCGCCCGTTCGCCTTTTTCAGCCGCGAAGTGTGTTTTTTTTTCCGCTTTTTTATAAATAAGGCGAAACGAAGCCCCAAATGGCGCTATTTTCGCTGCGATGTGCTGCTCTAATTATTTGGCGAAAAAGACAATCCTTTATAAATATGCCCCTTTGTCGCGCCCGTTCGCCTTTTTCAGCCGCGAAGTGTGTTTTTTTTCGCTTTTTTATAAATAAGGCGAAACGAAGCCCCAAATGGCGCTATTTTCGCTGCGATGTGCTGCGCTAATTATTTGGCGAAAAAGACAATCCTTTATAAATATGCCCCATACGCCTTTCACCACAGTGCCTAAAAATATATTTTTGTTTCATTTTAAATCTATATTTGCAAAGGAAATTAGTAGAGAGTATTCCTACCTCCCATTTTGCAATACACATTAACCAGTGACTTGTTAAACATGGCACCTAACCCTGCCTCATTTTCTAACATAAGTATACATATGCTTATGTCAAAGATTGGGGTAATTGTCAGGGAAATTGACTGTTGGGGTATGAGAAGCATGTTTGATAGCTCACTGGTTTTCTTGCGGAAATCTTCCTTGCAAGTAGTTTTTTTGTAAACGTATATATCATTTCATGCAAGGTAAATAGAGAAATAATTACTTGAGGTGCTGGTCATGCTTTGTGATTATTATCCATGTTAATGTATTTCAGGAGGAATGTGTTGCTGCAGAGCCTTACCTTAATGGGGTTCTGTAATGCAACTGTTGAGTCTTTCTTTTTTCTCTCTTTCCATTCCCAATTATATCCCCGTACTTCTTTTCTAGATAATGTTCTACTGGGTTTGAATAGGGTTAGCTGAGGCCTTGAAATTTTTATATCTTTATGCTTTGTAGCTAAAGAGGTTTTCAACCCCCTCACATACAATTGTGAAAGAACAGTCCTCTCAGATTTTTTCTTAGAATTGTGGTGAAGGATCCATTAACATGTGCTACAGTATGTTTCATCCTTAGACTCTAGTTATGGCTGAAATCGAGGGTTACCGAATGATACATTCAAGGGTTACCGGTATCAAAGGCTACATTCGAAGGTTAACAAAATCGAATGCTACCTACAAGGGTTTCCGAACGATACATTTGAGGATTACCGATATCGAAGGCTACATTTGTGGGTTACCGATATCGAAGGAAACATTTATGGGTTACTGAAATCGAAGGATACATTCAAAAAAAGCTATATTGGGGGGTTACAGATTTGAAAATTTGCTAATTATTGAATTTTCGATAATTATCAAAGATAAGTCTGCGAATTTGAAAAACCCAAACTACTGTAGTTCGTGAATTTCGAAAGAGTTTGAGTTCGTCTGAACTATTAAAGTTCAGATTGGACTCGGGTTCGGGTTCCATCCATCTCTACTCTGAACATAATCTACATGAATTCCTCGGAAAGCTAAATTTTTTCCTGTTCCATAATCATCGTTTTCTTTCCATACATAAGAAACAGAAGATGTTACATAATATGGTTATCGAGTATGGATATCCATTATCTGCACCCACGCCTTAAAGGAGAACTATAGCACACAGAAAGTTATTTTTTAAAGCAGGAAGAGCTTGACATTTAAATCTTTTCCTTTTTTCTCAAGGCCATAATGTTTTAATATAAAGGTACTGTACAGTATTGAAATATAAAAGGGCATATGCAATAACAGGTTCAAAGGTTTGTCTTGCTATTAATCAGTTAGATATTATCTAACTGCAGTATCCTTATTATAAGCTGTATTGTGAAAAAAGTAGTTTGGGGGTACTTAGACTATTTCTAAAAGTTCTTGTGGAGGGTGAACATGCTTTTTAATCTGCAGCAACCAACCTGATGTTATGTACTGTAAGGTTAAGTTTAGTACAATATAGTAGTGCATAGTTTTATTCTTTATTGCATCGGGTGCTCAACACTGTTTCTAAAAAATGTGGTTGGGATCCACTAGTTAAGTGTAAACCCCATTCAGGTCTGGTTTAAAAATACTAACGTTGCTATGAGTTTAGTTGCTACAAGAAAAAGAAAAAAAAAAACAGTCAAAGCAATATTATATGCAAAACTCCATTTTATAGGGTTTTACTAAGACCAGGGCAGATATTGCTTTATATCAACTGGAATCAGTGCCTGCAGGAAAAATATTTACAGTACATTACCCAGATAAAGCAAAACAGTGTCTGCCCACCCAACAAGCAGTTAAAGATATGACAAATGCCTTTAATATCACATTAAAAGGCTAGGTAACATATGGCGGTTATATCTTTAAGATAACTATTCCCCCTCAGGACATATACTAATAAAAGAAGTTGACTCAGAAGTAGAGATCCAACAATTTGTTTGCACAGCAATTTTCTCAGTTGTGCAAATATTCCATTCTCCGTCCTAGACAATAAATTAATATGTTTCTATCACTGAACTAGACCTATCACTCTGAACTAGAAATCTGGAAAACTATTACATCAGTTGACATTACATGTATGTCACAAAATGTTTGTGCTTGTAAAAATGATGTATTGTGTAGCAAAGTGGGTGTAGTTTTAATACAGAACTGATTGTACTGGATAGAAAAATAAGATTCTGACACTAAACATGGAACAGTTCAGTTTAAGGCCAAGGGCAGTGTTTACAACCACCTTTGAATGGCATCATTATGTTAATTTAATTCTGCCAGCTGTAACATTTTGAACATTATACATGCAGAATGTTTCTACATTCCATTCAACAGGTTCCTTTGCCGATATTCACAAGTTGTTTTAAAATGTTGTGTGAGGCAGTCAGTAAGGAACAATGTCAAATAACTGTGTCATTTATAACTATAAAGTATTGGCCCATTAATGGAAACTATAATTCATCCCAAATATCACTGTACTGTTTGTTTGTTTTTTTGATCTGCCCCTTATTTCATTAGATATCCAATTTGAAACATCTTACGCTTTAGCATTTCTGTAAGCAGTTTTGCTGTAGCTAGAATGGTTTGACAGTTCAGATGAACTCCAAATATCCAAACTCTATCCAAACTAGTTCGGGTTTTCTCATAATTCCGATAATTCTTGAATTCTCAAATCGGTAAACCTCAAATGTAGCGTTTGAATTCGGTAACCCTCTAATGTATCCTTTTTCATTTCAGTAACCTTCGAATGCATCGCTTGGTAACCCTCGAATGTAACGGCTGATTTCAGTAACCCTCAAATGTAGCTCCTGATTTCAATATATATATCGAATGTATCGTTTCGAAACCCTCAAATATATTGTTTGGTAACCCTCGAATGTAGCAGGCGATTTCGGGAAACCCTCAAATGTATTGCTCTGGGCAATACATTAATGTGTTCGTTTCCAAACTTCTGAACTTTTACTGAAGTTTGAAAGTTTGCAAACTAACTGAACTTCAGGAAGCTCGGGCCATCACTATTTCTAAGGAATCACTGAAAGTTCTTCCAAGTTATTCTGTAATAACATGTGTCTCATGCGCATTCATCACTGAACACTTGCCTATTGATTGAAATCAGCTTTGAACAGACTTCCATACACACATCCTGCCGACTGACTCCCGAGCGGGACAAATGGCAGATTCGGCTGAAAGTCGTGTGCGTGTATGCGTTCCCTTGGGTGACGTTTGTTGAACCGACATGGCGGATTATTCTTAAACTTTCTCTCTAGTTATTAATACATTTCAAATACATACTCATTTATATATGTATTTACAATACTGGACTTAAATGTTAAATATTAATGTCTCATCTGCATATTGTGATATTAATAAAATACTATAGGGATATTAACCTCACCTCATTCATTTCCATAAGTTGTGACTGCTTACTACTAGAGATGTCCGAACTTCGAAAAATCCGGTCCGCGCGAGGATCCGCGGATTTTCGAAAAAAACGTTAAAACGTATTAAATGAAAGTTCGGCAAAATCCGCATTAAAAATAGTCTAAATAGCCTTGGTAATGTACACTTAATCACTCAGGGACCTGGGTAATGTCCTTAGAAACACGTATCAATGCCTACAATACCTAAAAATTACAGTCCGCTAGCGAGAACGGTATTTTTCGAAAATACGAGGATTTCCGTAAAAACGAGGACCTCCGTAAACCCGCGGATCTCCGAAAACGAGGATTCCCGTAAAAACGTGTAATCATGTTAGCTGCCATTGGCTAATTTGGGTCATGTGGCTTGCTCCGTCTTGAAAATAATCCCCAAAAATTCAAATTTACAAGAATTTCTCGTTTTTACGAAAATTCTCGTAATTACGAGAATCCGCGTAATTACGAGGATCTTCGGTTTTTCCGGTTCCCGGAAGATCGCAGATTCTCATAATTGCGGAGATACTTGTATTTTCGAAAATTTTCGTAAAAAAAAATCGGAAGGCGGAAAATCCGGAATAATCCGCCATTCGCGGACGGATAAATCCGCGGCGGATCCCGGTTCGGGTCCGCGAACCGCCATCTCTACTTACTACTGTGGGACTATTAGATAATTACAAATGCTGGGTAAAGCACCAGGGCATGTTCAGCAGACAAGTAGTATAAACTAACTGGTTGGGGTAGAAAGTGGTAGCAGGGGGAAGCTGAAAACAGAAACACTGTATAGGGATGAGCAAAAGGCATAGTCTAAAGGTATAGAGCAATTAATTCTGAACACTTACAAGTTGAAACAGAAGTGTTTCAACTTTTAAAGCATTGCAATCAGTGTTTTGATGTTTTGCTGTTTGCTCTATAAGACGGCATGACAGAATGTCCTAGCACAACCATACATTTTTTGGGGGAGATTCAATATCCCTAAAATAAGGGTAAAACCCTCATTAGAGCAAACAAGTGCACTCTAACCCAACCAATGGGTGCAGACACCTCAAAAGTCCTCCCTCAGGAACCGCAAGTCTTTGTCCAAAACCCTCATTAACCCAAAGACATATCGGGGTTACATGGGTTTTCCACTGAGTTTAGGGCACTGCGCTGTTTCCTAATGATTTTGGAAACAGCACACCTGATCCAATTTTTAATGTGTCAATTTCTGTGCAAAACTTAATGCTGATTTGGATTGGGTCTTTAAACCCACGCAACTCCCGGCTTCTTACTTTGCGCGATCCCACGATGCAATACCGAACCTAATGTCGTTTACTTCTGATATTGTTTTGGCGGGATTGTGCAATGGTAAGTAGCGAATTTTTTAATATTGAATCTTCCCATTTGTTTATTAAAACTGACTCTGTAAAAAGGTGTGTTGTCGTCCTGTTTAAATTGTCTTCCGCTCCCTCTGGTAAGGTTATACTTCAGTCTAAATGAGACCCCCCATCCCTGATGACCCATGCACCTGTTCTTAATCAGTTTAAAGGACAACTAAAGCCACAGAACAACACTGAACCAGAAGGCAGAACACCTTGATATAAAACCAGTAATTGTGTCTTACTTTCATTTTGATACAGGCGCTGGGAAATTTACCTAAATAACATATGGTTTGTGCTTATATTTCAGCAATCTAGTATCAGACAGTTTGGCAACGACCATTATGTTCTGCCCATGCTCAGTCTTAGCTATGGCAAAACTTGTTTACAGTTGGTCACACCCATTAGTAATCTGTAGCCAATCTCTTTTACAGGACAGATAAAGCAAGGAAGCATGTGACTGAGGCCAGGAGGTGTGGTCTGACATGCACATACACAAAGTACTTCACAGTTCAACAGCGCCATTTACTTTAAACAATTAAGGAGTGGGATGATTTATAGCTATTGGTGTTTTGGTAGGGGAGGTGGTTTCAGATTCTGGAGTATAAAAATTGGGTTTAGTTCTCCTTTAATAGTGGAAAATGACCACCAACAGCCAAATTTGGATTTGCTAAAAAATAAATGTTCTACAGAGAATTCATGAAAACAAATAGCTTTCTAGAACATATGTATAGTAATTATAGTGAACAGGAAGTAGATGGGTAGCCTATAGCAGCCAATCGGAATTTGACTTTTCATTAGCTTTACTGCAGTGTCCTACTAGGCTTATTGTTTATTGGTTATTATGGTGTTATTATTCAGAGTAGAATTACACCTGGAAAATTCTTTATACATTTGTACATTATTTTCCGTTGTACAGAATAATGTTCTCGCCCTATCCTTAAATGGAATACATTGTCCATTTTATTATATAAAGCATTGTTTTACTTTCTGCAACCAAAATACAAGTAGAAAATAAAACTCCATTTACTGTTGCAGTTGTATGGAGTGAGACTGATAAGATAAAGGAAAAATAAAAAAGTAAATAGGGCTCATATATGTTTTTGAAATCTCCATTGGATTCAATTCCATATGCAAATCCTAAATCGTTATTATATTATATTTTTCCTGCTAAAGTTGGTAACAGACAGGGGAAAACTGGTAGATGATTAATTGACTTTAATTTAACATTACTATAGAAACCCCAGGGTTGACCAGCTTTTGAAGATTTTAAACAATTTGTTTAAAGGTTATTTTTTTTTATAGACAGGCATATTCATACTTACTGACATGCTGCTAATTAGAGATGGACTAGAACTCGAACCCGAGTTCGAGCCAAACTATTCGAATTCGAACGAATTCGGACTTCTCGAACTATCCTGGACCCAGATTTTCGATATTTTCGGACTTTCGATAAATATCGAATGTTTGACCGTTCAAATGTGCGCGTAAAATGCCTATTATACTTATACGCGATCATCTAATCCACGAGTAAAGGGTCCATTAAAACCTATACGCGAGCATCGAATCCGTGAGTAAAATGTCCATGGTATCTAGGCGCGAACATCGAATCTACGGGTAAAGTGTCCATTAAAGCCTATATGTGAGCATCAAATCTGCGAGTAAAATGTACATGGTACCTAGGCGCGAACGAATTCTAACTATTGGCAACAGACCATTAGTCAATGGGAGTCAAATAGTTCGAAAAGTTCATCTGAAAATACATTAAATATCAATGGTAACTTAATGTAATCTGGCTGTGGGACCTGGGAAATGGTCTGGGGAACATGTTTGAATATCCAGGACTTCGAAAAATCAATTTTACTCTCACTCGCGCTATTTCACGCTCGTTCGCGCCTAGGTACCATGTACATTTTACTCGCAGATTTGATGCTCACATATAGGCTTTAATGGACACTTTACCCGTAGATTCGATGTTTCGCGCCTAGATACCATGACATTTTACTCACGGATTCGATGCTCGCGTATAGGTTTTAATGGACCCTTTACTCGTGGATTAGATGATCGCGTATAAGTATAATAGGCATTTTACGCGCACATTTTAACGGTCAAACATTCGATATTTACGAAAGTCCAAATATCGAAAATCTGGGTCCAGGATAGTTCGAGAAGTCCGAATTCGTTTGAATTCGAATAGTTTGGCTCGAACTCGGGTTCGAGTTCTAGTCCATCTCTAATTAGCAGCATGTCAGTAAGTATGAATATGCCTGTCTATAAAAAAAATAACCTTTAAACAATTGTTTAAAATCTTCAAAAGCTGGTCAACCCTGGGGTTTTCTATAGTAATGTTAAATTAAAGTCAATTAATCATCTACCAGTTTTCCCCTGTCTGTTACCAACTTTAGCAGGAAAAATATAATATAATAACGATTTAGGATTTGCATATGGAATTGAATCCAATGGAGATTTCAAAAACATATTGAGCCCTATTTACTTTTTAAAAATAATCTGGGGAATATGGGTAAAAATGCACCTAAAACATTGCATGGCCTATTGATTTCTGTCGGAAATGTCCTAAAATGGTGATGCAAATTATAAAACCACAATGGATCACATGCACACAATGGGCTACTTCCTGCAATTTACATGTCATGTAATAAAATGTCATTATGGATCGCAAAACACAGCAAAAATCATAGCAGTTGGGCCTTAAGCTAGGTACACACAGTACAGATTTCTGAAAGATGTCAGACAGGATCTGCAAGATCCTGTCTGCCATCTTTCAAAGATCTGCATACACACAGTCCCGAGCGTTTCTCCTATGAACTTCATAGGGAGACGCTCAGGACTGTGTGGTTTCCATTGGCCGCACTAGACTCCTCTATAGGGAGTCTAGCGTGGCTGATGGAAATTTCGGCTGACCAGATCGTCGGCGGCTGAGCGCTCGTTCGGGAAATGAACATACACACATAGCGATAAAGCCCCAATACCATCGGATCCGACGGTAATTGGGGCTTTATCGTTACTGTGTGTACCCAGCTTAATACTTGTAGTTGATAGTATTGAGGCAATTAAGTTATAGTGACCTATTTTTTAAGTTGAAAGGGCAATGTGGTGTAGCTTTGGTGTTTTTATACTAGGCTTTGTTTTTAATGAAAATCAAGAGGGATTCTTTTTATAAATAGATAAGATCTGACTTGATTTTCAGACATCCCAGAGCCTTGATGTAGAAAAGCATAACACTAACGCATTAGGATCCTATAATGAACTAAAAGCCTGTTTCTGTTTTAATCTGCAGGCAATTTGCAGTAGAAATACATTTTCAAATGGATATTGAGGATGCAAAGAAGGATGTGCACCAATGTTTTATATTATGTCTAGTTTGACATGATTTAATTTGATGCTCAGCATGAATACAGATTTATTTTTAAGCTGGAGAAATTGTCAGATACACTTGTCCCAAAGCTACACAATACAACTGCAAATCACAAGACAGGATGATCTGATTACTATGTATGTGTGTGAGCTAGGTACAGATGCACAGATGCGTACATGACATACAGACTTTTCAGGGGAACAACTGTGTATGGGCATTCCAGCGGATGTTGTCGATGATCCGCCAAGTGGATCATAAAGCATTGCCCAATACACCCATACATGAGGAAATAAGGCAAGGCAGTCTTTATGGTTATCCAACCATGCAGATGGCTAATTTCAGACAACTCACCCTTCCAAAAAAAGTATTAGAGACCAGTCTTTTCTTGTTAAAACTCACTTTTTAATGTGTCTTTTATATAAGTGAGCGTAATAGCAGCATTAGGAACAGCTTTGCGTTCCTTTGTGTTACTGAGAGGGATTTTGCTTTATCTCTATTTTATTATTTTTTTCTTCTTATGATGCAACAAAACCCATGGCTTGCTTGTTTCAGCATGAGAATCTTGCCTAGAACTCCTGTAGTTATTTTTCCAAATGGCGCTGTTCCAATAAATCTTGTTCTCTAACCTTGAAAATTCTCTCTAAGAATCAATCAATCTATTGGTTAGGCGCGACAATTTCTACAGACCCTTCACAGTAAGCTAGGCACTCTTTAGGAGAAAAAAGCAAGGAAGGGAGCAATGGCGTACTTGCTTGGGAGGACACATTAAAAAAAAGGCAATATAGTCATTGTTGACAAAGTAAGCAGACAGGACCATGTATCAAATTCTTCCATCATGAAATTGGAGCAAGCATCAAAGCTAACATTTCCAAAGGGAAAAATTAGTAGAATTAATCAAATATCCCAGAGTATCTTCCAAAAAGGCTTCTTTTTTTCTCTAAAAAACCAAATCTGTTATAGATTATACACCTAAACCACAGTCAAATGATATTCGTATTAAAAAAAACAGGATCTAAATATCATCTGTTTTGCATTCACCTTGGTGCCTTGCTCTTGGTATATTCACATTACTGAACGATGGGCAGCATTGTTATATAAATATTTTAACGGTAAAAGAGAGGGAAAAGGCGTATGACAGGACAATGTCTAAAGTAAAATAAGAACAGATTGATTATTGAGCTGACAAACATATAGGGATGCTTATAGCAGAACTGAATCTACTAAAATGGGATTGTTTATCAAGCTAAGATTCCTGACATGAGAGGCAAAGCAAAATCTACGTTCATTGTATTTTATGTCATAGAATCTATTTGATGATTATTTTTCCTTTATCTTATCAGTCTCACTCCATACAACTGCAACAGTAAATGGAGTTTTATTTTCTACTTGTATTTTGTTGCAGAAAGTAAAACAATGCTTTATATAATAAAATGGACAATGTATTCCATTTAAGGATAGGGCGAAACATTATTCTGTACAACGGAAAATAATGTACAAATGTATAAAGAATTTTCCAGGTGTAATTCTACTCTGAATAATAACACCATAATAACCAATAAACAATAAGCCTAGTAGGACACTGCAGTAAAGCTAATGAAAGTCAAATTCCGATTGGCTGCTATAGGCTACCCATCTACTTCCTGTCACTATAATTACTATACATATGTTCTAGAAAGCTATTTGTTTTCATGAATTCTCTGTAGAACATTTATTTTTTAGCAATCCAAATTTGCTGTTGGTGGTCATTTTCCACTATTAAAGGAGAACTAAACCCAATTTTATACTCCAGAATCTGAAAAAACTCCCCAAAAAACACCAATAAGCTATAAAATCCCACTTCAGTAAAATTGTATTAAAGTAAATGGAAGCCTGTTAGAACTGGATGAAGTATCTTGTGTTATGTGCAGTCAGACCACACCTCCTGGCCTCAGTCACATGCTTCCTTGCTTTATCTGTCCTGTAAAAGGATTGGCTACAGATTACTAATGGGTGTGACCAACTGTAACAAGTTTGTGCCTAGCTAAGGACTGAGCATGGGCAGAAACATAATGGTCGTTGACCAAACTGTCTGATACTAGATTGCTGAAAGTAAAGCACAAACCATATGTTATTTAGGTAAAATTTCCCAGCGCCTGTATCAAAATGAAAGGTAAGACACAGATTACTGGTTTTATATCAAGGTGTTCTGCCTTCTGTTCAGTGTTGTTCTGTGGCTTTAGTTGTCCTTTAAACTGATTAAGAACAGGTCATGGGTCATCAGGGATGGGGGGTCTCATTTAGACTGAAGTAACCTTACCAGAGGAGCGGAAACAATTTAAACAGGACGACAACACCCTTTTTACAGAGTCAGTTTTAATAAACAAATGGGAAGATTCAATATTAAAAAATCGCTACTTACCATTGCACAATCCCGCCAAAACAATATCAGAAGTAAACGACATTAGGTTCGGTATTGCATCGTGGGATCGCGCAAAGTAAGAAGCCGGGAGTTGCGTGGGTTTAAAGACCCAATCCAAATCAGCATTAAGTTTTGCACAGAAATTGACACATTAAAAATTGGATCAGGTGTGCTGTTTCCAAAATCATTAGGAAACAGCGCAGTGCCCTAAACTCAGTGGAAAACCCATGTAACCCCGATATGTCTTTGGGTTATGAGGGTTTTGGACAAAGACTTGCGGTTCCTAGGGAGGATTTTGAGGTGTCTGCACCCATTGGTTGGGTTAGTGCACTTGTTTGCTCTAATGAGGGTTTTACCTTATTTTAGGGATATTGAATCTCCCCCAAAAAATGTATGGTTGTGCTAGGACATTCTGTCATGCCGTCTTATAGAGCAAACAGCAAAACATCAAAACACTGATGCAATGCTTTAAAAGTTGAAACACTTCTGTTTCAACTTGTAAGTGTTCAGAATTAATTGCTCTATACCTTTAGACTAGCCTTTTGCTCATCCCTATACAGTGTTTCTGTTTTCAGCTTCCCCCTGCTACCACTTCTACCCCAACCAGTTAGCTTGATACTACTTGTCTGCTGAACTGCCCTGGTGCTAACCCCATTTGTAATTATCTAATAGTCCAACAGTAGTAAGTAGAGATGGCCGGTTCGCGGACCCGAACCGGATCCGCCGCGATTTATCCGTCCGCGAATGGCGGATTATTCCGGATTTTCCGCCTTCCGAACTTCCGAACCGCGGATTTTTTTTTACGAAAATTTTCGAAAATACAAGTATCTCCGCAATTATGAGAATCTGCGATCTTCCGGGAACCGGAAAAACCGAAGATCCTCGTAATTACGCGGATTCTCGTAATTACGAGAATTTTCGTAAAAACGAGAAATTCTTGTAAATTTGAATTTTTGGGGATTATTTTCAAGACGGAGCAAGCCACATGACCCAAATTAGCCAATGGCAGCTAACATGATTACACGTTTTTACGGAATCCTCGTTTCGGAGATCCGCGGGTTTCGGAGGTCCTCGTTTTTACGGAAATCCTCGTATTTTCGAAAAATACCGTTCTCGCTAGCGGACTGTAATTTTTAGGTATTGTAGGCATGATACGTGTTTCTAAGGACATTACCCAGGTCCCTGAGTATTAAGTGTACATTACCAAGGCTATTTAGACTCTTTTAATGCGGATTTTGCCGAACTTTCATTTAATACGTTTTAACGTTTTTTCGAAATCCGCGATCCTCGCGCGGACCGGATTTTTCGAAGTTCGGACATCTCTAGTAGTAAGCAGTCACAACTTATGGAAATGAATGAGGTGAGGTTATATCCCTATAGTATTTTATTATATCACAATATGCAGATGAGACATTAATATTTAACATTTAAGTCCAGTATTGTAAATACTATATAATGAGTATGTATTTGAAATGTATTAATAACTAGAGAGAAAGTTTAAGAATAATCCCCATGTCGGTTCAACAAACGTCACCCAAGGGAACGCATACACGCACACGACTTTCAGCCGAATCTGCCATTGTCCCGCTCGGGAGTCAGTCGGCAGGATGTGTGTATGGAAGTCTGTTCAAAGTCTGATTTCAATCAATAGGCAAGTGTTCAGTGATGAATGCGCATGAGACAACATGTTATTACAGAATAACTTGGAAGAACTTTCAGTGTATTCCTTAGAAATAGTGGATGGCCCGAGCTTCCTGAAGTTCAGTTAGTTTGCAAACTTTCAAACTTCAGTAAAATTCAGAAGTTTGGAAACGAACACATTAATGTCAATGCCAGAGCAATACATTTGAGGGTTTCCCGAAATCGCCTGGCTACATTCGAGGGTTCCAAACAATATATTTGAGGGTTTCAGAAACGATACATTCGATATATATTTGAAATCAGGAGCTACATTTGAGGGTTACTGAAATCAGCCGTTACATTCGAGGGTTACCAGCGATGCATTCGAAGGTTACTGAAATGAAAAAGGATACATTAGAGGGTTACCGAATTCAAACGCTACATTTGAGGTTTACCGATTTGAATTCAAGAATTATCGGAATTATGAAAAAGAACCCGAACTAGTTTGGATAGAGTTTGATATTTGGAGTTCATCTGAACTGTCAAACCATTCTAGCTACAGCAAAACTGCTTACAGAAATGCTAAAGCGTAATTGTTTCAAATTGGATATCTAATGAAATAAGGGGCAGATCAAAAAAACAAACAAACAGTACAGTGATATTTGGGATGAATTATAGTTTCCATTAATGGGCCAATACTTATAGTTATAAATGACACAGTTATTTGACATTGTTCCTTACTGACTGCCTCACACAACATTTTAAAACAACTTGTGAATATCGGCAAAGGAACCTGTTGAAGAATGTAGAAACATTCTGCATGTATTATGTTCAAAATGTTCAGCTGGCAGAATTAAATTAACATAATGATTCAAAGGTGGTTGTAAACACTGCCCTTGGCCTTAAACTGAACTGTTCCATTTGTAGTGTCAGAATCTTATTTTTCTATCCAGTACAATCAGTTCTGTATTAAACTACACCCACTTTGCTACACAATACATCATTTTTACAAGCACAAAATTTTGTGACATACATGTAATGTCAACTGATGTAATAGTTTTCCAGATTTCTAGTTCAGAGTGATAGTTCTAGTTCAGTGATAGAAACATATTAATTTTTGTCTGGACGGAGAATGGAATATTTGCACAACTGAGAAAATTGCTGTGCAAACAAATGTTGGATCTCTACTTCGAGTCAACTTCTTTTATAGTATATGTCCTGAGGGGGAATAGTTATCTTAAAGATATAACCGCCATATGTTACCTAGCCTTTTAATGTGATATTAAAGGCATTTGTCATATCTTTAACTGCTTGTTGGGTGGGCAGACACTGTTTGCTTTATCTGGGTATGTACTGTAATTTTTCCTGCAGGCACTGATTCCAGTTGATATAAGCAATATCTGCCTGGTCTTAGTAAAACCCTATAAAATGGAGTTTTGCATATAATATTGCTTTGACTGTTTTTTTTTCTTTTTCTTGTAGCAACTAAACTCATAGCAACGTTAGTATTTTAAACCAGACCTGAATGGGGTTTACACTTAACTAGTGGATCCCAACCACATTTTTTAGAAACATGTTGACACCGATGCATAAAGAATAAACTATGCACTACTATATTGTACTAAACTTAACCTTACAGTACATAACATCAGGTTGGTTGCTGCAGATAAAAAGCATGTTCACCCCTCCACAAGAACTTATGAATATTAATAAAGACAAGTCAAACACGTACAAATTAAGTCACCCCCAAACTACTTTTTTCACAATAAGCTTATAATAGGATACGCAGTTAGATAATATCTAACTGATTAATAGCAAGACAAACCTTTGAACCTGTTTTGCATATGCCCTTTTATTTCAATACGTACAGTACCTTTATATTAAAAACATTATGGCCTTGAGAAAAAAGGAAAAGATTTAAATGTCAAGCTCTTCCTTGCTTTAAAAAATAACTTTCGTGTGCTATAGTTCTCCTTTAAGGCGTGGGTGCAGATATGGATATCCATACTCCGATAACCATATTATGTAACATCTTCGTTTCTTATGTATGGAAAGAAAACGATTATGGAACAGGAAAATTAGCTTTCCGAGGAATTCATGTAGATTATGTTCAGAGTAGAGATGGATGGAACCCGAACCCGAGTCCAATCTGAACTTTAATAGTTCAGACGAACTCAAACTCTTTCGAAATTCCGAACTACAGTAGTTTGGGTTTTTCAATTCGCAGACTTATCTTTGATATTATCGAAAATTCAATAATTAGCAAATTTTCAAATCTGTAACCCCCCAATATAGCTTTTTTTGAATGTATCTTCGATTTCAGTAACCATAAATGTTTCCTCGATATCGGTAACCCACAAATGTAGCCTTCGATATCGGTAATCCTCAAATGTATCGTTCGGTAAACCCTTGTGGTAGCATTCGATTTTGTAACCTTCGAATGTAGCCTTTGATACGGTAACCCTGAATGTATCATTCGGTACCCTCGATTTCAGCCATAACTAGAGTCTAAGGATGAAACATATGTAGCACATGTTATGGATCCTTCACCACAATTCTAAAGAAAAATCTGAGAGGACTGTTCTTTCACACATTGTATGTGAGGGGGTTGAAAACTCTTTAGCTACAAAGC
This sequence comes from Hymenochirus boettgeri, assembly GCA_019447015.1. Classification (NCBI taxonomy): domain Eukaryota; kingdom Metazoa; phylum Chordata; class Amphibia; order Anura; family Pipidae; genus Hymenochirus; species Hymenochirus boettgeri. The sequence goes on from CM033471.1 coordinate 87,281,144, forward strand.
ATAAAGATATAAAAATTTCAAGGCCTCAGCTAACCCTATTCAAACCAGTAGAACATTATCTAGAAAAGAAGTACGGGGATATAATTGGGAATGGAAAGAGAGAAAAAAGAAAGACTCAACAGTTGCATTACAGAACCCCATTAAGGTAAGGCTCTGCAGCCAACACATTCCCTCCTGAAATACATTAAACATGGAATAATAATCACAAAGCATGACCAGCACTCAAGTAATTACTTTCTCTTATTACCTTGCATGAAATGATATATCGTTTACAAAAAAAACTACTTGCAAGGAGATGTTCCAGCAAAAACCAGTGAGCTATCAAACATGCTTCTCATACCCCAACAGTCAATTTCCCTGACAATTACCCAATCTTTGACATAAGCATATGTATACGTATGTTAGAAAAGAGGCAGGGTTAGGTGCCATGTTTAACAAGTCACTGGTTAATTGTATTGCAAAATGGGAGGTAGGAATACTCTCTACAATTTCTTTGCAAATATAGATTTAAAATGAAACAAAAATATATTTTTAGGCACGGTGGTGAAAGCTATGGGGATATTTATAAGGATTGTCTTTTTCGCCAAATAATTAGCGCAGCACTCGCAGCGAAAATAGCGCCATTTGGGGCTTCGTTTCGCTTCGTTTCGCCTTTTTATAAAAAGCGGAAAAAAAAACCACACTTCGCGGCTGAAAAAGGCGAACGGGCGATAAAGAGCGAAAAGTATTGCAGCGAAAACTTAACGCATCTAAGAAGACTGCATTGTGAAAACCATTCAAAACCACAAAGCCCTAGAAATGATTCAAGTTCAAAATGGCCCCTCACATTTACCAAGAAGTCAGCCATGTCTTATTTAGTCAATCTTCTTAGAATTTCTCAATTGGAATACAATTTCTTTTGCACTGCACATCGCTTTTCTAATGCGCGTTCGCTTTTCCAAGGCATATTACATTATAAGTGCGTTCGCCTTTCTAATGTGCGTTCGCCTTTCGAGATGTGCGTTCGCTTTTCCAAGGCATATTACATTCTAATGAGCGATCACCTTTCTAATGTCCTTTCCAAGGCATATTACACTCAATGCGCGATCGCCCTTCTAATGCGCGTTAACTGTCTTTTTGGCGAAAACCCATGCGAAAACGAATGCGAACATTTCGCTACTTTTCGCTCTCTTTATAATATGCCCTATGAGTAGAATTTACGGGACCGGGGGGGGGGGGGGGGGGGGGTGGGGGTGAACAGTAAGGGTATGCAGAATCCATTTCTATAATAGTCGAATATGCCCTCTGGTAGTGAACCAAAAAAAAGTTTATTTAATAGATCTATAGTATCCTAGATTGGCTAAGGAATTAATCTTACTAGCAGACAATAATAACAAGACACTTCACACCAGTGGGAAAACCTGTCGTGTCCAAATCGCTAATGATGATAAGATGATACTTGCACCATGAAGACATTTAAACAAGAATGAAAAAAAATCTAAGAACCTATAGGCATGCAAACTTTAACAGCTTAAGTCAACATGTGAATGTTGGTCAACAGTTGCAAACAGAGGATTATTACCATATATTATGGGAATAATGAAAAATACATATAACCCATCTCACTGTTCCAATTGATTCATAAACCAAACAAACTAAGTTTGTTGGCTGGAATCAAGGCTGTATGATTGTTTAAATGCCTTGTGATGTCTCACAAGCTAGAGCCTGCAGGAAGACACATAATTGCATGCAATGGGGCATTTAATTGATTGTTTCACTGCAGAGGAAGCTGTTTGTGAATGCACTTCTCTAGTCTGCAAACTGATAAAAGTCACAACCTAAAGGGGAACTGTTGTCCTCCTTTTTGTATGGTCTTATGGAGGCAGCCATTGATCACCAATCATCTGACTACCGCCTTGGTTTAGGGTTGGAGCATGCTCACTGCTGTCTTTACTGCTAGAAATTTCTAATTAGCATGCCAAAAATGCAAAATCAACATTTTAATTCCCAAGACTTTTCTTTCCCACTTATTTACTAATGAACAAGGGAGTTGTGAGAAAAACTCTCCCTTACTCGCTTGAGACCCTTTCTAAATCTTATGTTTCAAAGCACAGAGGCTATATGTTTACACATGAATACCAAAAATAAATATAGGAAAATGGTATGCAATATATTGACTTTTTTTGTTTAAAAAAAAAAAATATATATAATAAAATAATAGCAAGTTAGAAGGTGTTGGACCAGAAAAAAACAAAATCAGATTTCTGGCTCAGTAATTCAGAAAAGTAAGATATAAAGATTTTTGATAGGGCCTGCTCCAAATAACATAAATAATAGAAACACCCAGCAGCAGTGCTGTATTAATACTTATCACCAATAATGAGGAACTAAGGTTCACCAGGGCTAAAGGTAGCTCATTGAGGGGGGGACTACAGAAGAACCTTATGGAGCTGGGATGTGAAGTAAGGATTAAACTACACTACATGATGGGGCCAGTAGTGGGGGGGATTATAGTTTTGGGGTGGACATGCCCTTTAACGGCATGACCCGTTCTCACTGCTCTACTCTGTGTCTGTTACTGACAGCCGCTCCACTTTCGGTTGCATCTGTCAGTTAGGTATGACGTGATGTCATGCCCTATAGCAGGCATCCCACCCCTCCTGGGAGTCTCCCATTTTTGGGTGGTCTCCCCGCCACCCGCGAGGACCACCCCAAACGCCCGTGACCCGAACTTACCTGAGAGTCTGCCTCCGGAACACCTTCGCCATGCTCTCATGTGACGTAAATTACGTCACATGGGTCAGTTACGTCCCTACCACGCCTCTAATGTGTCGTAATTTAAGTCACATTAGAGGTATGGCTAGGGGCGTACTTTCCCCTCCCTGACTCCGCCCCTTTAGTCACGTCACTCGCCTGCCCCTTCCTCCCCACCCTGCCCGGAAGCCAGGTTCGGCAGGGTGGATGTCTGCAATAGCCTGACAAGCCACGGCCAGGAAGTAAAGTGGCTGTCCCCGCAGAAGTCCCCTGCTCCTGCTATCATCGGTAATTAAGTAGGACTCTGGTTTATGCAATTTGATGTTCCTATGGAGAGACTTTACTAAGAAATTACTGTAAATAAGATAAGGAAGATATAACACATTTTAGATCCCTAATTTATATGAAAATAAGGAATGGAGACTTTTACATATTTTCCATGTTTCTATGGTAGCCCTTAAGAAGTGATGCAATTTACATTTTTAAGCCGCAACCAGAAGTAAAAGCCTGTCGGCGCAGAAGTCCCCTTCTCCTGTTTTTGCTCGAAACAGTGGGTGGCACATAAATGGCGAGGGACCGGTCAGGTAAGAAAGTTCAGGAGCGTCTTTGGAACTGTAATATCGCGAAAGTGGGGATTGGGGGGTAATCTACATTTTAGAGCAAAATTTTTTTTTTGTTTGTTTTTTTAAATGGACTTGCCCTTTAAGCTATCTCAGTGTAAAGTATGCCTCTGGTTTTGCAATTGGATGCGCCTATACAGACTTTACTAAGAAATTAAATAAGATACAGTAGTGAGAGTATCGCATTTGAGCTCCCCTTCTCATATGCAAATAAGGAATTGAGACTTCTGGAAATTTCCATGTTTCTATGGCAGCCCTAAGAAATAGTGATGTTATTTACATTTTATAATTTCTTATTAACCAGCCCATGAAAATGACAGGAGTGCAAATATTACAGTATTACAGTATTTCACCTAAGGGATATAGCACTTTAAGAGATGAAAGAATACCTTTCCAATAGAAGGGCCCTCATTCTTTTCAGCGACAAGAAATATGTATATGTAAAATCAGTGAAGACAGAGAGTCCTACCCCAGTAGCAATCACTCAGGGGGGGTATCCCTTGAAAAAGGATGGCAATGATTGGCTGGTGTATGGAAATAGCAGGAAATCCCAGCCTTCAGCACACATAGCAAAGATCAATAAACCATTATAATAGCAGGAATGGAAAACATATTATAAAAACCCCTGCAGAGTTGTAATGTATATGGGTGGCGTAAATATCATTCACATGGTCAGAATATGGAGCGCATCAGAAATATTGTTATAATTATTAGACATACAGAATGACTGAAAACACTTCAGTACACAACATAAAAGAAAAACCAGCAGTGTTTGGGTTTATGGGAATTGGCACTGACTAGGGCAACGTACAAGGGAGCGACAACCGTTTATCACAAAATGAACCAAATGGATTTTTAAAATGAACGCATTAACTCGCCAAGTTTTAATGTGTATATGAGACCTAAGGGGATTTATGAGTTCCACATAAATATCTTCCATTGCTCACCAGTTCCTAACACGTACAATCTTTCACATACCTGTATAAAAATAATAATTTTTTAAAATACTTCGTAGTTTTGTTTTTTGCATTCACATCAGAGAAATCCATTTAAAAAATGTTACAGCTATCCCATATTATACATAGACATGACCCTTGGCTAATTTTCTTTTATAAGCATGTAACATGAGAGCATTTCACTGTTAGTCATCGTGCTGTCAAGCTCAGGGCGACTTTTTGACTATTAAGTGTTATGTTTGATAATTCCACAGATCTAGATCACTGCCATTAAACTGAGTTACAGATTCACATTTTTTTAAAGGGTCAATAGCATTAAAAATAACATTTTAGGTAGCTCATTCAATTAATGTTATCTCTTGCATCATTAACTTAGATAAAATCTCTCTCTCTCTCTCTCTCTCTCTCTCTCTCTATCTCTCTCCTCTCTCTCCTCTCTCTCTCTCTCTCTATAGATATATATATTATTATATATATCTCATTTGATGATATGGAAGATTCTATAATGGATCTTTGCACAGGAAATACTGGTAAAATATAAAATTAAAGTATATCTATTTTTAATTTTAAAAACTATAATGGATATAAGAAAAAGCAGTTCAAATGAAAAGTACCTGGAACAGGGAGGTAGGCTCTGTAATAAAGAGTAGAGCGCCAACACAAGACCACTTCTTCTGCCAGGCTTCCTCAGTGCCTCAGCACTATCTTAATACAGGAAAGACCAGGACACTAACCTGGTAGATGAAACTATATATGCTGGTGCTTCTCAACACATTAAAGAGCGAAGTTCGTGTAATTCATATACTTTTCAGAAAAAAGGCAGTATTTTTTCATCCCAATGACCTTAATCTGCCAATTCAGCATTTTGTCTGTATATAATAAATGCAACCGAATACTGACTCCTGTTTGCAGGACCCCTAGTAGAGACCGTTATGGTCTTGCCCTTGACCCAGCGCTGGGTTGATTCAGTTGCCAGTAGAGATCTGGCATCTTTGACTCATCCAACAGCCATCGGTAGAAATTCCAAGGATGTGGTGCATCCTGGGAAGGAAAGGACCATTTGAACCTGAAATGTCAGCTTACTAATGTCAACAGCAGGGAACGCAAAGGGTATGGAATCAACTGATTTTTAAAAATGGAGAGAATATGTAGAATAACTAAGAAGGCATTACACAAACTAACAATTTAACAAATTTGATAATTTCCACTGAACTGTCCCTTAAATAGGGAGGTAGGAGTAATCAATCTTTTCTCCCTGCCCAGTGTACATTTCTTTTAAAAGTACATTTTTACTATGTACTGTAGTTGTCTTAGAAGAGAGGAAATATAAAGCCAAAAAATAAAATTCTAGGGTTAACCAACCTAATGTCACCCAGAACTATAGTTAATATTTTAAACGCTAACCCTTCAACTTGCTTCATTCATGTAACTGTAGCTATAGGTCATTACACTATTTCGACAAGTACAATTTTTCCCATGTACTCATAGCAGTATTCTAAAAGGTGAAATTCATTAGCGAAATGTCGAAATCACTGATTGTTCATTAATAGTTATAAATATTAAAATATAAGTTCAGTGCAAATAAATAACTTTAAAGAAAAAAGAGCAATATTTTCCACCCTAATTTAACCTGCTCATTCAGCATTTGTCTGTGTATAAATACTTAAATGATTCCAAAATATGACTCCTGTTTCCTAATAGGGGCAATTATGGCTTTGCCATTGACCCAGTTTGCTCAGTAGAGATCTGAGCATCTTTGACCCATCTAACAGCCATCAGTAGCAATTACTGTTAGAACATTCCAAGGTAGTGTGCATTCTGGAAGAAGAAGGGCCGTTACAAAACCTGAAATGTCAGCTCACTAATGTCAACAGCAGGGGATAGTAAGGGGTATAAATTCAACTTATTTTCAAAATGGAGATGATATATAGAATAACTACAGCAGATATGCTAATATAAACTAAGAATTTAAAAAATAATATTTTCCACTGAATTTTCCCTTGAAACAAGATTTGCAATATCCTGGAAACATATAAATGATAGAAGTTTCCCTTATTTTTAATCTACTGTGGGCCAAATCAATGTGATCTCAGTTAAACTGTAATAACTAATTATTCTGCCATTTTTAAATTCAATCAAATACAATAATATAGCCAAAAGTGTTAAAATTGACCTAGAACATCACAATAGTGTATCATATTTCTTTTCTCTTTTTTATGTATTGCACAGCAGCAGGTGACATTATCTTTAAGGGCCTTGGTTTCTGACAATAGTATACAAATTGAATTATAATGACCTGCATGAACAATTGCTCTTATCTCTCACTTTGACATCAACATTGTTGTGGAAAAAAACATCCATTCAGATTTTATTGGGTCCTTGACCCATCTGCATAGTTGCATAACATTCAGCAAGTTCTCTAGCCCACCACTACAAAGCATCAGTATCAATTGGCTGACCTCCCATGTACCCTCTGTAATAAAGACAAGGAATATTAAGCAATTATTACTTAATGGGGATTTTAGAGGTAGGCAACAGCTATGTATTGCTAGTAGGATTGTAGAATCCATGCAAGCTCATTTATATTAAAGATTACCTCTTTAGGTTTTTACCTTTAGGTTTGTACCTTTTTTATACAGAAAAAATGCGTTTGGATCTTCATCCTTTATCAAGGTCCACCCAAACATTGCTGAGGGATATCTCACAGTAATCACAGTAATGTATACTAAAACCACCCTTTGTTTATAATGTATGCCAGTGTGCAGATAATATAATATTGTATGGGGCCTAGGAATGTGCATTATTATCTTTTCTATGTTTGTATAATGTTTGACCAGATCATTAGCACGTCCGCTAAATGTAGTGTTAAATTAGCCAAATTGGAGTGCTTCCACAATCCTTGTATTGTATTTATTTATTGGAGGACTGCTCAAGCCTCCATGGTTGTAAAGCACCCCAACATTCCCCTTTATGGGAGGTCCTATGCCTTGAATATAAAGCACTGGATGGCCTCTTCCCTCATTTTAAAAAGCCAAAGGCTGGGGGAAAGTGAGAGAGCCTGTTGTTGGATCCAGTGTGTACTAATGAGAAATGCAAAAGTTTGCTAATCGTATTTGAAGTAAAAGAAATTTAAAAAGGTTAGAAGTTAGGACCTTCCAGACTGGGGTTACCTTGACGGTTTGGAAGGATTTTCATTCATGTTATCACAGTGTATACTAAACCCCTTTGTTTATAAAGTATGCCAGTGTGCAGTTAATATGATATTGTATGGGGCCTAGGAATGTGGCATGATTATCTTTTCTATGTTGTATAAATGTTTGACCAGATCAGTAGCACTTCCCTAAATGTAGTTGTAAATTAGCCTAATTGGAGTGCTTCCACAATCCTTGTATTGTATGTCTCAAGTTGGGGTTAAAAACCTTTTTGATGATGGTCAAAAAACATTTTTTTTAAACTTTTGTACCCTTTAAATATGGCTGCCACAGTAATGGAAGGGTGGTCCAGTATGTGTACCTGTGTAAGGTTGGGGGTTAAAAAAAATAAACTTTGTTAATAATAGTCAAAATTGTTTTTTTGACTAAAGTTACCCTTCAAATATGGCTGCCATGAAATGAAGGTAGGTGAGTAGCGTGTGTACCTGGATCAGGTCGAAAGGTTAAAAACCATACTTTTTTGATGACTGGTCAAAATTTGTTTTTTATCTTAGTTACCCTTTAAGTATGGCCGCAACAGTAATGGAGGGGTAGGTCAGTAGGTGTGTGTACCTGTGCCCCTGGGGGTTAAAAGACAAACCTTTTTTGATTATAATCTTTTTTTTACTTTAGTTACCCTTTAAATATGTCTGCCACAGTAATGGATAAGTAGATCAGTAAGTGTGTGTACCTGTGTCGGGTTAGGGGTTAAAAAACAAACTTTATTAGTGATTAGTCAAAATAGTTTTTCTTTACTATAGTTACCCTTTAAATATGGCTGCCATGAAAATGGAAGGGAAGGTCAATAGGCTTGTACCTGGATCAGGTTGGAAGTTTATAAAAACATCTTTTTTATTATTTATCAAAATTATTTTTTTTTACTTTATTACCCTTTAAGTATCGGCTGCCACAGTAATGGATAAGTAGATCAGTAGGTGTGTGTACCTGTATTGGGTTGGGGGTTAAAGAACAAACTTTTTTAATGATGGTCAAAATTTATTTATTTTTTCTCATTTTATTACCCTTTAGGTATAGCTCAACAGTAATGGAGGGATAAGTCAATAGGTGTATGTACTTTTTGATTATTGATCAAAATATTTTTTTTTACTTTAGTTACCCTTTAAGTATGGATAGTAGATCAGTAGGTTGTGTACCTGGTATGGTTGAAGAGGTATGTCTTTTTTGTGTTTACAACCATAAACAACCATAAAACTATCTTTGTTTAGGATAAATCAAAATTAGTTGTTGTTTTTTTTTACTTTTAGTTACCTCTTAAGTAAGGCTACCACGGAATGGAAGGGTAGGTCAGTAGGTATGTGTACCTATGTGAGGTTGGGGTATGTCTAACATTTATTGAGGATATTATGAAAATATTTTTTTTACTTATTTACCTAAGTATGGCTGCCACAGGAATTGAAGGGAAGGTCAGTAGTGTGTGTACCCTATGAGGTTGGGGGTTTGTGTTTTGCATGTATGTATTATAAACTAACGTTCATTGATGATTGATCAAAATTAGTTTTTGACTATAGTTACCCTTTAAGTATGGCTTTCATGGAAAATAGAAAGGTAGGTCAGTAGGTAGGTGTACTGTGTCTGTGTGGGGGGTTGTGGGTATCACCGTTACTGTATTTTGACCATTAACAAACTTTTGAAATCCACATTTGAGGATTGTTACCATTATAGTCTATGGGAAAAAATGTCACGAAATTCGCCGATAACCCGTAACGCTTCTGCGGATTCCTTAGCTAGGAGATAGCACACTTATATGCCCCGCATATCTGTACCGAATTTCATGTCTCTAGCTCAAACGGGGGAGATACGGTCCAAAAAGAGCAGAAATAAAACAGAAGCCAAATTAATTTGCCTTTAAAGATTTTTTATTTACTGTTGTTTGTGAAGGTTCTCATTCATCCAGGTCATGGTATTCTGTTGTATTCAATTAGATCAACTGGACTTGAAATGTAGTTCTGAAGATGTTTCGCTAGTCATACCGACCTGCTTTCTCATTCTTTTGGCTTTCTTGTACAAGTCATTCTGAATTGAAGAACGCCGTCGGATGACTACGAAACGTCTTCAAGAAACTAAATTTCAAGTCCAGTTTGATCTAATTGAATACAACAGATTTTATTTACTGTTATAGTTTTTGAATTATGTTAATATCTGTTTTTCCTAATCTTCTCCATGTATAATTTAAAATCTTTCTGACTTAGGGTTATATATGGCAACACGTTTACCTGGTCTAGTAACCCATAGCAACCAGCAGATGTTTGTTATTGTTTTTTTTTCTAACTGCAGTAGGCATTACTCCTAATTGCCTGTTGTGGTTATAGGCCAAGCGACACATCATTTGCACCAGTATAGAACCACTTTGGTTGTAACTTATCTCTTATAGAGTAAACATTAATAATTACCAAAATAGAAACCACAATGCAACCTTCCAATGCATGACAATTTGGGTTAAAATAAAGTAAAAATAAAACAATTAATGATAGGTGTGGTGATATCTCACCTAATGGGATCCTGAAATGTCTTGCACTGAACTGAGCTTTTACTTGCCCAAACAACAAAATCCCTGATGTTGTCCTGTGTCTTCTCCCATGTTCTTGCATCTGGAACACTTTATGGTCAAACTAATTTCCAAAGACCCCATCGGCTCATGTGATTGGCTAAGCATCGCGCCTTATCCATTCAGCAGAAGGCGTTGGGGGAACGAAGACTGGTAAGTACATTTGGGGGACCTGTCGTGCTATAAACCTCTCAAGGTCGAGGTTTATAGCCATTTCCAGCCACATACTAAAATTTAGTTTGGGGGATGGACATAACCTTTAAAGGAAGTGTCCCAAACAGTAACCATCATTAGAGTTTTCTGGCTGTGTTGGGCCAGAATGGGAGAAATTCTCTGCCCAGTCCTTTCAAGGACCAATTAAAAGAGCGAGAGCTAGGCCTCACTACCCAGCGCACGGAGGGCGCACGTGAATCGCGTGACACAGCAGAATTTCATTTTAATAAGGACATAATCCAGGTATTTAAAAGATATCATTAATTGGACTTGAGCCACAACATTAAAAGGTGGAAAACCGGCAAACAGGGAGACTGCTTCCTCTACTTTGGTGTGTTTACAAAAAACTATTGCAGAAAAGAAAAAAATAATCCAACTGAAATAATATATTTACTATTATATGTGGTAAGCAAAAGAAAACCTTTTTTTGTTTGTGTTAATGGTCCTTTCAGATTAAAAAGCAGCGATGAAATCATTCTCAATACGTTTGTTATTTTGTTTATTTAAGCATGAAATGAAAAAAAAAACCTGATCTAGCTTAGAAAAAAAATATACTTTCAAATGAATATTTGATAAGACATTTATTAAGCATTAACATTGTTGGCCTTTAACCCGCGCATTAAATAGAAACGGTACACAAGATGTTACTGATACCGTACAGTTTCGATTTTTGTATCCCGTTCTCCTCCCATTACAAAGGCCAAACATATTGTATACATGGGCAAGTCATGTATACTCCTTGTAGCTTTAAACAACAGTGAAATAACAGGTATTCCGAAAAAAATCAAATAACTTGTAAAAAATACAGATCGTATTGTGCAGTTTTATTTATAATAAAGAGCTGAATGGCAGCCAGACTGTCTTTGTGCAGTTCAGTCCATTAGTCAGAGGGACAAAGAAGGAGCCCCAAAAGTTGTTGTGGACTGTATAAAGGTTATTATAGTTGTTATTTAGTAGCAAGTAAAGAGTAGAATTTGACTCAAATCACCTTGGCATTATGGGATTCCTAGTTTTCATATCGAATGTTAGATTCGGGTGGCATGTGCCTTGTTGAAGAAATGGAAAGCTCCATATTTTTTTCAAATGTAATGGAATGTCAGGATATCAAAAAGAACTCCAGATGAGCCAGAACTCTTCTGCAGCAAAACAACATCTGCAAATAAAGTGGATTTCTATGTACATTAGTATATGTGTCCTATAGAGACCATTCATGTCATGTGGCCTAATCTCATATGGTAGATCATCTGTGTATTTACCGCATTGAGTATAATTTAATGGTTCATCTTGCACACATGGAGTAACTTTTACATCTAAATAATACTGAGTACCGTGACAATATATTGAATCTGAATCTATCTAAACACCTTAAATCGATTTTGTTTTATGGAAAATTCTAAACAAATTTGAGAAACCTAATGATATCACATCTTTCTATATTCCAATCACAATACTCAGCTATCGACATATCTATGCAGAAGATAATGGGGGAAAAATGGGCCATCAAATGGTCCAGTTTAACTGTATAGGACTGTAAGTACAGTAGGGAATATTGCCAATAACAATGAGATTAAAGGATTACTTTGTGCCTGTTTTGGAATTATACGGATTCTGGAAATGTACAAATCCCTTAAATCTAAGATCAAAGAACAAACTTTCTCTTTATTTATAATAATGCAAAGGGCTCACTAAGTCTTTCAACTCTCACCTTAGACATGTTGCTGCTGCATTTCTCAATACAGGGCATATTTCTGTACCACTGTAAGCAGCAATACATATATTGATATATAATTCATCAAATCGAATGTGACACAGCAGGAGCCGGCTGCCTACAGTGGTCGTGGCTATTGTTTCTACATCTCCCACAGGTACTGTGACATCTTACAGAATGTGAACTGTATGAAAACTGAATAGGGCTCTTTAAGATGTACAATCGAGTCTCCATTGAAGTAAGACAGATTGAACTGCTGTATAATACCTTTAGATGCCCAAACTACAACTACATCAAGAACAAAATATTATATATAAGGGATAAAACGCTACCTACAGTGTGAATAAGGATATTACTCCACCGAGGAGCTGCCATGACCATATAGAAGCACGAGGCGCGGCTTTATACAGGCATAGAACTCCGAGGTGAAGTTAATCACCATATATTACACTGTAGGTAGCGTATTATTTCTTATATAATAATAAGGCCAGCCAAAAATAACCCGTCCCTACCACTGTCTCTCCCCTCCCTTGTATTAGTCATTATATAGGAACCCTCTTTAGTGTAAATAGTTATTAACATTCCTATTGAAAAGAGAAAGACGGACCGAACATTGTCTTCAATAATAAACAGGGCTTCCTATTAAATGACTATACAGGGAGGGGGAGACAGTGGGAGGGGCAGTAGAATACAGGAAGCACTCTCAATGACATCACTGAGTGACTGTAATATAGATTCTCACCACTTGCCACCTCCCCATGGAAAAGGCCTAGCCTTATGCATTATAATCTATTATATATAAAAACCATAAAACTCACACAGTGACATTTAAACATAATCCACACCTAACAATTAAGACATCATCAGGTGTGGACTTAATATATGTAAAAAAAAAAACATCACAGGTAAATATATAAAAAAAAAACTCATAATATACAACATCATTTATCTTCATAGTGCAATGTTTAAAAGTGCATCAGTGCCCTTTAAACATGCATGTAAAAGTACACATCATTTAAAGTTCAATGTTTTAAAACCATGGTAAAATCAGTAGTCACAACTAAATTAACCCAGGCGCTGGGTCAAGGACAAAACCATAATGGTCCCTATTAGGGGCCCTGCAAACACTACTTTGGAAGCATTTATTATACCACAAAACATTCTAAATTGGCAGGGTTAAGGTCATTGGGGTGGAAAATTACTGCATTTTATAATCATTGTCCAGGGCTGATTTTACCATTAGACATAGTGGTCACTTGGCTAGGGGCACCTGTGTTGAAAAGCAACGTCAATTCTCCTGAGTAGAGATGGCCGGTTCGCGGACCCGAACCGGGATCCACCGCGGATTTATCCCGTCCGCGAACGGTGGGATTATTCCGATTTTCCGCTTCCGAACTTCCGAACCGCGGATTTTTTTTTTTAACGAAAATTTTTGAAAATACGAGTATCTCCGCAATTACGAGAATCTGCGATCTTCGGGACCCGGAAAAACCGAAGATCCTCAGCAATTACGCGGATTCTCGTATTACGAGAATTTTCGTAAATTCCAATTTTTGGGGATTATTTTCAAGACGGAGCAAGCCACATGACACAAATAGCCAATGGAGCTAACATGATTACACTTTTTACGGGAATCCTCGTTTTTTCGGAATCCGGGTTTACGGAGGTCCTCGTTTTTACAGAAATCCTTGTTTTTATGGAAATCCTCGTATTTTCGAAAAAATCCGTTCTCGCTAGCGACTGTAATTTTTAGGTATTGTTGCATTGATAGTGTTTCTAAGGACATTACCCAGGTCCCTGAGTGATTAAGTGTACATTACCAAGGCTATTTAGACCACTTTAATGCGGATTTTGCCGACTTTCATTTTAAATACGTTTTACGTCCGCTCGCGGATTTTCGAATTTACGGATTTTTTCGAAAATCCGCGGACCTCGCGCGACCGGATTTTTCGAATGCGGACATCTCTACTCCTGAGCTGGATTTTTTTGGTCTAGGACAGAATCCTCAAACTATGGCCCAACAGATGTTTAAAAAACGACAGTGTCAGGGACTCTTGCTTACCTGCTCCACATTCCCACGGTTCACGCATCTTCGGGGATCTCTGGTGGCTGCTGCCCTGAACGGTGGCGTCATCTTTTGGCATCTCTTCTTCTGTTGCAGCACCCTCTTTTTCGTATTTCCCCAGTCCCTGCAGGTGGTAGAATTGTACCGAGGAGATCCAATCGTTGTAAACCTTGTTATTTTCAGCCAATCCTGGCATCAGACTCTCTCTCCATTTCCCATTGGTCCCTCGCCTATTTAAGCCTGTTTACTGTTTCCCCTCATTGCCTGTTATAGTTTTGCTTTGCCAAACTAGTGGTCCCTGCATTTTGCTAGTGCTTATATTGGTTCATAGTCTTTTCTTATGTGTCATTGTTCTCTTGTATTCTTGTCTCTTCTTTTTCTTCCAGCTCTCCGTCTGTAATCTATTGGTCTTCTGACTCGGACCCGGATCTTAAATGTAACCTCCCGTTCCAAAATCTGGAATGATCCATCCGAAATATATATTTTTTTTAATTATCGAACGTTTGAGATTATTGAAAATAGCCTTGAACGTTCGATAATCCTCAAAAAATCAATCGGAAACTTGAAAGGGTGTCCCGAGTAGGAAAACATCAAGAAGTTTCAATGTTTCAGTATTTTCGATAATCCATAAATTATCCTCGATATCGATAATATCGAAGTTTTGTCCGTTTTCGGATCTTCAAGGATTTTCCCGAGATCCGGTAATCCAAATGGAACGAAACTGGTGAGTTTCGGCCATCTCTAGATCAAGACAAATTATCCAATGATTTTAAGGGTCACATTATTGCATTAAAACTGCCACCAGCGACATGTTGTTCATACACAGTCAAAATGTAAAAAAGTCTATTGTGTCATTTTAAGGAGCTGATAACATTTCGATGGGTGGCCACACAACAATTGCCCCCCAATACAGAGTATAAAGGTGTAGATCATTATAGCATATTTGTGAATCAATCGCAAAGTCATAAGCAAATTTTTATAGACAGTGAGAATTCTCTCTCTAGCATATAAGTATCAATACAGACGTTATTTTTTTTCCATATGAAGAGTTTATTACGACTGTAATCAAATACACACTTGTTCGAAAACGGACCGAACTTTTGAAAGTTCAGCCATCTCTACTACTAATAAGTTTTCAGATGGTTGTCAATCTTGATTCCATTTTATGCAATTAGGGTATTATAAAGTCACTACTTTATAATTATAAATAATCCCAGGAGGTGCCCACAAAGATCAAAAAACAATCAAATTTGAAAGGAAAGGGGAATTACCTCCCAGTCCTCAACACACCACATGGTTTGGGAAATGGGAAAGAAGGATTTATCCCACTTGGCCAAGTACCTGGTGGCTCATGGTAGTGCTAGGGGGACATGGACTATTTAAAATGTAACTTAGCTAAATTATGAACTTTTTGGGTAAGGTAAGGCAGCAATTCAGCACCCAGGATTGTTTTTTAATTACTTCCTGTTATAGGTGTCAGAATACAAAGACTGCAGCTACCCGGAAAGTACTTGCTACATATGGAGGGTAAACTTCAAGATTCTTTATATATACATATGTACAACATGTCTGAAGTGTACTTTCTGGGTATCTGCAGTGCTTTTCTTACTTTTGTATTCCGGCTTCTGCTTGGACTTTGTGAAGGGTCCAGGGCTGGGAAGCACCCAGACCACCAACTAAGAGTGGTGAGTTTATTTTGCTACTGGGTTACCGACACTAGTTACAATTGAAGCCACACACTGGATCACTTGGTTCCACCTGGCCCTTTCTGAAGCAGCATGTGAGTACACACTATTGTGGGTTATACATTGTATTATTGAACTTTAGAAGCTGGTTAACCTTCTCATCTGGTAGCTGTCGCTTCATTTATATGTTTCTTACTTGTTTAATGTTTGATTGTAGCTACCTCACCTCTCATACAGGGGTAGTAGTAGCATGAGTGATCTTTTGATCTTGATTTGCTGTTGACATCACAATTTCCCTCTCTCCTCCAGCCAGTGGTCCTCCATCCACTATGGACATTTGCAGATCAGGAACCCAATATTCCTGTTTTAACTATCCTTTAGATTAGGGACAGCATTGGCAGGGTTAAGCACCACGTCAAGGTAACCCAGTCTTCCAATAAATACAACAATACAAGGATTGTGGAAATTGTGGAAACATTCCAATTAGACTAATTTACAACTACATTTAGCGGAAGTGCTACTGATCTGGTGAAACATTTATACAAACATAGAAAAATAATCAATGCACATTCCTAGGCCCCATACAATATCATATTATCTACACACTTGCATACTTTATAAACAAAGGGGTTTTAGTATACATACTGTGATCACATGAATAAAAAGCCTTTCAACCATGTCAAGGTAACCCCAGTCTTCCCAATAAATAACACAATACAAGGATTGTGGAAGCACTCCAATTAGGCTAATTTACAACTACATTTAGCGGAAGTGCTACTGATCTGGTCAAACATTTATACAAACATAGAAAAGATAATCAATGCAATATCCTAGGGCCATACAATATCATATTATCTGCACACTGGCATACTTTATAACAAAGGGGTTTGTATACATTATGGGATCACATGAATGAAAAGCCTTCCAACTACGTCAAACTAACCTGAGTCTGGAAGTTCCTAACTTTAACCCCTTTAAAATTCAATTACCATCAGCAAACTTTTGCATTTATGAAATTTGGGGAGGGGCTAAAAGTTGTTGTGGCACGCAACAATTTAAAAAAATTCTCCCTGGAATTTTTTTTGAGAATGTTGGCAACTAGTAAATGTCTGAAAACTACAACTCCCAGCATTTTCTGGATGCCTTCTGATATTGCAAGTATCTAGTGGAATGCTGGGAGTTACATTTTTCAAACAAATATATCCCACAGGTAGGAGATCCTTGTTATGGAGTACAATGTACACTTAATAAATATATCCCTACTGTCCGCAACTTCTACCTAACCATGGGCCTCAGTCATTTTAAATCTTTTTCAGCAAACTATTCTGTTGATCTGTGACAGAGATAGGTAACCAGTAGTTATCCAGATGGTTTAAAAACTACAAACTCCCAGCATTCACACTATAGCCAAGAGATGCTGGAAGTTGAAACTATGACCACTTCTGCCTTCTGATTCTGTATTGTCTGATGCTAGTTGCCCTTTAAATTGACAGCAGAATTTTCATACAGTAGTCCTATACAGTAATAGCCAAATCCAATATGGCTATTACTGTATGGGACTACTGTATGGGAATTCTGCTGTCCATTTAAAGGGCAACTAAAACCTCAGAACAATACAGAATCAGAAGGCCATTTTTTAAAAATTTTAGATTTTGGGGTGGTCTCCCCTGCACTCCTCAAGACCACCCCAAACTCCCGCAACCCGAACATACCTGGCATCTCTGCCTCCGGAATACCTACTTTTCCTTGCCACACCTCTTCTGTGATGTAATTTACGTCACCACACACCCTAGCCATGCCTCTTTGTGACATAAATTAAGTCACGCATAGCTGCCCACATGAATGAAAAACCTTCCAACCACGTCAAGGTACCCAGTTTGGAAGTTCCTAATTCTAACCCCTTTAACTTCAATTACCCATGCAAACTTTGCATTTATGAAATTTGGGGAGGGGCTAAAAGTGTGGTGGCACGCAACAATTTAAAAAATTTCTCCCTGGAATTTTTGAGAATATTGGCAACAAAGTAAATGTCTGAAAACTACAACTCCCAGCATTTTCTGGATGCCTTCTGATATTGCAAGTACTCTAGTGGAATGCTGGAGTTCATTTTTCAAACAAAATGTATGCCCACAGGTAGGGGATCCTTGGTGTTGTAGTACAATGTACACTAATATAATTTATCTCTACTGATGTACAATCAGTCCACCCCTTCCCTGCCCCCTTCTCCCAACCCTGCCTGGAAGCCAGATTCGGCAAGGTGGGATGTCTGTTATTTGTTGTAAGTATTAAAAAATTCATTTAACCACTGGCTGTTGGAAAACCCTTAGAGTGTGGTACTATTTTTTATGTTATTTTGGAGTAGGCCCTATCAAAAATCTTTATATCTTACCTTTTATAATTGCTGAGCCAGAAATCTGATTTTTTTTTTCTGGTCAAATACCTTGCAACAATTTCTAACAGTAAAGGAAAGTCTTGGCATACTATTTTATTTTTTACAAAAACATACCACTGCCTATATTTATTTGGTATTCATGAGTACCGTATATACTCGAGTATAAACCGAGGTTTTATAAAAAGCCTGAAAATCTTACTCGGTTTAAACTCGAGTCAGCCTATCTCCAACCTTGTCCGCCGGCCACGCGATCCGCATCCTCGCTCACAGCTTTTGCGCATCCGAATGATGTCACTACCCGGCCCGCAAAGTGAGAGGCGCCGGGTAGTGACATCATCCGGATGCGCAGAGGCTGTGGACGAGGAGGATGCGATCGCGCGGCCGGCGGACAAGGTAGGAAAACTTTTGCTTTCACAGGGAATTGGCAAATACTTACAAATAAGAGTAAAACTTCTTTATTTGTGCATACTATATGCACAAATATAGGAGGATTTA
Organism: Hymenochirus boettgeri; assembly: GCA_019447015.1. Lineage (NCBI taxonomy): Eukaryota > Metazoa > Chordata > Amphibia > Anura > Pipidae > Hymenochirus > Hymenochirus boettgeri. Next base: position 87,299,768 of record CM033471.1, read on the forward strand.
CCCCCATTTGAAGTATTGCCACTTAAGATGTTTTCAAACATCTTAAGTGGCAAATACTTGCAAATAGGGGTAAATCCCCTATATTGTGCATACAGTATGCACAAATAAAGAAGGTTTTACTCTTATTTGTAAGTATTTGCAATTAAGATGTTTGAAAACTACAACTCCCAGCAATAAAGCATGCTGGGAGTTGTAGTTTCCAAACATCTTTAGTGGCAAATACTACCCCTCGGTTTATACTCGGGTTTGTGTGGGTTTCCTACTTTTTCCCCAAAACTGGGTACCTCGTTTATACCGGGACGGTTTTTTACTCGAGTATATACGGTAAACATACGCTTCTGTACATTCTGGGCTTTGAAAAATAAGATTAATAAGAGTCAAGCCAGTTAGGGTGCGTTTTCCCCCACAATCCCTTGCTCATTATGCAAATAAGGGGAACATAGATTTCTGGGTAATTATAATGTTGGTTTGCATTTCTGGTATGTTAATTAGAATTTCTCAGCAATAAAGACAGCAGTGAGCATGCTCAACCCTAAACCCAGGCTGTGTTTAGGTTTCTGCTGCCTCCATAAGACACATACAAAATGGAAGACCACAGTTCCACTTTTACAGTATGGTGTTGGTGCATTTTTCAAATGAAGTACTAAGCTGCCTCTTGTTAATGCTGGGCACATTATTTAGTTCAGTGTTTAAGCCTATAGTACAGAACAATAACTCAAAGCCCATGTACAATTATATTAAGCAAGGGGTAGTTTTATATGGCAGTCTGTTTTCTGCCATGTATCTTAAATATACAGTACCTGGAGATTTATGTGAAATAACATATGTTGTCCTGCCTATAATAAATCTATGGTTCATGTACAGTCATTTATTGATCTAAAGTGTGAACATTAGTTTGTGAATTATGGCATATGCCAAGAGTGTTTGCATGACACACTTCAGTTAACCATCTTATCCTATCACTGAAAGTGAAATGCAATATGCATTTGCAATTTTTTTTTTTAAGTGCTACAAGTTCTCATATTCCTTTGCTGGCGTTTTATTGGTAAATAAAGTTGTAGAAATCTAACGAAACCAGCAGGAAGATCATTCCTACTACACGCAAGAACTGAATAATTTTTCAGCTCCGAGAATCTTTAACTACCGCGTTCTGCACTGCTACTTCTTCCTTTTCTCTCTTTCCTTTCTGTGCAGTTAGTCTGTTGGTCTCATTGATTCTACCACATTCTTGAACAACATCCTGTTTACTGCCAGGTAACTTGTTTTTTTTTCTTCCTTTAAAATAGGCTGTTTAAATGTACTTATCTCCTGCAATAACGTGCAAACCTTTTCAGCTTTACTTAGCAATATTACCTGCGTTTTGACTTGTTCTACTTATAAGATGGCGATTTCCTGTCTAGAATAAGCATCTTTCTTAAAAAGTTAAATCGTTTTACAGCCTACGTAAGTATAGTTTCATTAAAAGCTGTGAATGATGCTAAAATAACATTGAATAAATCACAATAGTCAAATGAATTTAATAAATGTTGACAGTTACAGGCAGAAATGGGTTTCTCTGAGTTTTCTTTTGTATGATTTTTAAAGAAGTAGATTGTGTGCCCTTAATCTTTAATGGCTGCCAATTAATTCAAATGAAGAGAAGGCTGGAGCAGAGAAAAAACAGTGGCAAATCCTCATAAGTAATTAAAGGGAAAACAAAAAGTCATAATCAAACACTTTTAGTCGAATCCTCTTCATGCAAGAGCCTGTACAAAAGCTTTTACATATTAAAAGGGAAATTCAATGGAGAATATCATCGCTTTTTAAATTCTTAGTCTATATTAAACATATTTACAGTAGTTATTCTACATATTCTTTCCATTTTGAAAAATCAGTTGAATTTATACCCCTTGCTATGTCCTGTGTTGACATAAGTGAGCTGACATTTATATAATATATTATAGATATTAATTAAAGGGGTGCGACTCATTTGTAAATTGTATATTATAAGAGACGGTGTCCTTTGGAGATACGCCCCCTTGGAAACCTATGTAGAGTGCTGCTGCAATCTTTGGGAACTATTGTTGTTTGATTTCTCCTTGCACCCTATATCGGTAATGGTGTGGTGCTGTTTCCCTGGACTGTTAACAAAAGAACAGTGTTTTGAATATTTCAAGGTAAGTAGCGGGTAGACGCACACACATAGGCTTAAGTGTTTTATTGTGACATTATGTGAGCATGACGTTTCGCAGTTACCCCATTCCTCAGGTGCTATTTGTTATATGCCCAAGTGCAGATCCAAGTAAATAGTTATATACATGTTTAGAAGGCAGCACTCATGGGTCTCTGTATAAAACAACAATATATATATATATATATATATATATATATACATATATATATATATATAGATAACTCAGTATACGGAGCACTCCTGGGTCTATATCCAAATGATTTTTATTAGTGCCAACAGGTCAACGCGTTTCGGCCGCTGTTCGGCCGTTTCAAGACAATGTGTAACATACAATAACAAACTCATATGTGTCAGCAAACGGAAGACACACCCCCCTCCTCCCCTCCCCCCGATGTCGTCATCGTTCCCTGTCAGTTCTGTGGTTTCCATAGGCGGCCCCAGTTCGTGAGATCTCTATGTAACTGTTGTAAGTCTTTGAAAGCCCTTCAAGGTCTGCATCTACACCAACGGACCAATCTTGTAAGGGAGAAGATACGGCACCAGGTAGGGATTGTGCCTATGAGGTAAAGTGCAATAGTGAGTATAAACTGTATAAACGTTGGATAAAGTGACCTAGTGCAATATAATAAAGTTCCTATAGTGAAGATTAATAAATAATGTTAAAACCATTAAATTTCATATAAAAGTTTTTTCACTTGAATCCATAAGTATAGCTATGTTTCCAAAAGCTAAAACATTTTTTCTACGGATATCTGACATGGATACTAATGTCAGAATCCATGTATCCATGTCAGATATCCGTAGAAAAAATGTTTTAGCTTTTGGAAACATAGCTATACTTATGTTACCTCCAACTTGATCCGATGCGACGTTTTTGGGCTAGCAACACCAACACCAATGAGGTCACCGATGCCAGGCAGGCTCACTGCGGCATATGGGATGACCATGTTCTTTCTCCTGTCTTGCTTTTCTCCTCATGTTGGTATTCGTGTTCTTTTCTTCCTTCTACTTCTTTGACAAAGGCCAGTCTGGATAACCAAGTTAAGGGTCTCTGAGATGTTTCATTTCTTTCTCCTTCGCCTCTGTGCTAGTGGGGATGTTCTCAGTCTGTGTTGCAGGGGTTGATGACACTCAGTTGTGATAAAGGGTGGGGGAGGTGGAGTCAAACATAAAATACTGATCTCGTGGGTTTCCCTCTCTTTCGATTTAACTCTATTTCTTCCCATCTTTGCCAAAAAATACCCCATTATCCTTAACTCACCCCAGCAGTCCAAACATAAAATAATGATCGGTGTGGCCCTCCCACCCCCCTTTTCACTGTACAACCCTCTATTTATCCCCGTTTACCATTTTCCTATTAATTCTCAAGCAGTCCAACAAGGCAAAGCACTTTCGTTGTTCTAACTGTACCTCTTCCCTTGATTAAACTTGAGATGTTTTGGTCTTCCGTACATTATCTGTTTGTTCTCGTGAAGGCTCACCCCACCCACATGTATTCCATTATTGTGGATGTTAAACCCAGGTGTAGCTGGAAGGTTTTTCATTCATGTGATCACAGTAATGTATACTAAAACCCCTTTGTTTATAAAGTATGCACAGAAAATATGATATTGTATGGGGCCTAGGAATGTGCATTCATTATCTTTTCTATGTTTGCACCAACTTTCATAAAGGTCAGAGAGACAGACAGAGCTAGAGGAACAGTCATAGCTAGATAGACAGACCTACATAGCTACATAGACAGACAGAACTAGATTGACAGACCTACATTGCTGCACAGACAGACAGACAGAGACAGAGCTACAGAGACAAACAGCTAGCGGAACAGAGAGCTTTGTTTGCTAGGAATAATTCGTGTGTGCAGTTGGTTATTGGATTTTCTGATTGATCACCCACAGTTTGTTACAATAAAAAAAAGTATCTTATGTTCTTACGTTGTGTACCGGGGTTCCACAATGATGTGTTCTAAGCCCTTTTTATATAAGTGTGGTTCAATAATTTTACTGCAGCAAGGAGGTATTTGCAAAGGATTCTAAAAATGACACAGAGAATGTGGGCTGTGACTTACCATCACTGGAATACTTATAGTGTATAGTAAGCGCTGTTTAAAAAGATTCAATAATATGATGCAGATTCATCCTTCCCAGTTATTCTTTATCTGATTTCCATCCAGCAATCTGTGCACATACAAACACATTTAGGACCAGTTTCTTTCCAGCAGCTAATAGGGAGTTTGGTGAAAGTTAATTTGATTTAGGACTGGGATCAGTGGTATATTTTAGGATATTGATTTTATTAAGGGGATTCTAGTATTATTGTGCATCCTTGAAGGGATACTATGATTGTAATGTTGAAGTAAATTAAAGCACAGAGGGGAATACTGTAGCTAGAAATGAGTCCCTTCCCCCAATCAAATTTTGGATGCCCCATAGAACTACAGTATACTCAATGTTGCGCTATTTTACAGACTTTATTTCAAGCAGCCCATTGCTAAAATTCATTTTTCTTACATTCCATTTCTCTTTATCCCACTCTCTTTGCTCTTATTTATTCTCTAGCAGGGAGATGTAATAAAAGTTCTTATTGTTTAAAATGGTGCTAATTTTGCCCCAACCAATCAGATGTTAGCTTTCAAATGTTAAATAAGATCTGATTGGTTGGGGCAAAATTAGCACCATTTTAAACAATAAGAACTTTTATTGAATAGCCCTGTAGATTTTCTGATTTTTCCATCTAAGATTTTTCCACCTAAGTCATCCCTTCTGTTCTGCTCATTCTATTCTGCTTCCCTTTGGCTACCTTACTCCCTCTTCTATTCAATCTGTTTTCTACATTCCTGTTAAGAAATGTGCAAATGAACTCACCAAGCTTTTGTAAATTTGCAAAAACTTTTATTCACCCATTTGTGAAAATGAAGAGCTAGCGCAAAGTTTCAGGTGGACCTCCACCCTTTTTCAGGTCCACCCGAAACGTTGCTCTAGAGGTTCGTTTCCACTAATGGGTGAATAAAAGTTTTTTTGCAAATTTACAAAAGCTTTGTGAGTCTGTTTGCACATTTCTTTGGATGATATAGTTGATGGACTGGATAGCAGTACAATCTGGAGCAGGATGACCCTGGGAGGAGTGGTGTGCACAGTGGCTGTAAGTGTTGCTTCTTCCTCTAATCCCCCCTATCAGATCTACTTCCCAGATTTTATCGATCCCTTATGTCTGTCCTCAGGTCTTTAACTCCCTAGCCAGTCTGCTTCCCAGGTACTTTAACCCCCTTATGATGCAATCTGTTTTTTCCACAGGTTCATTAACCCTCTCTTCATCCAATATATTTCCCAGTCTTCTAATTTTCTTCATGGGTCTTTTTTATCCAATGTGCTCCCCAAATCCCTCTTCATCTAATCTGCTGCACAAAATGTTGTTTCTCAACCCCAAAACCCCATCCAAACTGCTCCCCTGTGTACACTTCTTCACACACCCCATCCAATATGCACTCCAACTTTCTGTCTATACTATACCATCTATATTTAATAGGCTGGCATCCTTGCCATAGCTGACCTTCTTGACCCTGCCCTTTCCATGTCCCACCCAGTTTTGCCCATTGCCTCCCCTAGCCCATTATGGGGGTTTGGTCTCCATATAATAATATTTGGTTCATCAAATACCTACCACATGTTTTTAAGAAATTTTTTTTTACAAACATTTCACATCTGGTCTATTTACCTAAACTAACATTAAAACAAATAAGATATACCAAAAACAGAAAAGATTTCCAATATATATTAACCAGGCAGACAGTGTATACTAAGCTAATTTCATATGATTAACTGTTAATAAAACTTTAATGAATCCCCTTGGTACAGAACACAGGGAATAATCAGAACTGTAGCTAGAGCTGCAATCAATAGCCAAGGACCTTTCCTTTTTCTGCAAATGACAGTGACCCACAGGTTAAGCAAATAGTTTTTCTATTATAATGAGTTATCAATCACTGTAGTTTATGAAATGGCATAACTCAGCTTGATACATCGCACGTGAATGGCGAAAGCCTTTAAACAGCACGAAATAGGATCTCTGATATTTTGCACTATTTTGGGCTGTTGACAAATAGGACCCTTAGGAAATCAGATCTAAGTTTTTTGCTTGTTTTGATCTTAACACTGCCAGGATCTCTATTGCACAGTGATGTCATGAGCCTGAATGTATGATTTTCTGGTCAAATGACCCATTGCCTGACGGATGTTTCTGCCATGTGACTAGCTGAGCTCATCAATCACAGCAGATTATCCTGCAGTAGGAGTGCAGGCCTTATCCATCTACCCAAAACCTTAACGTCTCAGCTATTCTCAGTCACTGTGCTATTTCCTGATTACTTTTGCCAAGAGAATTATTTTAAATCTATTCAGAGCAGATTAAAACATCACAAAGCTCTATCATTGTGCTAAGTGCTCCTCTGTGCTGTCCTGTCCTGTTTCAATGAGATTACCCAAATATACTGCCCTTCAGCAAGCTTGTCGTTAACTGTTAGTCTTCCTCTTTATGAAACAGTAACCATAAATTGCTATTGACGAGAAACAGCTGACTGTGCAATTCCAGTGTGAATATTTACTAATTCAACTTCTTCCTGGCACTGGAGACAGCATTCATCTGATGTCTGTAAAAACACCTGTCTACCTTCACTATGTCCTTTAATTATCTTTGGGGGCACTGAAAGCTTAAACAATCAAGTTCTACTTTATATATTACAAATACATTTAATTTGAAGAGTTGGCAGAATCAATAACATAACAGTAGTATCAGATTTAGGCAGCTATTACCATTTCCATGGCGTGTCCGTGGTAAGCCCAGTTTACCATTGCAGGGACCTAGACAAACTAGGTGCCTGGAAACATTTGACACCTTAGTGCAGCAGGAACCCAATCTCTTGCATTCTTGCAAATATTGTTGGAACATACTGGATTGACTACAGCAAACACACATGGATTTTGGGGGAGATGCAATAAATTTCAGTATCGTAACTGACCTGCACTTGTTACCACAATGTAGTAACTAGAGATGGCCGAACTTCCGAAAGTTTGGTCCGTTTTCGAACGTTAGAACTATATGGAATGTTCGAAAGTTCGAAAGTTCGAAAATGGACCCATTAAAGTCAGTGGGAGGCAAATAGAAATACAACTAAAATATCAATGGTAACTTAATGTAAATGGCTGTGGGACGTGGTAAATGGTCTGGGGAACATGTTTGAATATCCAGGACTTTAGACAAATCGATTTTACTCTCACGCGTGCTACTTTCGAGCTCCGCATTCAAACATCCAATAATTAACACAAACGATTCGCAGATTCGAGGGTTACCGAATGTTTCGGGGTTTACCGAACTATTCAAGGGCTATCGAACTCTCCATCGACAGCATCATGGAATGTACCTTCGTATATATCACTGGCATATTCGTTAATTCGATATTAACTCGCGCATTGGTATAATAGGCATTTTACTTGCATATTCAATATTTATTTGCGTATTGGTATATAGACATTTTACTCGCATTTGTTTATTCAGTATTTACTCGCATATTGTTATATAGACATTTTACTCGCATATTCGATTTTTCTGCATTCGATTATAATCCTCTCTTTCCATTGACTTTCTATATGCAATCCAGGCTCTAAAATCGAGCCTCGAAAATGGGTGTGTGTTATTCCACTATTAGTTTGCCTAGAGTCACCATGTCCAGCATGGAATGGCAGCGTGTGGTAGTGGAATACCTGACCAGGCGAGGGTATGACGGGATGCCAATTGGCACCCCTAATATAAAGGAGCGCAAAAGGCGCATTATGTGCCACTTGCAAAGGAAACTGCTGACGCAGTTTCAAATCCAGCTGACCACCTCACAACTACAAAAGAGATTGTAAGACTACATCCAGGACATCTAGAGGAATGTCCAAGGCAAGTATCACATTTATATATAAAATTTTAACTGTGATTGAGTTGTATAAAACACCACCTTTTGCACCACTCTAATCAGGCGGTTCTGCGGCAGATCTTTCTGACAAGCTCTGTCTATGTATAACCACTATATAAAGTTACTGCACTTTTATTGTTACTTTTATAGCACTTGTGATTGGTGATGGCGCTTCGCAAACCGACACAAATGATTGCGGGGCTTTTAGTGCTTTTCTCCTAAAGGACTCAAAGTGCATATGTTAGTGTTAGTTAGTGTTAGTAAATTTTATTGTAACTGTTACTGTTAGTAGATGTTAGTTAAAGGACAAGTACACATGAAAAATATTTACAATATTTACCTATAATACATATTTCGAAAGCTCTTTTTCCCTAAACGACTCATAATGCATATTTTTTTAATGTTAGTTGATGTTAGTATTAGTAAATGTAACTGTTACTTAATGTTAGTAAATGTTAAAGGACAAGTACACATGAAAAATATTTACATTTTTATATTTTATTTATTATTAATATTTTTTATTATTATTTATTTTTATTATTTACTTTTTTATATATAAATTTGCAGGTGAGGGATCTGTTTCTGGCAGTGAGGAAGTTGGACCACCTCCTGCAGGCCCTGCAACACCCCCATCACCAGAGATAAGGCCTGCTGTTTCCCCTTCCCAGCACCGGGACCACCATGAAAAGAATGGAGAGGCAAATGATTGCCATGCATAAGGACATTTGCCGCAAATCATCACAAAAATTATTATTATTTTTAATTTATTTATTATTTTATTTTATTTATTATTATTTATGTATTATTATTGTTATTATTTATTATTATTTATTATTATTTATGTATTATTATTATTATTATTCTTTTTATTATTATTATTATTTTATTTGTTATTTATTATTTATTTACAATTATTATTATTTATTTATTATTTATAACATTATTATTCCCACACCTCATTGATCCAGGCAGGCTTGACCCCACCGGACAGACCCCACACCCCATTGGCTTCTCTCCCTCAGAGTATGCTTTGTGCAAGGGAAAGTGGGGAAGGGGTTACGTTTCATGAAAAGGCCTGTATGAGCTGGTATGTAAGACATGGTCAGAGTAGGTGACACCACAAAGGTGCCTTGTGGAGAGAGAGAGAGAGAGAGGAGAGCAAGTATGGATTTTTGCATTGGGCCAAGTAGGATCAACCCAAACATTGAAAAATTAGCCACAGAGTAGCTGTTGTGGTAGAGCATTTGTAATTTTACAGCTTGAATGCTGTAGAGCAAGGTAGGACCATAAATGGCTCTACCAATAGAAAAAAATTGCTATTTGCCTGGCATCAGCTAAGCCTTGAGGTGGAAAATGAGGCAGAAGTTGCAGTACGGGTGGCCAGGGCCAAGAGGCCTTCAGTCACAGGCATCAGCAATAGGGATGCTGTACTGAGATGTGTTCCACGCCTCATTCATCTTGATGAATGTAAGGTGGCCCACATTCTCAGTGGAGAGATGGGTCCACCTCTCCATTACAACACCCCCTGGCGCACTGAAGGACCTCTCCGAAAGGACACTGGATGCCGGGCATGAAAGGACCTCGATGGCGTGCTGTGCCAACTCGTGCCATATATCCAGCCTTGCCACCCAGTAGTCCAGTGGATCCTCAGTCTCTGACTTGACTACATCGGCCCTGCATCCGATGTAGTCGGTGACCTGGCGACTGAGGTATTGCCTGGTAGAGTTGCCAGTAGATGTGCTTGGCAACTATGGTTGGAAGAACAGCCAGAAGTTAGCCGCAAGGCCGCCTCCAGAACTGCTGCTCCTCCTCTCAGGCACAGGGGGACGTGAGCCCTGCTCATTGCCAACATCAGGTGCTGTAGGCCTGCCAGCACCTGGGAAAGCAGAACAGAGGCAACGTAGCAGTGTCGCCTCGTACTGCTGCATTCTGCTTTCCCTCTGAGATGCGGGAATGAACTCCGACACTTTACCCTTATAGCAGGGATCTATAAAGGTGGCTACCCAGTACTGCGTCTTCACTTTGATGGCCTTATTCTTGGAGTCCTTGTGCAGGCATTGCAGCATATGCATACCCATATGCCACAAAGCCGCAAAGTGCCAAACGCAGAGGACCCCATGTCCTCATTGTCACTGAGGACAATAGTGTTGGGCTCAAACACTCCCAAACCACGGATGAGATGTGGTACTTGGGAGGGTTGAGACGTCCCCTAGAGGAATGCCCCATTTCCTCTCGGCCCAGATCACCTAAATCCCCCTCCTTATTATTGGACGGCTGCTCTGCACCTGGTGATGCCTGGGCTCAGAAAGCACCACAGTGTCGGCATCCTCCTCTTTCAGTAGCTGCTGCTCAGCAGCTAGTGCCCTGTCAAGTATGCCGCGCAGGGTGTGCTCAAGGAGGGACACCAGTGGGATGGTATCTGCTATGGTGGCTTACCATCCTGGTGGCCTCCTCAAATGGCGCAAGCACGCGGCAGGAATCCCGAATCAGCAGCCACAGCCTGGGTAAGAGAAATCCCAGGTTCCCAGAGCCTGATCTAGCCTCATACTCATGCAAGTAGTCCATGATGGCTCGCCTCTGCTGGAGCAGCCTCAGCAGCATCATAAGGCTAGAGTTCCAGCGGGTGCGGGTGTCACAAATCAAGCAGTTCTGCGGCAGACCGTTCTGCTGCTGGAACTCGCCCAGACGAGCTGTGGCTGTGTATGACCGCCTGAAGTGACTGGACACCCTCCTAGCCATCCTCAGTACCTCCTGCAGACCAGTTTACTTAGTGAGGAACCGCTGGACAACCAGGTTGAAAACGTGTGCCAGGCAAAGAACATGTGTGCCTCTGCCCAAGAGAAGGGCAGACAGGATGTTGGTGGCATTGTCACACCCTACCTTGCCTATTGAGAGGTGGTGTGGGGTCAGTTACCTCTCAGCCTGCACTTGCAGTGCTGCCAGCAACTCTGCCCCGGTGTGGCTCCTATCGCCAAGACACAGAAGCTGTAAAACTGCATGGCACTGTCTCACCTGGCATGAAGCATAGGCTCTGGGGGGGCACAGGGCTGTCCAGGAAGAGGACTCACCGGATGAGGAGGGGTTTTTGGAGACTGGTGTATCACCAATACCTGGTGGTACCACCATCTCACCACTTGTGCCCCATGCCGCATCTCTGCCGGCTAGCAGAATGGCCCACTGGGCTGTAAATGAGACATACCGCCCCTGGCCGTACTTGCTGGGCCATGCATCCATAATAATGTGGACACACTTGCCCACACTGTGGACCAGCAAAGCAGATATATTGCCCTGCAGATGGTCATGCAGGGCTGGTACTGCCTTTTGGGCAAAGTACCTACGACCAGGCACCTGCCACTGTGGTGTGCCAATGGCCACAAACTCTCTGAACGCTGCACTGTCTACCAGGCTGGTAGCAGCTGCACCGCCAGGAGTTTGGCTAAGTCGGCTGTGGGTCGCTGAGCTTGGGGGTGACTGGGGGACAATTTCTGCCTCTGCTCCAACAACTGGTGAAGAGAGACCTGCCTTTTATCTGACAACCCAGCAGCAGTGTCAAGAGGCCTCTTAACACCGCGTGCTGGGGCCAATGCACCGCGTTGGTGCCTGCACAATTCCTGACCGCTGCTCGCACCGGGCAAAGTGGTGGAGCATCATATCTCTCCTCATAGAAGAGGTGCCCAGAGTTGCTGCATTATTCCACAGCTATATATATATATATATATATATATATATATATATATATATATATATATATATATATACACACACACAAACACAGACAGAGGACAAAACACACAGTAACACAGGTACAGAAGCAAATAAACACAAAGCTTTTTTTTTTACACAAACAAAAAGACAAACAAATAATTTTTTTTTACACTAAAAGCACAAATATGACACAGACACAACTGACAGCAAACAGCAGATCAGACAGCAAAAGCTGCTGATTGCTGCTAAATGCAGCACTGTCAGTTACACAAACACACAGACGCTGACCCACAGATACAGAAACGAAGAAAAAAACAGGACACCTAGACCTCTAAAAGGTCTAACACAAAAATTGTCCAAAGGACTTACAGGGGGGTTAGTCCCTAAAAGGACTTTTGGGTCTCACAAGGGATTATTTGGACTCAAGATGTGTGAATACAGGGGTGGTTAACAACAAGTGCTAATCCACACACAGAAAGCTCAAAAAGCGCAAAAAACTCTCTCCAACTCCTACACTGTCAGGTCTCCACTAAACACACTCCAACACACAAAATGGCACTGGTCGCATTGCCTTTTATACCCAGGGGGCTGGCAATACTCAAATTTGCTGCCATTGGTTGATTTTGGACATCTGGGCATTATTTATTTTTTTTATTCCATAATTCTCAAATCCGCGAGCATTAAACATTTGATAATTATCACAAGTCCGGAAAATATCGAAAGTCCGGGTCCGTGATAGTTCGAGAAGTCCAGGTCCATTCAAACTCGAATAGTTTGGCTCAAACTTGGGTTCGAGTTCTAGTCTATCTCTAGTAGTAACAACTCTACAACTGTTATTGCATCGTGTGAATGCGAGAAGTAAGTTGCAACCTTTTGCACGGCTTTAAAGCCACAATGAAAAGGCTTTCATTTTGGTGCAAAAAACGTGTGCAATTATCAGCTCTAAATTTATTGCATTGCTTGCACTGAGCTTTTTCCAAAAGTTTTTGGAAAAGGTGCAAGCGATGCAAAATGAGTAAACCCTTGCTGACCCTATGGGCCTGATTTACCCAGGCGTGCTGTGCTACAAATAGGGATTAAACTTGTGCTAACCAATATTGAATAGTTTAGCGCAAGTTAAACTCCATAATTGTACTGGCTGCACCAGTTTCACAAAAGACACCCATGCAACCGGCGCAATCTATTTAATAAAGGATTTGCACCACTTTTAACTCCACTATTTAAGACCAGCTAAAGGCTGGTCTTAAAGTGGCGCTGGGGATTTACCACCAGGTGCAAATCCAGTATTAAATACCAGAAACCACATTTGCCTGGAGCAATTTGTAAATGAGGCCCTATATTAAATCAGTTAGCATGGGTTTTGCAGTTATTTTTTCCCTTAGCACGGGATATTGCATCTCCCTGATTGTTGGACAAATTGGTCAATTATTAAGCAGTACTGAAAACTAAATTGCTACAAACTACAGAATTAGAGAGTAATCAAAAGGAAGGACATTTTGCTTTCTGGGTCGCCTCCTGTGGCAGCATGTGTTCTTGCGTTGAATATCTCTGATCAGAGCTGTAGGTCCAGGTCATAACCTGTGAGCCAGGATTTTGTATTTGTACCAGCTGAATTAAAATAACATTTTTCTACTTATGTATATATCTAGCTTTATATTTGTAAATACACAATTAGCTTTCAGGTTTTACATCTCCTTTAATAAGGGTAATAGAGGAACATAGCTATAAAAAATATATCAGTGTCATTCACAATTTAAAAGAAGATATTGCATGTTTGTCACTTTGTACAAATAAAAAGATTAGAAAAAAAACAGGTTTCATCTTTAGATGTGGAGATGGCCCCAGTGTTTCTGATATTTCTACTTTAAGTTTCAAGCTAACCCGGGACTTTTTAGATTGCCAGCTGGAGGCAGGAAGACCATGTTTTTTTAACCTTAATCTGGAAAAACTTTTAGGCATGATATGTGGTATAAAAAGATGAAATCAATGGATTTGTGTCTCAAACTCAATAACTATGTAAGTCTCTACCTTCTAAAGTCATTTCTGCTGGTAACCACACTACTCAGTGTAACTTTCAGTCACACTCTGATGCCACCTGCTCCTAACCCTTCCACATCCCCAACTCCCCCCACGGGCAGTGTGTTGGGCACCTTTGAATTACAGCATCCTGCAATCCACTACCGCCTCCTGTTTACAACATCCTAAATGATTCCTCAGTCTCCTAAATTATACAATACAATAAGTAATAAATACATTTATTTTTAACATAAGTAGAAGGGGCAGAGGCCAAAAGTAGTTAGTTGATCTGTACTCAACCCCAGAATGAAATCATTATACAGAAGGGTTGTTTTTGATATATTATACTTCTATACATACAGTATATTCCCAAGTATGCTATTTCTAGAATTAGTTTCAAGTGCATTCTCAGGTGACCTATCAGTCTGCTTCCTTCTAAGTGATGTCAAGAGTTGCCTTATGAAAGAGAAAGTAATAGACAGGAAAAAAAGGTTTCTTAAGCCACAGAGGCAATAATGTACAACAAAACATCTATCAGGTTGAGTAATAAACAAGAGGAAGAAACAAAATTCCTTGCCAGAGCGAGGTCAGACTCTCCTTCTTTCACTCCCTCCCCATCACTCATGCTATATTAAAGATTGATGAATTGGCTCCAGACTATCTAACATTAGCACTGTAATTTACACCTAAAGAGATTTCAGGTGCAAATTAATTGCCACAAACCACCTGTGAAAATGTCAGCATGGCAAAAGCTGCATCATAAGACAGCTCCATCTCAAGGTATTTTTAATTGATGAGTAGTCCATTTACCGTTAAAGAAAAATACATAATGCTCATGAATAAAGTAATTTTCCATGTAAAAAGAGACTAATGTTATACATGAGTTGTTTGTTACTCTCTCAACCAATCAGCATAGTCCATTCTCCCCAGCAACTGTTTTTTTGGTATTGCAGTTTTTATCTTTTCCCCATAATATGTTTACAGGTCAGTTGGGGCCATATTTATGAAGCCGCGGTATCGCTATCGTAAATTTACGTTTGTTAAACTTATCAGAGATTAATGATCGGTTTAACGATCATATATTTACCATACCGATCTTAAATTTCCGATATCGATCGTAAAGCTACGATAACGAAATCATAGATTTATCGCAATCGTACATATACGACCGCAATCGTAAATTAACTAACCTGCGTTATCGCTAAAAAGCGATACTGCGGGTTTATAAATATGGCCGTTGGATTCTTGTGATGAAAATATATTTTTTCACATTTAAAAAACTTCACTACCAGAGCCCAATCTATGCAAGGGTAATGTTTCAATGAACTGTATGGAATATTATTAATGGGGCATGCAGTGGAATAATATTCTGTCCAACAAATAAATAGCGCCTTGAAATATTTATATAGGAGAAGACTAGTGCTATAGTACAGCAAGCAGGTGGTCACATGATGTTGCATGTTGGGGCAAATAAGAAAACAAGCGCAGCTAATTTCATCTACATGATGCTCTCTAACAGCAGAAATAAATACTTTTCATTAAAATCTGCATTTATTTGTTTAAGCACAATACTAAGTATACAAATAAATAGAACATGATGCTTTTTAATACAATAGATATTTATTAAACATCTTAATTGTTGAATAGGATTAGCAAAACACAGGTTAGTTTATTGTATAGTATGTTTGCTGCTTTTAATACAACTTAAACTACCATTATCTTGTAGGTTATCCTATTTGTAAATCCACATCATCCTTTGAAATAATCCATGTCTGAGCACAAATGCCCCTGTTACAGATTATGTACATGTTTAGCTCTACATGTTCATACAGTATTTCTATCCTAATTCCTTTCAGTTCACATGAATTTCCAGTTTTTGAGAGAAAACCTTGTAACAGTGTTTTGAGGATCAGACTCTGATGCCTACAGATTGAGCAATTTCTATGTTTGTGAAAATGTTACTATCTAATGCATGTACAGTACATTAAAGGGCATGTCCACCCCCAAAACTAAAATTTAACCCCTTACTGGCCACATTAATAAGTTTAAAACAAGCCTTACCTTACATTTCTGCTCAAAATGGTTCCCCTGCTGTGCCCTTCCAAAGTCCAGGAAACTGCTGTGTAGGAGCAGTGTGTGACTCATGCTGTGCCTGAGTCTGCCTCGTCAAGGTTTGAGGCATGCTCACTGCAGCCCTCCCCCCCTCCCTGTCCCTCCTTCTCCCTCCCTGTCCCTCCTCCTCACTCCTTTTTCTCTCCCTCCCCCTAACATTAAAACCTTTGGGTATGCGGTAGGGCATGCTCCCCCAGCCCCAACCACATTAATATTATTGCAAAAAAGTCCCCCAATCTTTACTTACCTTCCCTCTCTCCTCCGCTGTTCAGAACTCCCGGCAGGCACGACCGTGATTGGCTGCCTCTCAGCCAATCATGGTCGCGGCTGCCAGTCCCGCCCCCTGCTTAGAATTCCATGCAAACAGAGGGCCGGAACAGTGCGGCGGAGGAAAGAGGGAAGGTAAGTAAGGATCTGAGGGCTTTCTAACAATAATATTAATGCGGTTGGGGCTGGGGGAGCATGCCCTACCGCATATCAAAAGTTTTCTAAAGGGGTGGACATGCCCTTTAACCTATTTAACTTCTACAATCTATGAATAAACTACTACGATACGCAGCTAAAGGTTCCAAATAAAACAAAAATATTAGAAAGCAATAACAGTATGGAAAGAGGTCACAATGCAGCTCCAAAATGTCTGCTACACTACTGTATGCTTTGCTGCAAATCAAGACATGGTTTGGACACATGTATTTTTTCACACAGTCTTTGGCTTGTGTAGCCACCGTAAGTTATTGGCTGTGTCGTGGCCATCACTGACGGGCAACATCCGGAAGGGCCTTGGTAGTAAGAAGAGGGACTGGCAGAATTGGCGATGAATATCTGTGTTCAGAAATGCTGGGGACCAAGGAAAGTATTTCTGTCTTAGGTCCTGGGGAGGTCCTGGTTTGTGTAAGAAATTTCCTCTGGGGTGTGGGCATGTCCATTTACTGATTAAAATAATGCATCACTTGCACATCTGTTTAAATCATTCTATGTCCAGTGAATGTTTACTGCAGATACCTACTGAAGATTAATGCTGTACTCCATGGCATTCTATTCATGCTCACTAGATCACGAGTTAACACTTTGAAGTCTTCTACATAATGGGCATCGTACAATTGGTATTGGTGCAACAATTTATTTCTAAAGTGTAATGGAAAAACTGCCGAAACTCAGGTGATTGACATTACACATACATGATGATTGTACAATAATGGGAATATCCTAATATCGTATGACAGGAATTGGTGCTTGTATGGGTACCATTATAAAATGTCGATGCTATTAATTTATGTAGCTCTGCTGTACTCTGGGAGGAATAGGGAGTGTTCAGTTAAGGATTATTTAACTAAATAACAGAATAACAGTCCTGAAAATACAAAACAGTGTCTAAGTCAGTGCAATTAGTTATTAGAATGCCAAGTACAATTTTTTTCTGAAAACGAATTGTCTGAAACATGTAAGGCTTGGCATTTAAAAAACAAATAATTGCACTGACTCTCTAGGGAGTTATTAAGATACATTGACAGGACAGATTTCACTGTGGGACTTTGTGAAATTTATACCTGCCCAATAATATGCAAAATCCAGGAAAATAAACAGGGATGCTGACTATTTACAGGAAAACCGTGTTATTTCTGATCTGATTACAGTAGATTACAGTAGAGAAGTTTGTGTAAGATTATCAACATGTCTTGCAAAGCAACTTTGCTGCTGGTGTAAACACACTTTTTTCCTCCCCCATGCATCCCTGCATAGGGGCCTGTTATAGTGTGCCACTGCATAATGTAATAAGCCGTTACATTGCTTTCTTAGTGGTATAAGGTATGTAATGATGCGGCAAAGAAAATAATGAAAGAAAACTTCTAAAGTGTTCTACTATCTGCACTTCCCAACACATGGGCTTTTTATTAATGTCTTTACTTGCTCTTAAATGCAAAATTCTACTAGAAGGCACTTTCATCATTCATTTAACTTTAATAGCCTTTCTTTATATATCCGATATTAATTGGACTTATTGATAATAATTGTGTCGGCTCCCAAAATATATCAACAGAAATAGAATATGGAATGTTTTATGCATGCAGAAGTCTGTGCTATCCCATTTTGCTGTCTACAGGCAAAGTAAATGGAGCACAAACCTTACCACTGCACGTTTAGAAAAAAAAATACAATTTCCCTTATTTTAAAATAGATTGCATTTAGAGAACTAAAAACCATGTTGCCCATTATTACTTACAATGATGCCAAATGAAATTTGAAGAATGCATTTTTGGTCAGGGTGCAATATTCCATGAGATCGCCATCCCATTACCTTATATGTATTGTGTATCTCATGCTAGTAGTCACGTAAACAATTTAATACCTAGCCAGCTCATTTTAGATGCATAGAGCAGCTGCTGGGCTGTTTTCTTTCTTTCTTTTTTTTTTTTTCTTCAATGCACTTATACCATTTCACTAATCCTCAGGACACAAACCCAGATGACATGTCAGAAATAAGAAAGCTTTTGATTTTTTTCTCTTTTGCATTATTCTACACAATTCCTTGGAGGTTTGTTCTATTTTAAATACGTAGCAGGAGGTAGAAAAAAACCCATTGATGGCAGTAACTGTGGGACGTTGTATTTGGTTTATCCTATTATGATATATTCAGCAGGTAACGCCTCTACAGACACTCACATTGAAACTCCCTGCTGTGGTAGTTGATGAACAACATCAAAAAATGACATTGGTTATATTACTGTGCATCAGCTTATACAGAACGGTGAACATTTAGGTCCTTAGCCATGTGGGGTTTTTGTTCCTTACCTGTTCTAGTTGATTTTCCATTACATTCTTTAGCTACCATTTCTTTTGTGATTTCTAGGAAATATTATAATCTCCATGAAATGCTGAAAAAATGTAAACATATTCCTGTTCTACCCCATTCAATGCAAATATACAGTAAATACCCAAAGTCAAGGCTACAGTGTAAATAAAAATTGTTCAGCTTGGTAGTGGAGAAGAATTATTGATTTGTAGTCGTTTGGATAAAGGTTTATATAAAGGTACCCATGCACCTGCTCCCAGCTGATTGGGAGCTTTATAGCTACTGCTGGATGGAGGTCCATTAATGCTTAAGTGATATATTTAATGTTTCTGTTTAGCTCACTGGCAATTAGGTAGCATGAAGATAGATCCTCTGATTCTTTTTAAACCCCCACCTTGCCATTATGAAAGATAGCTGTGTATACATCAGCATGTTAATTGGCTTTATTCAAGGTTTAGGGAAGGAAAATGCTTCATCTAAACCAATAACCTCCTATACTAACTAAAGACCCAAAAATCTTTATGCTTAGGCCACTGATTACTTTTCTGTTTGTCACCCTTGTGGTTGCAACTTTACACCCAATAAAGCATCCTTTCACAACAATGGTTCTCGGGGTTCCATGAAAGGTCGCTAGGGGTTTAAAAAGTAATAGTGTTAGGAGCAGTATGAATCAATTCTTGTGATGATTTTAGGTGTATTTGTTTTTGTATAGACATATTTTAGGATTTATGTATTATATTTGGATGAATTATATATATTGATGCATTTATGAATGAGAATAGATAGATTGTGATGGTCTCATACAAATATATTAACATATTTAAAATAGGTGTTTCCTGTGACATAAAAGTTTTTAAGGGTAAGAGTAAAAAAAGGTAATACTGCTCTAGACTCTTGTTTCTCCCCATCCCACCATTGGGTGTTTTATGTTCTATGTTGCCGCTTGGTGAAAGTAACGGAGAGGAAGCTATTTAATTGTTTGTAAGTTACTTAAAGTGGGAGAACAATATCAGCAATAAAGTAATGATACGGTGACCTCCTTAAACACGTGATACCCAAGTGTTTTTCTTCACATTGTTTTTATCATATAGGGCTAGAAGCCAGATTTAACAAAATAGAATATAAAGGGGACTACTTCAAGGGCAGATTCAACCTCTAATGCAATTCCCAGCCAACAATATTGATTTTCTTTGATGCTTTAAAAAATTATTTGAAAAAACAGTACCATGTGTTACTCAAAGTGTGTATTTGATTCCAGTACTGTAATAAACTCTTCATATGGAAATAAACAGCTCTGTATTTGATACTTATATGCTAGAGAGAGAATTCTCACTGTCTATAAAAGAATTTGCTTATGACTTTGCGATGATTCACAAATATGCTATAATGATCTACACCTTTATACTCTGTATTGGGGGCAATTGTTGTGTGGCCACCCATCGAAATGTTATCAGCTCCTTAAAATGACACAATAGAATTTTTACATCTTGTCTGACTGTGTATGAACAACATGTCCTGGTGGCAGTTTTAATGCAATACATGTGACCCTAAAATCATTGGATAATTTGTCTTGACTAGAGATGGCCGAAACTCACCAGTTTCGTTCCATTTTCGGATTACCGGATCTCGGGAAAATCCTGAAGATCCGAAAACGGAACAAACTTTCGATTATTATCGAATATTCGAGGCTAATTTAGTGGATTATCGAAAATAGCCTTGAACATTCGATGATCGGACACCACTTTCAAGTTTCCGATTGTATTTTTGAGGATTATCGAACGTTCAAGGCTATTTTTCAATAATCCTCAAACGTTCGATAATTATAAAAAATATATATATTTCGGATGGATCATTCAGATTTTGGAACCGGGAGGTTACATTTAAGATCCGGGTCCGAGTCAGAAGACCAATAGATCTACACAGGAGCTGGAAGACAAAGAAGAGAACAAGAATACAAGAGAACAATGACAATAAGAAAAGACTATGAACAATATAAGCTACTAGCAAAATGCAGGGACCACTAGTTTGGCAAAGCAAAACTATAACAGGCAATGAGGGGAAAACAGTAACAGGCTTAAATAGGCAGAGGGACCAATGGGAAATGGAGAGAGAGTCTGATGCAGGATTGGCTGAAAATAACAAGGTTTAAACCGATTGGATCTCCTCGGTACAATTCTACCACCTGCAGGGACGGGGGAAATACGAAAAAAGAGGTGCCTGCAACAGAAGAAGGATGCCAAAAGATGACGCCACCGTTCAGGGATGCAGCAGCCACCAGAGATCCCCGAAGATGGCGTGAACCGTGGGAATGTGGAGCAGGTAAGCAAGAGTCCCTGACACTGTCGTTTTTAAACATCTGTTGGGCCATAGTTTGAGGATTCCTGTCCTAGACCAACAAAAATCCAGCTCAGGAGTAGAGATGTCCGAACTTCGAAAAATCCGGTCCGCGCGAGGGTCCGCGGATTTTCGAAAAAATCCGTAAATTCGAAAATCCGCGAGCGGACCCGTTAAAACGTATTAAAATGAAAGTTCGGCAAAATCCGCATTAAAAGTGGTCTAAATAGCCTTGGTAATGTACACTTAATCACTCAGGGACCTGGGTAATGTCCTTAGAAACACGTATCAATGCCAACAATACCTAAAAATTACAGTCCGCTAGCGAGAACGGTATTTTTCGAAAATACGAGGATTTCCATAAAAACAAGGATTTCTGTAAAAACGAGGACCTCCGTAAACCCGCGGATCTCCGAAAAACGAGGATTCCCGTAAAAACGTGTAATCATTTTAGCTGCCATTGGCTAATTGTGTCATTGTGCTTGCTCCGTCTTGAAAATAATCCCCAAAAATTGGAATTTACGAAAATTCTCGTAATTACGAGAATCCGCGTAATTGCGAGGATCTTCGGTTTTTCCGGGTCCCGGAAGATCGCAGATTCTCGTAATTGCGAGATACTCGTATTTTCAAAAATTTTCGTTAAAAAAAAAATCCGCGGTTCGGAAGTTCGGAAGGCGGAAAATCCGGAATAATCCACCGTTCGCGGACGGGATAAATCCGCGGCGGATCCCGGTTCGGGTCCGCGAACCGGCCATCTCTACTCAGGAGAAATTGACTGTTGCTCTTTCAACCACAGGTGCCCCTAGCCAAGTGACCACTATGTCTAATGGTAAATCCAGCCCTGGACACATGATTATAAAATGCAGTAATTTTCCACCCCAATGACCTTAACCCTGCCAATTTAGAATGTTGTCTGTGTATAAATAAATGCTTCCAAAGTAGTGTTTGCAGGGCCCCTAATAGGGACCATTATGGTTTTGTCCTTGACCCAGCGCCTGGGTTAATTTAGTTGTGACTACTGATTTTATCCATGGTTTTAAAACATTAGAACTTTACATGATGTGTACTTTATACATGCAATGTTTAAAGTGCACTGATGCACTTTAAACATTGCACTATGAAAGATAAATGATGTTGTATATTAGTGAGTTTTTTTTATATATTTACCTGTATGTTTTTTTTTTTACATATATAAGTCCAACCATGATGATGTCCTTAATTGTTAGGTGTGGATTATGTTTTAAAATGCTCACTGTGTGAGTTTTTATGGTTTATATATATAATAGATTTATAATGCATAAGGCTAGGCATTTTCAATGGGGAGGTGCAGTGGTGAGAATCTATATTACAGTCACTCAGTGATGTCATTGAGTGACTTCCTGTATTCTACTGCCCCTCCCACTGTCTCCCCCTCCCTGTATTAGTCATTTATATAGGAAGCCCTGTTTATTATTGACAGACAATGTTCGGTCCGTCTTTCTCTTTTCAATAGGAATGTTAATTAACTATTTATACACTAAAGAGGGATTCCTATATAAATGACTAATACAGGGAGGGGGAGAGACAGTGGTAGGGGACAGGGTTATTTTTGGCTGGCCTTATGTATTATAAGAAATAATACGCTACCTACAGTGTAATATATGGATTTACTTCACCTCGGAGTTCTATGCCCTGTATAAAAGCCTGCGGCCTCGTGCTTCTATATGGTCATGGAGCTCCTCGGTGGAGTAATATCCTTATATCACACTGTAGGTAGCGTATTATCCCTTATATATATAATATCTTTGTTCTTGATGTAGTTGTAGTTTGGGCATCTAAAGGTTATTATACAGCATGTTCAATCTGTCTTACTTCAATGGAGACTCCGATTTACATCTTAAAGAGCCCTATTCAGTTTTCATAACAGTTCACATTCTGTAAGATGTCACAGTACCTGTGGGAGATGTAGAAACAATAGCCACGACCACTGTAGGCAGCCGGGCTCCTGCTGTGTCACATTCTGATTTGATGAATTATATATCAATATATGTATTGCTGCTTACAGTGGTAACAGAAAATATGTCCCTGTATTGAGAAATGCAGCAACATGTCTAAGGTGAGAGTTGAAAGACTTAGTGAGCCCTTTGCATTATTTATAAATAAAAGAGACATGTTTGTCTTTGATCTTAGATTTAAAGGGGATTCTGTACATTTCCAGAATCCGTATAATTCCAAAACAGGCACAAAGTAATCCTTTAATCTCATTGTTATTGGCAATATTTCCCTACTGTACTTACAGTCCTATACAGTTAAAACTGGACCATTTGATGGCCCATTTTCCCCCATTATCTTCTTGCATAGATATGTCAGATAGCTGAGTATTGTGATTGGAATATAGAAAGGAATGTGATCATTAGGTTTTCTCAAATTTGTTTAGAATTTTCCATAAAACAAAATCGATTTAAGGTGTTTAGATAGATTCAGATTCAATATATTGTCACGGTACTCAGTATTATTTAGATGTAAAAGTTACTCCATGTGTGCAAGATGAACCCATTAAATTCATACTCAATGCTGTAAATACACAGATGATCTACACTATGAGATTAGTGCCACATGACATGAATGGTCTCTATAGGCACAATATACTAATGTACATAGAAATCCACTTTATTTGCAGATGTTTGTTTGCTGCAGACGAGTTCTGGCTCATCTGGAGTTCTTTTTGATATCCTGACATTCCCATTACATTTGAAAAAAATATGGAGCTTTCCATTTCTTCAACAAGGCACATGCCACCTATGAATCTAACATTCGATATGATAACTAGAGGAATCCCATAATGCCAAAGGTGATTTGAGTCCAAATTCTACTCTTTACTTGCTACTAAAATACAATAATAATAACCTTTATACAGTCAACAACTTTTGGGGGCTCCTTCTTTGTCCCCTCTGCACTAATGGACTGAACTGCACAAAGACAGTCTGGCTGCCATTCAGCTCTTTATTTATAAATAAAAACCTGCACAATACGATCTGATATTTTTTACAAGTTATTGATTTTTTTCGGATATCCTGTTATTTCACTGTTTGTTTAAAGCTACAAGGAGTATACTATGACTTGCCCCATGTATACAATATGTTTGGCCTTTGTAATGGGGAGAGAACGGGATACAAAAATCGAACTGTACGGTATCAGTAACATCTTGTGTACCGTTTCTATTTAATGCGCGGGTTAAAGGCCAAGCAATGTAATGCTTAATAAATGTCTTATCAAATATTCATTTGAAAGTATATTTTTTTTCTAAGCTAGATCAGGTTTTTTTTTCATTTCATGCTTAAATAGAAACAGAATAACAAACGTAATTGAGAATGATTTCATCGCTGCTTTTTCAATCTGAAAGGACCATTAACACAAACAAAAAAGGTTTTTCTTTTGCTTACCACATATACATAGTAAATAATATTATTTCAGTTGGTATTATTTTTTTCTTTTCTGCAATAGTTTTTTGTAAAACACACAAAGTAGAGGAAGCAGTCTCCCTGTTTGCCGGTTTTCCACCTTTTAATGTTGTGGCTCAAGTCCAATTAATGATATCTTTTAAATACCTGGATTATGTCCTTAATTAAAACTGAAATTCTGCTGTGTCACGCGATTCACGTGCGCCTCCGTGCGCTGGGTAGTGAGGCCTAGCTCTCGCTCTTTTAATTGGTCCTTGAAAGGACTGGGCAGAGAAATTTCTCCATTCTGGCCCAACACAGCCAGAAAACTCATAATGATGGTTACTTGTTTGGGACACTTCCTTTAAAGGTTATGTCCATCCCCCAAACTAAATTTTAGTATGTGGCTGGAAATGGCTATAAACCTCGACCTTGAGAGGTTTATAGCACTGACAGGTCCCCCAAATGTACTTACCAGTCTTCGTTCCCCCAACGCCTTCTGCTGAATGGATAAGGCGCGATGCCTTAGCCAATCACATGAGCCGATGCTGGTCTTTGAGAAATTAGTTTGACCATAAAGTGTTCCCAGATGCAATGAACCATGGGAAGAAGACACAGGACAACATCAGGGATTTTGTTGTTTGGGCAAGTAAAAGCTCAGTTTCAGTGCAAGACATTTCAGGATCCAATTAGGTGAGATATCACCACACCTATCATTAATTGTTTATTTTTACTTTATTTTAACCCAAATTGTCATGCATTGGGAAGTTTGCATTGTGGTTTCTATTTGGTAATTATTAATGTTTACTCTATAAGAGATAAGTTACAACCAAAGTGGTTCTATACTGTTGCAAATGATGTGTCGCTTGGCCTATAACCCACAACAGGCAATTAGGAGTAATGCCTACTGCAGTTAGAAAAAAAAAACAATAACAAACATCTGCTGTTGCTATGGGTTACTAGACCAGGTAAACGTGTTGCCTATATATAACCCCTAAGTCAGAAAGTATTTTAAATTATACATGGAGAAGATTAGGAGAAAACAGATATTAACATAATTCAAAAACTATAACAGTAAATAAATATCTGTTGTATTCAATTAGATCAACTGGACTTGAAATTTAGTTCTTGAAGACGTTTCGCTAGTCATCCGACTGGCTTTCTCAATTCAGAATGACTTGTACAAGAAAGCCAAAAGAATTGAGAAAGCCAGTCGGATGACTAGCGAAACATCTTCAAGAACTACATTTCAAGTCCAGTTGATCTAATTGAATACAACAGATATACCATGACCTGGATGAATGAGAACCTTCACAAACAACAGTAAATAAAAAATCTTTATACAGGCAAATTAATTTGGCTTCTGTTTTATTCTTCTGCTTTTTTGGACCGTATCTCCTCCCACAGTTTGAGCTAGAGACATGAAATTCGGTACAGATATGCGGGGCATATAAGTGTGCTATCTCCTAGCTAAGGAATCCGCAGAAGCGTTACGGCGTTATCGGCGAATTTCGGGACATTTTTTCCCATAGACTATAATGGTAACAATCCTCAAATGTGGATTTCAAAACAGTTTGTTTAATGGTCATAAATACAGTAACGGTGATACCCACAACCCCCCACACAGACACAGGTACACCTACCTACTGACCTACCTTTCTATTTTCCATGAAAGCCATACTTAAAGGGTAACTATAGTCAAAAACTAATTTTGATCAATCATCAATGAACGTTAGTTATATAATCATACATGCAAAAACACAAACCCCCAACCTCATATGGGTACACACACCTACTGACCTTCCCTTCAATTCCTGTGGCAGCCATACTTAGGTAAATAAAGTAAAAAAAAATATTTTCATATATCCTCAATAAATGTTAGACATACCCCAACCTCACATAGGTACACATACCTACTGACCTACCCTTCCATTCCCGTGGTAGCCTTACTTAAAGAGTAACTAAAAAGTAAAAAAAAACAACAACTAATTTTGATTTATCCTAAACAAAAGATAGTTTTATGGTTGTTTTATGGTTGTAAACACAAAAAAGACATACCTCTTCAACCATACCCAGGTACACACACCTACTGATCTACTTATCCATACTTAAAGGGTAACTAAAGTAAAAAAAAATATTTTGATCAATAATCAAAAAAGTACATACACCTATTGACTTATCCCCTCCATTACTGTTGCAGCTATACCTAAAGGGTAAATAAAATGAGAAAAAATAAATAAATTTTGACCAATCATTAAAAAAGTTTGTTTTCTTTAACCCCCAACCCAATACAGGTACACACACCTACTGATCTACTTATCCATTACTGTGGCAGCCATACTTAAAGGGTAACTAAAGTAAAAAAAAATAATTTTGATAAATAATAAAAAAGATTGTTTTTATAACTTCCAACCTGATCCAGGTACACACGCCTATTGACCTTCCCTTCCATTTTCATGGCAGCCATATTTAAAGGGTAACTATAGTAAAAGAAAACTATTTTGACTAATCACTAATAAAGTTTGTTTTTTTAACCCCTAACCCGACACAGGTACACACACTTACTGATCTACTTATCCATTACTGTGGCAGACATATTTAAAGGGTAACTAAAGTAAAAAAAAAGATTAATAATCAAAAAGGTTTGTCTTTTTAACCCCCACGGGGCACAGGTACACACACCTACTGACCTACCCCTCCATTACTGTTGCGGCCATACTTAAAGGGTAACTAAGATTAAAAAACAAATTTTGACCAGTCATCAAAAAAGTATGGTTTTTAACTTTCGACCTGATCCAGGTACACACGCCTACTCACCTACCCTTCCATTTTCATGGCAGCCATATTTGAAGGGTAACTTTAGTCAAAAAAACAATTTTGACTAATTATTAACAAAGTTTATTTTTTTTAACCCCCAACCTTACACAGGTACACACTACTGACCTACCCTTCCATTACTGTGGCAGCCATATTTAAAGGGTAACAAAAGTTTAAAAAAAATGTTTTTTTGACCAATCATCAAAAAGGTTTTTAACCCCCAACTTGAGACATACAATACAAGGATTGTGGAAGCACTCCAATTAGGCTAATTTACAACTACATTTAGCGGAAGTGCTACTGATCTGGTCAAACATTTATACAAACATAGAAAAGATAATCAATGCACATTCCTAGGCCCCATACAATATCATATTAACTGCACACTGGCATACTTTATAAACAAAGGGGTTTTAGTATACACTGTGATAACATGAATGAAAATCCTTCCAAACACGTCAAGGTAACCCCAGTCTGGAAGGTCCTAACTTCTAACCTTTTTAAATTTCTTTTACTTCAAATACGATTAGCAAACTTTTGCATTTCTCATTAGTACACACTGGATCCATACAACAGGCTCTCTCACTTTCCCCCAGCCCTTTGGCTTTTTAAAATGAGGGAAGAGGCCATCCAGTGCTTTATATTCAAGGCATAGGACCTCCCATAAAAGGGGAATGTTGGGGGTGCTATTACAACATGGAGGCTTGAGCAGTCCTCCCAATAAATAAATACAATACAAGGATTGTGGAAGCACTCCAATTTGGCTAATTTACAACTACATTTAGCGGACGTGCTACTGATCTGGTCAAACATTTATACAAACATAGAAAAGATAATCAATGCACATTCCTAGGCCCCATACAATATTATATTATCTGCACACTGGCATACATTATAAACAAAGGGGTTTTAGTATACATTACTGTGATTACTGTGAGATATCCCTCCAGCAATGTTTCGGGTGGACCTTGATAAAGGATGAAGATCCAAACGCATTTGTTCTGTATAAAAAAGGTACAAACCTAAAGGTAAAAACCTAAAGAGGTAAATCTTTAATATAAATGAGCTTGCATGGATTCTACAATCCCTAACTAGCAATACATAGCTGTTGCCTTACCTCTAAAATCCCCATTAAGTAATAATTTGCTATACTATTCCTCTGTCTTTATTACAGAGGGTACATGGGAGGTCAGCCAATTGATACTTGATAGCTTTGTAGTGGTGGGCTAGCGAACTTGCTGAATGTATGCAACTATGCAGATGGGTCAAGGACCCAATAAAAATCTGAATGGATGTTTTTTCCACAACAATGTTGATGTCAAAGTGAGAGATAAGAGCAATCTGTTCATGCATGGTCATTTATAATTCAATTTGTATTACTATTGTCAGAAACCAAGGCCCTTAAAAGATAATGTCACCTGCTGCTGTGCAATACATAAAAGAGGAAAAAGAAATATGATACACTATTGTATGATGTTCTAGGTCAATTTTAACACTTTTTGGCTATATTTATTGTATTTGATTGAATTTAAAAATGGCAGAATAATTAGTTATTACAGTTTAACTGAGATCACATTGATTTGGCACCACAGTAGATTTAAAAATAAGGGAAACTTCTATCATTTATATGTTTCCAGGATATTGCAAATCTTGTTTCAAGGGAAAATTCAGTGGAAAATATTATTTTTTAAATTCTTAGTTTATATTAGCATATCTGCTGTAGTTATTCTATATATCATCTTCCATTTTGAAAAATAAGTTGAATTTATACCCCTTACTATCCCCTGCTGTTGACATTAGTGAGCTGACATTTCAGGTTTTGTAACGGCCCTTCTTCTTCCCAGAATGCACACTACCTTGGAATGTTCCTAACAGTAATTGCTACTGATTGGCTGTTAGATGGGTCAAAGATGCTCAGATCTCTACTGAGCAACTGGGTCAATGGCAAAGCCATAATTGCCCCTATTAGGCAAACAGGAAGTCAGTATTTTGGAATCATTTACAGTATTTATACACAGACAAAATGCTGAATGAGCAGGTTAAATTAGGGTGGAAAAATATTGCTCTTTTTTCTTTAAAGTATATTTATTTGCACTGAACTTTATATTTTAATATTTATAACTATTAATGACACAATCAGTGATTTCAGACATTTCTGCTAATGAATTTCACCTTTTAGATATACTGCTATGAGTACATGGGAAATAATTGTACTTGTCGAAATAGTGTAATGACCTATAGCTACAGTTACATGAAATGAAGCAAGTTGAAGGGTTAGCAGTTTTAAAATCTTAACTATAGTTCTGGTGACATTAGGTTGTTACCCTAGAATTTTATTTTTTGGGCTTTATATTTCCTCTTTCTTCTAAGACAACTACAGTACATAGTAAAAATGTACTTTTAAAATGAAATGTACCGGGGGCAGAGAAAAGATTGATTACTCCTACCTCCCTATTTAAAGGGACAGTTCAGTGGAAATTATCAATATTTGTTAAATTGTTAGTTTGTGTAATGCCTTCTTAGTTATTCTACATATTCTCTCCCATTTTTAAAAATCAGTTGATTCCATACCCTTTGCTGTTCCCTGCTGTTGACATTAGTAAGCTGACATTTCAGGTTCAAATGGTCCTTCTCCTTCCCAGGATGCACCACATCCTTGGAATTTCTACCGATTGGCTGTTGGATGAGTCAAAGATGCTCAGATCTCTACTGAGCAACTGAATCAACCCAGGCGCTGGGTCAAGGGCAAGACCATAACGGTCCTCTACTAGGGTCCTGCAAACAGGAAGTCAGTATTTCGGTTGCATTTATTTATATACAGACAAAATGCTGAATTGGCAGATTAAGGTCATTGGTGAGAAAAATACTGCTCTTTTTTCTGAAAGTATATGAATTTACACTGAACTTCCTCTTTAATGTTGTTGAGAAGCACCAGCATATATGTTTTCATCTACCAGGTTAGTGTCCTGGTCTTTCCTGTATTAAAGATAGTGCTGAGGCACTGAGGAAGCCTGGCAGAAGAAGTGGTCTTTGTGTTGGCGCTCTACTCTTTATTACAGAGCCTACCTCCCTGTTCCAGGTACTTTTCATTTGAACTGCTTTTTCTTATATCCATTATAGTTTTTAAAATTAAAATAGATATACTTTAATTTTATATTTTACCAGTTATTTCCTGTGCAAAGATCCATTATAGAATCTTCCATATCATCAATGATATAATATATATATATATATATAATAATAGAGAAGAGAGAGGAGAGAGAGAAGAGAGAAGAGAGAGAAGAGAGAGATTTTATCTAAGTTAATGATGCAAGAGATAACATTAAGTAATGAGGCTACCTAAAATGTTTATTTTTTAATGCTATTGACCCTTTAAAAAAAATGTGAATCTGTAACTCAGTTTAATGGCAGTGATCTAGATCTGTGGAATTATCATAACATAACACTTAATAGTCAAAAATGTCGCCCTGAGCTTGACAGCACGATGACTAACAGGTGAAATGTCTCTCATGTTACATGCTTATAAAAAGAAAATTAGCCAAGGGTCATGTCTATGTATAATATGTGGATAGCTGTTAACATTTTTTAAATGGATTTCTCTGATGTGTGAATGCAAAAAACAAAACTACGAAGATATTTTAAAAAATTATTATTTTTATACAGGTATGTGAAAGATTGTACGTTAGGACATGGTGAGCAATGGAAGATATTTAGTGGAACTCTATAAATCCCCTTAGGTCTCCATATACACATTAAAACTTGGCGAGTTAATGCGTTCATTTTAAAAATCCATTTGGTTCATTTTGTGATAAACGGTTGTCGCTCCCTTGTACGTTCGCCTAGTCAGTGCCAATTCCCATAAACCCAACACCTGCTGGTTTTCTTTTATGTTGTGTACTGAAGTGTTTCAGTCATTCTGTATGTCTAATAATTATAACTAATATTTCTGATGCGCTCCATTATTCTGACCATGTGAATGATATTTACGCCACCCATATACATTACACTCTGCAGGGGTATTTTATAATATGTTTTCCATTCCTGCTATTATAATGGTTTATTGATCTTGTGCTATCTGTTGCTGAAGGCTAGGGATTTCCTGCTATTTCCATTACCACCAGCCAATCATTGCCATCCTTTTTCAAGGGATACCCCCCCTGAGTGATGCTACTGGGGTAGGACTCTCTGTCATTCACTGATTTTACATATACATATTTCTTGTCGCTGAAAAGAATGAGGGCCCTTATCTATTGGAAAGGTATTCTTTCATCTTTAAAGTGCTTATATCCCTTAGGTGAAATACTGTAATACTGTAATATTTGCACTTCCTGTCATTTTTCATGGGCTGGTTAATAAGAAATTATAAAATGTAAATAACATCACTATTTCTTAAGGGCTGCCATAGAAACATGGAAATTTCCCAGAAGTCTCAATTCCTTATTTGCATATGAGTAAGGGGAGCTCAAATGCGTTATACTCTCACTACTGTATCTTATTTAATTTCTTAGTAAAGTCTGTCCATAGGCGCATCCAATTGCAAAACCAGAGGCATACTTTACACTGATGATAGCTTAAAGGGCAAGTCCATTTAAAAAACAAACAAAAAAAAAAAATTTTGCTCTAAAATGTAGATTACCCCCCCAATCCCCACTTTCGCGATATTCACAGTTTCCAAAGACGCTCCTGAACTTTCTTACCTGACCCGGTCCCTCGCCATTTATGTGCCACCCACTGTTTCGAGCAAAAACAGGAGAAGGGGACTTCTGCGCCGACAGGCTCTTTACTTCCTGGTTGCGGCTTAAAAATGTAAATTGCATCACTATTTCTTAAGGGCTACCATAGAAACATGGAAAATATGTAAAAGTCTCCATTCCTTATTTTCATATAAATTAGGGGATCTAAAATGTGTTATACTCTCCTTATCTTATTTACAGTAATTTCTTAGTAAAGTCTCTCCATAGGAACATCAAATTGCATAAACCAGAGTCCTACTTAATACCGATGATAGCAGGAGCAGGGGACTTCTGCGTGGACAGCCACTTTACTTCCTGGCCGTGGCTGTCAGGCTATTGCACACATCCCACCCTGCCGAACCTGGCTTCCGGGCAGGGTGGGGAGAAGGAGGCATGGGCGAGTGACGTGACTAAAGGGGCGGAGTCAGGGGAGGGGAAAGTTACGCCCCTAGCCATACCTCTAATGTGACTTAAATTACGACACATTAGAGGCGTGGCTAGGGGACGTAACTGACCCATGTGACGTAATTTACGTCACATAGGAGGCATGGCGAAGGTGTTCCGGAGGCAGACTCTCAGGTAAGTTCGGGTCACGGGCGTTTGGGGTGGTCTCGCGGGTGTGCGGGAGACCACCCCAAAATCTGGGAGACTCCCAGGAGGGGTGGGATGCCTGCTATAGGGCATGACATCACGTCATACCTTAACTGACAGATGCAACCAGAAAG
This sequence comes from Hymenochirus boettgeri, assembly GCA_019447015.1. Taxonomy (NCBI): domain Eukaryota; kingdom Metazoa; phylum Chordata; class Amphibia; order Anura; family Pipidae; genus Hymenochirus; species Hymenochirus boettgeri. Next base: position 87,332,546 of record CM033471.1, read on the forward strand.
TGGAGCGGCTGTCAGTAACAGACACAGAGTAGGAGCAGTGAGGAACCGGGTCATGCCGTTAAAGGGCATGTCCACCCCCAAAACTATAATCCCCCCCACTACTGGCCCCATCATGTAGTGTAGTTTAATCCTTACTTCACATCCCAGCTCCATAAGGTTCTTCTGTAGTCCCCCCCCTCAATGAGCTACCTTTAGCCCTGGTGAACCTTAGTTCCTCATTATTTGGTGATAAGTATTAATACAGCACTGCTGCTGGGTAGTTCTCTATTTATGTTATTTTGGAGCAGGCCCTATCAAAAAATCTTTATATCTTACTTTTCTGAATTACTGAGCCAGAAATCTGATTTTGTTTTTTTCTGGTCCAACACCTTCTAACTTGCTATTATTATTATTATATATTTTTTTTTTTTTAAACAAAAAAAGTCAAATATATTGCATACCATTTCCTATATTTATTTTTGGTATTCATGTGTAAACATATAGCCTCTGTGCTTTGGAAAATAAGATTTAGAAGGGTCAAGCGAGTAAGGGAGAGTTTTTCTCACAACTCCCTTGTTCATTATGTAAATAAGTGGGAAAGAAACTTCTTGGGAATTAAAATGTGATTTGCATTTTTGGCATGCTAATTAGAATTCTCAGCAGTAAAGACAGACGTGAGCATGCTCCAACCCTAACCAGGCGTAGTCAGATGATCTGGTGATCAATGGCTGCCTCCATAAGACACATACAAAAAGGAGGACAACAGTCCCTTTAGGTTTGTGACTTTATCATTGCAGACTAGAGGAAGTGCATTCAAACAGCTTCCTCTGCAGTGAAACAACAATTAAATGCCCCATTGCATGCAATTATGTGTCTTTCCTCTCAGGCTCTAGCTTGTGAGACATCACAAGGCATTTAAACAATCAATACAGCCTTGATTCCAGCCAACAACTTAGTTTGTTTGGTTTATGAATCAATTGGAACAGTGAGATGGGTTATATGTATTTTTTCCCATTATTCCCATAATATATGGTAATAATCCTCTGTTTGCAACTGTTGACCAACATTCACATGTTGACTTAAGCTGTTAAAGTTTGCATGCCTATAGGTTCTTAGATTTTTTGTTTCATTCAGTTTAAAATGTCTTCATGGTGCAAGTATCATCTTATCATCAATATAGCGATTTGGACTACTGACAGGTTTTCCCACTGGTATGTGAAGTGTCTTGTTATTTATTGTCTGCTAGTAAAGATTAATTCCTTAGCCACATCTAGGATACTATAGATCTATTAAATAAACTTTTTTTTGGTTCACTACCAGAGGGCATATTTCTGACTATTATAGAAATGGATTCTGCATACCCTTACTGTTCACCCCCCCCCCCCCGGTCCCTAAATTCTACTCATAGGGGCATATTTATAAAAGAGCGAAAAGTAGCGAAATGTTTTCGCATTCGCTTTTCGCATGGGTTTTCGCCAAAAAGACAGTTAACGCGCATTAGAAGGGCGATCGCGCATTAGAGTGTAATATGCCTTGGAAAAGTGACATTAGAAAGGTGATCGCGCATTAGAATGTAATATGCCTTGGAAAAGCGAACGCGCATTAGAAAGGCGAACGCGCATTAGAAAGGCGAACGCATATTATAAAGGCGAACGCACATTATAATGGAATATGCCTTGGAAAGCGAACGCGCATTAGAAAGGCGAACACACATTAGAAAGGCGAACGCTGGTGTAGGTAGGTGATGAACAACATCAAAAATGACATTGGTTATATTACTGTGCATCAGCTATACAGAACGGTGAACATTTTGGTCCTAGCCATGTGGGGTTTTTGTTCCTTACCTTTCTAGTTGATTTTCCATTACATTCTTTAGCTACCATTTCTTTTGTGATTTCTAGGAAATATTAAATCTCCATGAAATGCTGAAAAAATGTTTAAACATATCTGTTCTACCCCATTCAATGCAATATACAGTAAATACCCAAAGTCAAGGCTACAGTGTAAATAAAAATTGTTCAGCTTGGTAGTGGAGAAGAATTATTGATTTGTAGTCGTTTGGATAAAGGTTTATATAAAGGTACCCATGCACCCTGCTCCCAGCTGATTGGGAGTGTATAGCACGGGGCCAAGCAGGAAATTAATCTTAGCCCGGAAGTTAAGCAGAGAGAGAGCCAAGGACACATAAACTCCGCCATTATGACAGATTTAGCTGTTGTAACATCAGCATTTTAATTGGCTTTATTCAAGGTTTAGGGAAGGAAAATGCTTCATCTAAACCAATAACCTCCTATACTAACTAAAGACCCAAAATCTTTATGCTTAGGCCATGATTACTTTTCTGTTTGTCACCCTTGTGGTTGCAACTTTACACCCAATAAAGCATCCTTTCACAACAATGGTTCTCGGGGTTCCATGAAAGGTCGCTAGGGGTTTAAAAAGTAATAGTGTTAGGAGCAGTATGAATCAATTCTTGTGATGTTTAGGGTATTTGTTTTTGTATAGACATATTTTAGGATTATGTATATATTGGATGAATTAAATTATTGATGCATTATGAATGAGAATAGATAGATTGTGATGGTCTCATACAAATATATTAACATATTTAAAATAGGTGTTTCCTGTGACATAAAAGTTTTTAGGGTAAGAGTAAAAAAAGGTAATACTGCTCTAGACTCTTGTTTCTCCCATCCCACCATTGGGTGTTTATGTTCTATGTTGCCGCTTGGTGAAAGTACGAACGGAGAGGAAGCTATTTAATTGTTTGTAAGTACTTAAAGTGGGAGAACAATATCAGCAATAAAGTAATGATACGGTGACCTCCTTAAACACGTGATACCCAAGTGTTTTTCTTCACATTGTTTTTATCATATAGGGCTAGAAGCCAGATTTAACAAAATAGAATATAAAGGGACACTTCAGGGCAGATTCAACCTCTAATGCAATTCCCAGCCAACAATATTGATTTTCTTTGATGCTTTAAAAAATTATTTGAAAAAACAGTACATGTGTTACTCAAGTGTGTATTTGATTCCAGTACTGTAATAAACTCTTCATATGGAAAAAAAGTCTTGTATTTATACTTATATGCTAGAGAGAGAATTCTCACTGTCTATAAAAGATTTGCTTATGATTTGCGATGATTCACAAATATGCTATAAATGATCTACACCTTTATACTCTGATTGGGGGCAATTGTTGTGTGGCCACCCACGAAATGTTATCAGCTCCTTAAAATGACACAATAGAATTTTACATCTTGTCTGACTGTGTATGAACAACATGTCCTGGTGGCAGTTTTAATGCAATACATGTGACCCTAAAATCATTGGATAATTTGTCTTGACTAGAGATGGCCGAAACTCACAGTTTCGTTCCATTTTCGGATTACCGGATCTCGGGAAAATCCTGAAGATCCGAAAACGGAACAAACTTTCATTATTATCGAATATTCGAGGCTAATTTGTGGATTATCGAAAATAGCCTTGAACATTCGATGATCGACACACTTTCAAGTTTCCGATTGTTTTTGAGGATTATCGAACGTTCAAGGCTATTTTCAATAATCCTCAAACGTTCGATAATTATAAAAAAATTATATATTCGGATGGATCATTCAGATTTTGGAACGGGAGGTTACATTTAAGATCCGGGTCCGAGTCAGAAGACCAATAGATCTACACAGGAGCTGGAAGACAAAGAAGAGAACAGAATACAAGAGAACAATGACAATAAGAGAAAGACTATGAACAATATAAGCTACTAGCAAAATGCAGGGACCACTAGTTTGCAAAGCAAAACTATAACAGGCAATGAGGGGAAAACAGTAACAGGCTTAAATAGGCAGAGGGACCAATGGGAAATGGAGAGAGAGTCTGATGCAGGATTGGCTGAAAATACAAGGTTTAAACCGATTGGATCTCCTCGGTACAATTCTACCACCTGCGGGACGGGGAAATACGAAAAAAGAGGTGCCTGCAACAGAAGAAGGATGCCAAAAGATGACCCACCGTTCAGGGATGCAGCAGCCACCAGAGATCCCGAAGATGGCGTGAACCGGGGAATGTGGAGCAGGTAAGCAAGAGTCCCTGACACTGTCGTTTTTAAACATCTGTTGGGCCATAGTTTGAGGATTCTGTCCTAGACCAACAAAAAATCCAGCTCGAGTGGAGTAGAGATGTCCGAACTTCGAAAAATCCGGTCGCGCGAGGGTCCGCGGATTTTCGAAAAATCCGTAAATTCGAAAATCCGCGAGCGGACCCGTTAAAAGTTTAAAATGAAAGTTCGGCAAAATCCGCATTAAAAGTGGTTAAATAGCCTTGGTAATGTACACTTAATCACTCAGGGACCTGGGTAATGTCCTTAGAAACACGTATCATGCCAACAATACCTAAAAATTACAGTCCGCTAGCGAGAACGGTATTTTCGAAAATACGAGGATTTCCATAAAAACAAGGATTTCTGTAAAAACGAGGACCTCCGTAAACCCGCGGATCTCCGAAAAACGAGGTTCCCGTAAAAACGTGTAATCATGTTAGCTTCCATTGGCTAATTGTGTCATGTGGCTTGCTCCGTCTTGAAAATAATCCCCAAAAATTGGAAATACGAAAATTCTCGTAATTACGAGAATCCGGTAATTGCGAGGATCTTCGGTTTTTCCGGGTCCCGGAAGATCGCAGATTCTCGTAATTGCGGAGATACTGTATTTTCAAAAATTTTCGTTAAAAAAAAACCGCGGTTCGGAAGTTCGGAAGGCGGAAAATCCGGAATAATCCCACCGTTCGCGGACGGGATAAATCCGCGGGGATCCCGGTTCGGGTCCGCGAACGGCCATCTCTACTCAGGAGAGAATTGACTGTTGCTCTTTCAACCACAGGTGCCCCTAGCCAAGTGACCACTATGTTAATGGTAAATCCAGCCCTGGACACATGATTATAAAATGCAGTAATTTTCCACCCCAATGACCTTAACCCTGCCCATTTAGAATGTTGTCTGTGTATAATAAATGCTTCCAAAGTAGTTTTGCAGGGCCCCTAATAGGGACCATTATGGTTTTGTCTTGACCCAGCGCTGGGTTAATTTAGTTGTGACTACTGATTTTATCCATGGTTTTAAAACATTAGAACTTTAACATGATGTGTACTTATACATGCAATGTTTAAAGTGCACTGATGCACTTTAAACATTGCACTATGAAAGATAAATGATGTTGTATATTAGTGAGTTTTTTTATATATTTACCTGTATGTTTTTTTTTTTACATATATAAGTCCAACCATGATGATGTCCTTAATTTTAGGTGTGGATTATGTTTTAAAATGCTCACTGTGTGAGTTTTTATGGTTTATATATATAATAGATTTATAATGCATAAGGCTAGGCATTTTCAATGGAGGTGAGGTGGGCAGTGTGAGATCTATATTACAGTCACTCAGTGATGTCATTGAGTGACTTCCTGATTCTACTGCCCCTCCCATGTCTCCCCCTCCCTGTATTAGTCATTTTATAGGAAGCCCTGTTTATTATTGACAGACAATGTTCGGTCCGTCTTTCTCTTTTCAATAGGAATGTTAATTAACTATTTATACACTAAAGAGGGATTCCTATAAATGACTAATACAGGGAGGGGGAGAGACAGTGGTAGGGGACAGGGTTATTTTTGGCTGGCCTTATGTATTATAAGAAATAATACGCTACCTACAGTGTAATATATGGATTTAACTTCACCTCGGAGTTCTATGCCCTGTATAAAAGCCTGCGGCCTCGTGCTTCTATATGGTCATGGAGCTCCTCGGTGGAGTAATATCCTTATATCACACTGTAGGTAGCGTATATCCCTTATATATATATATCTTTGTCTTGATGTAGTTGTAGTTTGGGCATCTAAAGGTTATTATACAGCTGTTCAATCTGTCTTACTTCAATGGAGACTCCGTTTACATCTTAAAGAGCCCTATTCAGTTTTCATAACAGTTCACATTTTGTAAGATGTCACAGTACCTGTGGGAGATGTAGAAACAATAGCCACGACCACTGTAGGCAGCCGGCTCCTGCTGTGTCAACATTCTGATTTGATGAATTATATATCATATATGTATTGCTGCTTACAGTGGTAACAGAAATATGTCCCTGTATGAGAAATGCAGCAACATGTTAAGGTGAGAGTTGAAGACTTAGTGAGCCTTTGCATTATTATAAATAAAAGAGACATGTTTGTTTTTGATCTTAGATTTAAAGGGGATTCTGTACATTTCCAGAATCCGTATAATTCCAAAACAGGCACAAAGTAATCCTTTAATCTCATTGTTATTGGCAATATTTCCCTACTGTACTTACAGTCCTATACAGTTAAAACTGGACCATTTGATGGCCCATTTTCCCCCATTATCTTCTTGCATAGATAGTCAGATAGCTGAGTATTGTGATTGGAATATAGAAAGGATGTGATCATTAGGTTTTCAAATTTGTTTAGAATTTTCCATAAAACAAAATCGATTTAAGGTGTGTTTAGATAGATTCAGATTCAATATATTGTCACGGTACTCAGTATTATTTAGATGTAAAAGTTACTCCATGTGTGCAAGATGAACCCATTAAATTCATACTCAATGCTGAAATACACAGATGATCTACACTATGAGATTAGTGCCACATGACATGAATGGTCTCTATAGGCACAATATACTAATGTACATAGAAATCACTTATTTGCAGATGTTTGTTTGCTGCAGACGAGTTCTGGCTCATCTGGAGTTCTTTTTGATATCCTGACATTCCATTACATTTGAAAAAAATATGGAGCTTTCCATTTCTTCAACAAGGCACATGCCCCTATGAATCTAACATTCGATATGATAACTAGAGGAATCCCATAATGCCAAAGGTGATTTGAGTCCAAATTCTACTCTTTATTGCTACTAAATACAATAATAATAACCTTTATACAGTCACAACTTTTGGGGGCTCCTTCTTTGTCCCCTCTGCACTAATGGACTGAAATGCACAAAGACAGTCTGGCTGCCATTCAGCTCTTTATTTATAAATAAAACCTGCACAATACGATCTGATATTTTTTACAAGTTATTGATTTTTTTCGGATATCCTGTTATTTCACTGTTTGTTTAAAGCTACAAGGAGTATACTATGACTTGCCCATGTATACAATAGTTTTGGCCTTTGTAATGGGGAGAGAACGGGATACAAAAATCGAACTGTACGGTATCAGTAACATCTTGTGTACCGTTTCTATTTAATGCGCGGGTTAAAGGCCAAGCAATGTAATGCTTAATAAATGTCTTATCAAAATATTCATTTGAAAGTATATTTTTTTTCTAAGCTAGATCAGGTTTTTTTTTCATTTCATGCTTAAATAAACAGAATAACAAACGTAATTGAGAATGATTTCATCGCTGTTTTTCAATCTGAAAGGACCATTAACACAAACAAAAAGGTTTTTCTTTTGCTTACCACATATACATAGTAAATAATATTATTTCAGTTGGTATTATTTTTTTCTTTTCTGCAATAGTTTTTTGTAAAACACACAAAGTAGAGGAAGCAGTCTCCCTGTTTGCCGGTTTTCCACCTTTTAATGTTGTGGCTCAAGTCCAATTAATGATATCTTTTAAATACCTGGATTATGTCCTTATAAAAACTGAAATTCTGCTGTGTCACGCGATTCACGTGCGCCTCCGTGCGCTGGGTAGTGAGGCCTAGCTCTCGCTCTTTTAATTGGTCCTTGAAAGGAATGGGCAGAGAAATTTCTCCATTCTGGCCCAACACAGCCAGAAAACTCCAATGATGGTTACTGTTTGGGACACTTCCTTTAAAGGTTATGTCCATCCCCCAAACTAAATTTTAGTATGTGGCTGGAAATGGCAAAACCTCGACCTTGAGAGGTTTATAGCACTGACAGGTCCCCCAAATGACTTACCAGTCTTCGTTCCCCCAACGCCTTTGCTGAATGGTAAGGCGCGATGCCTAGCCAATCACATGAGCCGATGCTGGTCTTTGAGAAATTAGTTTGACCATAAAGTGTTCCCAGATGCAATGAACCATGGGAAGAAGACACAGGACAACATCAGGGATTTTGTTGTTTGGGCAAGTAAAAGCTCAGTTTCAGTGCAAGACATTTCAGATCCAATTAGGTGAGATATCACCACACCTATCATTAATTGTTTATTTTTACTTTATTTTAACCAAATTGTCATGCCTTGGGAAGTTTGCATTGTGGTTTCTATTTGGTAATTATTAATGTTTACTCTATAAGAGATAAGTTACAACCAAAATGGTTCTATACTGTTGCAAATTGTGTCGCTTGGCCTAACCCACAACAGGCATATGAGTAATGCCTACTGCAGTTAGAAAAAAAAAACAATAACAAACATCTGCTGTTGCTATGGGTACTAGACCAGGTAAACGTGTTGCCTATATATAACCCCTAAGTCAGAAAGTATTTTAAATTATACATGGAGAAGATTAGGAGAAAACAGATATTAACATAATTCAAAAACTATAACAGTAAATAATATCTGTTGTATTCAATTAGTCAAGGACTTGAAAATTAGTTCTTGAAGACGTTTCGCTAGTCATCCGACTGGCTTTCTAATTCAGAATGACTTGTACAAGAAAGCCAAAGAATTGAGAAAGCCAGTCGGATGACTAGCGAAACATCTTCAAGACTACATTTCAAGTCCAGTTGATCTAATTGAATACAACAGATATACCATGACCTGGATGAATGAGAACCTTCACAAACAACAGTAAATAAAAAATCTTATACAGGCAAATTAATTGGCTTCTGTTTTATTCTTCGCTTTTTTGGACCGTATCTCCTCCCACAGTTTGAGCTAGAGACATGAAATTCGGTACGATATGCGGGGCATATAAGTGTGCTATCTCCTAGCTAAGGAATCCGCAGAAGCGTTACGGCGTTATCGGCGAATTTCGGGACATTTTTTCCCATAGACTATAATGGTAACAATCCTCAAATGTGGATTTCAAAAACAGTTTGTTAATGGTCATAATACAGTAACGGTGATACCCACAACCCCCCACACAGACACAGGTACACCTACCTACTGACCTACCTTTCTATTTTCCATGAAAGCCATACTTAAAGGGTAACTATAGTCAAAAACTAATTTTGATCAATCATCAATGAACGTTAGTTAATAATCATACATGCAAAAACACAAACCCCCAACCTCATATGGGTACACAAACCTACTGACCTTCCCTTCAATTCCTGTGGCAGCCAACTATGGTAATAAAGTAAAAAAAAATTTTTCATATATCCTCAATAAATGTTAGACATACCCCAACCTCACATAGGTACACATACCTACTGACCTACCTTCCATTCCCGTGGTAGCCTTCTTAAAGAGTAACTAAAAGTAAAAAAAAACAACAACTAATTTTGATTTATCCTAAACAAAGATAGTTTTATGGTTGTTTTATGGTTGTAAACACAAAAAAGACATACCTCTTCAACCACCCAGGTACACAAACCTACTGATCTACTTATCCATACTTAAAGGGTAACTAAAGTAAAAAAAAATATTTTGATCAATAATCAAAAAAGTACATACACCTATTGACTTATCCCCTCCATTACTGTTGCAGCTATACCTAAAGGGTAAATAAAATGAGAAAAAAATAATAATTTTGACCAATCATTAAAAAAGTTTGTTTTCTTTAACCCCCAACCCAATACAGGTAAACACACTACTGATCTACTTATCCATTACTGTGGCAGCCATACTTAAAGGGTAACTAAAGTAAAAAAAATAATTTGATAAATAATAAAAAGATTGTTTTATAACTTCCAACCGATCCAGGTACACCACGCCTATTGACCTTCCCTTCCATTTTCATGGCAGCCATATTTAAAGGGTAACTATAGTAAAAGAAAACTATTTTGACTAATCACTAATAAAGTTTGTTTTTTTAACCCCTAACCCGACACAGGTACACACACTTACTGATCTACTTATTCATACTTGTGGCAGACATATTTAAAGGGTAACTAAAGTAAAAAAAAGATTATAATCAAAAAGGTTTGTCTTTTAACCCCACGGGGCACAGGTACACACACCTACTGACTACCCCTCCATTACTGTTGCGGCCATACTTAAAGGGAACTAAGATTAAAAAACAAATTTTGACCAGTCATCAAAAAAGTATGGTTTTTAACTTTCGACTGATCCAGGTACACACGCCTACTCACCTACCCTTCCATTATGGCAGCCATATTTGAAGGGTAACTTTAGTCAAAAAAACAATTTTGACTAATTATAACAAAGTTATTTTTTTAACCCCCAACCTTACACAGGTACACACTACTGACCTACCCTTCCATTACTGTGGCAGCCATATTTAAAGGGTAACAAAAGTTTTAAAAAAATGTTTTTTTGACCAATCATCAAAAAGGTTTTAACCCCAACTTGAGACATACAAACAAGGATTGTGGAAGCACTCCAATTAGGCTAATTTACAACTACATTTAGCGGAAGTGCTACTGATCTGGTCAAACATTTTACAAACATAGAAAAGATAATCAATGCACATTCTAGGCCCCATACAATATCATATTAACTGCACACTGGCTACTTTATAAACAAAGGGGTTTTAGATAATACACTGTGATAACATGAATGAAAATCCTTCCAAACACGTCAAGGTAACCCAGTCTGGAAGGTCCTAACTTCTAACCTTTTTAAATTTCTTTTACTTCAAATACGATTAGCAAACTTTGCATTTCTCATTAGTACACACTGGATCCATACAACAGGCTCTTCACTTTCCCCCAGCCCTTTGGCTTTTTAAAATGAGGGAAGAGGCCATCCAGTGTTTATATTCAAGGCATGGACCTCCCATAAAAGGGGAATGTTGGGGGTGCTATTACAACCTGGAGGCTTGAGCAGTCTCCCAATAATAATACAATACAAGAGTGTGGAAGCACTCCAATTTGGCTAATTTACAACTACATTTAGCGGACGTGCTTAGATCTGGTCAAACATTTATACAACATAGAAAAGATAATCAATGCACATTCCTAGGCCCCATACAATATTATATTATCTGCACACTGGCATACATTATAAAACAAGGGGTTTTAGTATACATTACTGTGTGATTACTGTGAGATATCCCTCCAGCAATGTTTCGGGTGGACCTTGATAAAGGATGAAGATCAAACGCATTTGTTCTGTATAAAAAAGGTACAAACCTAAAGGTAAAAACCTAAAGAGGAAATCTTTAATATAAATGAGCTTGCATGGATTCTACAATCTAACTAGCAATACATAGCTGTTGCCTACCTCTAAAATCCCATTAAGTAATAATTTGCTATACTATTCCTCTGTCTTTATTACAGAGGGTACCTGGGAGGTCAGCCAATTGATACTTGATAGCTTTGTAGTGGTGGGTAGCGAACTTGCTGAATGTATGCAACTATGCAGATGGGTCAAGGACCCAATAAAAATCTGAATGGATGTTTTTTCCACAACAATGTTGATGTCAAAGTGAGAGATAGAGCAATCTGTTCATGCATGGTCATTTATAATTCAATTTGTATTACTATTGTCAGAAACCCGGCCTTAAAGATAATGTCACCTGCTGCTGTGCAATAAATAAAAGAGGAAAAGAAATATGATACACTATTGTATGATGTTTAGGTCAATTTTAACACTTTTTGGCTAATTTATATTTGATTGAATTTAAAAATGGCAGAATAATTAGTTATTACAGTTTAACTGAGTCACATTGATTTGGCCAACAGTAGATTTAAAATAGGGAAACTTCTATCATTATATGTTTCCAGGATATTGCAATCTTGTTTCAAGGGAAAAATTCAGTGGAAAATATTATTTTTTAAATTTTAGTTTATATTAGCATATCTGCTGTAGTTATTCTATATATCATCTCCATTTTGAAAAATAAGTTGAATTTATACCCCTCTCATCCCCTGTGTTGACATTAGTGAGCTGACATTTCAGGTTTTGTAACGGCCCTTCTTCTTCCAGAATGCACACTACCTTGGAATGTTCCAACAGTAATTGCTACTGATTGGCTGTTAGATGGGTCAAAGTGCTCAGATCTCTACTGAGGAACTGGGTCAATGGCAAAGCCATAATTGCCCCTATTAGGCAAACAGGAAGTCAGTATTTTGGAATCATTTACAGTATTTATACACAGACAAAATGCTGAATGAGCAGGTTAAATTAGGGTGGAAAAATATTGCTCTTTTTCTTTAAAGTATATTATTTGCACTGAACTTTAATTTTAATATTATAACTATTAATGACACAATCAGTGATTTCAGACATTTCTGCTAATGAATTTCACCTTTTAGATATACTGCTATGAGTACATGGAAAAAATTGTACTTGTCGAAATAGTGTAATGACCTATAGCTACAGTTACATGAAATGAAGCAAGTGAAGGGTTAGCAGTTTTAAAATCTTAACTATAGTTCTGGGTGACATTAGGTTGGTTAACCCTAGAATTTATTTTTTGGGCTTTATATTTCCTCTTTCTTCTAAGACAACTACAGTACATAGTAAAAATGTATTTTAAAAATGAAATGTACTGGGGCAGGGAGAGAAAGATTGATTACTCTACCTCCCTATTTAAGGGACAGTTCAGTGGAAATTATCAATATTTGTTAAATTGTTAGTTTGTGTAATGCCTTCTAGTTTATTCTACATATTCTCTCCCTTTTTAAAAATCAGTTGATTCCATACCCTTGTGTTCCCTGCTGTTGACATAGTAAGCTGACATTTCAGGTTCAAATGGTCCTTCTCCTTCCCAGGATGCACCACATCCTTGGATTTCTACCGATTGGCTGTTGGATGAGTCAAAGATGTCAGATCTCTACTGAGCAACTGAATCAACCCAGGGCTGGGTCAAGGGCAAGACCATAACGGTCTCTACTAGGGGTCCTGCAAACAGGAAGTCAGTATTTCGGTTGCATTTATTTATATACAGACAAAATGCTGAATTGGCAGATTAAGGTCATGGGATGAAAAAATACTGCTCTTTTTTCTGAAAAGTATATGAATTTACACGAACTTCCTCTTAATGTTGTTGAGAAGCACCAGAATATATAGTTTTCATCTACCAGGTTAGTGTCTGGTCTTTCCTGTATTAAAGATAGTGCTGAGGCACTGAGGAAGCCTGGCAGAAGAAGTGGTCTTTGTGTTGGCGCTCTACTCTTTATTACAGAGCCTACCTCCCTGTTCCAGGTACTTTTATTTGAACTGCTTTTTCTTATATCCATTATAGTTTTTTAAAATTAAAATAGATATACTTTAATTTTATATTTTACCAGTTATTTCCTGTGCAAAGATCCATTATAGAATCTTCCATATCATCAAATGAGTATATATATATATATATAATATATATATTATAGAGAGAGAGAGAGAGAGAGAGAGAGAGAGAGAGATTTTATCTAAGTTAATGATGCAAGAGATAACATTAATTGAATGAGGCTACCTAAAATGTTTATTTTTTAATGCTATTGACCCTTTAAAAAAAATGTGAATCTGTAACTCAGTTTAATGGCAGTGATCTAGATCTGTGGAATTATCAAACATAACACTTAATAGTCAAAAATGTCGCCCTGAGATGACAGCACGATGACTAACAGGTGAAATGTCTCTCATGTACATGCTTATAAAAGAAAATTAGCCAAGGGTCATGTCTATGTATAATATGTGGATAGCTGTTAACATTTTTAAATGGATTTCTCTGATGTGTGAATGCAAAAAACAAAACTACGAAGATATTTAAAAAATTATTATTTTATATAAGGTATGTGAAAGATTGGTACGTTAGGACATGGTGAGCAATGGAAGATATTTAGTGGAACTCTATAAATCCCCTTAGGTCTCCATATACACATTAAAACTTGGCGAGTTAATGCGTTCATTTTAAAAATCCATTTGGTTCATTTTGTGATAAACGTGTGCGCTCCCTTGTACGTTCGCCTAGTGCAGTGAAATCCCATAAACCCAACACCTGCTGGTTTTTTTTATGTTGTGTACTGAAGTGTTTCAGTCATTGTATGTCTAATAATATAACTAATATTTCTGATGCGCTCCATTATTCTGACCATGTGAATGATATTTACGCCACCCATATACATTACACCTGCAGGGGTATTTTATAATATGTTTTCCATTCCTGCTATATAATGGTTTATTGATCTTGTGCTATCTGTTGCTGAAGGCTAGGGATTTCCTGCTATTTCCATTACCACCAGCCAATCATTGCCATCCTTTTTCAAGGGATACCCCCCCTGAGTGATGCTACTGGGGTAGGACTCTCTGTCATTCACTGATTTTACATATACATATTTCTTGTCGCTGAAAAGAATGAGGGCCCTTATATTGGAAAGGTATCTTTCATCTTTAAAGTGCTATATCCTTAGGTGAAATACTGTAATACTGTAATATTTGCACTTCCTGTCATTTTTCATGGGCTGGTTAATAGAAATTATAAAATGTAAATAACCTCACTATTTCTTAAGGGCTGCCATAGAAACATGGAAATTCCCAGAAGTTCTCATTCCTTATTTGCATATGAGTAAGGGAGCTCAAATGCGTTATACTCTCACTACTGTATCTTATTAATTTCTTAGTAAAGTCTGTCCATAGGCGCATCCAATTGCAAAACCAGAGGCATACTTTACACTGATGATAGCTTAAAGGGCAAGTCCATTTAAAAAACAAACAAAAAAAAAAATTTGCTCTAAAATGTAGATTACCCCCCAATCCCCACTTTCGCGATATTCACAGTTTCCAAAGACGCTCCTGAACTTTCTTACCTGACCCGGTCCCCGCCATTTATGTGCCACCACTGTTTCGAGCAAAAACAGGAGAAGGGGACTTCTGCGCCGACAGGTCTTTACTTCCTGGTTGGGCTTAAAAATGTAAATTGCATCACTATTTCTTAAGGGCTACCATAGAAACATGGAAATATGTAAAGTCTCCATTCTTATTTTCATATAAATGGGATCTAAAAGTGTGTATACTCTCCTTATCTTATTACAGTAATTTCTTAGTAAAGTCTCTCATAGGAAAATCAAATTGCATAAACCAGAGTCCTACTTAATAACGATGATAGCAGGCAGGGGACTTCTGCGTGGACAGCCACTTTACTTCCTGGCCGTGGCTGTCAGGCTATTGCACACATCCACCCTGCCGAACCTGGCTTGGGAGGGTGGGGAGAAGGAGGCATGGGGAGTGACGTGAACTAAGGGGCGGAGTCGGGAGGGGAAAGTTACGCCCCTAGCCATACCTCTAATGTGACTTAAATTACGACACATTAGAGGCGTGGCTAGGGGACGTAACTGACCCATGTGACGAATTTACGTCACATAGGAGGCATGGCGAAGGTGTTCCGGAGGCAGACTCTCAGGTAAGTTCGGGTCACGGGCGTTTGGGGTGGTCTCGCGGGTGGCGGGAGACCACCCCAAATCTGGGAGACTCCCAGGAGGGGTGGGATGCCTGCTATAGGGCATGACATCACGTCATACCTTAACTGACAGATGCAACCAGAAAGTGGAGCGGCTGTCAGTAACAGACACAGAGTGAGCAGTGAGGAACCGGGTCATGCCGTTAAAGGGCATGTCCACCCCCAAAACTATAATCCCCCCCACTACTGGCCCCATCATGTAGTGTAGTTTAATCCTTACTTCACATCCCAGCTCCATAAGGTTCTTCTGTAGTCCCCCCCTCAATGAGCTACCTTTAGCCTGGTGAACCTTAGTTCCCATTATTTGGTGAAAGTATTAATCAAGCACTGCTGCTGGGTAGTTCTCTATTTATGATATTTTGGAGCAGGCCCATCAAAAATCTTTATATCTTACTTTTCTGAATTAACTGAGCCAGAAATCTGATTTTGTTTTTTTCTGGTCCAACACCTTCTAATTGCTATTATTATTATTATATATTTTTTTTTTAAAAAAAAAAGTCAAATATATTTGCATACCATTTCCTATATTTATTTTTGGTATTCATGTGTAAACATATAGCCTCTGTGCTTTGGAAAATAGATTTAGAAGGGTCAAGCGAGTAAGGGAGAGTTTTTCTCACAACTCCTTGTTCATTATGTAAATAAGTGGGAAAGAAACTTCTTGGGAATTAAAATGTTGATTTTGCATTTTTGGCATGCTAATTAGAATTCTCAGCAGTAAAGACAGCGTGAGCATGCTCCAACCCTAACCCAGGCGTAGTCAGATGATCTGGTGATCAATGGCTGCCTCCATAAGACACATACAAAAAGGAGGACAACAGTCCCTTTAGGTTTGTGACTTTATCATTGCAGACTAGAGGAAGTGCATTCAAACAGCTTCCTCTGCAGTGAAACAAATCAATTAAATGCCCCATTGCATGCAATTATGTGTCTTTCCTCTCAGGCTCTAGCTTGTGAGACATCACAAGGCATTTAAACAATCAATACAGCTTGATTCCAGCCAACAACTTAGTTGTTTGGTTTATGAATCAATTGGAACAGTGAGATGGGTTATATGGATTTTTTCCCATTATTCCCATAATATATGGTAATAATCCTTGTTTGCAATGTTGACCAACATTCACATGTTGACTTAAGCTGTTAAAGTTTGCATGCCTATAGGTTCTTAGATTTTTTGTTTCATTCAGTTTAAATGTCTTCATGGTGCAAGTATCATCTTATCATCAATATAGCGATTTGGACTACTGACAGGTTTTCCCACTGGTATGTGAAGTGTCTTGTTATTTATTGTCTGCTAAAGATTAATTCCTTAGCCACATCTAGGATACTATAGATCTATTAAATAAACTTTTTTTTGGTTCACTACCAGAGGGCATATTTCTGACTATTATAGAAATGGATTTGCATACCCTTACTGTTCACCCCCCCCCCCCCCCCGGTCCCTAAATTCTACTCATAGGGGCATATTTATAAAGAGCGAAAAGTAGCGAAATGTTTTCGCATTCGCTTTTCGCATGGGTTTTCGCCAAAAGACAGTTAACGATTTATAAAGGTAGCGTTAACGAATGGCGAAAACCGTTTCGCGAGCTATCACTAAACCCTTTTCGCCTAAATTCGCAATGGTAATTTTAGCGAAAAAGGAGCAAAAAGGCATAACGCGATTATAAAAGAGCGAAAGGTGGTTTTTGCGTTAAAAAGAGCGAAAGATTAGCTTGACCCTGAAGGAGGTCATTGTTTGAGCGAAAAGGCATTCTAATGGGTAATATGCCTTGAAAAAGCGAACGCGCATTAGAAGGGCGATGCGCATTAGAGTGTAATATGCCTTGGAAAAGGCACATTAGAAAGGCGATCGCGCATAGAATGTAATATGCCTTGGAAAAGCGAACGGCATTAGAAAGGCGAACGCGATTAGAAAGGCGAACTCATATATAAAGGCGAACGCACATTATAATGGATATGCCTTGGAAAGCGAAGCGCATAGAAAGGCGACACACATTTAGAAAGGCGAACGCACATTATAATGGAATATGCCTTGGAAAAGCGAAGCGCATTAGAAAGGACGAGGCACATTAGAAAGGCGAAACGCGCATTAGAAAAGCGAATGTGCAGTGCAAAAGAAAATTGTATCAATTGAGAAATTCTAAGAAGATTGACTAAATAAGACATGGGACTTCTTGACCTTTACTGTCCTGTTCTTACACTGTTGGGACCTTTACTCAGCCTGTTCTTACTTATGATACCTTACTCTCCTGTTTTCACGTGTAGGGACCTTTACTGTCTGTTCTCACTGGTGGGGACCTTTAACTGTCTGTTCTCACTGTGTGGGACCATTTCTGTCTGTTTCTCACTGTAGGACCATTAGTCTGTACTGTTGTACCATACACTGTTTGACCCGTGAATCGTGGCTGTTCCTCACGTATTTTTGCTCCCACTGTATGAGACCGTTAACTGTCTGTTGCTCACATGTCACATGGGACCATATTAACGCTGTCTGTTCTCATCCACCTACTAATGGTGACACGCTTTACTGTCTGTTCTCACCTTAATTGGACCTTTACTCTCTGTTCTCAGTGAAGGATAATGGGTAACTTAACTCTTTTCTGAGTTGATATGAATAAATTCATAGATCGGCGGAACTTGAATGTAGATTGCTTTGAAGACGTTATCGCTAGGTCGAACTATCTCCGACTGGCTTTCTCAATTCAGAATGACTTGTACAAGATCTGTGGCAATTATGTACCCTGGAAAATCCCATTAGCATATCAAGCCAGGTGTTAAGGGTGTGATTAGATAGTGGCTAAGAGGTGTTATAGGAACGCCCAGAGTAAGGTGTTAAAAACAGCATTGTACATGGCAGACAGTTGGTGTCGAACCCCCCCACCTCTATTTAGGCTTGGTTTCTTTATTTTCACATAAATGGCCTCCTTAACACCTCTCTTGAACCAGTCACGTTCCTTCGCCAGTATGTTAACATTACAATCTTCAAAGGTATGTCCTTTATCCTTAAGATGCAGATACACGGCTGAGTCCTGACCCGAGGAATTGGCTCTTCTGTGCTGGGCCATACGTTGATGAGTTGCTGTTTGGTCTCCCCCACATACAATCAGAGCATTCTTCACTGCACGGCACTGCATATATGATGTCGCTTTTCTTGTGTTTTGGTATTGGGTCTTCGGATGTACCAATTGCTGCCTTAGTGTTTGTTCGGTTTAAAGCGACAGGGATACGATGTTTTTTGAAAATTCTTCTTAATTTCTCGGAGACCCCGGCTACATATGGGATGACCATGTTCTTCCTCCTGTCTTGCTTTTTCCCTTCACTGTGTGGTACTCGTGTTCTTTTCTTTCCTTCTACTTCTTTTGACAAAGGCCCAGTCTGGATCTCCAAGTTTTAAGGGCTCCTCTGAGATGTTTCATTTCTTTAGGCTTCGCCTCTGTGCTAGTGGGGGGTTCGACCCAACTGTCTGCCATGACAATGCTGTTTTTAACACCTTACTCTGGGCGTTCCTATAACACCTCTTAGCCACTATCTAATCACACCCTTAACACCCTGGCTGTGATATGCTATTTGGGATTTTCCAGGTACATAATTGCCACAGATTCTTGTACAAGTCATTCTGAATTGAGAAAGCCCGTCGGATGACTAGCGAAACGTCTTCAAGAACTACATTTCATCCAGTTCGTGAATCTAATTGATAACATATACCATGACCTGGATGAATGAGAACCTTCACAAGCATTTTACTGTCTGTTCTCACTGTATGGGATCTTTACTGTCTGTTCTTACTGTATGAGACCTTTACTCTCTGTTCTTACTGTGTGGGACCTTTACTGTCTGTTCTCACTGTGTGGGACCTTTACTGTCTGTTCTCACTGTGTGGGACCTTTACTGTCTGTTCTTACTGTATGGGACCTTTACTGCCTGTTCTTACTGTATGAGACTTTTACTCTCTGTTTTCACTGTGTGGGACCTTTACTGTCTGTTCTCACTGTGTGGGACCTTTACTGTCTGTTCTCACTGTGTGGGACCTTTACTGTCTGTTCTCACTGTATGGGACCATTACTGTCTGTTCTCACTGTATGGGACCATTACTGTCTGTTTCTCACTGTATGGGACCATTACAGTCTGTTCTCACTGTATGGGACTTTTCACTGTCGTTTCCCACTGTAATGAGACCGTTACTGTCTGTTTCTCACTGTATGGGACCTTTACTGTCTGTTCTCACTAATGGGACCTTTACTCTGTTCTCACTGTATGGGAACTTTACTGTCTGTTCTCACTGTATGGGATCTTTACTGTCTGTTCTTACTGTATGAGACCTCTACTCTCTGTTCTCACTGTGTGGGACCTTTACTGTCTGTTCTCACTGTGTGGGACCTTTACGTGTCTGTTCTAACTGTAGGAGACCTTTACTCACTGTTCTCACTGTTGGTGACCTTTACTCTCTGTTCTTACTGTGTAGGATCTTTCTGTCTGTTCTCACTGTGTGGGACCTTTACTGTCTGTTCTCACTATGTGGGACTTTTACTGTCTGTTCTCCAAGTATGGGACCTTTACTGTCTGTTCTCACTGTATGGGACCTTTACTGTCTGTTCTCACTGTATGACGACCATTACTGTCTGTTCTCACTGTATGGGGCCTTTATGTCTGTTCTCACTGTATGGGACCATTACTGTCTGTTCTCCTGTATGGACCATTACGTCTGTTCTCCACTGTATGGGACTTTCACTGTCTGTTCCCACTGTATGAGACCATTACTGTCTGTTCTCACTGATGGGACCTTTACGCTCTGTTTCTCACTTAATGGGACCTTTACTCTGTTCTCACTGTATGGGAACTTTACTGTCGTTCTCCACTGTATGGGATCTTACTGTCTGTTCTTACTGTATGAGACCTCTACCTCTCTGTTCTCACTGTGTGGGACCTTTACTGTCTGTTCTCACTGTGTGGGACCTTTACTGTCTGTTCTAACATGTATGAGACCTTTACTCACTGTTCTCACTGTGTGGGCCTTTACTCTCTGTTCTTACTGTGTAGGATCTTTACTGTCTGTTCTCACTGTGTGGGACCTTTACTGCTGTTCTCTCTACTGTGTGGACTTTACTGTCTGTTCTCCACAGTATGGACCTTTACTGTCTGTTCTCACTGTATGGGACCTTTACTGTCTGTTCTCACTGTATGCGACCATTACTGTCTGTTCTCACTGTATGGGGCCTTTATGGTCTGTTCTCACTGTATGGGTCCTTTACTTACTGTTCTCACTGTATGGGACCTTTATTGTCTGTTCCCACTGTATTAGACCTTTACTGTCTGTTCTCACTGTATGGGACCTTTACTGTCTGTTCTCACCATATGGGACCTTTACTCTCTGTTATCACCTTATGGGACCTTAAGATCTGTTCTCACCTTATGGGACCTTAAGATCTGTTCTCACCTTATGGGACCTTTACTGTCTGTTTTCACTGTATGGGACCTTTACTGTCTGTTCTCACTGTATGGGTCCTTTACCGTCTGTTCTCACTGTATGAACCCTTTTACTGTCTGTTCTCACTGTATGGGTTCTTTACCGTCTGTACTCACTGTATGAACCTTTACTGCCGACCTCCCACCAATGAAGCCATGCCCATCCCCGTTTTGCCGGCGAGCAGAAAGCCTCATATAGGCGGAGTTTTGGCTCAGGTTGCAAAACCCTAGAGACACCCCTATACATTAGGATGTTTCTTCGGTCACTCTCACTACCATATCTGTTGTCTTGAAGTTTATGACATGACATGTAGCCAACACAGAAACAAATTACACAATCTATGAAAATATTAGAAACCATGAACTCATTTTGAAAATGAAATTCATGTTTATACTCAGAATTACGCTTCTTATTGTATTTATAGCATAACTTTTTCCTAATGTTTCCTTTGTTTTAAAGATAAAGGCAAACCCTGCTGATCCTTGTAATACATTTTTCGTCCTTTTACTACAATGAGAGAATTTCCTGTAAGTAAACGTAACCCACTGCACTACACTTGGCATAAGTGAATTATCAAATGATTTTTGTATAATGTACTAAAGGGATATCTAGCATTTAAATTGAACAACCGTTTTTGGGGAAGATGAAGCAGCAGTTCAGAACTTTGGATTGTTGCCTAAAACTTTCTATAAAAGAGGGTTTTAAAAGAATTCTTTCCTAGCTTGCGAGTGATTCTCTATCAACCTGTAGAGCAACAATTTGCAGATCTGTCCAGAACAACCCCCCACTTTAGGTGCTGGCAGTGAAGAAAATGGATTACTGCATACCTTTAAAGGGCATGTCCACCCTTCTAAAAAAATTTTTATATCATATTCTCCCTGTCCCCCCAGCCCCAACCGCTATAGTTTTAAGTTCAGAAAGTGCCCCATATTACTTACCTTCCTCTTTCCTCAGCCGCACTGCCAGGCCCTCTGCTTGCAAGAAATGCAACATAGGGGCGGGACCGGCAGTCGCATCTGTGATTGGCTGAGCGGCAGCCATCACGGACGGCTGGGCTGGGATTTTCAGTGCGGTGGAGGAAAGAGGGAAGGTAAGTAATGTTTGGGGCACTTTCTAACTTAAAACTATAGCGGTTGGGGCTGGGGGAACAGGGAGATATTATATAAAAGGGTTTTACACTAGGGGGAGGGAATCCTAATTGGGAGGGAGAGGGAGGGGAAGGGAGGGGCAGAAGGGCTCAGTGCGCATGCCAAACTTCTCCCGGAGGGGAGACAGAGGCAGAGTCCTATATAGACTCTGCGTACTCCTGGTGGGCGTTTTTTTTGGACTTTAGGGGGGATAGCAGAAGAACCAGATGGAGCTGGGATGTAAGGTAAGGATTAAACTACCTACACAATGGGGCCAGTAGTGGGGGGAATTATAGTTTTGGGGGTGGAGCGAAAAGTGCAGGCACATAAAGAGCGAAAAGTATCGCAGGACGAAACTTAAGTTGTCTACAATGACTGCATTGCGAAAACCATTAGACAAAGTAGCTCCTCCCCACTCATTTTCTCTAGCCACAATGATAAGCTTAAGCTGCTTGTTAAATAGTGTTTGTTATCAATCAAACATTATTGTTCCTGTTTTTTTAATTATGTGAAATTTGTAGCAAAAGAAGTGAAAACCACATCCAATCATTGTTACCAGCTAGCCAGTTGTTCAACATTCTTGGCACTATATTTAAATTTAGCAAAAATTGGAGATACAGAGAAAGAAAAACATGCCTATTAACGTAAACGCGCATTCGAAAGGCGAACGGACAGAATGAGTTGTTTGAACACCACAGCATAACACACACCCTGAATGCTAACAATTGCCTCGCATTGAAAATGCAAAAATGAGCCTACATTGCGACCGCTAAAATGCCCCAAGAAAAAGGGGTGCGGGTGCTTTCACATGAAAGACAAAATAGCAAACCTCATTTAAAATTCCTAGCTAAAATGTCATGAAAAGGCAAAAGAAAGTTACGTCACATAAAGTCATTGTGGAAAGTATACTAAGTTAGCGAAAAATAAAAATCTATACCTTCATAGATGTGTCCAAAAAACATGTTAAAAGTAGTAAGATCATTTGTATGAATGTGTTGTAATTTTGGGTGCATTAAAAATCATGACAAACTCCAAAATTTCAACAGACATGGTAAAAAAGATGCCTTTCCGCCAATTGCGTTATGCCTTTCGCTCCCTTTTCGCTCAAATTAACATTGCGATGTATGGCGAAGTATGGCGAAAAGGGTTTTAGCGATAGGTCGTGGAAACGTTTTTGCCACCTTTTTAATTACGTTAACTAGCTTTTTGGCAAAAAACCATGCGGTTAGCGATAGCGAAAACGTTTCGCAAATTTTTGCCCTTTTATAATATATGCCCCTAAAATGCAGGGAATAAAGCACAAGCCAGCTAAATTTTCATGCACTTGTGTCACAATGAGACACAGATTACTGTTTTTATGTCACTTTTGATTGAGGCTTTAGTTCCCTTAAAATGGTATTCTTGTACTACTGCTACTGTTTGCCATTTAGAATTGATCATTTTTTCCATGTTGTTTAGTGTTTAAGGATTTAAAATAAGAAATGCGAGTTAGCAAGTTGTAACATTTCTGTGGTGTATATATTACCAACTATTATCACAAGAATTGATTTTTCCAGAGCAGTATTACTTTCATGTGTAGGATCATTGGACATGTTCTGGGGTGCCAGAATATTCCTTAATTATAGCCAGTGTGTTAATTGTTAGCATTTTATTAAAACATTCTAAAAAATAAATAGCATACACTAAACCATTTAGTGCTTCCTTTCCTAAGTACAGTATATAGCTCTGCTGTGTAATTTAATTAACTTAAAAACAAAGAAGTTTCGGTACTCTTGTCATTCTGCCCGCAAATCCATAAACAAAATGCAACTGTGTAGAGAAGTGGAAGAATTTTTCAAAAGGCTGAGACTTAAAGAGCACTTCCACATAATAGCTCCAACACCACGGATGTTGAACAACGCATATTAATCCCCTAAAAGATCCACTTGAGGTTTATACCGTGTTAGCCATAAGTAAGAGAAGAGAAGTAGAGCTGTGATACCTTTTATTGGCTAACTAAATAAAAATTAAGCAAGCTTTCGAGAGTCCTAAGCCCCCTTCATCAGGCTGGATGTTGATAAAGGGGCTTAGACTCCCGAAAGCTTGCTTAATTTTTTTATTTAGTTAGCCAATAAAAGTGTATCACGCTCTACTTCTCTTCTAAATCTGGAGCCAACCCTACTTTAGAGATGGGTCACATTTCTACACAAGCAGAAAAGAACAAAAAGGACCCGTCGGAAGACAGGGTGGGAGGATAAAGAGACTGGGTTGCTTAAAGGGTATGTCCACCCTTGAAATAAATTTTGCTATAACAATCCCCCGGTCCCCTAGCCCCAACCGCTATATTATTTTATTAGAAAGTTCCCCAAACTTTACTTACCTCCCCTCTTTCCCGCTGCGCTGCTGGCCGGCCCTCTGCCTGCGAGAAAATGCAAGCAGAGGTGGGACCAGCAGTCACGTCTGTGATTGGCTGAGCGGCAGCCAATCACGGACGGCTGCTGGTCATTCATGAGCGGAGGAAAGAGGGGAGGTAAGTAATGTTTGGAGCACTTTCTATAAAATAAACTTCTAATAAATAAACACAGCGGTTGGGGCTGGGGGGACAGGGGATTATTATTGCAAAAGGGTTTTACACTAGGGGGAGGGAATCCTATGGGAGAGAGGAAGGGGGAGAAGGGCTGCAGTACGCATGCCAAACTTCTCCCGAGGCCAGGTAGGAGGCAGAGTCATATATGGACTCTGCTATCCTCCTGGTGGGCAGTTTTTTGGGACTTTGGGGGGGGACTACAGGAGAACCAGATGGAGCTGGTGTGAGGTAAGGATTAAACTACACTACACATGGGGCCAGTAGTGGGGGGGATTATAGTTTTGGGGGTGGACATGCCCTTTAACTTCATTCCCGGCTCCTGAACTTTTCACAAGATTCAGTATTGTATCATGACTGAAGAAGCCTTAGTGTTTCGAAGCTTGCTTTCATTATAAGTAGTTCAAAATAGACCTCTAGAGGTCTCCATTGAAACACACTTTGATAAAATGTGCCCTAACCTAGGGGTATATAAATGATTGATATTTTCACCATTAAACTATTGCAGAACATTGCAATGGCAACATTTTTTATTTTTGGCATATTTATAAAGCCAGTCATTTTTGCCACAGTGATGTGCGCTGGCGACATTGCCGTATTTTTTTCCGTTAGTGTCCGTTATCATGGCAAGAAAAATGTCTGTAAGTGAAGATGAAAAGCAATATTGGTAAATTGGAAAACAACTATTGCCTATTGAGTAAATGTTGGAAAATCGTCTAACACAGGAACCCTTATAAGTATTGAGACACACTCCACAATGTACTGATGCCTTCCAAGGATCCAGCCTAAGCATATTGACACTTATGCGTTTTCCATTATATCCACCAGGTCCATAAAGTCCACCAGTTCAAAAAGTGAATTAGAAAAGTGAAGTTCAACGTGACTAACTAATAAGTTACCATGCATATTGTAATGTATAGGCATAATGTACCCCCTACTTTAATTTGTAAAGGTATTAGAATTCACACTGGAGCTCCGTAACATAAATTATAGCACTTGGCATGTGGTCTTGTATTTTTATGCATTCACAGAACCCTCGATGCCTTACAATATCCTTCTAATTTACAGTAGACAGGTACATGTATCTACTGTAGTTGTTGGCCTTTAACATTTATTTGGTAATCTTCTAAAGTGCGCTATATGCCCCTAAATTGTTCTTTCTGTCTTCTTGAATCCTCAAAGTCTATGCAATGGGAATGTATGACGCACCATGGTTCTAATTCAACATCTATTAACTGCTCTCTAAAGAACTTTACAATGTTGAAAGTGTGCTAGAAAAGTTAGCAGGTTATTTACAACTGGTGTAAATGACTCTATCCGATTTTAACTTTGGTTTGATTTCCCTTTAAAGTCCTTTTAAAATGTGAAACTTCTTAAAAGAATAGTTCACTCTCAAAGTGAACTATTCCTTTAATTTATTGATTGAAGCCCGAGAGGTTAAAGAGCTATTACTAACCTCCGTTCTTCATCATAGCTCGGATCCGGAGAACGAAGATTTAAGAAAATTATCTTTTGAGTGATCCAATTGAAATCTCTGACTGCTTCCTTGTCTGTACAGCGATAATGTGCACTATATTTTAAACGAACAAGGAAGCGGTCAGAGATTTCACTTTGGCCGAGTGGATCGCACAAAAGGTACGTTTGTTGAATCTTCGTTCCCAGATCCTGAGATATTGATTGAAGAACAGGAGGTATGGCATTGCTCCTAAGGGTTGTCACACTACAATCTGTTTGTATCCATTTTTCATGCAGGTGCATTAAAAAAATGGACAGACAGTGGGGGGGCGTGGCCAGCTAGCCTGGAAAGAAGACGCTGGTCTGATAGCTCCTGCACAGCTACCAGTATTCTACCTACTTAAAACTACCTAAACAAGGTCTAAACACCAAAAAAAAAACCACCAAACAATTCTAAAGATGGGCAGATGACGAGGTCCGGAACCTTTATGGAGACAAAGTAGAAAAACATTGTCAGACAACATTATACGAAAATACAGACACAGACTCAGATAGAGAACAAAAAAGATCAATACCTACCGATTACAAATCCCAGTGAGGACTCCAGAGACGCAGATCTCTCCCATCCCGGGCAATAGGGTCCCACCTGCAAAATCCCCACCACCACAGAGAGAACCTATTAAAAGAAACAAACATGGGAATCAGAAGAGAAGTTAACATAAAAGAAACACACATACTCAGAACCTCTACACACATTTTCCTACTAAGAACAACACCAGTGTCAGAAACATATTAAGGAAATGCTGATATCTCGGCACAAAGCTTCAATTATATGTCTCAGAAATGGTCAAATCTATCAAAAAAGATATAAGAAAATAGCAGAACGAACCAACCATATAAAAACAAAATGGCAGAATTTACAACCACATTTAATGAGCTGGCGATGCTCCACATAACCTAGATAGACGGTGACCACACTCCAAAACAAAATTACAGACCTAGAAAATAGCTCAAGAAGAAATAAAATCAGAGAAATACCTGAAAGTGTTCTAAATTCTGAATTAGACCAATCCATAGAAGATCTACTGGAAGCATTAATGCCAGATATACCAAAATAGAAAGAACATTGGACAGAACTCACAGACTGTTCAAACCAAATACGCCCCTCAGACAGCACCCAGAGACGTGATACCAAGATTTCTATTTTTTCCAAACTAAAGAACAACTGATGTCAATTTCAAGGAACAAAACCAACATAGCAAGCAAATATGCTCATCTACAATTTTTCGCAGATCTTTCAACCCCAACCATGCAAGCAAGAAAGACGTTCCAAGAACTACAGAGATCAAGACATAACTCATAAAATACAAATGGGGATTCTGGTTCGTTTAATAGCAACCAAAGAAGGCAAAACATATACCTTCAACACAACCAAACAAGACATTCAAAAAGCTCACGAATGGAAACTACCTATACCCAACTCCTTAAACTTCATCTGAAAGAAACTACACAACAATGGAAAAGTCCAACAAGAATGGAACATACCTAAAACACTCTGAACCAACCGACAGTTAAGTTAAAAATTTTAATTATCTTTCAATCTAAGAATAGACAGCCAAACCAATGGAAATCCTTATACTCCCATGACTTATTTAAAAATAAAGGAATATTGAGTCAAGAAATCCACACAACATATATGTCTATGAGATTAAAAGTTTATATGCTAGTTCATTGTTTAAAGTTGTAATTGATGTTGGGATAGGATCTAATATAACTTAGTTTAAAAGTTTATTGAGATAGCAGAGTACAGAAATACCCTAATATCTAATTAATATATAATTAAAAATAAAGGAATATTGAGCAAGAATCCACACAAAAATATATGTCTACGAGATTACAACTGGTGTAAATGACTCTATGCAGATTTTAACTTTTGGGTTTGATTTCCCTTTTAAGTCCTTTTAAAATGTGAAACTTCTTAAAAGAATAGTTCACTTCTCAAAGTGAACTATTCCTTTAATTTATTTATTGAAGCCGAGAGGTTAAACAGCTAATTACTAACCTTCCGTTCTTCAATCAATAGCTCAGGATCCGGGAACGATGATTTAAGAAAATTATCTTTTGAGTGATCCACATTGAAATCTCTGACTGCTTCCTTGTTCTGTACAGCGATAATGTGCACTATAGTTTAAACAGCAAAAAAACACAATATTCCAATGGTGATTAAATACAATCTTACAATGTTAGGGGTCTTAACTCACCCCAAAAGAGATTCCTCATCTGGAAAGACTTACAAGCAACAAAATAGACATAGCATGTATTCAAGAACCATCTTAAGAAAACATCTAATTATCCCCTTAAACATAAACATACAACAATATCTTTCACTCCTCATCAGACAAGAAAAAGTCACCATTGCAATAAACAATTCTGTAGCCTTCAAACTCTATGATCGAATATTGATACCCAAGGCAGATATATAATTCTTCATTGTTCCATAAACAACCAGAACCTAGTATTAGCTAATTTATATGCTCCCAACCAAAACAAAATCATTTTATAAAAAAAAAAAATCATCTATAAAGTTAAAGAATACCACCAAAAATAACTATAACTGTGGAGACTTCAATCTACTACTAGACTCAGACTAGACTCTACCAACCCTAACACAAAGAAGAATAACACATTCTCCAACCATCAGAAGACTATTTTACACACTGGAGAATAACACATCCAGCGAGAGACTACACCTATTTCTCCCCACTTACAATATGTACTCCAGACTAGACTACATCCTTGTAGACAAATGGACCCTTCAGAAACCTCCAGTTCAAGAATCTCCCCTATTACAATGGTCGGACCATGCACCAATAACAATTCATCTAAGAAAGATTCACCTAACAACAAAATCCATGGAGATTAAATCCAACTCTATTATCCTCTGAAAATTCCAAAAAAATACAAAAAGCATAATTGAATACATTGAAAATAAATATCCCACGAGTCGACCCTTTTCACATATGGAACGCTCACAAGGCTGTAATACGATGCATATGCATATCAACAAGCAACCAATAAATAAAAACAGAAACAAAGAAATGGTACTACTACAAAAAATAGCCACACTAGAAAAGAAAACAAACAAAACCTACACAACAAACAAACCTACAACTGAAAGAAACAAGAGACAAACTTCACTCCTTGAACCTATTGAGTACGAAGAATGCTTAGAAGATGAAAGCCACATTTTATGCCCAGGAGGCAGAGCAAACAGAAACTTAGCTAACAGAATTAAAATAATATAACACAGAACCAAAATTTCATTCATCACGGAAAACAACAAAAAATAATTAATCCTCAAGAAATAGCCAACATTCAGCCTATTCTAATTCAAATATACAATCTGCAGAAAATGGAGAATAAAAACCCAACAAGAAACATTAGAAACATTCTTCACTCAATAAATCTACGTTCAACTACAACCGAACAAAAAGAATATCTAGAAGACAAACCAATTTCCCAAATGAAATAATCAAAGCAATCACATCTACTAACTCTATCAATATGCCCCAGAGAAGAACGGGTTCACCAGTGAACTACAAATCACTTACTTCTCCTCTCTTACATGCAATATTTTATAAAAGCTAGAAGACCAGACATTCCCTAAGAAATGTGAAAGCATAATAATCCCATACCAAACAGGGAAAGACCCGACACTTTCTTGGGAATTACGACCAATTTCTCTACTAAATAATGACCACCAATATAATTCAAAAGATACTTGCTGAAGACTTAAAAACATACTCCACATCTTTCATTTAGAACCAGTTGGATTCATAAAAAATAGGCAATCAACAGACAACACAAGGAGAATAGTGGATCTATTGACTGGGCCACCATAATAACATTTCATCTCTATTTATAACCTTAGACGCCGAAAAGGCATTTGATCGCCTCAATTGGTACTATAAAATTTGGTATACAAAACCATTTCAAAAAGCAATAATGGCTCTATACAACCACAACCCTTCAACAACTATACGTCATATCTAACTGCTATCAAACCCTCTCAATATCTCAAACGAACCAGACAAGGATGCCCTCTCTCCCCATTAATCTCGCCCTGGCATTGGTGCAAAATACGGCAGACCCTATATTTCAGGAATTCAAATTAAATCCACTTCTCACAGATAGCAACTTTCGCAGATGACATTATATTAATTGTAACAAAACAATTACTCACTAATACATATCCAAAAACTTGTACATCAAGTCATGGAAACTAATTAATCTGGGACACTAAAATTTTTCTATCAAGTAAATACAATTTAAACTGGGACTCAACGAAATAACCTATCTAGGTATCAAATTATCAACTAACCTTGAGAACCTACTCAATCCAACCTCCATCCCGCTCATAGAAAAGCTAGAAATCCAGACAAAAATAAAGACTATGATGCTCACACATATAGACAGAATAATGGCAACTAAAATGATAATCCTTCCTCATACCTCTACATCTTTAGATCACTACCAATAGACATCCCAGAATCTTATTTCTCAAGAGCTCAAAAAACATAACTCAATTCATATGGAACCAAAATAAAGCAAAATCAATAACCAAATCATGGCCAAAAACCGCAAAGCAGGGGGATTGGCAATACCAATACTAAAAGAGTACTCAAGCAACAATCCTTGATCAATAAGATATTGGAGGAAAAGCACACAAACAAGAATCTTATGGCGTGAAATAGAAGAAAAAATGTGCCAACCTATGAACCTAAACAAATCATGAGGAATCCTCCTTGGAGACGTACAAATAAGACAACCATATATTCTACCCCAAACTTCTATCAACATATAGAGAAGTATCGATAAAAAACAAAATATTCTGGCTCCATTATATGACTTTAGACTATTAATCCCAGATCTACATATCCAATGGGAACAAAACCAACTGATAACAATAGACCAATTTAACCATCAAGGAAATATAGTTTCATTCCAAACACTACAAAGCAAATACCATATAAACCCAAATGATTTTTTCAGACATATTAAAATAATATCCCTTCTCACAACCTCTAAAACAAAATGGAAAACATCTAATGAACAACAGAGATACAATTTATAGCTTCTACAATCCCACCCAAAGGAATACAAAACACCTTCTATACCCTGATTAACAACAAGATATATTTACTAAACTCAAACCACACCTAAAATGGGAAGAAGAACTAACTCTCGAGCTGCTCACAGCCACTGGAAACCGCAAAAAAAAAATTCCCTGAGATACTACAGAACACCTACATATTTAGCAAAATGAATCCCAACTACTCACCGATGTGCTGGAGTTGTGCAGAATCCGAGGAAACGCTAACCACATATTCTGGACCTGCAGGATTAAGGAGTACATGGTATAAGATCCAACAGGTACTCTCATCGATACTACAAAAGCAAATCATACTTACTCCAGAGTTAGTTCTGCTGTTCATAATTTACAACAGTTCCCTCCTAACCAAAAACCATTATCTGTCATACCATAATAATTACCCTTCAATATATTACAAGAAACTGGCTGACAACCAAAAAACCAACATCACATTAATACGAGGAACTATAAGGGCAACTATAGTGAAAAAAAAACTTTGTCCGTATACAATGTATAGACACTTAGTTAAGCTGCCTTACTTTCATGTTGCTGTGTGCTTCGTTTCTTCAACACTGCAGAAGTTTGTACCAGCTGTGTAGTCCCCCTCCCCTCCTCCTGTCTACTCCCCCTCACAGTGACGGCTGTATACAGAGTCCAGCATTGTCAGTTGAAAGGACTTTAAATGAAGTGCTGACTCCTGTTGACCCCCCCTTCCAGAGCTAGACTGCAATCAAAGTGTGGGATAAAGTAGCAAATGCTGAAGGGAGGGGCAGAGGGGGAGAGAGGAGGACAAGTGGTGCTGAGATTCTTTACAAGTAAGTTACTGAACTCGCCTGTTCTCTCACTTTGCTAATTGTTTTTTTACTTTTTACCTAAAGTTCATATCTCTCCCCCTGCTTAGCTGAGATCATAATCACTGAAGAGAGAGTCATGTAACAGCACTATAGTGAGAGACCTTCACAAACACAGTGACACTGCTTTGTTGTCCGTTACATTTCAGTTGCTTTAGTCTATATTTCCATAGATTGCACTGTATGTCTTTTTTGGGATATAGTCTGTATTACTGTATTATATATACTGTATTATAGTGTTTCCTTGAGTCACTGGTTTTGTAATGTATTAAGATTTTTTTTGGGGGGGGGAGGCTGTTTTATAGTGGTTTATGCTCATATTGCGGGTTGATGTTTATTTGATTTGTTTTTAGCACTACAGGTTGTTAACTGTGGTTGCACATGGTTAGTTACGGTGTGGGTGAAGGATTATGTGACAGTACTGTGGCGGGCTGTGGAGGGGAGCTTGATGTTTGGGTTGTGCCTTTGATTGACAGGTGAGGTAGCAGCTCCAACAACACTCAAACCTAATTCCAAGGTTTGCGTCGTTAAATATCTCGGGGACATGACGAATGAAAGAAACGAATGTACCACTACCGCTGTCTGATTGGGAGGACGTAGAGATATATTAGAAGGATAAAGGAAAACAATTTTCTACTATATAATTGCCTTTTAAATATAATAAGCATATGAAACAATACTCCAGAACCAACTCATTTCATAAATTTTTATAAAAATGGAATTATGAGGTCACATATTAGATCTCTCATATCATAATACATGAATGAGAAACAAAGAAGTGAGTATAGATAATCAACTGGCAAACTGATCATACTCCGGTTAACTAAGGTAATTTATGATATTTTATATTATTATATTTAATCTCTATAATTTGAAACTAGTTCATTAACTCTAATGCTTTACTGTGATGTCATATTTGATATACTTAATCTATACGTTTATCATAGAATAATTGTAGACAATAATAAACTAATATTAAAAAAAAAAAAAAATGGACGACAGTAACCCCACAGGATTTCATAATATTCGTTCAACACCTGCTGGCATTATAATCCGTTCCATTCCAGTCCCATTTAAAAAACGCACTGCATGCAGCATTGTCTGTCCGTTTTTTATGCATTTTCATAGAAATCTATGGAATACCCATTGTTAAAAGAATGGATACAAATGTATGAAAAAAATGGATACAAACTGACAGACGCACATGCTGTGCGTTACTGTCAGTTTCTAGTGTGAACGGAGCCTTAACCTCCTGGGCTTCATTCAATACATTAAAGGAACAGTTCATTTGGAGTGAACTATTCCTTTAGGTGATTTTGAAAGAGAGGGTTTTTATCTGACTATTGTGTTGGTTTGTGTGTTGTTTTGCCTTGAATGAATTCAACAATGGGGCATTTATCAAAGCGCGGTTTTGCCATTTTGGCATACCACATGTTTAAGACGGCGCATTTTTACGGGGCGGATCATACAATTCGATCACGGTCTAAAAACAGCAATTGCGGTGTAATCAATGATTGCAGACGTAATCACGATAACACATCGTAGTACTTTACAATAGTGATTGTTTTTGTACAGTCACCTATACATCGTTGCCGTACTTTTCTTCTAACCTGCGTCGGCGGCACAGGGTTTACTAATATTTCCACCATAGACTCTATTGCTATACAGTCTAAAAGTCTATTACTGGCTCAACTATTACTGACACATTTGGACATTTCTACCAGCCACAAATGAAAAAAAGACAGGCAATTATTTCTCAGTATCCTTGTTAAAATCTCTATCTCTAGACATATTATAATAATAGTGTGTAGGTCATATGGAAAAGATCCTTATTTCTTTTTTCCCTAAAGGCTTCTATATGTTTTTTCCATTAATTTTTTTTTTTTGTCGCTTGCTGACTTTTTTCACACAGCAGGATGAACAATAGATACTGTGCAGGATGCCATTAAAATCCAGCAACTTATTGTTACGAAAGTTTATAATCAGTTTTACTTAATGGTTTACTCAATGAGGCACAAAACTGTAAACCAAAGGGAATGCTATGGCTTGCAATTCTCTCTTATATATCAGACTGTTTTGAAGGACAAACTTGTTTTATTAAGGGATAGGGGGAATTTGTTACGCTGTTAAGATTTTCTTTTTAAATTTTAATGATGCAATATCACGTATAGGGCAAGAGATACAGGCAGTCCCGGTTACATTTCTGTATGTTTGTTAATGATTTGATATGTTTGGAACAGGTACATACTGTACCCTATTAAATGCAACATATGTTTTTAAAAAAATAAAAAAAAATAAAACTAAGACAGCATTTTTAAAAATGGATACGGTGCTGGCCGCTTGCTTCAGCTTGTTTTTTTTAACAGCTGTTTCTGGTACAGCACCAGTGTATTAAAGGGGCCAGTTGGGGGCACATTAACAGTGGTGGTTGTACTGTATGTACTTGTTGTCTGTATTGCAATAGTTGAAATGCTGCAGTCATTTGTGAAATCCTCGTCTGCCCATTGTAATAGAGTTAAATTGGGGTTTACGTCATTTAAGCGGCCGCACCATTTCCAAGGTTTTTAAGCGATAGCATATCACACTTGATTCAATACACTTTAAAGGGCAAGTCTACCCTCATACTAAAAATCTTTATATAGCCTAACCCTATATGTATTTAGTTATACTTACCTTCATCAAAGATTTGTCTTTTATCAGACAGACAATTCCTCTCCCAGCTGTCTCCTCTCCTCTGCAGAGTAATAGAACTTCCATGATAATGGCTGGTCGGGGAAAGCTGTGACACTGTGTCTTCCTGACTTCCTAAAGCTGCTTAGGCTTAAACTGGCAAAAGCACCAGAGGAGGTGTGTCATTCAGAGGGAATCGGGTCCTGAAAGTAACTTAAGACACAAAACATGAAGAGAACAAAGTACAAAAGCGGCCGCACTTCCAGAAAACCAATCAGTTTTATTAGCATAGCATAAAACTCCAACACAGTCAGACTCATCTGACGCATTTCATGGTCCACTCCCTTAATCATAGATGAGCACACCCACAGATACAGATCCTCCTTATATAGGGGGGTTAAACATTAAAGGAAAAATGGTTTATATTCCTCCCTTATTAAATCCTTTAGAAAAGCACCTAAACATGCTTAGTACTTAGTAACTACAATAGAAGCACAGGGGGGAATGAAGGTAAGAAGGCACAACACATGTCTCCAATCAAAAACACTAGTCCTCACCCCTGGTATACATTATGATATGCATACCGACAAATCTTGAATCCTGGTAATGTTTGGCCCAACTAATGTACTTGCAGGGAGAGGATCTAGCGCATTAATTCATCAAACAGGTTCAGCAAAAGAGAAGGGGTGGTTTGGGACCTTTGTTTCCCCTATAAATGTGTGTGGCCTTTTTTTTTTTTTTTTAATGAGCTCCCAGCATCCCAATATGACAAAGTACTAGAATAAATCTCAGCTCTTCTATTTCATTCAGTACATGCATAATAAGGTAATTTGTTATTAAATACAAGATAACTCCACATTTATTTATTTGAATTATTAGAGGATCTACTATGGAGGACTCATTAAATTGCAATTTCTCAGTGTGCATGGATAAACCCAATATATAACCATAACATATACTCATACACGGAAAGAACTGGTGTGTACAGTGGAGTTGTATTGCAGAAAATATTCAGGGTTATTCAATAAAAGTTCTTAGCGTTAAAAATGGTGCTAATCAATTCTATTTACATTTGAAAGCACCAATTTTAACGACAATTTTCCCTAATTTGCCTTTTGCAATAAAGAAACTAGAAACAATACATATGCCAAATTAAAATGAGCATAAAAAAAAAATGACACCCTCTGGTAACTTAATGATACTTTCCTTATGAACACCACCCTACTTAATCCCTAGCATATACTCAATATTAATTACAGGTTTATCACAATTTTTTCTTTACTTTCTCAAATGCAAAATAAAGTTTATAAATAAGTAGATAAAACTCTCCATGATTTTCCGTTTAACCAGAAATCAGATAATGTGGCATATGAATACATAGCCCAATTTTGAAGCCGTCATCGCGAGGCGTACGGCGTTCCCGCCACGGGCGTGGTAAACCTGCACAAATTGGGTTGTTTTCTCTGATCCGCTGCTAAAGCCCCATCAGTGATCAGAGTTAGTCCCTTTAGGCCTTGTCCGTGACTTTGGACTGTGAGTGTATTAAGACGTTAATTGTTACATAAGACTGCTTATACACACGGACGGAGGTACCACTCTACTGTATACCATAAATAATATAATTTGATAAATCTTTGCACTGCTTGTATATATGTGACAGGTAACACGTTATGTATATATTTCGATTTTTAAATTGTTTTTATACGAGTTAGGAGGTATTTGGGGTATATGTCCCTGAGTGTAATAAGGATTTTTACTGTTACTATATAGAGTGTGCAGATTGCTTCTTTGTGAAGGGGATTCTGTGGGTTCTTTTGTATATATATTGTTAATAATCCCTAATATTCCAGTATTGGAAGGGTAAATAATAATATTAATACTATTTTTGTACTCCCTAGTGCCCTATCTCAATTTTTGTTTCTCTTTGCATATGAATACAACACGACAATATGTGTCATGATATCTGCCCAGACATATCTTTTGACTTATAATGAATCACTTTTTCTGACTCTGACAGCTCTGCTAGTCATGGACAGAGTTCTGCTTTTGTATCTTCTTTAGCTTATAATTTACCCCCCCTTAAACTTTTATTGCCTGCATTTTCATGTATGTGGTTGTCTGCTCCCTAAGTTTGAAGCAATCATGCAACTCAGAGGCAGTTAAACATACTTCTTTTGTCTTTTTTTTTCTAGTAGATTTATTAGAACAAACCACTGCACCAACTACTCTGTTATTCAAGGATCCCCAAAGAGATTGTCGCCATCACTGCACAGGGTCCTCAACGTTCACTAAGCACCAAGGACAGCAATTTCAGCAGTCATCCCGCATATTTTCAATACTGATGGGTAGGTTTTTACACTAAATTTGTACAATTTGTGTCTTTGAATCTTACATGTAAACCTGTACACACGTTGCTATTTTCATACGATGCAGCCGCCGCAATGTTTAACGACATTATCGTTATCCTCATATTTTGAAACGACATCTGTACACACAGCAACATAATTACCACGATAGTCGTTAGATATAGACGTTCGTAACGTAACGTAACGTTCGTATCTTCGCGCAATTACGAAAGCAGCGCATGCAACCTTTATATATATTGTGTCGTAGAACGTTACGATAATCTTGCCGACCATTGTACCAATATAACATATCGGTAGAACAATCCCCCGGCTGATCATCGTAAAACGCACAATATCCAACGGCCTTGTGCTGATCGTTAATTGGCTATATTTTCGTACAAATATCGTGGCGATTGGTCGTTTGTCGGCTGCAGTCGTACGACAATTACCAAACGTATGTACAAAGCTTGTAGACTATTTGTAACTTATTACTTTATGTATTTATTATTTTATGTTACCTACCAATCTCTCAAATAAATAAGAAATGTATTAAAAAATTTATGATCGCCAATTACCACTGTGGCCTTAAAAGATGGATGATCAGGAATGCACAACTGAGACATAATTACTACAAAATAATACTTTTCGATAACTAAAGTATAGAAAGCTCTGCCCTTGGTGTGCTTAAAGTAACCATAACAAGCTATAGCGAGATCAGACAATAATATGGCTACAAAACCTTTTCACAAAATCCGATAGCAAAAACATCCTATTCAGCATGTTAATGTATTTTTGTAAATTGTAGTTCTGCAAAACACACAAATTTTTCTTCTGAGACTACGCTTATTAAAACGTTCCTGTCCTCATTTAAAAAGTTATTGTACAACCCAAATCCCAGACTAGACCTAGAACCATATCCAAAATATAGTTCCCTGCGGTCTCGTGCGTAATATTGGTATATGATTATTCCACATCATATGTGATAAGGAGGTGATCATCAAATCTGGACATTCTATATAGCTTTTGGACATGAAGTCTACAGAATTTTGGACATAGGAATCTAACAAATCACATGTGATTGTGTATTGTACAATGTAATTGTAGATTGTATAAACACATTGGAAAAGGTTGACTTATCAAACGCTGCTGTGCCTACAAGGTGGGGGTTTTGATGAAATAACATTGAGAGAATGGAAGGCAGTAATGGGTAAAGACTCGTGATTAGTAACCTGCTTTCTGGATGATTTATTATTAAATTGATGAATTGAATTTGTAATAAATTTTTGAAGCAATCTCATATAAATAAAATATTAGCTTTCACATTTTAAGAGGATAATTAAAAAAAACCTTCATCCTATAATTCATGCTACCTTTCTTCATGTGTTTGCCATGGTCTCCTGCAAATGGTGATGTCAGCCCCATTCAAAAGGTGTTACCAGCACATAGAGCTTGGGGAAGAAGGAACACAACACAACAATCTGCATTCATTTTTAGTAAATGTTAGCATTTTTATGGAAAAAATACATCTGTTCAGTCCTAATTATATGAGGAAATTTTAGTTTATATTATACTTTTTTTCTCCTTTAATCTACCAGTGTGGGCCTTACACTGTCATGAATACAGTTCTTTATCCTAATGGTCGATTACAAATATCTATGATACATCTTTTTTTTATAAGAGCTTTACCTCTCTTTTCTAGGTCAGAGGCACTAAGAGACGGGAACTTGAAAGAGAGAAGATGATGAAAAGACTTCTGATGACGGAACTCTGAAATTCTTTTAAATTTCTAAAATGCTGATTAGGCCTAACACATATGTGCCTTCTATGTTTTTCTTATTCCACTGTGTTTCTTTAGGCAAAGTAATGTATAAGGTTGATACATCCTACCTTGTTTTTAAAAATGAGCCACACTATTGATTTTGAATATTAAAGCATTACTGTATTCAACTGAAATGTATGCATGTAAAAAAAAGAGATTATCTCCCCCAGATGCTTATCTTGTATATTTTGTATATAATTCAGCAAAAAATATCATTATGCAGAATATTTTAATAGCTTAACAAAATATGTTTTTGTAGTCCTCTGAATATTAGTTGCTTGATAGCATTCTATTTAAGGAAATTACACTCCCCAACCCACACATCTGCCTTTTGATGGACCTAAGACACTAGTAGATCCTCACCCCTGAGGAACATTTGATCTCTATCAATACTTACCTAAACTTGTGTTTGCTGGTCTGGCCCACACTCTGTTTGTGTCCTGGCCTGACCTATGAAGAACCAAGTGCATTTTCCCATTGGCCTTGGAAGGTGTGTTGAGCCTGGACCAGAATGGCAACCACAACTTTAAGTATGAGTTTCAATCATTAGTTATTGGATAATTTTACATAAAATATTAATTCATATTTTATTGTCATATATTATATTTTATAAATATCAATGATATTGCGGGGGGAATAAGAGTTTATATTATATATAGGGGTTGGGGTGGCTTTAATATTCTTTATACATATTTGGGATAGTGAGGGGGTGGACAAAAGGGGGTTTATTTTCAATTCTTTATATATTTGGGGGGGTGGGGGATCGGGGAATAAAAAAATTATCAATAATAAGATAAATGGGTGGTTATTTCGTTTATTAATAGGGGGGTTTTATTTTTGATATTATTATTCCTCTGTTTTATACAACACTCTTTCTTATTTTGCCAGATACTGCTAAGAACCGACCACTGAGGGCGTCGCTCGCATTAACGACCTGGGTTGCTAGCGCGGGGTGCCCTGAATCGATGTATCAAATTCTGTGCTATGGGTGTATATTTTCTTAATTTATACTGTCTGTTCTCACTGTATGGGACCTTTACTGTCTGTTCTCACTGTGTGGGACCTTTACTGTCTGTTCTCACTGTGTGGGACCTATACTGTCTGTTCTCACTGTGTGGGACCTTTACTGTCTGTTCTCACTGTGTGGGACCTTTACTGTCTATTCTCACTGTGTAGGACCTTTACTGTCTATTCTCAGTGTGTAGGACCTTTACTGTCTGTTCTCAGTGTGTAGGACCTTTACTGTCTGTTCTCACTGTGTGGGACCTATACTGTCTGTTCTCACTGTGTGGGACCTATACTGTCTGTTCTCACTGTGTGGGACCTAATCATTATTTTTACAGCTGGTTGTAACAATGGCAATGCAATTTAAAACTACTGCACGGTGTCTCTATTTTATAAGTATTTCCCAATCTTTAAAGCAGAGGTGCACAACCTGTAGCACTACAAAAAGCCACACTGCTTAACCCTGCCAATGCTGTCCCTAATCTAAAGGATAGTTAAAACAGGAATATGGGTTCCTGATCTGCAAATGTCCATAGTGGATGGAGGACCACTGGCTGGAGGAGAGAGGGAAATTGTGATGTCAACAGCAAATCAAGATCAAAGATCACTCATGCTACTACTACCCCTGTATGAGAGGTGATGTACGACAATCAAACATTAAACAAGTAAGAAACATATAAATGAAGCGACAGCTACCAGATGAGAAGGTTAACCAGCTTCTAAAGTTCAATAATACAATGTATAACCCACATAGTGTGTACTCACATGCTGCTTCAGAAAGGGCCAGGTGGAACCAAGTGATCCAGTGTGTGGCTTCAATTGTACTAGTTCGGTAACCCAGTAGCAAAATAAAACTCACCACTCTTAGTTGGTGGTCTGGGTGCTTCCCAGCCCTGGACCCTTCACAAAGTCCAAGCAGAAGCCGGAATACAAAAGTAAGAAAAGCACTGCAGATACCCAGAAAGTACACTTCAGACATGTTGTACATATGTATATATAAAGAATCTTGAAGTTTACCCTCCATATGTAGCAAGTACTTTCCGGGTAGCTGCAGTCTTTGTATTCTGACACCTATAACAGGAAGTAATTAAAAAACAATCCTGGTGCTGAATTGCTGCCTCCTTACCCAAAAAATTCATAATTTAGCTAATTACATTTTAAATAGCCATGTCCCCCTAGCACTACCATGAGCCACCAGGTACTTGGCCAAGTGGGATAAATCCTTCTTTCCATTTCCCAAACCATGTGGTGTGTTGAGGACTGGGAGGTAATTCCCCTTTCCTTTCAAATTTGATTGTTTTTTGATCTTTGTGGGCACCTCCTGGGATTATTTAATATTATAAGTAGTGACTTTATAATACCCTAATTGCATAAAATGGAATCAAGATTGACAACCATCTGAAAACTTATTAGTAGTAGAGATGGCTGAACTTTCAAAAGTTCGGTCCGTTTTCGAACATTCTAACTATATGGCAACAGACCCATTAGAGTCAATGGGAGTCAAATAGTTCGAAAAGTTCATCTGAAATACAATTAAAATATCAATGGTAACTTAATGTAATTGGCTGTGGGACCTGGGAAATGGTCTGGGGAACATGTTTGAATATCCAGGACTTTCGAAAAATCAATTTTACTCTCACTCGCGCTATTTTCACGCTCGTTCGCGCCTAGGTACCATGTACATTTTACTCGCAGATTTGATGCTCACATATAGGCTTTAATGGACACTTTACCCGTAGATTCGATGTTCGCGCCTAGATACCATGGACATTTTACTCACGGATTCGATGCTCGCGTATAGGTTTTAATGGACCCTTTACTCGTGGATTAGATGATCGCGTATAAGTATAATAGGCATTTTACGCGCACATTTTAACGGTCAAACATTCGATATTTATCGAAAGTCCAAATATCGAAAATCTGGGTCCAGGATAGTTCGAGAAGTCCGAATTCGTTTGAATTCGAATAGTTTGGCTCGAACTCGGGTTCGAGTTCTAGTCCATCTCTAATTAGCAGCATGTCAGTAAGTATGAATATGCCTGTCTATAAAAAAAATAACCTTTAAACAATTGTTTAAAATCTTCAAAAGCTGGTCAACCCTGGGGTTTCTATAGTAATGTTAAATTAAAGTCAATTAATCATCTACCAGTTTTCCCCTGTCTGTTACCAACTTTAGCAGGAAAAATATAATATAATAACGATTTAGGATTTGCATATGGAATTGAATCCAATGGAGATTTCAAAAACATATTGAGCCCTATTTACTTTTTAAAAATAATCTGGGGAATATGGGTAAAAATGCACTAAAACATTGCATGGCCTATTGATTTCTGTCGGAAATGTCCTAAAATGGTGATGCAAATTATAAAACCACAATGGATCACATGCACACAATGGGCTACTTCCTGCAATTTACATGTCATGTAATAAAATGTCATTATGGATCGCAAAACACAGCAAAAATCATAGCAGTTGGGCCTTAAGCTAGGTACACACAGTACAGATTTCTGAAAGATGTCAGACAGGATCTGCAAGATCCTGTCTGCCATCT
Source organism: Hymenochirus boettgeri (assembly GCA_019447015.1). Classification (NCBI taxonomy): domain Eukaryota; kingdom Metazoa; phylum Chordata; class Amphibia; order Anura; family Pipidae; genus Hymenochirus; species Hymenochirus boettgeri. The sequence goes on from CM033471.1 coordinate 87,375,013, forward strand.
TTCAAAGATCTGCATACACACAGTCCCGAGCGTTTCTCCTATGAACTTCATAGGGAGGACGCTCAGGACTGTGTGGTTTCCATTGGCCGCACTAGACTCCTCTATAGGGAGTCTAGCGTGGCTGATGGAAATTTCGGCTGACCAGATCGTTCGGCGGCTGAGCGCTCGTTCGGGAAATGAACATACACACATAGCGATAAAGCCCCAATACCATCGGATCCGACGGTAATTGGGGCTTTATCGTTACTGTGTGTACCCAGCTTAATACTTGTAGTTGATAGTATTGAGGCAATTAAGTTATAGTGACCTATTTTTTTAAGTTGAAAGGGCAATTGTGGTGTAGCTTTGGTGTTTTTATACTTAGGCTTTGTTTTTAATGAAAATCAAGAGGGATTCTTTTTATAAATAGATAAGATCGACTTGATTTTCAGACATCCAGAGCCTTGATGTAGAAAAGCATAACACTAACGCATTAGGATCCTATAATGAACTAAAAGCCTGTTTCTGTTTTAATCTGCAGGCAATTTGCAGTAGAATACATTTTCAAATGGATATTGAGGATGCAAAGAAGGATTGCACCAATGTTTTATATTATGTCTAGTTTGACATGATTTAATTTGATGCTCAGCATGAATACAGATTTATTTTTAAGCTGGAGAAATTGTCAGATACACTTGTCCCAAAGCTACACAATACAACTGCAAATCACAAGACAGGATGATCTGATTACTATGTATGTGTGTGAGCTAGGTACAGATGCACAGATGCGTACATGACATACAGACTTTTCAGGGGAACCAACTGTGTATGGGCATTCCAGCGGATGTTGTCGATGATCCGCCAAGTGGATCATAAAGCATGCCCAATACACCCATACATGAGGAAATAAGGCAAGGCAGTCTTTATGGTTATCCAACCAATGCATGGCTAATTTCAGACAACTCACCCTTCCAAAAAAAGTATTAGAGACCAGTCTTTTCTTGTTAAAACTCACTTTTTAATGTGTCTTTTAATAAGTGAGCGTAATAGCAGCATTAGGAACAGCTTTGCGTTCCTTTGTGTTACTGAGAGGGATTTTGCTTTATCTCTATTTTATTATTGTTTTTCTTCTTATGATGCAACAAAACCCATGGCTTGCTTGTTTCAGCATGAGAATCTTGCCTAGAACTCCTGTAGTTATTTTTCCAAATGCGCTTTCCAATAAATCTTGTTCTCTAACCTTGAAAATTCTCTCTAAGAATCAATCAATCTATTGTTAGGCGCGACAATTTCTACAGACCCTTCACAGTAAGCTAGGCACTCTTTAGGAGAAAAAAGCAAGGAAGGGAGCAATGGCGTACTTGCTTGGGAGGACACATTAAAAAAAAGGCAATATAGTCATTGTGACAAAGTAAGCAGACAGGACCATGTATCAAATTCTTCCATCATGAAATTGGAGCAAGCATCAAAGCTAACATTTCCAAAGGGAAAAATTAGTAGAATTAATCAAATATCCCAGAGTATCTTCCAAAAAGGCTTCTTTTTTTCTCTAAAAAACCAAATCTGTTATAGATTATACACCTAAACCACAGTCAAATGATATTCGTATTAAAAAAAACAGGATCTAAATATCATCTGTTTTGCATTCACCTTGGTGCCTTGCTCTTGGTATATTCACATTACTGAACGATGGGCAGCATTGTTATATAAATATTTTAACGGTAAAAGAGAGGGAAAAGGCGTATGACAGGACAATGTCTAAAGTAAAATAAGAACAGATTGATTATTGAGCTGACAAACATATAGGGATGCTTTATAGCAGAAGCTGAATCTACTAAAATGGGATGTTTATCAAGCTAAGATTCCTGACATGAGAGGCAAAGCAAAATCTACGTTTCATTGTATTTTATGTCATAGAATCTATTTGATGATTATTTTTCCTTTATCTTATCAGTCTCACTCCATACAACTGCAACAGTAAATGGAGTTTTATTTTCTACTTGTATTTTGTTGCAGAAAGTAAACAATGCTTTATATAATAAAATGGACATGTATTCCATTTAAGGATAGGGCGAAACATTATTCTGTACAACGGAAAATAATGTACAAATGTATAAAGAATTTTCCAGGTGTAATTCTACTCTGAATAATAACACCATAATAACCAATAAACAATAAGCCTAGTAGGACACTGCAGTAAAGCTAATGAAAGTCAAATTCCGATTGGCTGCTATAGGCTACCCATCTACTTCCTGTCACTATAATTACTATACATATGTTCTAGAAAGCTATTTGTTTTCATGAATTCTCTGTAGAACATTTATTTTTTAGCAAATCCAAATTTGCTGTTGGGTGGTCATTTTCCACTATTAAAGGAGAACTAAACCCAATTTTATACTCCAGAATCTGAAAACAACTCCCCAAAAAACACCAATAAGCTATAAAATCCCACTTCAGTAAAATTGTATTAAAGTAAATGGAAGCCTGTTGAACTGGATGAAGTATCTTGTGTATGTGCAGTCAGACCACACCTCCTGGCCTCAGTCACATGCTTCCTTGCTTTATCTGTCCTGTAAAAGGATTGGCTACAGATTACTAATGGGTGTGACCAACTGTAACAAGTTTGTGCCTAGCTAAGGACTGAGCATGGGCAGAAACATAATGGTCGTTGACCAAACTGTCTGATACTAGATTGCTGAAAGTAAAGCACAAACCATATGTTATTTAGGTAAAATTTCCCAGCGCCTGTATCAAAATGAAAGGTAAGACACAGATTACTGGTTTTATATCAAGGTGTTCTGCCTTCTGTTCAGTGTTGTTCTGTGGCTTTAGTTGTCCTTTAAACTGATTAAGAACAGGTCATGGGTCATCAGGGATGGGGGGTCTCATTTAGACTGAAGTATACCTTACCAGAGGAGCGGAAACAATTTAAACAGGACGACAACACCCTTTTTACAGAGTCAGTTTTAATAAACAAATGGGAAGATTCAATATTAAAAAATCGCTACTTACCATTGCACAATCCCGCCAAAACAATATCAGAAGTAAACGACATTAGGTTCGGTATTGCATCGTGGGATCGCGCAAAGTAAGAAGCCGGGAGTTGCGTGGGTTTAAAGACCCAATCCAAATCAGCATTAAGTTTTGCACAGAAATTGACACATTAAAAATTGGATCAGGTGTGCTGTTTCCAAAATCATTAGGAAACAGCGCAGTGCCCTAAACTCAGTGGAAAACCCATGTAACCCCGATATGTCTTTGGGTTATGAGGGTTTTGGACAAAGACTTGCGGTTCCTAGGGAGGATTTTGAGGTGTCTGCACCCATTGGTTGGGTTAGTGCACTTGTTTGCTCTAATGAGGGTTTTACCTTATTTTAGGGATATTGAATCTCCCCCAAAAAATGTATGGTTGTGCTAGGACATTCTGTCATGCCGTCTTATAGAGCAAACAGCAAAACATCAAAACACTGATGCAATGCTTTAAAAGTTGAAACACTTCTGTTTCAACTTGTAAGTGTTCAGAATTAATTGCTCTATACCTTTAGACTAGCCTTTTGCTCATCCCTATACAGTGTTTCTGTTTTCAGCTTCCCCCTGCTACCACTTCTACCCCAACCAGTTAGCTTGATACTACTTGTCTGCTGAACTGCCCTGGTGCTAACCCCATTTGTAATTATCTAATAGTCCAACAGTAGTAAGTAGAGATGGCCGGTTCGCGGACCCGAACCGGATCCGCGCGATTTATCCGTCCGCGAATGGCGGATTATTCCGGATTTTCCGCCTTCCGAACTTCCGAACCGCGGATTTTTTTTTACGAAAATTTTCGAAAATACAAGTATCTCCGCAATTATGAGAATCTGCGATCTTCCGGGAACCGGAAAAACCGAAGATCCTCGTAATTACGCGGATTCTCGTAATTACGAGAATTTTCGTAAAAACGAGAAATCTTGTAAATTTGAATTTTTGGGGATTATTTTCAAGACGGAGCAAGCCCATGACCCAAATTAGCCAATGGCAGCTAACATGATTACACGTTTTTACGGAATCCTCGTTTCGGAGATCCGCGGGTTTCGGAGGTCCTCGTTTTTACGGAAATCCTCGTATTTTCGAAAAATACCGTTCTCGCTAGCGGACTGTAATTTTTAGGTATTGTAGGCATGATACGTGTTTCTAAGGACATTACCCAGGTCCCTGAGTATTAAGTGTACATTACCAAGGCTATTTAGACTCTTTTAATGCGGATTTTGCCGAACTTTCATTTAATACGTTTTAACGTTTTTTCGAAATCCGCGATCCTCGCGCGGACCGGATTTTTCGAAGTTCGGACATCTCTAGTAGTAAGCAGTCACAACTTATGGAAATGAATGAGGTGAGGTTAATATCCCTATAGTATTTTATTATATCACAATATGCAGATGAGACATTAATATTTAACATTTAAGTCCAGTATTGTAAATACTATATAATGAGTATGTATTTGAAATGTATTAATAACTAGAGAGAAAGTTTAAGAATAATCCCCATGTCGGTTCAACAAACGTCACCCAAGGGAACGCATACACGCACACGACTTTCAGCCGAATCTGCCATTGTCCCGCTCGGGAGTCAGTCGGCAGGATGTGTGTATGGAAGTCTGTTCAAAGTCTGATTTCAATCAATAGGCAAGTGTTCAGTGATGAATGCGCATGAGACAACATGTTATTACAGAATAACTTGGAAGAACTTTCAGTGTATTCCTTAGAAATAGTGGATGGCCCGAGCTTCCTGAAGTTCAGTTAGTTTGCAAACTTTCAAACTTCAGTAAAATTCAGAAGTTTGGAAACGAACACATTAATGTCAATGCCAGAGCAATACATTTGAGGGTTTCCCGAAATCGCCTGGCTACATTCGAGGGTTCCAAACAATATATTTGAGGGTTTCAGAAACGATACATTCGATATATATTTGAAATCAGGAGCTACATTTGAGGGTTACTGAAATCAGCCGTTACATTCGAGGGTTACCAAGCGATGCATTCGAAGGTTACTGAAATGAAAAAGGATACATTAGAGGGTTACCGAATTCAAACGCTACATTTGAGGTTTACCGATTTGAATTCAAGAATTATCGGAATTATGAAAAAGAACCCGAACTAGTTTGGATAGAGTTTGATATTTGGAGTTCATCTGAACTGTCAAACCATTCTAGCTACAGCAAAACTGCTTACAGAAATGCTAAAGCGTAATTGTTTCAAATTGGATATCTAATGAAATAAGGGGCAGATCAAAAAAACAAACAAACAGTACAGTGATATTTGGGATGAATTATAGTTTCCATTAATGGGCCAATACTTATAGTTATAAATGACACAGTTATTTGACATTGTTCCTTACTGACTGCCTCACACAACATTTTAAAACAACTTGTGAATATCGGCAAAGGAACCTGTTGAAGAATGTAGAAACATTCTGCATGTATTATGTTCAAAATGTTCAGCTGGCAGAATTAAATTAACATAATGATTCAAAGGTGGTTGTAAACACTGCCCTTGGCCTTAAACTGAACTGTTCCATTTGTAGTGTCAGAATCTTATTTTTCTATCCAGTACAATCAGTTCTGTATTAAACTACACCCACTTTGCTACACAATACATCATTTTTACAAGCACAAAATTTTGTGACATACATGTAATGTCAACTGATGTAATAGTTTTCCAGATTTCTAGTTCAGAGTGATAGTTCTAGTTCAGTGATAGAAACATATTAATTTTTGTCTGGACGGAGAATGGAATATTTGCACAACTGAGAAAATTGCTGTGCAAACAAATGTTGGATCTCTACTTCGAGTCAACTTCTTTTATAGATATGTCCTGAGGGGGAATAGTTATCTTAAAGATATAACCGCCATATGTTACCTAGCCTTTTAATGTGATATTAAAGGCATTTGTCATATCTTTAACTGCTTGTTGGGTGGGCAGACACTGTTTGCTTTATCTGGGTATGTACTGTAATTTTTCCTGCAGGCACTGATTCCAGTTGATATAAGCAATATCTGCCTGGTCTTAGTAAAACCCTATAAAATGGAGTTTTGCATATAATATTGCTTTGACTGTTTTTTTTTCTTTTTCTTGTAGCAACTAAACTCATAGCAACGTTAGTATTTTAAACCAGACCTGAATGGGGTTTACACTTAACTAGTGGATCCCAACCACATTTTTTAGAAACATGTTGACACCGATGCAATAAAGAATAAACTATGCACTACTATATTGTACTAAACTTAACCTTACAGTACATAACATCAGGTTGGTTGCTGCAGATAAAAAGCATGTTCACCCCTCCACAAGAACTTTGACCTATTAAATTAAAAGAATCAAAACCGTACAAGTAATAGTCAACCCCCAAACTACTTTTTTCACAATACAGCTTATAATAAGGATACGCAGTTAGATAATATCTAACTGATTAATAGCAAGACAAACCTTTGAACCTGTTTTGCATATGCCCTTTTATATTCAATACGTACAGTACCTTTATATTAAAACATTATGGCCTTGAGAAAAAAGGAAAAGATTTAAATGTCAAGCTCTTCCTTTGCTTTAAAAAATAACTTTCGTGTGCTATAGTTCTCCTTTAAGGCGTGGGTGCAGATAATGGATATCCATACTCGATAACCATATTATTAACATCTTCTGTTTCTTATGTATGGAAAGAAAACGATTATGGAACAGGAACAATTAGCTTTCCGAGGAATTCATGTAGATTATGTTCAGAGTAGAGATGGATGGAACCCGAACCCGAGTCCAATCTGAACTTTAATAGTTTCAGACGAACTCAAACTCTTTCGAAATTCACGAACTACAGTAGTTTGGGTTTTTCAATTCGCAGACTTATCTTTGATAATTATCGAAAATTCAATAATTAGCAAATTTTCAAATCTGTAACCCCCCAATATAGCTTTTTTTGAATGTATCTTCGATTTCAGTAACCATAAATGTTTCCTCGATATCGGTAACCCACAAATGTAGCCTTCGATACGGTAATCCTCAAATGTATCGTTCGGAAACCCTTGTAGGTAGCATTCGATTTTGTTAACCTTCGAATGTAGCCTTTGATACCGGTAACCTCTGAATGTATCATTCGGTACCCTCGATTTCAGCCATAACTAGAGTCTAAGGATGAAACATATGTAGCACATGTTATGGATCCTTCACCACAATTCTAAAGAAAAATCTGAGAGGACTGTTCTTTCACACATTGTATGTGAGGGGGTTGAAAACTCTTTAGCTACAAAGCATAAAGATATAAAAATTTCAAGGCCTCAGCTAACCCTATTCAAACCAGTAGAACATTATCTAGAAAAGAAGTACGGGGATATAATTGGGAATGGAAAGAGAGAAAAAAGAAAGACTCAACAGTTGCATTACAGAACCCCATTAAGGTAGGCTCTGCAGCCAACACATTCCCTCCTGAAATACATTAAACATGGAATAATAATCACAAAGCATGACCAGCACTCAAGTAATTACTTTCTCTTATTACCTTGCATGAAATGATATATCGTTTACAAAAAAAACTACTTGCAAGGAGATGTTCCAGCAAAAACCAGTGAGCTATCAAACATGCTTCTCATATCCCCAACAGTCAATTTCCCTGACAATTACCCCAATCTTTGACATAAGCATATGTATACTATGTTAGAAAAGAGGCAGGGTTAGGTGCCATGTTTAACAAGTCACTGGTTAATGTGTATTGCAAAATGGGAGGTAGGAATACTCTCTACTAATTTCCTTTGCAAATATAGATTTAAAATGAACAAAAATATATTTTTAGGCACGGTGGTGAAAGCTATGGGGATATTTATAAGGATTGTCTTTTCGCCAAATAATTAGCGCAGCATCGCAGCGAAATAGCGCCATTTGGGGCTTCGTTTCGCTTCGTTTCGCCTTTTTATAAAAAGCGGAAAAAAAAAACCACACTTCGCGGCTGAAAAAGGCGAACGGGCGATAAAGAGCGAAAAGTATTGCAGCGAAAACTTAACGCATCTAAGAAGACTGCATTGTGAAAACCATTCAAAACCACAAAAGCCCTAGAAATGATTCAAGTTCAAAATGGCCCCCTCACATTTACCAAGAAGTCAGCCATGTCTTATTTAGTCAATCTTCTTAGAATTTCTCAATTGGAATACAATTTCTTTTGCACTGCACATCGCTTTTCTAATGCGCGTTCGCTTTCCAAGGCATATTACATTATAAGTGCGTTCGCCTTTCTAATGTGCGTTCGCCTTTCGAATGTGCGTTCGCTTTTCCAAGGCATATTACATTCTAATGAGCGATCACCTTTCTAATGTCACTTTCCAAGGCATATTACACTCAATGCGCGATCGCCCTTCTAATGCGCGTTAACTGTCTTTTTGGCGAAAACCCATGCGAAAACGAATGCGAACATTTCGCTACTTTTCGCCTTTTATAATATGCCCTAGAGTAGAATTTCGGGACCGGGGGGGGGGGGGGGGGGGGGGTGGGGGAACAGTAAGGGTATGCAGAATCCATTCTATAATAGTCAGAATATGCCCTCTGGTAGTGAACCAAAAAAAAGTTTATTTAATAGATCTATAGTATCCTAGATTGGCTAAGGAATTAATCTTACTAGCAGACAATAATAACAGACACTTCACACCAGTGGGAAAACCTGTCGTAGTCCAAATCGCTATATGATGATAAGATGATACTTGCACCATGAAGACATTTTAAACAAGAATGAAAAAAAAATCTAAGAACCTATAGGCATGCAAACTTTAACAGCTTAAGTCAACATGTGAATGTTGGTCAACAGTTGCAAACAGAGGATTATTACCATATATTATGGGAATAATGAAAAATACATATAACCCATCTCACTGTTCCAATTGATTCATAAACCAAACAAACTAAGTTTGTTGGCTGGAATCAAGGCTGTATGATTGTTTAAATGCCTTGGATGTCTCACAAGCTAGAGCCTGAGGAAGACACATAATTGCATGCAATGGGGCATTTAATTGATTGTTTCACTGCAGAGGAAGCTGTTTGTGAATGCACTTCTCTAGTCTGCAAACTGATAAAGTCACAAACCTAAAGGGGAACTGTTGTCCTCCTTTTTGTATGGTCTTATGGAGGCAGCCTTGATCACCAATCATCTGACTACCGCCTTGGTTTAGGGTTGGAGCATGCTCACTGCTGTCTTTACTGCTAGAAATTTCTAATTAGCATGCCAAAAATGCAAAATCACATTTTAATTCCCAAGACTTTTCTTTCCCACTTATTTACTAATGAACAGGGAGTTGTGAGAAAAACTCTCCCTTACTCGCTTGAGACCCTTTCTAAATCTTATGTTTCAAAGCACAGAGGCTATATGTTTACACATGAATACCAAAAATAAATATAGGAAAATGGTATGCAATATATTGACTTTTTTTGTTTAAAAAAAAAAAATATATATAATAAAATAATAGCAAGTTAGAAGGTGTTGGACCAGAAAAAAACAAAATCAGATTTCTGGCTCAGTAATTCAGAAAAGTAAGATATAAAGTTTTTGATAGGGCCTGCTCCAAATAACATAAATAATAGAAACTACCCAGCAGCAGTGCTGTATTAATACTTATCACCAATAATGAGGAACTAAGGTTCACCAGGGCTAAAGGTAGCTCATTGAGGGGGGGACTACAGAAGAACCTTATGGAGCTGGGATGTGAAGTAAGGATTAAACTACACTACATGATGGGGCCAGTAGTGGGGGGGATTATAGTTTTGGGGTGGACATGCCCTTTAACGGCATGACCCGTTCTCACTGCTCTACTCTGTGTCTGTTACTGACAGCCGCTCCACTTTCGGTTGCATCTGTCAGTTAGGTATGACGTGATGTCATGCCCTATAGCAGGCATCCCACCCCTCCTGGGAGTCTCCCATTTTTGGGTGGTCTCCCCGCCACCCGCGAGGACCACCCCAAACGCCCGTGACCCGAACTTACCTGAGAGTCTGCCTCCGGAACACCTTCGCCATGCTCTCATGTGACGTAAATTACGTCACATGGGTCAGTTACGTCCCTACCACGCCTCTAATGTGTCGTAATTTAAGTCACATTAGAGGTATGGCTAGGGGCGTACTTTCCCCTCCCTGACTCCGCCCCTTTAGTCACGTCACTGCCTGCCCCTTCCTCCCCACCCTGCCCGGAAGCCAGGTTCGGCAGGGTGGATGTCTGCAATAGCCTGACAAGCCACGGCCAGGAAGTAAAAGTGGCTGTCCCCGCAGAAGTCCCCTGCTCCTGCTATCATCGGTAATTAAGTAGGACTCTGGTTTATGCAATTTGATGTTCCTATGGAGAGACTTTACTAAGAAATTACTGTAAATAAGATAAGGAAGATATAACACATTTTAGATCCCTAATTTATATGAAATAAGGAATGGAGACTTTTACATATTTTCCATGTTTCTATGGTAGCCCTTAAGAAGTGATGCAATTTACATTTTTAAGCCGCAACCAGAAGTAAAAGCCTGTCGGCGCAGAAGTCCCCTTCTCCTGTTTTTGCTCGAAACAGTGGGTGGCACATAAATGGCGAGGGACCGGTCAGGTAAGAAAGTTCAGGAGCGTCTTTGGAACTGTAATATCGCGAAAGTGGGGATTGGGGGGTAATCTACATTTTAGAGCAAAATTTTTTTTTTGTTTGTTTTTTTAAATGGACTTGCCCTTTAAGCTATCTCAGTGTAAAGTATGCCTCTGGTTTTGCAATTGGATGCGCCTATACAGACTTTACTAAGAAATTAAATAAGATACAGTAGTGAGAGTATCGCATTTGAGCTCCCCTTCTCATATGCAAATAAGGAATTGAGACTTCTGGAAATTTCCATGTTTCTATGGCAGCCCTAAGAAATAGTGATGTTATTTACATTTTATAATTTCTTATTAACCAGCCCATGAAAATGACAGGAGTGCAAATATTACAGTATTACAGTATTTCACCTAAGGGATATAGCACTTTAAGAGATGAAAGAATACCTTTCCAATAGAAGGGCCCTCATTCTTTTCAGCGACAAGAAATATGTATATGTAAAATCAGTGAAGACAGAGAGTCCTACCCCAGTAGCAATCACTCAGGGGGGGTATCCCTTGAAAAAGGATGGCAATGATTGGCTGGTGTATGGAAATAGCAGGAAATCCCAGCCTTCAGCACACATAGCAAAGATCAATAAACCATTATAATAGCAGGAATGGAAAACATATTATAAAAACCCCTGCAGAGTTGTAATGTATATGGGTGGCGTAAATATCATTCACATGGTCAGAATATGGAGCGCATCAGAAATATTGTTATAATTATTAGACATACAGAATGACTGAAAACACTTCAGTACACAACATAAAAGAAAAACCAGCAGTGTTTGGGTTTATGGGAATTGGCACTGACTAGGGCAACGTACAAGGGAGCGACAACCGTTTATCACAAAATGAACCAAATGGATTTTTAAAATGAACGCATTAACTCGCCAATTTTAATGTGTATATGAGACCTAAGGGGATTTATGAGTTCCACATAAATATCTTCCATTGCTCACCAGTTCCTAACACGTACAATCTTTCACATACCTGTATAAAAATAATAATTTTTTAAAATACTTCGTAGTTTTGTTTTTTGCATTCACATCAGAGAAATCCATTTAAAAAATGTTACAGCTATCCCATATTATACATAGACATGACCCTTGGCTAATTTTCTTTTATAAGCATGTAACATGAGAGCATTTCACTGTTAGTCATCGTGCTGTCAAGCTCAGGGCGACTTTTTGACTATTAAGTGTTATGTTTGATAATTCCACAGATCTAGATCACTGCCATTAAACTGAGTTACAGATTCACATTTTTTTAAAGGGTCAATAGCATTAAAAATAACATTTTAGGTAGCTCATTCAATTAATGTTATCTCTTGCATCATTAACTTAGATAAAATCTCTCTCTCTCTCTCTCTCTCTCTCTCTCTCTATCTCTCTCCTCTCTCTCCTCTCTCTCTCTCTCTCTATAATATATATATTATTATATATATCTCATTTGATGATATGGAAGATTCTATAATGGATCTTTGCACAGGAAATACTGGTAAAATATAAAATTAAAGTATATCTATTTTTAATTTTAAAAACTATAATGGATATAAGAAAAAGCAGTTCAAATGAAAAGTACCTGGAACAGGGAGGTAGGCTCTGTAATAAAGAGTAGAGCGCCAACACAAGACCACTTCTTCTGCCAGGCTTCCTCAGTGCCTCAGCACTATCTTAATACAGGAAAGACCAGGACACTAACCTGGTAGATGAAACTATATATGCTGGTGCTTCTCAACACATTAAAGAGCGAAGTTCGTGTAATTCATATACTTTTCAGAAAAAAGGCAGTATTTTTTCATCCCAATGACCTTAATCTGCCAATTCAGCATTTTGTCTGTATATAATAAATGCAACCGAATACTGACTCCTGTTTGCAGGACCCCTAGTAGAGACCGTTATGGTCTTGCCCTTGACCCAGCGCTGGGTTGATTCAGTTGCCAGTAGAGATCTGGCATCTTTGACTCATCCAACAGCCATCGGTAGAAATTCCAAGGATGTGGTGCATCCTGGGAAGGAAAGGCCATTTGAACCTGAAATGTCAGCTTACTAATGTCAACAGCAGGGAACGCAAAGGGTATGGAATCAACTGATTTTTAAAAATGGAGAGAATATGTAGAATAACTAAGAAGGCATTACACAAACTAACAATTTAACAAATTTGATAATTTCCACTGAACTGTCCCTTAAATAGGGAGGTAGGAGTAATCAATCTTTTCTCCCTGCCCAGTGTACATTTCTTTTAAAAGTACATTTTTACTATGTACTGTAGTTGTCTTAGAAGAGAGGAAATATAAAGCCAAAAAATAAAATTCTAGGGTTAACCAACCTAATGTCACCCAGAACTATAGTTAATATTTTAAAACGCTAACCCTTCAACTTGCTTCATTCATGTAACTGTAGCTATAGGTCATTACACTATTTCGACAAGTACAATTTTTCCCATGTACTCATAGCAGTATTCTAAAAGGTGAAATTCATTAGCGAAATGTCGAAATCACTGATTGTTCATTAATAGTTATAAATATTAAAATATAAGTTCAGTGCAAATAAATAACTTTAAAGAAAAAAGAGCAATATTTTCCACCCTAATTTAACCTGCTCATTCAGCATTTGTCTGTGTATAAATACTTAAATGATTCCAAAATATGACATCCTGTTTCCTAATAGGGGCAATTATGGCTTTGCCATTGACCCAGTTTGCTCAGTAGAGATCTGAGCATCTTTGACCCATCTAACAGCCATCAGTAGCAATTACTGTTAGAACATTCCAAGGTAGTGTGCATTCTGGAAGAAGAAGGGCCGTTACAAAACCTGAAATGTCAGCTCACTAATGTCAACAGCAGGGGATAGTAAGGGGTATAAATTCAACTTATTTTCAAAATGGAGATGATATATAGAATAACTACAGCAGATATGCTAATATAAACTAAGAATTTAAAAAATAATATTTTCCACTGAATTTTCCCTTGAAACAAGATTTGCAATATCCTGGAAACATATAAATGATAGAAGTTTCCCTTATTTTTAATCTACTGTGGGCCAAATCAATGTGATCTCAGTTAAACTGTAATAACTAATTATTCTGCCATTTTTAAATTCAATCAAATACAATAATATAGCCAAAAGTGTTAAAATTGACCTAGAACATCACAATAGTGTATCATATTTCTTTTCTCTTTTTTATGTATTGCACAGCAGCAGGTGACATTATCTTTAAGGGCCTTGGTTTCTGACAATAGTATACAAATTGAATTATAATGACCTGCATGAACAGATTGCTCTTATCTCTCACTTTGACATCAACATTGTTGTGGAAAAAAACATCCATTCAGATTTTATTGGGTCCTTGACCCATCTGCATAGTTGCATAACATTCAGCAAGTTCTCTAGCCCACCACTACAAAGCATCAGTATCAATTGGCTGACCTCCCATGTACCCTCTGTAATAAAGACAAGGAATATTAAGCAATTATTACTTAATGGGGATTTTAGAGGTAGGCAACAGCTATGTATTGCTAGTAGGATTGTAGAATCCATGCAAGCTCATTTATATTAAAGATTACCTCTTTAGGTTTTTACCTTTAGGTTTGTACCTTTTTTATACAGAAAAAATGCGTTTGGATCTTCATCCTTTATCAAGGTCCACCCAAACATTGCTGAGGGATATCTCACAGTAATCACAGTAATGTATACTAAAACCACCCTTTGTTTATAATGTATGCCAGTGTGCAGATAATATAATATTGTATGGGGCCTAGGAATGTGCATTATTATCTTTTCTATGTTTGTATAATGTTTGACCAGATCATTAGCACGTCCGCTAAATGTAGTGTTAAATTAGCCAAATTGGAGTGCTTCCACAATCCTTGTATTGTATTTATTTATTGGAGGACTGCTCAAGCCTCCATGGTTGTAAAGCACCCCAACATTCCCCTTTATGGGAGGTCCTATGCCTTGAATATAAAGCACTGGATGGCCTCTTCCCTCATTTTAAAAAGCCAAAGGCTGGGGGAAAGTGAGAGAGCCTGTTGTTGGATCCAGTGTGTACTAATGAGAAATGCAAAAGTTTGCTAATCGTATTTGAAGTAAAAGAAATTTAAAAAGGTTAGAAGTTAGGACCTTCCAGACTGGGGTTACCTTGACGGTTTGGAAGGATTTTCATTCATGTTATCACAGTGTATACTAAACCCCTTTGTTTATAAAGTATGCCAGTGTGCAGTTAATATGATATTGTATGGGGCCTAGGAATGTGGCATGATTATCTTTTCTATGTTGTATAAATGTTTGACCAGATCAGTAGCACTTCCCTAAATGTAGTTGTAAATTAGCCTAATTGGAGTGCTTCCACAATCCTTGTATTGTATGTCTCAAGTTGGGGTTAAAAACCTTTTTGATGATGGTCAAAAAACATTTTTTTTAAACTTTTGTACCCTTTAAATATGGCTGCCACAGTAATGGAAGGGTGGTCCAGTATGTGTACCTGTGTAAGGTTGGGGGTTAAAAAAAATAAACTTTGTTAATAATAGTCAAAATTGTTTTTTTGACTAAAGTTACCCTTCAAATATGGCTGCCATGAAATGAAGGGTAGGTGAGTAGCGTGTGTACCTGGATCAGGTCGAAAGGTTAAAAACCATACTTTTTTGATGACTGGTCAAAATTTGTTTTTTATCTTAGTTACCCTTTAAGTATGGCCGCAACAGTAATGGAGGGGTAGGTCAGTAGGTGTGTGTACCTGTGCCCCTGGGGGTTAAAAGACAAACCTTTTTTGATTATAATCTTTTTTTTACTTTAGTTACCCTTTAAATATGTCTGCCACAGTAATGGATAAGTAGATCAGTAAGTGTGTGTACCTGTGTCGGGTTAGGGGTTAAAAAACAAACTTTATTAGTGATTAGTCAAAATAGTTTTTCTTTACTATAGTTACCCTTTAAATATGGCTGCCATGAAAATGGAAGGGAAGGTCAATAGGCTGTGTACCTGGATCAGGTTGGAAGTTTATAAAAACATCTTTTTTATTATTTATCAAAATTATTTTTTTTTACTTTATTACCCTTTAAGTATCGGCTGCCACAGTAATGGATAAGTAGATCAGTAGGTGTGTGTACCTGTATTGGGTTGGGGGTTAAAGAACAAACTTTTTTAATGATGGTCAAAATTTATTTATTTTTTCTCATTTTATTACCCTTTAGGTATAGCTCAACAGTAATGGAGGGATAAGTCAATAGGTGTATGTACTTTTTGATTATTGATCAAAATATTTTTTTTTACTTTAGTTACCCTTTAAGTATGGATAGTAGATCAGTAGGTTGTGTACCTGGTATGGTTAAGAGGTATGTCTTTTTTGTGTTTACAACCATAAACAACCATAAAACTATCTTTGTTTAGGATAAATCAAAATTAGTTGTTGTTTTTTTTTACTTTTTAGTTACCTCTTAAGTAAGGCTACCACGGAATGGAAGGGTAGGTCAGTAGGTATGTGTACCTATGTGAGGTTGGGGTATGTCTAACATTTATTGAGGATATTATGAAAATATTTTTTTTACTTATTTACCTAAGTATGGCTGCCACAGGAATTGAAGGGAAGGTCAGTAGTGTGTGTACCCTATGAGGTTGGGGGTTTGTGTTTTGCATGTATGTATTATAAACTAACGTTCATTGATGATTGATCAAAATTAGTTTTTGACTATAGTTACCCTTTAAGTATGGCTTTCATGGAAAATAGAAAGGTAGGTCAGTAGGTAGGTGTACTGTGTCTGTGTGGGGGGTTGTGGGTATCACCGTTACTGTATTTTGACCATTAACAAACTTTTGAAATCCACATTTGAGGATTGTTACCATTATAGTCTATGGGAAAAAATGTCACGAAATTCGCCGATAACCCGTAACGCTTCTGCGGATTCCTTAGCTAGGAGATAGCACACTTATATGCCCCGCATATCTGTACCGAATTTCATGTCTCTAGCTCAAACGGGGGAGATACGGTCCAAAAAGAGCAGAAATAAAACAGAAGCCAAATTAATTTGCCTTTAAAGATTTTTTATTTACTGTTGTTTGTGAAGGTTCTCATTCATCCAGGTCATGGTATTCTGTTGTATTCAATTAGATCAACTGGACTTGAAATGTAGTTCTGAAGATGTTTCGCTAGTCATACCGACCTGCTTTCTCATTCTTTTGGCTTTCTTGTACAAGTCATTCTGAATTGAAGAACGCCGTCGGATGACTACGAAACGTCTTCAAGAAACTAAATTTCAAGTCCAGTTTGATCTAATTGAATACAACAGATTTTATTTACTGTTATAGTTTTTGAATTATGTTAATATCTGTTTTTCCTAATCTTCTCCATGTATAATTTAAAATCTTTCTGACTTAGGGTTATATATGGCAACACGTTTACCTGGTCTAGTAACCCATAGCAACCAGCAGATGTTTGTTATTGTTTTTTTTTCTAACTGCAGTAGGCATTACTCCTAATTGCCTGTTGTGGTTATAGGCCAAGCGACACATCATTTGCACCAGTATAGAACCACTTTGGTTGTAACTTATCTCTTATAGAGTAAACATTAATAATTACCAAAATAGAAACCACAATGCAAACCTTCCAATGCATGACAATTTGGGTTAAAATAAAGTAAAAATAAAACAATTAATGATAGGTGTGGTGATATCTCACCTAATGGGATCCTGAAATGTCTTGCACTGAACTGAGCTTTTACTTGCCCAAACAACAAAATCCCTGATGTTGTCCTGTGTCTTCTCCCATGTTCTTGCATCTGGAACACTTTATGGTCAAACTAATTTCTCAAAGACCCCATCGGCTCATGTGATTGGCTAAGCATCGCGCCTTATCCATTCAGCAGAAGGCGTTGGGGGAACGAAGACTGGTAAGTACATTTGGGGGACCTGTCGTGCTATAAACCTCTCAAGGTCGAGGTTTATAGCCATTTCCAGCCACATACTAAAATTTAGTTTGGGGGATGGACATAACCTTTAAAGGAAGTGTCCCAAACAGTAACCATCATTAGAGTTTTCTGGCTGTGTTGGGCCAGAATGGGAGAAATTCTCTGCCCAGTCCTTTCAAGGACCAATTAAAAGAGCGAGAGCTAGGCCTCACTACCCAGCGCACGGAGGGCGCACGTGAATCGCGTGACACAGCAGAATTTCATTTTAATAAGGACATAATCCAGGTATTTAAAAGATATCATTAATTGGACTTGAGCCACAACATTAAAAGGTGGAAAACCGGCAAACAGGGAGACTGCTTCCTCTACTTTGGTGTGTTTACAAAAAACTATTGCAGAAAAGAAAAAAATAATCCAACTGAAATAATATATTTACTATTATATGTGGTAAGCAAAAGAAAACCTTTTTTTGTTTGTGTTAATGGTCCTTTCAGATTAAAAAGCAGCGATGAAATCATTCTCAATACGTTTGTTATTTTGTTTATTTAAGCATGAAATGAAAAAAAAAACCTGATCTAGCTTAGAAAAAAAATATACTTTCAAATGAATATTTGATAAGACATTTATTAAGCATTAACATTGTTGGCCTTTAACCCGCGCATTAAATAGAAACGGTACACAAGATGTTACTGATACCGTACAGTTTCGATTTTTGTATCCCGTTCTCCTCCCATTACAAAGGCCAAACATATTGTATACATGGGCAAGTCATGTATACTCCTTGTAGCTTTAAACAACAGTGAAATAACAGGTATTCCGAAAAAAATCAAATAACTTGTAAAAAATACAGATCGTATTGTGCAGTTTTATTTATAATAAAGAGCTGAATGGCAGCCAGACTGTCTTTGTGCAGTTCAGTCCATTAGTGCAGAGGGACAAAGAAGGAGCCCCAAAAGTTGTTGTGACTGTATAAAGGTTATTATATTGTTATTTAGTAGCAAGTAAAGAGTAGAATTTGACTCAAATCACCTTGGCATTATGGGATTCCTAGTTTTCATATCGAATGTTAGATTCGGGTGGCATGTGCCTTGTTGAAGAAATGGAAAGCTCCATATTTTTTTCAAATGTAATGGAATGTCAGGATATCAAAAAGAACTCCAGATGAGCCAGAACTCTTCTGCAGCAAAACAACATCTGCAAATAAAGTGGATTTCTATGTACATTAGTATATGTGTCCTATAGAGACCATTCATGTCATGTGGCCTAATCTCATATGGTAGATCATCTGTGTATTTACAGCATTGAGTATAATTTAATGGTTCATCTTGCACACATGGAGTAACTTTTACATCTAAATAATACTGAGTACCGTGACAATATATTGAATCTGAATCTATCTAAACACCTTAAATCGATTTTGTTTTATGGAAAATTCTAAACAAATTTGAGAAACCCTAATGATACACATCTTTCTATATTCCAATCACAATACTCAGCTATCGACATATCTAGCAAGAAGATAATGGGGGAAAATGGGCCATCAAATGGTCCAGTTTTAACTGTATAGGACTGTAAGTACAGTAGGGAATATTGCCAATAACAATGAGATTAAAGGATTACTTTGTGCCTGTTTTGGAATTATACGGATTCTGGAAATGTACAAATCCCCTTTAAATCTAAGATCAAAGAACAAACTTGTCTCTTTATTTATAATAATGCAAAGGCTCACTAAGTCTTCAACCTCTCACCTTAGACATGTTGCTGCTGCATTTCTCAATACAGGACATATTTCTGTACCACTGTAAGCAGCAATACATATATTGATATATATTCATCAAATCAGAATGTGACACAGCAGGAGCCGCTGCCCTACAGTGGTCGTGGCTATTGTTTCTACATCTCCCACAGGTACTGTGACATCTTACAGAATGTGAACTGTTATGAAAACTGAATAGGGCTCTTTAAGATGTACAATCGAGTCTCCATTGAAGTAAGACAGATTGAACTGCTGTATAATACCTTTAGATGCCCAAACTACAACTACATCAAGAACAAAATATTATATATAAGGGATAAACGCTACCTCACAGTGTGAGATAAGGATATTACTCCCACCGAGGGCTGCCATGACCATATAGAAGCACGAGGCAGCGGCTTTTATACAGGCATAGAACTCCGAGGTGAAGTAAATCACATATATTACACTGTAGTTAGCGTATTATTTCTTATATACATAATAAGGCCAGCCAAAAATAACCCGTCCCTACCACTGTCTCTCCCCTCCCTTGTATTAGTCATTATATAGGAAGCCCTCTTTAGTGTATAATAGTTATTAACATTCCTATTGAAAGAGAAAGACGGACCGAACATTGTCTTTCAATAATAAACAGGGCTTCCTATTAAATGACTAATACAGGGAGGGGGAGACAGTGGGAGGGGCAGTAGAATACAGGAAGTCATCCTAATGACATCACTGAGTGACTGTAATATAGATCTCACCACTGCACCTCCCCATGGAAAAGGCCTAGCCTTATGCATTAAATCTATTATATATAATAAACCATAAAACTCACACAGTGACATTTAAAACATAATCACACACCTAACAATTAAGACATCATCAGGTTGGACTTAATATATGTAAAAAAAAAAACATACAGGTAAATATATAAAAAAAAACTCATAATATACAACTCATTTATCTTCATAGTCAATGTTAAAAGTGCATCAGTGCCCTTTAAACATGCATGTAAAAGTACACATCATTAAAGTTTCTAATGTTTAAAACCATGGTAAAATCAGTAGTCACAACTAAATTAACCCAGGCGCTGGGTCAAGGACAAAACCATAATGGTCCCTATTAGGGGCCCTGCAAACACTACTTTGGAAGCATTTATTTCACACAAAACATTCTAAATTGGCAGGGTTAAGGTCATTGGGGTGGAAAATTACTGCATTTTATAATCATTGTCCAGGGCTGGATTTTACCATTAGACATAGTGGTCACTTGGCTAGGGGCAACCTGTTGGTTGAAAGAGCAACGTCAATTTCCTCCTGAGTAGAGATGGCCGGTTCGCGACCCGAACCGGGATCCACCGCGGATTTATCCCGTCCGCGAACGGTGGGATTATTCCGGATTTTCCGCTTCCGAACTTCCGAACCGCGGTTTTTTTTTTTAACGAAAATTTTGAAAATACGAGTATCTCCGCAATTACGAGAATCTGCGATCTTCGGGACCCGGAAAAACCGAAGATCCTCAGCAATTACGCGGATTCTCGTAATACGAGAATTTTCGTAAATTCCAATTTTTGGGGATTATTTTCAAGACGGAGCAAGCCACATGACAAAAATAGCCAATGGAGCTACACATGATTAACACGTTTTTTACGGGAATCCTCGTTTTTTCGGAGATCCCGGGTTTACGGAGGTCCTCGTTTTTACAGAAATCCTTGTTTTTATGGAAATCCTCGTATTTTTCGAAAAAACCGTTCTCGCTAGCGACTGTAATTTTTAGGTATTGTTGCATTGATAGTGTTTCTAAGGACATTACCCAGGTCCCTGAGTGATTAAGTTACATTACCAAGGCTATTTAGACCATTTAATGCGGATTTTGCCGACTTTCATTTTAAATACGTTTTACGTCCGCTCGCGATTTTCGAATTTACAGGATTTTTCGAAAATCCGCGGACCTCGCGCGACCGGATTTTTCGAAGTGTCGACATCTCTACTCCTGAGCTGGATTTTTTTTGGTCTAGGACAGGAATCCTCAAACTATGGCCCAACAGATGTTTAAAAACGACAAGTGTCAGGGACTCTTGCTTACCTGCTCCACATTCCCACGGTTCACGCATCTTCGGGGATCTCTGGTGGCTGCTGCCTGAACGGTGGCGTCATCTTTTGGCATCTTCTTCTGTTGCAGCACCCTCTTTTTTCGTATTTCCCCAGTCCCTGCAGGTGGTAGAATTGTAACCGAGGAGATCCAATCGTTGTAAACCTTGTTATTTTCAGCCAATCCTGCATCAGACCTCTCTCCATTTCCCAATTGGTCCCTCGGCCTATTTAAGCCTGTTTACTGTTTCCCCTCATTGCCATGTTATAGTTTGTGCTTTGCCAAACTAGTGGTCCCTGCATTTGCTAGTGCTTATATTGTTCATAGTCTTTTCTTATGTGTCATTGTTTCTCTTGTATTCCTTGTCTCTTCTTTTCTTCCAGCTCTCCTAGCTCCTTGTAATCTATTGGTCTTCTGACTCGGACCCGGATCTTAAATGTAACCTCCCGTTCCAAAATCGGAATGATCCATCCGAAATTATATATTTTTTTTAATTATCGAACGTTTGAGATTATTGAAAATAGCCTTGAACGTTCGATAATCCTCAAAAAATCAATCGGAAACTTGAAAGGGTGTCCGAGTAAGAAAAAAAACATTACAGAAGTTTCAATGTGTCCTATTTTCGATAATCACTAAATTATCCTCGATATTCGATAATATCGAAGTTTTGTCCGTTTTTCGGATCTTCAGGATTTTCCCGAGATCCGGTAATCGAAATGGAACGAAACTGGTGAGTTTCGGCCATCTCTAGATCAAGACAAATTATCCAATGATTTTAGGGTCACATTATTGCATTAAAACTGCCACCAGGACATGTTGTTGCATACACAGTCAACAATGTAAAAAAGTCTTTGTGTCATTTTAAGGAGCTGATAACATTTCGATGTGGCCACCAACAATCCCCCCAATACAGAGTATAAAGGTGTAGATCATTATAGCATATTTGTGAATCTCGCAAAGTCCATAAGCAAATTCTTTATAGACGTGAGAATTCTCTCTCTAGCATATAAGTATCAATACAGACTGTTATTTTTTCCATATGAAGAGTTTATTACGACTGTAATCAAATACACACTTGATTCCATTTAGTATTGCTCATTTGATCCATGTTTTGTTATGATGCAGCTGTGACATAATGCAGTGGGTGTAAAACGATTTTACATCTGCAGTGTTGTGTTACAGTGCAACATGGCAATTACAGTAGTATCGGTATTTACCAATAATGCAGGTTTATAAATAAGCCCCTTATATCAGAGAATTAAAACATTTAGAACCGATGTAATACTAAAAAAGTTGAGTCTTACCTGAGCGGGATCCCACAATGCTTTAAAGTCTCTTGCGAGACCTACTGGATCATGGGATCCGGGTCAGGTATGAGACAAAACTCTTTTAGTATTTCATCGGTCCCATACGCCACTGTAGCAATGTCGTTACGATCTTAACGAAGCCAATACTACTTTGGCTACGCCGGTAGCATGGGTTTTGCACTAATTTCGGCCAAAAATGGCCGATATTGCATGTAAACATAATACATATACGAAAAGTCCCTGTACAGTGCATACGTCAAACAATTTGCCTCCTCTTTTTTTGTCTATAAATTCTATAAAGTTTTGCACCAGCCATATTACTTCAGTTATTACAGTGCCATTTGTAAGTACAAATAAAGTCCACACATTACATCTGGAACAATTGCAATGGTCCTTGAGCCTTTTCAGCAATATGTCCATAACCTTAGGATAGATAGCTTTCTTGTTTAAATAAATATACCGTAGAAATAGAAAGCCTTTGTTCCAGCCTAGAAGTGATTCACTTCAATAGCCTCAAGTAATCAAGCAATCAGTATTTATGTATCAAGTGCCACACTTGGGAATCTAGTATTCTTGTGTGCCTAACAGCATCCTCTCCTTTCACTTCCTATTAAATGGGCATCCACATGTGTAAACTAGGAATTTACATAGAGTTTATAATTACAATCCCAACAAATTGGATGAGATATAAGTATAACAAAATTTACATTATGAAATCACTCTAACTTCCTTTTTGACCTTAGAACATTGCAGGGGTTAGCTTATCGTTAGACAGAATAATGAAACAGGTCTGCTCATCACACACTCCAAACTCTAATCAAGAAAAGTAATTATAGAAATGACTGTAGAAGCCACCAGTAATGTTCTTGCAAACTTGAAGGCTGATTCCACCTTTAAAGTGTGTAGTCAGATACAGAATGGTAATAATTAAGTGAGGACACCAACAGACAAAGATTAAAGTAACTCTTTGCTGACACACCGGGGTGTAGCGTCATGGTGTAAAATGGTTTGTTGGACCAGAATTTATACAGTCTGCCTTTAAAAAAGTTAGGAATAGCCAAGATAAATTGGAAATGCGAATTCGACTAGAATTAAAAAGAGGTAGAAAAAATAGAGAAAAAATGGTAAATGCAAAGATGGAATGAATTTCTATTCAATGGGATTTGTACAGTAGCGTCTTTTATTTAAATTAATTAGTTTTGCCCATATACTGTAGGTAAAATATGATTGTTTTACCCAATTTCATAAATATTGGAGTTAGTCAACTAATTTCAAAGTGTACAAAATCAATCTTTAAATTCCCAGCCCCCCTGCACATTAAAACATTTGTCCTATTGCATCAAGGTGGTTAAAGGTAAAGGACATCTTACAGCTCAAAAAGTGCTGATTAAACCAGCAGGGAGCAACTAAGGCTCTGGGTAAATCTCTTCCACAACTTACCCCTACATGACAATTTAACGCCATTATCTGGTGTTAGATAGTCACTAAGTTAAAGCCGCAGAATTGCTGTGTGTAGCTTTCTAGTGGCTGTGTGGGTGTCTTTTCAGAAACCCGCACGGCCGTAGCAAGCTAGGAGCTTAAGTCCCGTTTCCCAATATTGAATTGGTTAGTGTGATTTAAACCTGTAACCCCCACTGCGGCTAAAAGTGAATAGGGCTAAATGTGTTTCCTGTCTTTCTATATACCGTATATACTCGAGTATAACCGGTTGTCAGGCTGAAAATCATCCTGAAACTCGACTCGGTTTATCTCGAGTCAACCGCTTACCTGGGCATTCCGGCAGCCGCCGCATCTTTTTCTGCACTGGCGCGCCGGCCTGACGTCACTGCCCGGCGCCAAGCCCGCGCCGGGCAGTGACATCAGCCGGCGCCCGGTACAGGAATGGGTGCGCGGTCCGGAATGCCGATACCGTACCTGCCAGGAAGCCCTTGGATGGAGGAAGAGCCCACAGATAGAAGAAAAAGTCGTCCACAGGAGAAGAGTCCACAGGGAGAAGAGTCCAGGAGAAAGAGTCGACAGGAGAAGAGTCCACAGGGAGAAAGTCCAGGAGAAGATTCCACAGGAAGAGTCCACAGGGAGAAGAGTCCACAGGAGTCCACAGGGAGAAGAGTCCACAGGGAGAAGAGCCCACAGGTACAAACTGAACTGAGGGGGAGGGGGCATTCAATTGTTTGGGAACTACAACCTCCCAGCATGCTTTATTAGCTGGGAGTTGTAGTTTCCAAACTCTTGAATGCCAAGTGAGGGTGGCATTCAAGATGTTTGGAAACTACAACTCCCCAGCTAATAAAGCATGCTGGGAGTTGTAGTTTACAAACATCTTCAATGCCACCCTCACTTGCATTCAAGATGTTTGAAACTACAACTCCCAGCATGCTTTATTAGCTGGGAGTTGTAGTTTCCAAACATCTTGAATGCCAAGTTTCTACCCTCGGTTTATACTCGGGTCAATAACTTTATTAGGATTTTTAGCTGCCATTGGGTACCCCGGTTTATACTCGGGTCGGTTTATACTCGAGTATATACGGTAATCCTTAATTAAAGATGCACAGTAAAATATTTCAGTACAGAGAGAGAGCCCTGCAGTTACTTTCTCTACCCCTAGTTGAATACAGACATGTTCAGTGTAATTTACCCAGGAAAGAGACAGGAATTATCCAGCTAAATGGAATGGAGGGGGGAGGAGGTAGAGGAATATGGAAGTGAAAGGGGGATGGCGCCCTGAAGATTTTTTTTTTTTAATAAATTCAAACAGATATATTAGGTAAAAATTGCCTAGAAAGACAAGTGATATAGCAATTTAGTTAGCAATTGTGTCAGGGATTTTTGAAAACCTCCTTTAACATTGTTGGATTTAAATGTATCATTTTCAAAGTGGCATGGGGCATGTCCTGTCACTATTAGTTAATCTAAAAGTGGCACGGATATATGGATATATATTATTGGCCGATTTTGCCACCACACATGGGACAATTATTGGCCCATACATCTATAGCCAGCGTTAGTCACAATAGATGATAATAATGTGGATCATAACATCTGTATTTAATTGTTTGGATCCTACTCACATTTTCTTGTGGAAACAGTTACATTAATGGTCTCTAAAGCTGTAACACAATAAACCATTTTTTTATGTTAGTTTGCCCAACTGCTGGTATTAAACCTATATCAGCAGGTTTACACTAGGACTGTGCTTTATGTTTCATTTTGATTCTTGCGTGGATCCTCATTCTTGATCATCCATGGATCTGCCATATTTTTATCCACAGTCCGTCACATTATTCATTTTTGAGTTTTCATTTTTTTTAACTGATTTACCTTTACAACCTACAGGAATGAATATGGTATCTTTGATTTATTGTGGAGACAGCTTTTATCATTGTATATTAGTTTATTTTCAAGCACTAGTCTTCTATCTCAAACCCAGATCTTTTATTATCAGAAGGTTTTCAGAATATATACAGTACGTAAAGGCAATTCCTTATTGAATATATTATTAGTTCTACCATCTCGCAGTACCTCATGTTCCATCTATAAGAATGATTGAGCGTCCTGTGTCTGACTGTAGATACCTAGATAGGGCTTGATAAAGGGAACACTCACATTGCCTAGAAGGAGCACAGCAGAATATTGCAGCAAATGCACAGAATGATTCATTTTTTTTATTCCTTTAGTTAAGCCATGTTGGGATTAAAAAAGTCATTATCTAAACTGCACAGCTCTCAATTGCTATTAGATTGACAAAAAAGAATGATTGCTTTAAACAGCTAATCTTGACACTGTTCACAGACATTGCTAAGAGTGGTTCATTTCATGACATCTCATAGTAACAGAAGTGGTTCTATTATAATGTATCTATTATGCATGTTATGTTCTTTACCCTTTTAGTACAGAATATGTAGGCCACACCTGGGATATTTCCTACTCTTCAAAGGTTCACATTGTTGGCTAGATGCAATAGATGTATTGTAAAAAAAAATCTACCCGGGTGCTTCCTTAGAATCAAGTATAAGCAAGAAATAGGGAACGGAGCACTCCTGGGATTTCTGAAAATATTTTTTCAAGCCGTCTACGCGTTTCGGTCCAACGCGGACCGTTCTCAAGATCATTTCGTAGACGGCTTGAATAAATATTATCAGAAATCCCAGGAGTGCTCCTTCCCCTATTTCTTGCTTTTATATATATATTATATATATAATGCAAAGGGTACAGAGCACTCCACGGCATGGTACAACGTAATTTATTAGATAAAGTAGTCTGAAGGCCTACGCGTTTTAGCCCGAATGCAGGGCCATCTTCAGGTTACAGACACAAGAAACCAATCACATAAATAACTAAAAACACACCCAAAACCACACCCCCAACCCCCCCCCGCATATCCTCTGAGAGTCAGGCGTGTCTAATAGGTGACATATATTATTATTATATATATATAAATATATATATATAATATATATATATTATACAATATTCATATATTTGTAACACGGAAAGGAGCACTCCGGGTCTCATCAAAAGTGCAATCTTTATTTGCACGTCTATCGACGCGTTTCGGCCCCGCAAAGGCCGTTCTCAAGATGCGGGGCCGAAACGCGGTCGATAACGTGCAAATAAGAATTGCCTTTTGATGAGACCCTGGAGTGCTCCTTTCCGTGTTACAAATGCATGTATTACCTATCATGGAAGCACCCGGGCGGATGATTTGAGTGGAATAGGAGTGCCGCTCCCATCTGGTTATTGCATAAATATTCATATATATATTTGTATAAAATCACAATAGGTAAACTGAGCACTTATCTGGATTTTTTCATACAAAATTATTTTACTCAAGTATATACTGTACATATCGACGCAGTTCAGCCATCTTTTGGCCCTCGTCTGGTAGTCTACAGTATGCTCCACTAACCTCACCATGGTACACCTTTCAGCACTTAACCCAACATTAAAATGTGGCAAGCATCCCTAAGCAACAAGACGCATTTGCTGGTGTATTGCATGTGAAAAACAGGGAAGCGAGATTACATATGGCAGTATTATTGCCCTTCAATACAAAAATTACATTTTAAAGAGATATCTTAGAGGTTTCATCATTCATCACTCAGAAAGTCTTGCACGCTCAGTAGGGATAGCTGCCACACATGCAGTTTGTCTCCTCCTGCTAGCTACCCAATCACTGCACCCATGAGGCAGGTTGAAAAACCTGCTCAGGGTGTGATGTATCCATACAGTATATGTCTATGGCAGCCCACCTAGAGATCTATTGTGATGGTTCTTTACTTGTGTAAACAGCACATGTAATGGAACAGTTATATTTGTGCTGTTTTATTACTGTTTATGTACGTGCATGTGTAGATGCAATAATTGCTGTTTATATTAAACCATATCAATCAATTGTTAAACAATGTTTGTTTTCCTGTTTTATCTGTTTTGTGTTTGTAAAGCTGTACATCATTTGTCATAGTTTTGCTTACTTGTGGTTTGTGCGACATACTATACAATGTTAAAATGATAAGGTAATTTAAATACCAGTCTGAGGGAACACTTACATCAAACCAAGAATTATAAGAATGAATGAGCAATATCAACATATTACGCAGTCTTTTATTTTAAACAGTTTTTGCTTATGCCACTTTGGTGACTTTCATTGGAAATTTGAGCTATTTGTTCACTCAAAGGTAAAACCATTCCAGCAAGCACATTGTAAGGCAGTTTCTCTGTGGTTAGCAGAGCTTGTATCAAAAAAAATACATTATTTGGGAGCAGCTGACCAGTTTCTCTCATGATTCAGGGTGGCAAAGACATGGGCTCTGAATCATCGGCTTTGGCTATGGTAAGGTAGATTTGGTCTGCACATACTGGGGCATTTTGAGTAAAGTAACAGGGCAGGGGTCCCAGAAAATGTCCTAGTACAATGCATATACTGTTGTTATTTATCAACAATTGTATTAACAGTGCATTTTGTTCTACAGTATGTCTTGGATGGTGTCAATATTTTAGTTCACAAACACCTTGTCATGTGTTTGAAATCTTTCATTTCCTCCTGTAATTTCCCCTTTTTTTCCCTAGTGCATTAAACTGGGGACTATGCTTATCTAACCTCTTTACCTACCTAATATGCTCAACTCTGGATTGATAGATAGAGAGAGAGAGAGAGAGAGAGAGAGAGATCAAGATAGACAGATAGATAGATAGATAGATAGATAGATAGATAGATAGATAGATAGAAAGATACCGCACAGCAGAGGTTAAAGTGCCCCTAAAATGTAACTGATCCAAGTTAATGTATGATTACAGTACAGTTCTTTGAAATTCAAGCATCTGCAGGAAACAATAGTGACATTTTGCAATGTAGTGTATGTGTAAGATCTTATTTTCTGCTTTGTATTTTTTCCATTGTCATCAAAAGGAATGGCTACAAAGCCTTCATTATGGGTTGCTGTAGACTTTATTGTTAAGTGTGTGACATGCTAAGAGCCCATATATAATGTATTGACCCTAATCCCTCCATTTCCTTTAGTTTACTCTGTTCCACACGCAGGATTCTTCTGGAATCACAACGGATTTGTTGCTGGCACAAACAGATTTATAGTAGTAGTTTATGTAGTTTAATAAATATTACATTTACCCTGACCACTTTGAACAATTGATTTAGCAATTAAAAATCCAAAGCATGAAATTAAGTTAAAATCTTCAAGGTTGTTAGAACATTACGCAAAGAACACAACACCCAATTCTCCCCATGGTACCATAAAAAGGCTTTCTCTTGGTTTATTGTTCTCTCATAGGAAGGTGTCTTCTGTTATCCTTTGCCATGTCCTAAGCACTGCGGGCTCTTCTGTACAATGGGGGCTAAAAATAGAAACCTAGATACTCTATTCTCTGACTCATTTCCTTGCTTCATTACCAGTTCCACTAATAATGTAATAAAAATAATTGATTTTTTATATAGCATAGACTGGAAAATGTTGTTTTTTTGTAAACAAAGTAACAAAGACAATCAGTTGCGATACCAAAGAGCTTGCAATCAGATTGCAACATAACACGAAGATCACAAAGATTTACTATAATCTATTTTTAATACATTTTGAGATAGGCTAAAGTTTAATGGAAAACTAAACATTTTACAATATAAAATTGCTTTCCGCCCACACTGACTGCCAGCTCTCATTGTCCCCTGCAGACTCTACTACCAGGAGCTCCGGGGGTCTGTCACAGGACTGCACTCTCGGTGGGGGAACGGCATCACTTACCATGCTCCGGGTCTATGCTAATTGGCTGCAATGTGCTTGCAAAACAATTTACTAAAAAACAAATCCCACGCAGAAACATAAAGTTGAAACAACTCTGACTCCCAAACCTTGACACTATTTATCTCTGAAAACTGCCAACTGATTGGTTAGTGTAAAAAGATCAGTCTCTTTTAGTTGTAGCTTATTTCATAGAGGAGCAGCCTACTAAATACAGATTAAGCACACATTACAAGTTATTTTAATGTAATACTGTAGGATAAACCATACAGTTACAGAACTAACTTTGATTTCAATAATGACATGTGGCCAGCAAACCAAATTGTGAAGCAAAAAACTGGTGACTTATCATGGAAAAGGTCTCCACCCTTGGTTCACAGAGCTTTTATAAGCTTGAGTATGTGCAGTGGTGGCAGCAGGGTAATCAGCAGTCAATCATTAGAAATGGACGAACTTTCGAAAGTTCGGTCCGTTTTCGAACTTTCGAACTATATGGAAAGTTCGAAAGTTCGAAAACGAACCCATTAAAGTCAAATTTGGGAGTCAAATAGTTCGAAAAGTTCTAATGAAATACAATTAAAATATCAATGGTAACTTAATGTAAATGGCTGTGGGACCTGGGAAATGGTCTGGGGAACATGTTAGAATATCCAGGACATTAGAAAAATCAATTTTACTCTCACTCGCGCTATTTTCCATGTACCATGTACATTTTACTTGCGGATTCGATGCTCGCGTATAGGCTTTAATGGACACTTTACTCGTAGATTCGATGTTCGTGCCTAGATACCATGGACATTTTACTCGTGGATTTGATGCTCGCGTATAGGTTTTAATGGACACTTTACTCTCGGATTCGATGCTCACGTTTGCGCCTAGATACCATGGACATTTTACTCGTGGATTGGATGCTCGCATTCGCGCCTAGATACCATGGACATTTTATTTGCGGATTTGATGCTCACGTTCGCGCCTAGATACCATGGACATTTTACTTGCGGATTTGATACTCGCCTATAGGTTTTAATGGACCCTTAACTCGCGGATTCGATGCTCGCGTATAGGTATAATAGGCATTTTACTCGCACATTCGAACTGTCAAACATTCAATATTTATCGAAAGTCCGAAAATATCGAAAAACCGGGTCTGGAATAGTTCGAGAAGTCCGAATTCGTTCGAATTTGAATAGTTCGGCTCGAACTCGGGTTCGAGTTCTAGTCCATCTCTATCAATCATTGATTGTGATGTCAGCCATCACAGCCTTGATTGGTTGCATGGAGGGTGGAGCCAGCTTACTTACTTGGACTCAATAATTACACATAACTATCTCATTAGTAATGCATCAAAAAATGTGCTTAATATATCTTTTGTGGTTTTGGTCAAGTAACGGACATATGACTATTTTTTTGTTTTAAGGGTGAACATGCCTTTTAAAAAACCCAAGGAAGCTCTCAGTGATCCAACTACATATAGTCTAAAAATGATGGACTTTGTGTTACTATTTGAATTGAGGGCCGCTACTGAATGAAGCAATATGTCAGCTGTAATCTATCAAATCATAGATGTTTGGCACATACTCTCCTTTAAAATTAGACAGCAGTACATGGTAGAAGGGAAATATCTCATCTCAAATTCTTCTCATTGCCAAAATTTTGGCAAAATGTTGAGCTAGGTGGTTGTATTTATTCAACTTCCACTACTATGTTAATTTGTTAATGGTGAAAACGTGAATGCATAGTAAAATATTTCTAAAGGTGGAGCAAAAACTCTGGAAGTATAAGAAGACTTAACTAGCTTCCCTGTAATTAGCTCAGTATTCATGATTCCACTGTGGAAAATGAGATTCATTGGAATGTAGCAAGGTACAAACCACTGGTACCCAACACATTAATATTCATCTCACATTTGCAAACAAATAAACACCTAGTTAAATCCTCAAGCCTTTTGTGATACAGTTTTGTGGAAGATGAATCAAAAGTGGACAACACGTCACATGTTGCCTGCTGAAACATTTAAATGTGATTGTAGTGATGTGATGTTTTGCTTTGCAGCCTCAGGACCTTAAAGGATAAGTGCACTGTAAAATCAAGTTATGTTCATTTGGAAGCTGCAGCTTTAAAAATACTGTTGCCATATTTTTTTTTTACCTATGCCCCTCCAGAGCCTAGCTTTGTGCCTTGGAAGTTGCTGACATCTTATTACTGGTTTGCTGAATGTTAAGCTCCGCCCCTCTGAGATTTCCTCTGCTTTCTGCTGCTTGAGCCTCAAACAGTAATGCTTGTTAGTTCCGTGCACACGCACGTGCATGGAACTCACAGGCATTACTGTTTGAGGCTCAAGCAGGAGAGTGCACGGAACTCACAGGCATTACGAAAAGCGACATCATATGTGCAGTGCAGTGCAGTGAAGAATGCTCTGATTTGTATGTGGGGGAGACCAAACAGCAACTGCATCAACGTATGGCCCAGCACAGAAAGCCAATTCCTCGGGTCAGGACTCAGCCGTGTATCTGCATCTTAAGGCTTTATATAGATGTGAGAATTCATATTTTTGAAGTTTTTTTTTAAAAAAAGGGTTACTTTTTATTTATCTGTACTCCATGTTTGGAGGGAAATTATATTTGGTTTGTAATTGTACGTATGTTAGTATCTCGCTGTTGCATATGTCTTTTATTTTTATTTCTTTTGTCCTTTTCCATGGTGCCCTGGAAAAAAAATGGAATCATTTCTTCGAGTGAGTCTCGGTGGGTGTGATATTTTAAGTTTAGTTTGGATATTTGGTGTCTGTAAAGTTTTTTTTCATGTATTTATAGCGGTGTTCAGTATGGTATAAGGTAGTGGTGGTGTTTTTTTCTCGAATAGGGTTAGACCCATCACTGCTCGTAATGAGTGGTATGGGACCAGGCTGGATTCTACTGGGAGCCACGTCTTCAGTGTTTTGCCACCAGTGTTTTAGTGGTGCCAGTATTGATGCCTCGTAGTAATCTTTTATGTGTGGCATATCAAGTCCTCCTGCTAATTTGGACTTAATGAGGGTTGAGGATTTTATTTTGTGTTTTATATTACTCCATATGAAGTTATTTAGGGTTTTGTTGATTTGGGTAAAGAATGTGTTGGGTAGTTAGATTGGTATGGTTCTAAATAGATAAAGTCATTTGGGCAGGATCAGCATTTTGAATGCAGAGATTTTTCTGAACAGTGAGAGATATTTGATGTTCCATAGGTTAATATTACCTATTATTTCATTCAACATTGGTTCGTAGTTGTTTTTATAAGTGTTTGTAGAGGGGTAGCTAATATAGATTCCTAGATATTTTGTGTGTGTCTATGTTAATTCCTAGAATAGATGATTTTGTTTCATTTATTTTATATTGTGAGATATTACTGAAACTTGTGTTTGTTTTGTGTGGTTGAGGGAAATTTCTGGTTCTGTAAGTGTAAGGATAATATCATCAGCAAACAGTTATTTCGTATTGCTGTTTCCTATTTTTAGGCCTATTATGTTTTCGTTGGTTTTAATGCGTTCGACTAATGGTTCGATAGAAAGGAAAATAATAGAGGGGAGAGTGGACACCCCTGTTTGTTCCATTAGTTATATGGAAGGTTTTGGATAGCATCCCTGAGCATACAACATTTGCTGAGGGAGATGAGTAAAGGACCATAATTGTGTGGCTTATATCTCCTTGGAGTCCAAATTTGTTAATGACTCGTTCTAGGTAGGTCCAGTTAACTCTATCGAATGCTTTTTCCGCACCGATTGACATTAGAGTTAGCGGGATTTGGAAGTGTTCTGCATGTTGTACTAAATTAAATCAATTAAATTAAATAAATCAGATGTTTGTCTTCCCATAATAAATCCTATTTGGTCAGTGTTGATTAATTGTGGTATTATTCTGTTTTCAATACATTTTGAGTATATTTTGATATCTGTATTTAGCAATGATATTAATCTGTAGTTTTCTTTTATGGATTGGTCTTTGCCTGATTTGGGTATTGTGATAACTGTGGCTTGTAAATTTTCTGATGGGAAAGATTTGGTTTTTATAGCTAAATTAAAGGACAACTATACTGTAAAAATAAATTTTTTAAAAATCAAAAGCACCTGGGGCAAGAAGATAGGATTAATTATTCCCACCTCCCATTATTGTTTTGTTGAGGAGCTACAATATGTACAGTTTTCTTCTGCCAGGTTATGGCACTGGGCCATTCCATATTAAAGATAGTGCTAAAGCATTTAGGAAGATTGGCAGAATCAGTTTTCTTCATCCTGCTGCTCCTCATAGAAAGGATATTGGGAGTTAAAAAGCACCAATCCAACCTCCCTGCCTCAGGTACTTTTTATTTTAACTGTTTTTGAAAAAAACTTTATGCGCACTATAGTTTCCCTCTAAACATGTTTGTTAAATGCAGTGCAATGATAACGTTGTTTGTAATAGTCTGAGGTGAAACCATCTGGGACTTTTTTTGTGTTTTTTTTTTAGTGTTTTGTTTAGTTGTTTTATAGCTAGATTGGTTTCTTGTGTTGTTATTGGGTGGTTTAAGTTATTTAAGGTTTCTTGTGGTATTGATGGTAAATTTATTTTGTCTAAGAATTGGTGGATTTCTGTGATGTCTAGTTGTACGTTGTTTTGTTGTAGATTATATAGTTCACAGTAATAGGTGTTAACTTCATCTGCGATGTCTTGTGGGTTAGTTATTTTGTTGTTATTTTTGTTTAATAATTATGGAATTCTGCTTTTTGTTGCCCTTTTTTTGAGTTGATTTGCTAGAAGTGATGTTGGTTTATTACTTTTTGCATATGAAGTGGCCTTCAGCCTATGTAGTTGTTGATGGTAGTTGTAGAGGTTTCTGTTGTTGATTTCGTTTTGTGTTGCTATTATTTGTTGTTTTAAAGTGTTGGAGCGTTTTTTGTTTTCGTTTTCTAGGTGGTGTAGTTGGTTTAGTAGTTGTATGAATCCTTTCTCCCTTTTTTTTCTTTTCTCTTGAGGCAATTTGTAACAGTACTCCTCTTGTGAAAGCCTTATGGGCATTCCACAGGGTGAATTTATTTATATCGTTCACTTCATTGAGAGAAAAGATCTCTTTTATTTTGCTGCTAATTTCTGTTTTTTGGAATTGGTTATTAATGATATATGGGTTTCGTTTCCACATTATATTTGTTTGTTTGGCTTGAGATTCATGTATTTAAAAGAGAATAGGTGCACGGTCAGACCAAGCGATCTGTCCAATTTTGGCTTTTTTAAATTTTTGAAGTAACCATTTATCTGCTAGTCCATAGTCAATTCTAGAGTACAAATTGTGCCTTTTAGAATGATAGGTATAATCTTTTTCATTGATATTTAGTGCCCTCCACACATCATATAGGTCCTCGTTGTGTATAAAAGGATTTAGCAGAGTTGTTGTTCTCTGTTTCTAGTATCACAATTTTTGTCTGCTATTTGATTAAGATCTCCACATAGATATAAAAATCCCTTTGCGATTTTTTTAAACTTTTTTTAATAATTTAGCTACAAAACCTATGGTTTGAGTATAAGGGGCGTAAACATTGACAATGGTATACATTATTCATTTCACATACCAAGACCAGATATCTGCCACCTGGATCTTGGGTACTGTTAATCAACTTAAATGCTACCGTGTTTCTCATTGCAATTAAGACACAATTTTTTTTCTTAGGGCCATTGACCATAAAAATATTGTTGTAATGTTTGTTTTGGAGGGGAAGACAATCGTTAGTCTTGAAATGGGTTTCTTGTGAGAACATTATGTCCACTTTGTTTTGGTTCGCTTCCCTCTAATACAAAGATCTTTTATAATGACTGTTAAGACCTTTAACATTGAGAGTCATAATTCTAAGAAAAACATCCAACATATAATATTTGGTAATCATTGCATTTAAACATTTTTAGTATCTCCCCAGGGGGGTTATTTTCTTGTGGGAGGTAAAAGTGTGGCTTTTTGGGGTTGCGAGAGTATAGAATGGGTGTCCTTTACCACTATTTCCGAGATACAGGAACCTTTAGTAAAAAAGATATATAGATTGCAAGTAAAATTAAGGTACATGAACATTCTAACATTTGTAAACAGGATAAACATATTAAAGGGGAACTAAAGTCTCCAGACAACATTGTTCCAATAGACAGAACACATTCACAAACATACCAAAAGCTGTGTCTCACCTCTCCCTTTGCTGTGGCCATTGGGTGGTTTATGAAAATAACCTGTGAGTACTAGGGGTCAGCTCCCACAATCCACCTTAGCTGGGTAAACCCCCAGCTAAGTGTCTGTGTACAGGCATATGCTCCATAAAGCTCAACAGATCAAAACAAGGAAGTTGCAGCCTTGCTTCCTAGAAGCTGACAACCAATCACATTATTGCACAGAGATCCTCCCTCTTCATGACACAGAACAGGGATTTCAGTTTTTTGTTTTTAAACACATTCAAGGCTCCTGTCCTTACAATGATATAATCCTTTACTTTTTATACAAAAAGAAAAGTAATCTTTGTATTTCATAGATAGGATGGATGTAAGAAACAGAATACTTACATTTCAGCAAAAATAAAAATAAAAAGTGTGAGGAATAGAACCTGCAACTTGTACATTTACCCTGTCTTGCTAAAAGTGGAATTCTTACCTCTAGGCTAAGAGAGACACTATATAAACCATTGGTACACATAGAATATTGTAGTAGGAACATAATGGAAACAAAAAATAAAGATACATTGGGGGAATCAAACTCATAACCGTCTGAACTGTATGTGTCTAAACCTGGCATCTTACAAGGTGAGCCACACACTGAATAGCCGAAAGCCTGGGAACATTTAGAAGCTTTATCTTTGCATGGAATATAATAGAAACAAAAAAAAGGTTTAGCTGGGGTATAGAACTGTGACCTTCTGAACTAGTATTTTAATCCAGTGCCTTACCTGGTGCGCCAGCCATGAATAAGCAGACAAGCCAGTTACTTTGGAAGCTTATCTTTTGCTAGGAAAAGAATAATAAAAAAAAAAAGGAATATGGAATCCCTGATAACTTGAAAGCTGCTTGTTACCCTGCAGTTATTTTCCAGCAACTCACACTGACTGGTAAATAAACTGCAGGGTAACAAGCAGCTTTCAAAGTCTTATCAGGGATTCATATTGGTGTGTGAATTCTGTACAGAAAACACTTGTGCATAGAGATAGTGAATACTGGGGTCAGGGGGCGTGGTTCTTTGATGACTTCATGGGTGTGGGTTGACTGGCAACAACATGGAAGCCTTCTTATTTACAGAAATCATTCTCACATATACTAAATGCAAAGTACCACAGAAGATCTTACAATGTATAGGTGTTCTGGGGAGAAAAACTTTAATTAGGTTTTTGAAAATTTAAGTTTAGTTCTCCTTTAAACTGAAGTGGGTGGCAAATTAAATCCTCAGCAGATGTTGGGATTCTCATGCCGTGTTGGGGGTAAAGTTCTGTGCCAGTGGGCCTACAGGTTGTATATTGTCTATAATAGAGGGTTGTTTGTACTAGTTTATATATAAGCTTGTTAATTCTCCATTCTTTGTTTTTTGTCGAGAAGTTCAAAGTTGGTTAAAGTTGAGTTGAGTGTTGGAGTAGGTTGATGTTTAGATTTTGTATTAAATCAGCGTTTGTTATATTGTTCCCATTTTCTTGTTAGTTTGGGAGGTAAGGATTTCTTTTAGGTACGTGGGGAGTTTTGTGGGCTTATCAAGTCCCAGGTTCATAGTAGGTTTTCTAATGTTTTGGTCAGATCAGTAGCACTTCCACTATTGTTATAAAGTAATTTTGCCACAGGAGTGCTCCCACAGTCCCCATTTTGTGTGTATATTGTAGCAGAGTTTCTCTGCAGGAAGATTGACCAAGCTTTCATGTGGTAGTAGCACCCCCTACACGTCCCTTTAATTGGAGGTCTTATGCCTTGAATACTAATCATTGGATAAGAGGCCTCTTCCCTCTTTGTTAAAAGACAGTTGTTAAAAGTGAGTAGGGGAAGTGATAGCCTTTAATACTAATCCAATGCAAGGTCAGGGAGCCAACCTTCCCAAGAAAATGCAACCAAGCAGGGAGTGTCAGCCCAGATAAATGACCCATTGTAAATTGTTAGGACCTTCCATACTGGGGTTACCTTGACGTGGTTGGAAGGCTTTTCACTTTTATGCATAAAATTGTAACTAAAAACCCCCATGTTTTTACTGTTTGCACTAGCATAGATATTATGATATATGGGGCCCAGGAATGTGCATTGATCATCTCTTTTCTTGTTTGTTCATAGTAGTTTTTCCACTTCTTCTGGTGTTTGAATTGTATGGATTTTTCCTTCTCTTAGGATTGTTATTTTGGTAGGAAATCCCCATCTGTAAGCGATTTTATGTTTCCTTAATATGGAGGTGACAGGAAGTAGTTATTTTCTTTGAATCATGGTCATTGGTGAGAGAGTGTTGAACAATTGTATTCCCAGGAATTCTGCAGGCAATAGTGTTTTTTTTCTCATTTCGGACATTAGAGTGTCTTTGATTTTGCTGTTGTGTATAGAGATGTACTTTGGGTTCTAATAGAACCCAGTTTCGATTCGAATCCGGCGGTTTCGAAGTCCCGACCAAACTTTCGGAACTCCCGTATTTTTATCGGAAATTCGATAATTATCGAAATCGAAAGTAGATGATTATCGAAATCGAAGTGTTAACAAAGTGTATCGTAAGTGGGGATCAATTTCGGTAACCCTTAATAATTATACGAATCCAGGTAACCCTCGAAATCGTAAGTCCATCAACCCTCGAAATGAGCGATCGATTTCGGTAACCCCGAATTTTGGTTCCGATTTCCCAACCCTCGAATGTACAAGCTGATTTCGGTAACCCTCGTATTTGTGATATCAGTAACCTCGAAAGTAGTGTTCGATTTCAGTAACCCTCGAAAATAGCCCCGAAAGCTCGAAAACCCGATCGTGAGGAAAGATAGATTTTAAATGAGTTTTACTTATATTTACGGTTCCCCAGAATTTCCCCCAGTCCCTTTGCTATTAACAGTAACCTGCTATTACTATTTAATCCTTAAAAAAATCCAAAAACGGGACGAAACTCACTTTTGGCCATCTCTAGTTGTGTGCATGACAGGATATCTCTAGTTGTGTAGATATTTCGGCCATCTCTAGTTGTGTAGCATGACCAGGATATCTCTCGGTGCGTGGTTAGGTGGTCTTAGAGATTTCGGAAGTCTATAAAAATTGGTAATATAGGATTTATTGAAATCTTTGTCTAGTGCGGTGAACAATTTGGTGATATGGGATTGAATATATTCAGGTTTGATTTGTTCTTTGATTCCCCTGATTTTTATGTTCTTCCTCCTTGTTCTGTTTTCGAGCTCTACCAGTCTATTGAACATATATTTTAGGTCATAGTCCATAGTTTTGTGAGCCTCTGCTAGGCTGTTATGGGCCGAGATTACATCGTTGGTTTTGGATTTGTTTTATCGCACTCTATTTGCTAAGCTTTCCATGGAGTCTTTCATATCAGTGACAGCTTGATGTAAATCTTTACTTATGGCTTTCTGGAATGAGTCGAATAGTTGTGTCATTATTGGTATAGTGATTGGTGGGTCTTTATAGAAAATTTGGCTGGTCTTCTCTGAGTATTTTGGAGAGTTCAAGGGAGGTTTGTGGGATTTTAGTTATTGTTTGTTCTTGTTGTGAGTTATCATCTATATTGATAATCTCCATTTTATCTTTTCTTTTGTTGTTTTTGCCTGGCTGTTTGTCTGGCAGGTTTGGATTTGGAAGTCTTTCTTTAGGTGGATTCAGCTCTACCGAAGATTCAGATAGGGTATAATTGTTGTGGGTAGGGGTTAGTTTCTTGTTGATTGGAGATGCTGTATTTTATGAGAGCTCTGTACGGTTTGTTTCTTGATCTGGTTTATTTATTATTTTTATATTTGGAATTATATGGTCAGGAAAGCCATGTGGGTTTTGGTTTCAAAAATGGTTTTTCGTTTCTCTTTTTGGTTTGGGTACCTCTGGGACCATTTGTTGTGGGGAAAGTGCTTCTTTCTTTGAGTTAATTTTTTGTAAGGATGGTTGAGTGTACGTTTGTTTGATAACTAGCGCCATATTGTCTCTGTCATTTGATATAGCGTGGGTGGCCTGGTTGTGGTTTAGGGCCCTGTGTTTGGCTCCTTAGATTTGCCCACATTAATTGGGTATGCAGCAGGTTCAATGCTGTGTGCAGTGTCAGTGTGGGAAGGAGAAAGGTTAGAATAGTCACTTGCCTTTTTTATATGCAGCTCTATAATCACACTATAATCAGGAAATTCCTTTTATTTCTGCATCACAAAAAGCAACATTTCAGAGAACGCTCTGCTCCCTTCGTAAGGTGTATACACGGTCACAGGGGTGGCAGTAGTTACGTCACTGGAATCTCCCTGTATGAGGGATACAATAAACAGATGATTTTATAAAAATGTTTGTGATGTTTACTATGGTATGGCTGTTTAATGGTGCAGCGGCAATTTTCTATTTTTGCACTGATTGTAGCATGAATTTTACACTTTGTGGGGTCTGTGCCATTTCCAATTTTTTGGGGACATTGTACAGCAGACTCTATACAAAGTATTTTAACTTTTTGACTACCCTTTGGTACAAAACTGTGTTTGGGTGGACCCATGAGCCCCACTCATTGCTCCAGTAGTGTCACAAATTGAATTCTGTATCGTAGGAGCTCGGTAATAGGTGAAGCACCAGATTGTGAAATAAGCCATACACAATCTACAAAAACACATCAGACACAATAGCTTGGCTATATGCTATAGTCTCTATACATTTACAATTATAGTGATGTTGGTACAGTGTTTTGAGGTTGCACTGAGCCGCTTTTCATTATGAACCAGAGATGTTTACTCAAATTAAGTTTTTTTTAACATAGTGTTCCTGGAAGTACCACATAACAAATTATGGTCTTTCTTTTTTTTTGAAGTAGGTAATGCTGTGTAAAGCAGGTAATGCTGTGTTGGACACTCATGTAACATCCAATCTTCCAACCTCCTCCATACCTAAGTACCAAGGTTGAGAACTAAACCTGGGTTTAACCTAAACCCTTGGGTTTTGACTAGATATTCTGCATCTCTGTATTAAAGTAGTCCTGTTCTGGCCCCTCCCATGTGGTATGTTATAGCTAAAGATTCATAAATCATTACACAGGTACACAGGTGTTCTTGTATATGGGTACTGTAATAAACGGCGGGAGGCCGGGGTACTTACGAGTACGCTTTAGGAGGAGGCGCTCCGATGGCTGGTGGGATTGCAGAACTGGAGTACAGAGGACTGCTGGGAAGTGTAGGCTGAGGAATGGCGGCTAGGTGCTGCTGGAGAGAAGGCAGGATACTGGAACTGGCTATGAGTCTCAGGAACAGGCAAGGTAAACACAGATGCTGGTATGGCAAGGTAAGTCTCTGGAGCAGGCTAGGTAAGTAGTTGGTGTAGGTATGGCAAGGAGTCTCTGGAACAGGCAAGGTAAGTCTCTGGAGCAGGCTAGGTAAGTAGTTGGTGCAGGTATGGCAAGGAGTCTCTGGAACAGGCAAGGTAAGTCTCTGGAGCAGGATAGGTAAGTAGTTGGTGCAGGTATGGCAAGGAGTCTCTGGAACAGGCAAGGTAAGTCTCTGGAGCAGGCTAGGTAAGTAGTTGGTGCAGGTGAGGAACAGGATCCAAGGCAGGTAAGTACAAGGAGCCGGGGAGGTAGCTAACGCTACTATCAGGCACCGGGTCCAGGAGGACGCCGGTTTTTGAATTCTTGCGCTGCCCGGCGTGTCGGCGTCATGGCGGCATGACGTCTACAACGCCGCCCACCCGGAACTGCAGCGCGGCACGGGACTGGAGCGGCAGGCAGGGCCATCTCTAGACTTTTTGGCACCTGAAAGAAATTCCAAATGCTGCCCCCTCGCCGTGTCGCCAGAAGGGGTGTGGTTTTATAATTGAAATTGGGTGATGCTTTGTCCAGAGGTGGGGTGTGGCTTGTCGAGAAGTGGTAGGGGCTTTATACACACGACTGGTAAATAATGCCCAGTGACTGGTATTAGATGCCCTCAGTGACTGGTAAATGATGAACATTGATTTTTGATCTGAAAAGCTAATATTGATTTTGATCAAATGAATTGCCAGTCAGAAGAGGAGGCAATTCTGTTGTACAATGTAAGTCATGGCTACCCCTCCTATTTAAAGTGACAGGATCTCCCAAGAGTATGTGTTTATTAAAATCAGCAATTAAGGGTGCCCTGTAATCGGGGCCCCAAGCACATGATGCCAGGAAAAAAAATTCCTGGCATCAAAACTGCTGCCTCCTTACAGGGTGCTGCTCTGTAATGTACTTCACCTTGCCTCATTAGAGAGGCAGCCCTGGCGGCAGGTAAGTTTGTGACAGGTACAAAGCCATAGTAGTTAAAACAGCAAGATAATCTTCATTAAAGCAAATCATTTACTATATATGTGTGCGCTTTTTCTAAAAATGTCACGTAAATAAGACCACACAGATAATGGCATGTTTAAGTAGCCCCATACATTGTCAATAATGCATTTATGATGCCATGTAATGGTTTATTTACAGTAGATTTCTATTACTCGTTCGCGCGTAGGTACCATATACATTTTACTCGCGGATTCGATGCTTGCGTATAGTCTTTAATGGACACTTTACTCGTAGATTCGATGTTCGCGCCTAGATACCATGGACATTTTACTCGCGGATTTGATGCTCGCATATAGGTTTTAATGGACCCTTTACTCGCAGATTCGATGCTCGCATTCGCGCCTAGATACCATGGACATTTTACTCACGGCTTCGATGCTCGCGTATAGGTTTTAAGGGACCCTTTACTCGTGGATTTGATGCTCGCGTTCGCGCCTAGATACCATGGACATTTTACTCGCGAATTCGATGCTCGCGTATAGGTTTTAAAAGACCCTTACTTGCGGATTCTATGCTCGTGTTCGCGCCTAGATACCATGGACATTTTACTCGCGGATTCGATGCTCGTTTATAGGTTTTAATGGACCCTTTACTCGCGGATTTGATGCTCGCGTATAGGTATAATAGGCATTTTACTCCCACATTCGAATGGTCGAACATACGATATTTATTATAAGTCAGAAAATCTGGGTCCGGGATAGTTCGAGAGGTCCGAATTCATTTGAATTCGAATAGTTCGGCTCAAACTCGGGTTTGAGTTCTAGTCCATCTCTAACTACAAGCTTTAAGATGAGGAGCATAATTAGATTGTTAACAGATTCTTGTATTGTTACACCTGAATAATTTCATTCTGTACCTCTGTCTTTTAGGATCCATATTGCGTTTGTGAGTCTGTAGTCTTTACTTGGATATAAAATCTGCTGTGCTACCAGCTCCAAGCAGCTGAGACAGCACAGTCAGACGCAATTATGTGTGTAATATATTACAACACACCCACCTGTGAGTCTATTTACTCCTCAGTGAATAACAGACAATGACATAGACATCAAGCAAAGCGGACTACATACATCATTCTTTTATACACAAGACAGTGCTTTATGGCCAAACATATGCTTAAATACTTTATGCTTTAAAAGGAATTGGATGGCTCTTTAAAAGGCACATTAGAACGCCCCAGGGGTTCTGCAGTCCATGTATGCTGTGTGGTATTCTAAGCACTTATTTCAAAAAATGAA
The DNA here is from genome assembly GCA_019447015.1 of Hymenochirus boettgeri. Classification (NCBI taxonomy): domain Eukaryota; kingdom Metazoa; phylum Chordata; class Amphibia; order Anura; family Pipidae; genus Hymenochirus; species Hymenochirus boettgeri. The sequence goes on from CM033471.1 coordinate 87,418,577, forward strand.
ATCTCTTGATTTCTTTTTTCACTCTTAAAATGATCATTTACATTTTAATCTGTGAAAATTTTAAATGAGCATGGACATATAGTATGCAAACACTTCTGTCCAATCATGGCAGTTAATTTTCATTGATTTTTAAAAACTACAGTTGCCAAGAAAATTACGAGATTTTTATGTCTAAAGCTGCTAAAGGGCTATATTTGAACATTCCTACCTTATTTATTACTAAGTAAAAATTAGATATGTTATGTCTACAGCCACTGCATGACTGATACTTTGACAGCTCATTGCTGGGTTTGCTAGCTAAAGAGGTAGAAATATGATTTCCTTCCTAAAATCGATACCCCATCTTTACAAATGGGGCCCTGAGGCTTGGGTTACTCTGGGTAGACATAAAATTGGGCTCTGGGTGGAGTTATATAAAAGCTTTTATACAGGGGTGCTTCTAGGGATTGTGGCACCTGTGGAATTTTTTTTTTTTTTAAAGTGCTCCCACTCTGCCCGCATAGCGCTTCTGTTGTGAGTTTATCTTCCGGTTATGGGCATGGCTGAACACTTGGTAAATTCACACTTTACAAGGGGGTGAGGGAGAGAGATAGGCAAATAGATAAAGCAGAAGCTGGTGGATAATCCCATAGATAGATAGGCCAATAGAAAGTGGATAACTGGAAAGCTGGTGGATAACAGTCAAAGGGACACTGGTGGATGACAGTCAAAGGAACAGCTGAATATCTGAGAAAGAGACACTGGTGGATAATGGGGAAAGTAAAGATCACTGATCATATGATTGCTAGCATTGAAAGCTGAACCAATCAGAATTGTATTTGGTCCTTCAGCAAACCTATGGTCATTCAGCAAACTTATGAGTGATGGCAGAAGAAAGAAGAAGGAAGAAAGAAGACTCAAGCATCAAGAGGTGTGCAACAATGGCGACTTTGATTTGGTGTCACGAGCAAAGAACGAAGACCTGAAAAGGTCCTTTTTAGGACCAGGGGTGGTCCTGGTTTCAACTTGTGGGACCCCCTTATCAGAAAGGCTCTTATTAGAGCTACAAGGGCTCTTCTAATAGCCAATAGGGGTCCTGGTTTTGAGCTGCCCTATACAAAGTTCAAAATAATTTTGGAAAAATAACCAAACATACCGCCACTTCAAAGTCACAATCCAAAGTACAGTGTGGCTAAAAGGTAAAAGCATGGTAAAAGATTAATTGTATAGAGGTAAGTGTGCTAAGCTGTATACGCTGTAAAAGGAGTTAGGCAGCAAAGCATGGATGGAGAATAAGTATGTGTAAAGCAGGCAGCATCTCCTCAGTTAGTATATATCAGCAGAGTCTCAGATAAAACAATGTTCCACACTGCATATACGAAATGTACAAGCCACACCAGAATACAATACACCCATGTGCAGCTTGAGAAACAGAAATCTTACTATGCTTGTGAAGGTTCTAATTCATCCAGTTCATAGTATATCTGTTGTATTCAATTAGATCAACTGGACTTGAAGTTTAGTTCTTGAAGACGTTTCGCTAGTCATCCGACTGAAATCTTACTAGTAGGATAAGTGACTAATCACATGAGTTCTCAAGTAAACTAGAACAACCATGATTTATGAATATGCAAAGCACCAAGGTCATATTAAGCCAGTACTTGACTATAACGTTTTGGATCACTGGGGTATTTCTCATTGTTCCCAGAGTATTTAAACTGAGATTTCTACAATCTAGTGCTGAATAATTCCACCCTGTAGATTATCAGGATGGCAATAATATCCCTTTTTTGGGAAATGTTGCTTTTTTTTGTTTTTTTTACAGTTTTTATTGGTTTATTAATTGGTTTATCAATTGGTGTACATAGTAGTATTTTCTTTAGAATTGACATGTTTTCAGTGAACACCACAGTGCAAACCAGTAAAATCTAATGGACACTGCACTACTACTAATACAATGTTTATATGCATGGTATAAAAACATTCCACCACTAAGATATCACTACACAGTGTGACACTAACATATAACCATTAGCTGTGGCTTTAACAATGTAAGTAGCAAACTTAGAAACACAAAGAGATTTTTTTGTTAAAGTCCAGTTCTATTGTAATATTTCCATAATATTACCAGGACTTAAATAATACATCCAACAACATGTACTGTAACAGCAATGTTGTCTACAGACTAAAAACTCCAAACCCAATGCTATATTTTACATAGACAATCCTTTACAACATTCACATACCTTCTTTGCTGTTAACAGGGGTAATTTCCCTACATCCATTTTGACATTGCACTGTTTCCCTTTTCTATGTTTTACAGATAAGGAAACATATTAGCAGTATTGATTGTCATAAAAGGAATTGTTTACATTTAGTAATACCTTGATTTCACTGTTATGTCCCCATTTTCATGGCTACTTAAGCACAGAAGTACTGATATGCAGATAGTCCTGTCATTGTGATAGTATATTCATTTGGTTTCATCTTTTTGGAACTGTACAAAATAGAATGATAGTGTACATCCAATTTAATTTGCTTACATTCTGTATTACAGTTTTATTGCTTCATTCTAGTCTGCCCATCTCTATGGCTAAATGAAAACAGTTGGGTTATAAAATGTACAGTTTATAGTAAGCATAGCCACAATGTCACAGTTACAGTAGCTTTCTACTGCTGTTTCCTCACATTGGAGAACTTGCATAAGCTGAAGGACCCCATGCATATTTTATTTCTACAAATGATCACACATAAAAAACACATTATTAAAACATCGTTTTATTCTTGGTCTGAATATAATAAATGATTGTCCAGTACTAAAGGTTATTATGTTACTGTACAGTATGTTCTATATGAGCAGCAACCACCATTCATAAGGTTTAGAATAGGGAATAAGGATAGACAATGTGTATCATAACATTAACTAGCAACCTTCAACTGGTTAGTGGAAGCCAACTTTAATTATTACATAAGTATTTAGAATGATTAATGATTGTGACATTAATAGGATATCGCCTTCCTAAAGGCATGAGGCTGCCAGCTGGAACTATATACCTACGGTATCTTTTAATAAAAAGGGCAGGGGGAGGTCACACAAGTATATTAGACCACTGTTGTGAAGGGGCTAATACATAATACAAGTGACATTTAAAACATACATACAAGAGGCAAAATGTCACAGTGCTATACAGATAGCAACAATAAATATTTCCACAAAGATCAAAATGCCATAATAATTATTACCTCACAGACACAAAGATTTAATGGTACGGGCTGACCCTTTAATTACCCAGGGGACCAGAACCCGTAATACTTAAAGTTCTAGTTGATCTTGGGATTCATCCTGACATTTGTAACGTAATGAATCCCTTACTTTTTAAAGATTTTTTTTTCCTGCTCGATCACCAGTTAGGCAGGTTTTGTGGGTAAGCTAAAAACTAGAAGGACCTATATTTTAATTTAACTTCCACTACTATGTTACTATGAATAAAAATGGCCATGTACCATAAGCACAGTCCCTACTTAGGCCTCCTTGTTAGTCTGTATTATAAAGGCATGTATGATGTGGCTATAATGTTATTAAAAGTCAAGTGAAGGTTCTCATTCATCCAGGTCATGGTAATTCTGTGTTATTCAGTTAGATCAACTAACGTAATAGTCCAGCTATTGGAACAGGTAAATCCAGCACCATTCAAGTCTATGAAACCCACATTCAAATATTTCTTTGGCCTGAAGGTGTTACTAGCTGCAGAAGAGGCTGAGAAAAAGTAACAGCAAAAATTGCAATTTGTAATATAATAGTTAGAATGAATGTGGTTCAAATGCCCCAAAAAGGAATTCATAATTAGATTTTAGCATTTCTATAATGCTGTTCATTGGATAACAAAATATCAGTTTCATGGGGAAAATTGTGCTGTGTACAATTTGGGAAACTAAGACCATTGATAGCATTCCTTTGCTTTTAGAAAATGTTTTTGCAAATTACAAGCCCTTTTACCTACAACTCGATCTTTTCACTGTGTTATTTACAGCTTTGGGAGTTGGGCTTACTCGTCTTCACTGCTGTGGGCGGTGTTCATCGCTGTAGTTATAGTTGTTTTCAAATAGCAAAATGTCCTCTCTGTAAGAAATGCATTTTGCCTGCAGGCAGTACATAAGGTTAGGCCTTGACTTATTCCTGGCCTAACCCCCAAGAGAAAACAGAGAAGGAAGAACTGCAGGTAAAAATATCAGGTTTATTGTGAAAAAAGCAACTTTTTACATATTGCACTACCTCAGGGTAATCTTGTGTCAGGAAACCAAAGCTACAGTTAGTTTATATGCGTCGGTACCACTTTATCTTGTAATTGATAATGATGTTGTATTGTGCAATTTCTTGTGTCTTCTCTTGTTTATTTATTGAGTAGGTTTTCAAGAACGGAGATCTTGTATCTTTAGACTATGAAGACACTTTTTATGTTATGTATTTTCTTTCTTTTATTTTATATATATATATTTTTTGCCAGATTGTAGTTTTAATCCGTGCTCTATATAGGATTTATTCTCTTTTTGCTGTGATAAAGGTTGTGACCAAACCTCCTACGCTTCTATGAGATATTAACTTTGTCTTTGTAGAGATGGGGAATAGTTGTTTTTATATCTGTGTTTTATTTAGACATTTGTCACAATGCATTTGGAAATCTATCAAGTTCTCAAAAAATTTTGTGTGCCAAGAGACCAACATAATTATTAATTGATCGCTTAAAACAATCAATTTAAAATGACACTTTGCTATTCAAAGAAATATCCATCAACCCTTTTACTTCTATTGATAATACAATAAATAAATAAATAAATGTATGTTCACTTCACTTGGTTTTTACATAAAGCAAATGAATCCATTACATGCTTATTAAACCAATATGGATATAATGTAAGCAATACCTACACACAGGAAGATTAGAGATGGCCGAAACTCACTAGTTTCGTTCCATTATCGGATCCCCGGATCTCGGGAATCACCCAAAGATCCGAAAATTTGAAACTCGAAGATTTTCGATAATTTTCGAATGTACAGAGCTAATTTCGCAAATTTTCAAAAAAATCTCAAACATTCGAAAATAAGATCGGAGACCATTTTCAATTTTCCGATTGGATTTTCAAACGTTTGAAACTATTTTAGAAAATTATCGAAAATAGCTCCGTACATTTGAAAATTAACGAAAATGTCCCGAAATCCGGATGATCCTCCCTAATTCTGACGGATGATTCGGATTTCGGAACCGAGGAGTTTCGTGTTGGATCCGGGTTTGTGTCAGTACCAATCTCTAGAAGTATATTTTAACATGAGTTCCCATATGTCAACATTCATTTATTTATACCAACCATTTGCCATCAATCCCTATGTACCAGCCTTCCAATGTCAGTGTTCCCAAACTGTAGACAATGAGAAAGTCTCCGACAAGGTGAAGCTGACACAAGGTTCAGTCTACTATTGTTTGTATTTAACCTTTTTGACGTCAACCTGGAGCTAGACTGCGAATACAATACATAGAAAATAAATCACATGACTTTGACAGTGCTGCTGATTTGGAGCTGTTCTTCCCCCAAAGTTTTCTGCTACAGCTAACCACTGGCGCGGTAAAAGTATTCTAAAATATTACAAAGACAAGATAGTAATTCAGTGTGCACCACTAATACTGATATGGCAACACATACTTGTGCGGTGCTATCAGGGACATATCTACTAGACTATAAAGAGTACCTTAGGGTATCAAAACCTTTGTTGCACCAATCATTTAAATTGACCTATTTAAAAGATGCAAACATACTAAACCAATACAAAAACCAATACAACCCCCCCCACACACACACACTGTTGAAAATGCTACCGGTGCATGCCCCGTTTCCAACAGTCCCACTGACAGTCTCCTGGGAAACCTCCATGAGTAGAGTTCCATACTGTGAGCCGTGTGCCAGAAAGTTCTGTACAGAGTCAATTGGCCTCTAAATAACCAGTCACTGCAGTAAGGGGATCACTGCAGTAACAGGTGCTAAGAATGCCACTTATTGGGACTCAAAACAGGACTCACAATTGATTATGCCTCCCCAGACTCTCCGGGTGCTGAAGCAGTCATGTCCACCCAAAGTCTTCCCCCCGTCGTGCCTGTTAGGTTTTTATATATTCTGTATAATCACCTAGCCTAATAGCAGCCATTTTGTTTTTCAACGCCATTTTGTGTCCATATTACTTAGTCTGTTTTTCTCAAAATGTACCAAGCCCAAACTGTTTCTCATGGCCATAGATAATACGTTATCTCAAGGTCTTTTGCCTCCTACATTCCAAAGGTTTTAGTACGTCATCGGCAGACACTGTATCTGGCCACGCCCCCTTTTTCTCTTTGTGAAAACCCAATGTAACGTGTGAATAAACTGAGAAACTGGGTCCTACTCCACCATGCGTGTTGTGTGATCCTTTCTCCCAGCGCTGAAGGTCTCTAAATGGGTCTGACAGGCATCAATCAGAGTCCGGGGGACTAGTGAGGATATTTATTCTAACAGTGCCCTTGCACCTAAATGTCCATCCTCCTGAACAGCCACGTATAACTCTCAGACACCAATACCAACTGCTTGGGCCCACTGCAGTGATCCCCTTACACAGTACTCTGTGTGACTGGTTATTTAGAGGCCAATTGCCTCTCTAAGGTATTGTGCTGTCTGCAATTAGGGTGTCTATACCCTAAGGTACTCTTTTATTCTAAAATATTGTTATTGTTTTTTTTATACTTCTGCAGATATCTTTTCTAAGGAGAACTGACTGCAGTGCATTGCATTGATCTATATTAGTGAATATTAATTCACTTTTATATGTGTTTTATCTTTTGTTAGAATTGTATGATAGGCTAGCTGAATTTATAGTCTCCATAAAAAGTTTGATATATAGATTAAGTGGCTTATTGTTCTTCCAAGAATAGACTGTTCATTTCTTGTGGCAGTAGAATTTCAAACTTTCTATTGTGTTCAGTGCCAGAGAAATGTTAAGGATTTCCCCCTATTTGGCTTAGTGAAGAATACAGTTTAAAAGCCAGCTGTAGTCAGGGCTGGATTTATACCTTTTTTCTCCTCTAGGCCAGTTATCTTTTTCCCTCCACCCCTTCGTGGACTGACCCCCAAACAGTGACACACAATTCATTGCTCCCCCTCCTTAATCCTAATGTAAAAGCCGGAACACATAGTAAGTGCATTTGTTGGTTCCGGTTTTTACTTTGCAGTGAGGAGAGAAGAATCCAAAATAAAATACCTGCAGTATTGGCTTTTGGGACTGTTTGGCACTGACCTTCTAATCACACAGTTCTCTGCGATACACTGACAGCTCCGCCCAGTGTCCAAGCCACACCTTAGATGTAACAAAAGCTTCCATGTTGTTGCCAGTACAATTCATAGCCCATGTTGGCTTCAAAGAGTCACGCCCCCTGACCCCAGGATTCACTGTCTCTGTGAATCCTGTGAGTCTCTGTGCACAGAGTTTCTAACTTCTGTTTCCAGTGATAAGATAATGCTTCTAAAAGTACCTATGCTCATTGTTGAGTTGCTGGTGGCACACCATGGAAATGCCATGTTTTTGGGAACACACTGCCCAAGAAGTCACAAGTTCAAACCCCTAGTTATTTATGAAACAATGCAACATTGCTTTTTTTGTTTCCATCATCATTTTAGAAAAATATAAAGTTTCTACATATCTAATGTATTTATTTAGATCAAATGGACTTGAAGTTTAGTTCTTGAAGACATTTGCTAGTCATCCGACTGGCTTTCTCGATTCAGAATGACAATGGCAATTATGTACCCTGGAAAATCCCAATTAGCATATCACAGCCAGGTTTTAAGGGCGGGATTGCATAGTGGCTAAGAGGTGTTATAGGAACGCCCAGGGTAAGGTGTCAAAACAGCATTGTACATGGCAGACAGTTGGTGTTGAACCGCCCCAACTCTATTTAGGCTTGGTTTCTTTCTTTTCACATAAATGGCCTCCTTAACACCTCTCTTGAACCAGTCATGTTCCTTTGCCAATATGTTAACATTACAATCTTCAAAGGTATGTCCTTTATCCTTAAGATGCAGGTACACGGCTGAGTCCTGACCCGAGGAATTGGCTCTTCTGTGCTGGGTCATACGTTGATGCAGTTGCTGTTTGGTCTCCCCCACATACAAATCAGAGCATTCTTCACTGCACTGCACTGGATATATGATGTCGCTTTTCTTGTGTTTTGGTATTGGGTCTTTCGGATGTACCAATTGCTGCCTCAGTTTGTTGTTCGGTTTAAAGCAGACAGGCATACGGTGTTTTTTGAAAATTCTTTTTAATTTTTCGGAGCACCTGCTACATATGGGATTACCATGTTCTTTCTCCTGTCTTGCTTTTCCCCTTCACTGTTGGTATTCGTGCTCTTTTCTTTCCTTCTACTTCTTTTAACAAAGGCCCAGTCTGAGATGTTTCATTTCTTTAGCCTTCGCCTCTGTGCTAGTGGGGATGTTCTCAGCTCTGTGTTGCAGTGTTCTGATGACACCCAGCTTGTGATCTAAAGGGTGGTGGCAGGGCCGCCTTTCTAATGAGGCAGGGTGAAGAACATTACAGAGCAGCACCCTGTAGGGTGTAGCAGTTTTCAGTTTTGAGGCCAAGAAAAAAAAAGTTTTGGGCTTTTTTTTTTTTTGCTAGGGTGGCCCATAAATGCCATTTGTAAAGGAACACACATTTTCGGGAAGCACTGTCACTTTAAATAGCAGGGCAAGCCATTACTTTCATTGCACAACAGAATGCAGGTACAACTCCTCCCCCTCCTTTCTGACTAGCAATTAATTTGATCAAAATCAATGTTTGTTGGCCCTGCAGATCAAAAATGTTGGGCATCATTTACCAGTCACTGTGGGCATTATTTACCAGTTAAAGCCCCTTCAACTTCTGGACAAGCCACCACCCAACTTCCAGATAAAGCCTCATCCACTTACACTTATAAAACCACACCCCTCTGGCGGCGAGGGGGAAAAAATTTAGGTGCCAAAAAGTCTAGAGACGGCTGCCTGGGTGGTGGGAGTCAAACATCAAATACTGATCTGTGTGTGTTGGTTTTCTGTAAACCTCTACTTCCAGTTTACCATTTTCCTTAACATCTACCAAGCAGTCCAAGAAAGCCAGTTTGTTGTTTTGTAGCTCTTCCCTTGTAAATTTGATGTTTTGGTCTACCGCATTAATGTGTTCTGTGAAAGCTTGTACTTCCTTCTGGTGGATTTTAACCCAGGTGTCATCCACATATCTGAACCAGTGGCTGGGTGCTATGCCCTAAAGGTATTAAGCGACTGTTTTTCTACCTCCTCCATGTAAAGGTTGGCCACAATGGGTGAAACTGGAGATCCCATAGCACATCCGTGTTTTTGCTTATAGAACTTATCCCTATATTGAAATAGGTGGTATTCAGGCACAGTCCAGTAAGGAACACACCTGTTCTGGGTTGAGATCAGTTCTGCTGGTAAGAGTGCTGTCAGGCCTAGCCGTTTTCTCACCATGTCATCAGCCTCCTTGGTGGGTATACAGGTGAAGAGAGATGTCACATCATAGGACACCATAGTTTCTTCTGCACCGAGTACTATATCTTCAATCTTGTTGATGAAATCCTGAGAGTTCTGGATGTGATGCTTAGAACTGCCACCAATGGTCTAAGGACATGTGGCTAGGTATTTTGCCACCTTGTATGTTACAGAGTTGATGCTGCTGACTATAGATCTTAGTGGTTCCCCTTCCTTACGTATCTTTGGGTGTCCATATATGCATGAATGTGCCTCACCAGGGTATAGGCGATGATACATTGCTCGATCAATGGCTTTATACTTTTGGAGCTGTTGTAGTAAGTCTATGACCCTTTTCTTGTAACGGCTGGTGGGATCCCTTGTTAAAGCCTCATATGTGTTGTTATCGGCCAGGAGCATGGTCACCTTATCATGGTAGTCTGAGGTGTTGAGTACCACTATGCTTCTTCCCTTGTCTGCCGGTAGAATGGTGATACTGGAATCTTTCTTGAGGGATGAATCTTTCCTGTGTGGTCAGGTTAGATGAAGGAGTTTTAGCACTGGCTAAGGCTGCAGATACCTTCAGGCAAAGTTGTTCTGCCTCACTCTGTGGTACCTTGTGGATTGTGGATTGAAGCTTCTGTGGCTGCTATAATATCCACCACAGGGATGGCTTTAGGGGTGATGGTAAAATTCAAGCCCTTAGCAAGGACTTCCATTTCTGCCTGGGTCAGGGTCCTGTTAGACAAGTTTCTCACCCATTCCTCCTTGTTTAATGAAGTAACACTTCCCTCCCTTTGTATCCAAGGTAGTTGTTCTCCTTTGGGGGTGTTCTGGGATGAGACTAGCAAAACGTCTTCAAGAACTAAACTTCAAGTCCAGTTGATCTAATTGAATACATCAGATATACCATGACCTGGTTAATGATAACCTTCACAAGCATAAATTTCTCATACTTATACAAACTTATACATAGCAGCTCTGTTTTTTTATTTATTAACCAGTGCGAATTGCTGACAGCCTTCCTGGAGCAATGCAAAAAAATGATTTTACTGAAATGTACTTGCATCTATTGCATCTGCAGTGGTGGTGTGCTGCTAAAAGTGCTGGTTGTGGAAACAAACAGACCATTGGACACGTTCAATTCCCCAGGCTTAGTTTTTTTTGTTTGTTTCTTTCTATTAGGTTTCTAGCAAAAGATAAAGATTCTACATGTACTGATATCCCATGTTGTAGCCCTTGTGTCATAGAGGTAGAAAGGTTTCTTTTTAGAAAGACACAGTATACAAAGTTGCCGGTTCGATTCCCCATACTATTTTTTACTAAAATGTTAATATTCTGTTTCTTACATTCATGCTAGCAAAGAAATAAACTGCAGATTACTTTTCTTTTTTTTGTATGAAAAGCAAAGGAACTCATCATTGTTAAGGACAGGAACATTTGTAATATGTTAACACAAAAACTGCTCTAAAATCTGTGTTCAGATTTCAGTGCAGGTCAGATGATCTCTGAGCTGTAACATGATTGGCTGTCAGCGTCCAGGAAGCAAGGCTGCAGCTTCCTGTGAAGTGTACTGCGTTCACTTTGCTGGGTGTTCCGAGATAAGGTGAATTTTGGGAGCTGGCCCCTAGTACCTACAGGTTATTTTCATAAATCACCCAGCATGCAAAGCTTTTTGAATTTTTGTGAATGTGCTCTTACTATTGGGGCAATGTTGTCTGTAGACTTTAGTCCCCCCTTTAAAATAAGGGTAATAAAAGCATGGTAACCAACAGTAGATGGCTCAGGCACCTGGGAAATAATCAGGGGAGCACATTCAAATCACCAAAATGTAAAAGAACCCAAACTTTTTGTATTTTCAAGGTTATGGTCGTATTTTTGAGGGTTACCGAAAGTAACCTCATATGTTAGGTAATCCTCAAAAGAATGATCAAAAACTTGAAAATAGTTTTCGATCATGCTTTTGAAAGTAGTCTTGATAACCCTCAAAAGTAGCTTCGTAATTTCAAGAAACACAGAATTTTCAATATCCAAAAGTTACGCCAGAACTTTAGACTTTCAGAACCAGAAGTTACTTGTTCCTTGTCCCTTGGACCCGGATTCCAATCTCTAATCACTAAGACAACCCCGTTTTGAGGGGCCTGTCCCTTTGTCCTGGACCACCAGCATATAGAATTGGGAGATATGCATAGTTCCCCAACTATTGACTACATTTAATACTATTAAGAAAATGTTTTGTTAAATGTCCATTATTATTGTAAATCACAAATTTCTTTTTTTTAAAGTAAATGAAACTAGAAATACTAAGGGGTAATAAATAAAAATATATATTTATCGAATGACAAAGCTGGGCGAAGAAAATCAATGGGGAGGTAGCATGGCAACAAGCCACATTTTTATAAAAGACTACTACCAAAGATGTCGTTGTATTCTTTATTTTTATAATGCAGCAGCAGTGGGACTGTTTGGCAATATACAAACATTATTTCTTGAATACATAATGTGCATTGTCTATTGACTGTCATGATATTTCTGTATAACAATGACCAATTTGTATGTGGTATCAAGTCACTGTGTTGCTTTATACACAGATATAAACAGCAGATGCTGGTCTATTGGACACCCCTCCTTTTGTTGTCTCCTTCTTCAGTACTTGTCAAATGTATGTATCTTAATTGGGTTGGCAAGAAGAATGTTGCCATGGGGACAGTGCCATGCACAGCCACTTGTAGTATAGTCCTATTTAAAAATAAGATCTCTTTTGTTTAATTTAGCAGCTTACAACAATCATTTCTCCATAGACTTTCTATCAGTAATGCCATATAATTGCAGCAATTAAGATTATATAATTCAATCTGCCAGTGGCACAACACTTATTACAGTCTGGTATCATTCATAATAGACAGGCTTTCACATTAGTATTTCTGAATATTAAAGCAGATTTAATTTTATATTTTGGTCAATCCTGTAAGAGTGGATTGGTGAATGGAGAAAGTACACAGACGGCAAACAATAAGACTTAACATAGGAAAATGCCTATGCCCAATGCCTTACAGGGGTCTTTTGCAGACATTTCTTGTGCTAAACTTACTTGTAACCTGTAAACACATCAAGCATCCTATATACATTTCTAGTTTGGTGTTAAGAAATCCTCTATTTAATAACCAAATGATGGGTTAAAGGGTATCTATACTAAAATCGAATTTTCAAAAAATATACCTTTATCCAGCAAGATCCCACTGCTTCAAAACTTTTTTCAGATTTTAAATCTGGGGTGTAGATCCTGAGAAATCATCATTTAAAACAAAGCATTTACAGGGAAAGACCTGTCACTCCAGGAGCAGAAATTGTAATATGTGACCCATTGATGACCTCTTACTAGGACCTCAGCCTGCCTGCCAGCATACTTTCTGCAACAATTAAGAGAATCAGCAGTGAAAAGAAGGCAGGGGGAGGGAGGGGGAGATGTGTAAGCTGAGCATTGTCCATTGTGAGGCTGTGTTGCAGACACTAAAAGAAGGCAGTGAGTATGGGAGGGTGGGGCAATTAGAAGCACTCACTAAACATTAATAATTTAATAACAAAGCAAGCACAGATAAATGTGAGTACCACCATTTTACTTCTCTAAATTGTAGTTTCAGATAATGTAAAGTTGTTGTTTCAGTGAGTATAGTGACCCTTTAATAAATGCAAACAATCACTTTGGTCCCTGGCTTGCTAAATGCTAAAAAAAAAAAAAATCAAATGCCATTACATAAGAGGATGCTTCTTAAAAAAGAACAAGATGTAGAGATGAGTAGGATTGCAAAAGTTTGTATTAAAGGATTTATGATGGGAGAAAGGTTGTGATTAGAGACGAACCCAGTTCCGAAGTGGATTTCACAGTCTCCACAGAATTCGGGCTTGCAGATTTCTGACTTTTTCGGATTTTTCTGAACTATTTTCAAAATTTTTCGAACATTCAAAAATGTTCCAATTTAAAAACTCCAATATTTCTACAAATTTCAAGTTTAAAAGTAAAAATTGTAAGCAATTTCTACGCAGAATGCCAAAACAGAAAGCGCATGAAAGTTTCCAGTACTGGACAGTGTTTTTTCCCAGGTCCCAGAGCCATTTATTGTAAGTAAACATTGCTATTTATACATTTTGTATTTTTTAACTCCCATTGACTTCAATGGTTCCGATTTTCTCAAAACGGATTTCTGTGAGTTCATCCATCTCTATTCATGAGAATGAAAAAAATCTTTATGGAGGCAACATACTGTATGGAGATGTATGTGACATACCAAGGGGCTATGTATAAAAGTTCACAACTATGAGTATGCAGTATGCTAATGCAGTATGTACAGTATGCTATAGGATTTATTTGATAAAATGATCAATAGGAATACGTACAACTAATTCACATTTAATTGTTTTGCTGAAATCTTTTAATCCTTTAAATTTGAACAAAAACAAAACACAAACATTTATTTGAAATTTGTGCTCCTCTTGCCACTGGTCCACTTCAGAGCTGGGACATGTGCAGTTTAGCTGTTCTCTTCACATAGCTGTGGTGGAGGGGTAGTAATAGCACTTTCTCTCCCTCCATGTCCTGTGTAGAGATGTTTGAAACTGTTGAGTTTCATTCCATTTTCGAAAATGTTGAGTTTCATTCTGTTTTCGGGTTCCGTGAAACTCGGGAGTTCCGAAAGTTGTCGGGACTTCGAAACCCTCAGATTTGATTCAAAACTAGGTTCTATTAGAAACCACATTACATCTCTAGTCCTGTGTAGCAGACTGGACATACTATAAGTAGAGATGGACACAAAACCGAACTTGAACTCGAGTTTGAGGCGAACTTTATGAGTTCGGACAAACTCAAACTATTTAAACTAGTTTGGGTGCAAACTAGTTCGTTTTTCAGGACTCCCGAAAATGCGATAATTTTCGAATTTATGGACCGTTCGCTAACCCTAGAATGTATAGTTCGCTAACCCTTGAAAGCATCATTCGTGTTTCGATAATCCTCAAATGTATGGATGTTTTCGCTAACCCTAGAATGTATGTTCGCTAACCCTCGAATGTAGCCTTCGATTTTCGGTAACCCTCAAAAGTATCGTCATTTTCGATAACCCTCGAATGTATAGATCGTTTTCGCTAACCCTCAAATGTATCGTTCATTGACCCTCGAAATATTGTCTTCGTTTTCGGGAAACCTCGAATTGGCCCTAACCCTCGAATGTACGCTTGAGGTAACCCTCAAATTTATGGTTCTATTTTCGGTAACCCTCAAAGTATCATTCAGTAACCCCCAAATTGACCATAACTTGCACATTTGCCCCTCGTGTTTAAGAAGTTTTGGTGATAGTGACATGTCCCCAGACCATTTCCCAGGTGCCACAGCCATTTACAGTAAGTTACCATTGTTGGTTTAGCTGTATCACTCTGACTTTTTAAACTATCACTCCCCCATTGACTTAATGGGTCCAAATTTGAACTTTCGAACTTTTACTGAAGTTCGAAACGAACCGAACTTTATGAAGTTCAGCCATCTCTAACTGTAGTAACGTTTAGAAAACAAAGTTGAAGATTACACTACATACAGTACAGGGCTAGTAGTGAGGCTACTTTCTACTGGGTTTTATATAGGGATATATAGGGATAATAAAGGAATAGACATCACATAAAAAAAAATCATAGTCTATTGCAAACTCATGAGCTACGGTACATACCAACAAACCAGAATTCTGAATTTTTCTGTTAATCTTATTTTCTGGTTGGAGTGGAAAATTGTAAATGTACTAAGAAACATATTCTATTCATGGTAGGTCAGTAAATATATGTCTATATACATCTGCTAAAAGCCAATCCATGCAATCACCTACCATTTCTTATAATAGAATTAAACTTATAACTTTTTTCAGCTTTTCATTCATTTAGCAGCAATGGATTTTTTTCTCCAACTCTTTGTAGTTTGCTTCCCTCCTTTTCTATAACAAGTCCCCCGATGTATGAAAAATACTTTATTACATCGCCGCTCCCTTCTCTCTTCCAAGCTTGACAGAGAATGCTAACATAGCTCATTCTTCTGTGATTTGTGTTATGATAAAAGACTTGTGCTGTGAAGCTTTTACTCATTTGGCATGGGCCATATATATTTTCTTTTTAAATTCACAGGCAGTTTGGTTGGAACTATTAATAAAAATGATATGAAACTTTTACATTTATGAATTTACCATAAGCCGGCCAGGATCCTTTAAAGTTATGTTGTATTGAAACAGACGAGTCATGAATCTGTTATTTGAAATATGGAATGGAGTTCTTTGATTCTGTTTTTTATGGGGAGGGATTATATCAATTCTTCTTTTACAGGCCTCACAGAAATGGCTATTAATGACTAAAATGCTGTAGTGCCTTTAAATCGGCCAACCATAAAATGCCAACAACCTTCCTGCTGGATCTATAATTCACAAGGAGGTAAGGGTCACTTATTCCCATTTTCCTGTAAATAATAGTACCCAAGTAATGCAGGTTTAAACTTACCTGCCAGCGCTCCACTCTTGGCTTCTGAACAGCAGATGAAGCTCTGTCCCGACCTGCTCCTATTGTTCAGCTATAATATAGATAGCGCCAATCAGATGTTTTTTACCCTGCATTTCGTGGATTCTATTATTCACAGGGGATGATCTTACCTCTCTGTAAATATAAGATCTAACAGGGAGGTAATTAAAATCTACAATGTATTGTCCCTTTAATCAGTAAACTTATAGAACCTGTAAAAAGTATCTATCTAGGCTGAAATGTGTAGGTGCTTATTAAAGATGATTTTTTGGAGTTAAGACATTTGAGTGCATTACAGTGGAGTGCTATCCGTGGAAGCTTTTATATATATTTTTGTGAATGTGTCAGGACTCAGGAGCTGCTTTTTGAATCCATCTGGTCTCAGAAAGTATTGCACTGTACATAATGTTGCTTATTGTTATCAACAAGAATATTTGGCTTGTTTTTAAATGGTTTTACTTATTACACACATCATATGTGGATTTTTATATGTATTTTAATAATTGTTTTGATTTAAGATGTGATTTCTCTGTGATGGGTGAAGTGTATTGCACGGTAGGTGGTAATAAAATGGGGTAACTTACCTAGGGGCATATTTATGAAGCAACGATAATAGCGCCAAAAAATTACCGCCGCACATCGCGGCCGCGAAAATAGCTACATCGCCAAGCCCCCCGCCCCGGCCGCTCCCGGAGGGAAGGAGGGAGCCGCTGGGAGGGGTGGAGGCTCCCTCCAGCGGGGCCTTTTGGGGCTTAGGGGTCCCGCAGCTC
This sequence comes from Hymenochirus boettgeri, assembly GCA_019447015.1. Lineage (NCBI taxonomy): Eukaryota > Metazoa > Chordata > Amphibia > Anura > Pipidae > Hymenochirus > Hymenochirus boettgeri. Next base: position 87,435,409 of record CM033471.1, read on the forward strand.
GAACCGGGACCCCCCCTCCCGGCCCTTATAGGGGCCCTTGCGGCACTGACAAGTGCTTTGGCGGGGTCCCGCAGCTCGAACCGGGACCCCCAGTGCGGCTCTTAAAAGAGCCCTTGCGCGGCGTCTTCTTTCTTCCAGTCCCGCGACACCGCTCCGCCAGGCCGCCAACCCCTGAGAGGTACCCCTGCGGCCGCCAGGGGTACCCCCGGCGCGCGGCGACCTCAACGAGGCCGATGTTGCCGGCGTCTTGATCCGCGCGACGTCTTGGGCTGGCGACACCAACCCCACTCAGGTCGCCGATGCCAGGCAGACTCACTGCGGCCGCCAGTGAGCCCGCTGGCACCGCCGGCCTCAGTGGAGCCGATGTTGCCAGCCGCTTCTTTCTTCTTTTTCAGCCATCTACTGCAAAGGCATCTGAGTTCCGCGGCGGAAAGCTCCTCTTTATATAGGTTTGCAGAAATCCATAATCCGTTTCTGATTGGTCATTTTTTAATACTTGCTTTACATTAACCAATCAGATTTCTGGAAAGTTCTGAAATCTGATTGGTTAATGTAAGCAAGTATCAAAAATTGACCAATCAGAAACGGATTATGGATTTCTGCAAACCTATATAAGAGGAGCTTTCCGCCGCGGAACTCAGATGCCATCGCAGTAGATGGCTGAAGAAAGAAGCAGCTGGCAACATCGGCTCCGCTGAGGCCGGCGGTGCCAGCGGGCTCACTGGCGGCTCACTGGCGGTAACAGGTAAGTATCGCCGCGAAAGGTTAACGCTTCGTTAACTTTTCGCGGCCGTTTTCGGACTTTTATAAATCGCGGTAAACGCGATTTATGCGTTAATGTCCGCGAAAACGGCCGCGAAAAGTTAACGAACCTTTATAAATATGCCCCCTAGTGATGTAACATCCTGATGATGGCCCGTGAGCAGGATTGAAACCCGTTGATGTTAAAAAATTATCTTTTTGAAAGTATCTGAAAAGTCCCATGACTGCTATCTTTATCTGATATCCTGGATATGCTGTCTGTGCACCCCGGCGGCTGCTAGAGTGGAGTGCTCACCAATTATCCTATGTATATCATATTACACATCATATTACCTGCACACTGGCATACATGTACAGTATGTATGTATGTATGTATGTATAGTTTATTTATAAAGCGCCACTTGGGGACGCAGCGCTGTACAGTAACAAAATACAATAAAGGGGAACAATACATAAATAGTTCAGTAAATAAATATATAAATTATATGAGCAGAAGTGCTAGAGCTTTGCCAATATAAAAATACAAACAACTTTAGAACATATAGATTAGCACACATAGAACACTTATGTGCTTACTTCTATAATCCAAGGTGGCCCAGGTGCAACACAGCCCCAGGCCCTTCGTGGAATAACAGGTAAGAAATTGTCCCACTGCACCATTAATGGAGACTCCAGTTAAACCGGTACATAGGGCGGAATGCCCAATAGAAGAAAGCAAGCTTATCACTCACCGCTTCTGTCTCTTGGTCCGGGTGTGAGATTGCCCCGAACCCTCCGCTAAAGGTTCTTATCCAGATAAAACAAAGAGCAATCAATCCATCAGACAAGGATCCACACGTACGCTTATAGGTAATAAGAAATAACTACATTTATTGCAAAGTCACGGTACACAAGCCCGTAATGGCTTACAAGGTGAACCGCCTGACACATTTCGGGCGAAGCTCTGCCCTTAGTCATAGGATAGAGCTTTGCCACAAGAGGAAAGGAGGTCCCTGCCCCATAGAGCTTACAATCTAGTTTGGTGGGTAACATACAGAAACAATGGAGTAGGTATGACTGCTGGGGTTTATACATTATAAACAAAGGGGTTTTAGTATACATTACTGTGATCACATGAATGAAAAGCCTTCAAACCACATCAAGGTAACCCCAGTCTGGAAGATCCTAACTTCTAACATTTTACTTCAATTACGATTAGCAAACTTTTGCATTACTCATACTTGCACCCTGGATCCTTATAACAGGCTCTATCACTTCCCCCCAGCCCTTTGGCTTTTTAAAATGTGGGAAGAGGCCGTCCACCCAGTGCTTTAAATTAAAGGCATAGGACCACCCATTAAAGGGGCGTGTTGGGGGTGGAAGCTTGAATATGCTTTCTAGTAAATACATAGAATAGAAGGATTGTGGAAGCACTCCTTAGGCTAAATAACAACTACATTTTGTGGAAGTGCTACTGATGGTGGTTGGATGGTGGTTCATTCATGTGATCACAGTAATGTGATCACACCCCTTTGTTTATAAAGTATGCCAGTTGCAGATAATATGAATGTATGGGGCCCAGGATGTGCATGATATATTTTCCATGTTTGTATAAATGTTTGACCAGTGAGTGTGCCTTGAGAAAGGTCCTAGACGCTGTACTGAAATATATATATATATATATATATATATATATGCTCAAACATTGGTTATAGTATGAGTTGTTCAGCCACAAAACCATTAATTACTTGACTTTTTCTATTCAAAAGTGATCGAGATTATACTGTTATTTGTCATGTCAGATTTTAAATAGGACACACAAGAAGACTTCAACAGCTTTCAGCTTCAATATTATGCAACATGGGCTTTAGTGAAATAGTAAATAGTGAATACCAGCAACCTTACTAACATCACAAACTGTAAACTGCTTAGAAAAGCACTTTTAGAAATGCAAAACCCACACGTGAATACAGATCTATGGTATTTGTTATGTATGGCCAATGCACGTAGAACAAAAAGAAATGCTGACAAACAGCTATGTACTTAAAGTAATGAATTATTATACTATTTACATTTACCTATGAATATAAAGCTGTTATACATTTCAATTATAAAGCAAGCAACAAATGAATGCGTATCTTAATTTTTTATGTAACTTGATAGAATCACTTGTTTGATAAATTACATTATTTAAGATTCATAAAAACCCAAGTCTTTCTATACAGTATATAGTTTGTTGATTAGTACAGTATAAATTGGACCCTATATTGCCTTTTTTTTTTTAATGAATGTATTAAAATATTTATATGATTATAGTTCCCCAAATTTTTCCCTTTTAAATATATATTTCCCGGGGAAAAAGGCGAGTCTAATCCTACCTCTCATTCTTCCCTGTAACCAAAGTGATGATATATGAAACAGCTAGTCCTGCTGCAACTGACAGATCTCCTCTTATTCTGGAATCTGACTGTCCTCCAGGGTTGGCAGATTTTCTGCACCCCAAGCAGGAGAAGGTGATCGGACACTGGAGGGAGTAACAGCAGGAGATGAGGTTAGGGGCATAACGGGATGGGAGTAAAATTTCCGGGGGCAGGGCTGCCAGTTCCCTCTGTTGGATGGGATTTCAGCCCTGACCGCAGGATTTGGGATTTTGTTCCTGCAGTCGAGGCGATCTCTAGGGACGTATGGAAACCCAGCTAACCTCCCATCACTAACACAGTCACATAAGTTGAGGGGCAGACAAGTGGGGAGCTGTCGGTCATGACATAAGCAGCTCTTTAACAGCTCACTGATCAGGTTACAAAGAAGGATGGGAGGAAAGAGTACTCTCCCCTGTCTTTGTGGAAAATATAGATTTAAAAGAGAAAAAGTGTATTTGGGCACTGTAGATATAAAGTATAAACAGAGATGGAATCTAGGTCCTATACTTTATATAGGGTGAACGCTTAGGATGGTGTGCAGCCTGATCTTTTTTAAAAAATGACATCTTTTAAAGTTCTTTACAGTGTGTATCCAGCTTAACATTCTGCTAAAGCAAAGTCTGCCCTAGCACTCCCTTCTCCCAGAGCTACCGGTAATAGCAACATTGTATCTTTAAAGGGTATGTCCACCCTAAAATCGATATTCTTGTATAAGGTAGCTCCTCCCTCCTGAGAGGCAGCCAATCACAGATGCGACTACCGTCTATTGAAACAGCCGAGGAATCCTGGGCTGGTAAGTAAGTTTTTTCTATCTTTTTTTACAAACAGACCATGTGATTTGGGTTGGGAGGGGGAAAGCTACATTACACAAAAAAGGATTTTATGCTACACAAACTCTACAGCGCAATGAATTTGGATGGAATGGGAGGGGGGGGATAATCGGCTCCACAGCGCATGCCTGCATACCTCACAGGGGCAAGGGAAGACGCAGAAACCTTTTTACAGAAAGACAGCTCCTACTCACTTTCCTGGACTTTACACAGACACTGCAGAGGAACCATTTGGAGCAGAGGTGTTGGGAAAGTATTTTTTAGCACTATACAGTGGGGCCAGTATGGCGTTACATTTTAGTTTTGGGGGTGGACATGCTCTTTAATTTTCAGGTGCTGACCTTCCTTAAATAAAAGATACAGTTGTATAAGCTTAGAGCTCTGTTTCAACTGAATGTTAAGCTGACCTCAAATTCGAATTTGTAAACTTTAGAATTTTAATAAGTGAACCCTAGAATATTCAATGCAGAACCTGGAAAATAGCTTGGAACTTTCTGATTTTTTTCTCCCATTGACTTCTATGGGTATGTTTTGGGATTTTTCAAAAATCCGAAAACATGACGGAACTCGCCGGTTTTGAACATTTCTAATAGGAAGTAGCAGAAATAGAACCAAAGTAGAATATCCTCATTACTAATTTATATTGCTTTTCTAAAGTGACTGTAAGTCTACAATCATTGGTCCCTGCTCGCCCAAGACATTAGCTTTACAATAACAAGACAAACCCATTTACTGTTCACTTGACATGATTGTATTAATCCTCTCGACTGCACTAGTTTATAGAAAGCAAATAGATTCCTCTACATAACCTAATCAGACCTCCATACAAAGATACAACAAAATATCTCACAGGGCTAAATGAATGGGCACACTAGTGGCTACACGTTATTTGAAATAAATGAAGCCTAACTTCCCTAGTATGCTCCTTATTTAATGAATATGTATTGGAGCCTAAGGGCGGTTTTTATTGCTGGTTATAAATCATGTATTGCAGAAGTTGGATAATCTAAGATGACAAAAAAGACGCATGTGTCAAGTTTTGTACTTTACTAATGTCAAGGTTTTAGGTTGCTGAGTTAAAGAGTTCTGACTAAAAACAAGTCACTCTTTCTGCATTGTATTTGCAACATAAATCATGAATAAGCAATATGTGGCAAATGTGCTGGGAAGTAGATGAAATTCCTGAAGGATTGAATGGTAGAATGCTCATGGCTGTCTCTTTCTGCCTAGAAGGGATACTGAAGAAAAAGTTATGTTTGTTTTAAATGAATCCTCAACGTTTTTTTAATTTATAATGTACTTTCATTACTGTTACTGAATCTATTCCTGGTTATCATGACCCGGCACAGTAGGTGATATCACCTACTATAAGGATGTCTGAGGCACAACAAAACCTCTGCCATGTTTGAAGAACCCTTAAAGGGCATGTCCAACCTTAAAGAAATAGTTGAAGACCGGGAGGTAAAGGACCTTTTCCTTACCTTCTGTTCTTCAATCACTTCACCAGGATCCAGGAACGAAGGTGAGTATATTTACTTCACGCACGATCCTCCGCGGCTCCATTGACAACTGCCGACTGCTTCCTGGTTTAGCTTAACTATAGCGCGCATGCACAATATTGTGCGCTATAATAAACCAAACCAGGAAGCAGTCGGCAGTTGTCGATGGAGCCACGGTGGATCATGCACGAGGTAAATATACTTACCTTCAGTCCTGGATCCCGCTGAAGTGATTGAAGAATGGTAAGGAATAGGTCCTTTACCTCTCGTTTAACTAGAAATTTAAGTATAATTATTTCCTCCATTCTTTCAGAGAAAGATGACTTTTCCGTGCAGTCAGTCAAGGCTCAGATTGCTGACATCACAACCAAGAGTTGTGCTATCTCCATTGCACATGCTCAAGCTTATAAAAAGCACATTCAGCAGAGGGAGGAGATACATTTGCCAGAATGGTATAGAACTTCTCGTTAAGGGTCATATTAATAAAGGCGCGGGATCACTTCTTAGCCGGTCGGTTTAACAATCGCTGAAACAATCGTTAATTTACTATCATAAAAACAGCCATAAATCTACAATAACAATCATAAATCTATGATTTATGGGGATCGTATAGATGTAAGATCCCCATAGAATACCATTGTGGTAGTTTTCTACCACATGGTATTCTACGACTGTAAATTAATGAACGTTTGGCGTAAATATACGATCGCAGATTACTACAGTACAGTATTGTAGACTGGAGGTGGAAATGATGCTAATTATGCAGTGTGGGTGCAATGTTAAGGGGACTGATTTACCCTGTGGCCCAGTACAATGTAAAGGTGCTATATTTAGGACTCTTGCATACTCTGGATTTTGTGTTGTGAGGAGTTTAGATCTATTCCAGTCACACAGAAATAAACTGTATAGAAACGAAATTCAACCAAATAGTATACTTTTACATGTAGTGTCTAAAGGGGCCTGTCTTAATGGATTTCTAAAGGAAATTTGTTTCCAAAACATCAATATTACAGTTTTCAATGAAAAATCGACATCCTGTTTAAAACCTTGCTAAAGAAAGGACTGACTGGAAAATGAATTAAAATTCCTGAAACACCCCAAACAATATTAACTCCTAAAAGACTTACTGTAACCCTTGCATTGCCAGCCCTTCAAAACTTGTAATAAAAAGGGGTAAATTTGTGAACATTTCACCGTGGTGGACCTTCCCTAAACATTTAATGAAGAGAAATTTTAAGAAACCTAACGTGGGTGAACATTTTTAATTAGATATGGAAGGGCTTTCCTGTCGCTCGGTCTGAGCTCAAACAGACCACAATGATCACCGTAGGTAGAAATAAAAATGCCCCCCCTGATCTGATCATTGTGGTCTGTTTGAGCTCGGACCGAGCGACAGGAAAGCCCTTCCATATCTAAGCGATAAGTACATGCGGACTTGGCAAAGGGTCTGAGGCCGTTCGCATCCGGGCCAACAGAAAGGAGCGGTAAGTGTACATTGTGACCGATGCAAGATAAACAATTGTCTTTTTTTGAACAAAGTCTGATAGTGGTGCACTCACCTGATGGAACAGCGCATGATTCAGGGCATATGCACCTGAATCAAGGGAAACACAGTGTGAGTGTTTCAGTTCATGTGAATACTACATTTGTATTATTTAGCTATTTTATTTTATTAATAAAACATATTATCATATACCACATGTTCCAGGGGTTTACATTTTGTATCTTATGAACAATTTTTATTCCTGTATAAAAATACTGGTTACTTGCTCAATCTCTGTGGGAAAAGGAGATTAGCACATTTATGTTACATGTAATGTTATGTATTTACATATATTGTAATGTACTGTATTTAACACCTGAATACTTGGCTTTTTGAGCTATAAACCCAGCACTGCCCCCAGAGCACTATGAGAATGGAAGAATGCTATTACAAGCAATTTTTCTTTTAGCAAATTACAAATCCTGTATACTGCTGCTTTACTGTGCACCTCATCCTGGGCAACAAAACTCAGTGTAATTGCCGAGCAGATTTTTTAAATGCTGTAGGTATTTAAAGAAAAACTGCCAATCACAGAAGGAAGCATACCATAACATTGGTACATAGCCAATGAGGCCCCTTGCCATGCATGCAATCAGAAGGACAGTATGAAATTACCTCCTTATATGACAGGGCACGTTATACTTAAAGTAGCATATAAAGGGACAGTAAGGGCATTTTTCACTAAGATTACAAGGAAATAAAATCTTCCCAGCATTAGAATGTACATCCATAAAAAAAATATTAAGTCGTTGAATGTCTGAAAATGAACAATCTTGTAGTTCAGAATGCCGGAGGATGTACATACCTATTCTACAGTGTATTCAAATTATATGTGAATTACTCTTGTTTTCTACAACATTGCTATCTATTTGTAAATGCATCTCGTTCAGGGGAAGAAATAAATGTAAGATAAGATGCGAATCCACCATTAAATCACATTTGAGAATTGTAAGTGAAATGCTGAACAAATATCTATCTTTCTCTCTCTCAATAAATAGCTGTGGAAAAAGATTCCTCTTTACATTCTTCAGTGATACTAAGATCCTGTGCCACTTTTATTAAGCACATTGGGAGAGTTCTTAAAAGAAGTCCTGTGAGGAAACAAAAATAACTGTTATTATTTTCTCCTAGGCATGCATCTGACAACCTGATCATACTATAGACTTCTTTTCTTTTAATACAAATATTGAAGATGAAACCTAATTTGGAGATATATTTTTCTTGTCTAATATTGTTCAAATTTAATGGGACATCTTCATTTTCCTGCTTTGAAGAGAAATTATTTTGTTTTACCATCTAGTTAAGGTTTTGAAAGGGCATGTCCACCCCCCTAATAAAGTACTAACAAGGTCCTACTTCACTCTTTCATCAGAAAGCTTCTCTCTTAATCTTCTTCAGCTCAAGCTTGTAAATCAGGGAGTAATGGTGGAAAGCTTTAGAAGTTTGAAGGAGGTTTGAAGGACTGTAGCAGGTTGGAAGAGAAGATTTGAGGGGTTGGGGCTTATGTTCCTAAAGGAAAAGGTAAGTACTTTTTTAAATTATGGGGTCATTGGGGTGGACATTCCCAGTATAAGTTGTGTGCGTTTGTATAATTTTGGCTTGTATCTCTATGCTTTTTAGCAAAGAAAATAGTGTTGGATTTTTGTAACTACATATTCCAAGACTTGCTGTTTTTTTGTTTTTGTTTATACCCAATGTAGAGTTGTTTGAGCACAATGAATGCCTACAGAACATTAAGTAGTAAAAAAAAAATCCATGGTCAGCTATTAAGGTGAATGAATGTTATTTTATTTTTAAAATCAGATGATGGTCTGTGGTGACCAACAAGGATGTTATTGGTTGCATGTGTAATGAATTAACATGGGTTAATTTTATCATTTGTCAATCTAGAAAGAAAGCAACTCACATGTCAGTTTGACCTGGCTATCTTCCCAGCAAGTGGCAAATGGAGCTGAGTAAATTTAAGCTTACAATTTACAAGCAAGGGTTGTAAAGGGTTACTTGCCTTCCACTAGAGGCTGGTTTTTAGTGACTTCAGAATTTCATCACTTAATGTGTTAACATTCCCTAAAATTTTCCATCCACCGCAATATGAAGATTTTGATTTCTTCATAAATCACTCATATACTCAATGAACATATTGGATAAGGCATGTGAAGGTTCTCATTCATCCAGGTCATGGTGTATCTGTTGTATTCAATTAGATCAACTGGACTTGAAGTTTACTTCTTGAAGACGCTTTGCTAGAACTAAACTTCAAGTCCAGTTGATCTAATTGAATACAACAGATATATTGGATAAGGCTACTTTCAGACTAATGGCTTATGCCATTCACTGATAGTTTCCTGAGCGGTTCCCAGAAAGTCATCGATAGAAAAACACTACATGTAGCTTTTCTCTAGCAGTAAACATCTGAAACCACCCAAGAATAAAGCCCTTATTAAAGTAGTATAAGATCTTGGCAATAGGGTCAAATCATTGGTGCACATATTTGTTTCCTACAGAAAATCATCTACAGGACAGTGGCCCCAATATAAGGTTGAGCATAGCTCAGCAGTGAGGCTTTGTGTAGTAAATATAGCTATGTATACATCCCATGTGGATTAGTAAACCGTGTTATCACCTGCTAATAATTTATATGTTTCATAAATCATTGCAGCTGATCGATGATTCCCCACTTTTTTTCAGGTCAGACTTACTGCGGTGTTTCTCTCTTACTTTATTTAGCTGTGCAATTTATTCAGACTATTTGATTGGATGCACAAAAATATATAAAAGGAAAAAAACAACTGAGTCAGTTAGGAAAACATTTAAACAGTCAGTACCCCAGGTCCAAAGCCTGCTATTAAAAATATATATTTCACTGACAGCTTTACTTAGTGAAAAGCATTTAGTGGTTTGAGTGTGAAGGTTGTTAGCTCAGAAAGGGACAAAGACTGCTGCCCGGATTGCTGTTAAATTAAATTCCCTGCGGTGGCCTGAAAGCAATGTCTTCTTTTGTCATTCCTTTCTCCTGTCCAGGTATACAGATCATAGCTCCAAATTGGTGGCAAGCAGGTATCCTTGCTGAAATATCGGGCAGATTTCATGCTGAAGTGTTTTTGTTTAATTGTCTCTCCTACTGCAGTCACTTGCACAATTTGAGCCATAGAAGCAATCATCTCTTATACTGGATACACTAAAAATTCACTCATATCTCCCCTCTTCTCCTCCTCCCACCTGGAATTTTCCTTTGTCAGATGACCACCTGTAGCTTTTAATTAATCTCGCCAGCAGCTGCTGCCTGTCTAGTGTGATGTGTAGGTGTAGAGCGCAGGGGAAGGAAGACTATACAGGGATGCAGAAAGTCCATATTATATTGCTTTTGGATGAGATGCAGCGATATACACTATACAGTATCACAAGGTCTTGAATTAGAGGCTTTGTATTTGGGAAAAATAGGTTATGGTTTTAAATATTCTGTAAACACCTTTGTGTCCAAACATAGCCCCAGGAATAGTTGCTTAATATAGCCCCTATTCCAGCTGCATTCACACACAGCTGTGCCTCATTTGCACCTGAAAAGAGAATAACTTGGATGTTTTTTTTTGTTTTGTTTCTTGTCGTATTGTCTGAAGTTTGCTTCCTTCTAGACCATTAACATAACAGGATGTTATTATCAAGCCTTGGAGAGCCTTTTTTATTGTACAATTATAACAATCTACATATGCTCAGCCAATAAGGACAATGCAGGAGGAAATCAAGGAACGAAAAAGTATAACATTTTATTATTATTTTTTTTTCCCCGAATATTTTTTTTTCATTTTTTGTTGACTTTTTGCTACTACATATAGCAACTGCCTTAACTGTATAAAAGAGTGATAGAACTGACAGTTTTCTGTATAAGTAGTTTTACAGCTGCTGAATGGAGAAGTATAGGAATTACAATGGCTTTAGAATATACATGTGTAATGATCACCCCGATAGGCCTGCAATGCTGGTGTTAGAGTAGTTTTTATAACGTGAAATAAAGAAAACAACCCTTTAAAAAATCTGAATTAACACTAAATAAATGCTGGAGAATCCCTGAGTCATAGTTAGAAATGTTTGCTAGCAACTATTTACATTCCAGATGATTGATAGCTGAACACCAAGATGCCTTCCTTGTGAAAGTAGCTTTAACGGTTTTATGGAAACTGGATAAAAATGGACCCAATCCTGGACAGTTCAGGTTCACAGAACCCCCCCCCCCCCAAGAATTGATTGACTGGTCTGGCTAAGTGATATAAATATTCACCCACCCATGACAAATTACCAAAGTCTTGTAAAGCAAGACACCATTATAAGTATACCTATACATAAATTTCATTTTTAAAAATGGAAAGTACCTGTGGCAGGAAGGTAGGACTGATTATTCCTACCTCACAATATCATTTCGTTGAGAAGCTACAGCACATACAGTTTTCATTTGCCAGGTTAGTCCTGGACTAATCCTGTATTAAAGACAGTGCTGAAGCGAGAAGGAAGACTGTCAGAATTAGTTTTCTTTGTGCTGGTGCTCCTCACAAAAACAATATAGGGAGGTAGGAATTACCAGTCCTATATCCCTGTCCCAAGCACTTTTCATTTTAACTTTATTTTTAAAAAACTTTATACACACATGATAGTTATCCTTTAACTAATGTTTCCTTAAACTACTCAACCACATGTGTGTGTGTGTGTGTGTGTGTAGATAGATTGATAAAGATAGATAGACAGAATCCTCTCTTAAATTCAATCCAAACCGCATGTACATTTATCATGGATGAGAATGTTTATTTAAATATGGAATGCCTCTGAGGAATAATAATAATTTCAAAACCCCACATCATTATTATTAAAGTGTCTATTCCAATTTGTCCTAATTAAGAATAAAACCCATTTATAACTGGGTACAGTAGTTGCCTCAGTGCTATCTTTGCTTGCTGGGTACCTATGCCAGATATTCTGCAGGGGCTGATGATAATTGCATCTTCTGTTATTCTTTAGAATATGTCACTGTCAGCTTTAACTCCTCTGGTTTATCTGTTACAGCATTTTGATAAAATGGTGACCTAAATGAAATGGCCATATATAGGTATAATAGTTAAGATAAATTATGAGTGTATCAGTTCTAGTGAACATGTCTTTACCTTATTAAAAATGATAAATGATAATTACAGTATTCAGTAACAATATCCTATAGTATGGGCTACTAATTTATATGAAGCTGGATAGAAATGTAAATAGCAGTTTTCTTGCCATGCCAGTAACTGTAAGTATGTCACTGGGCCAATGGCAATTGGCACAGACTCCTCAAAGGCTCAGCGTCTAACAGGCAACTTTTATTCACCAGAGGCCCCCACAAGGTAGCTTGCACTTTGCTGTAAGGTGTCCGCAATGTCACTTCCCTCAGAGGAGCCTTAACAGGTGAAAGCTGACAGAGGAAAAGGTTTAGGTGCACAGTAAAAAGGCCAAGGTCTCAGTGAGGAATAAACTAGCAGAGGCTTGAGACAGAAGCTAGGCTGGTGTCCAGACTTTGAGTTAAGGCAGGTCTGTTGCTTAATAAAGAAAAAGGCACCAGGAAAATCTGTATGACTGTGTGGCTATAAAAATTATATGATAGAAATTATTATATAACAATTATATAACAAAATTATAGTATATAATAAGTGAACCTGCCATTATGCCCATTGGTAAATCTGTTCACAAGCTACATGAGCTTGGTAAGACCACAAAATGTATGTATACTGAAAAAATGACTTTGCGTCATCTTAATCTATGAGTAAATACATGTAAGTAGCACTTACTCTGAGGTTTGTTTGTTGCTGCATGCCTTCAATAAAGTACTTGTTTTGCTCAGGCTCTGACCACTGACCTGACTATTTTCCCCCATACCAACTGTCAAAACTGCATACAGCATACAGCACACCAACTGTCAAACCATTCCAGCTACAAGCAAAACTGCTTACAGGCCTGTAATAACAGCCGGGTAATTACAGGCCTGTAAGTTTAACTTCAGCAGTGGGGAACATACTGGAAAGTTTAATAAGGGAATAAGAGTACCGTATATACTCGAGTATAAGCCGACCCGAGTATAAGCCGAGGTACCCATTTTTACCCCAAAAAGGAAGAAACATGATTGACTCGAGTATAAGCCGAGGGGTTGAAATGATGACCACTACTGCCTTCATACTACTGTATTTATTGCCCTTTAAATACAGTGCACCCCCCTGGAAAGACCCCCAAGTTCAGTGAGGTAAGTAAGAGTTACCGTAAGTAAGAGAGGTCCCCCAAGTTCAGTGAGGTAAGTAAGAGTTAAGTTAGAGAGGTAAGTACTCACTCGTGTCCCCCCAATCTGGCTGCCGATCGCTATGTAGATGCTAACTTTAGAAGCAAGTCTTCCGCCTGGCACACTTTAGAAGCAAGTCTTCCTCCTGGCACTCTCCGGCTGCAGAACTCTCCGGCTGCAGAAGCTATGGTACGTAACTTACTTTAGAAGCAAGTCTTCCTCCTGGCACTCCGCACTGATCTGAAGGATGACGTCCATATGCGGCGCCTGTCTCACTTACTGCCCGGCGCATACTGCAGCCGGAGAGTTCTGCAGCCGGAGAGTGCCAGGAGGAAGACTTGTTTTTAAAGTAAGTTACGTACCATAGCTTCTGCAGCCGGAGAGTTACTTGACCCGAGTATAAGCCGAGGTCGGGATTTCAGGCTAATTTTAAAGACTGAAATCCTCGGCTTATACTCGAGTATATATGGTATGTTTCAAGGGCTGCCAAACTGTTGAGTTTCATTTTGTTTTCGAATATTCAAAATTTTCGGAAAGTTTGAAAGTTCGAGTTCCGATTTTCGACAATCGTCTACTTTCGATTTTCAAAAATAGTCTACTTTGGATTTTCGATTTGCGAAAATCATCTACTCTCGATTTTCGAAAATCGTCTGCTTTCGATTTTCGAGAATCGATAAAAATCAAAAATTCGGGTTCCGTGAAATTCGGGAGCTCTGAAAGTTTCATCAGGACTTCGAAACCCTCAGATTTGATTTGAAACTGGGTTCAAATTGAACCCACATTACATCTCTAAGCCTCTAAAGGCTTTTGATACAGTCCCCCATAGGCGACTAAGCTAAGTAAGGTCTGTTGGTCTGGGGAGGCACATTTGTACATGGATGGAAAATTGGTTAATGAATAGGATGCAGAGAGTAGTTGTTAATGGGGCTTCATCATTATGGACTAAAGTGCTAAGTAGGGTGCCACAGGGTTCTGTGTTGGGTCCGCTTCTATTTAATCTATTTATTAATGATTTGGAAGTGGGTATTGTCAGCAAGGTTTTGTGTTTGCTGACGACACAAAACTTTGTCGACCATTAAAAACTTCAGAGGATGTGCAATCGTTGCAGGGGGATCTAGATAGATCTTCACATTGGGCTGCTAAGTGGTAGATGAGATTCAATGTTGAGAAATGTAAGGTGATGCATTTTAGACTTAAAAATCCTTGTGCTGCTTATACTATAAATGGCTCTGTGTTAAATGAATCCCTGTTGGAAAGGGATCTTGTAGTTTTGCTGGATAACAAACTTAAAGGAAGCAAGCAATGCCAGGCGGCAACAGCCAGAGCCAGCATGGTATTGTCTTCTATAAAGAGAGGTATAGATTCAAGGGAGGAAAATGTTATTCTCCCTCTTTACAAAGCATTGGTAAGGCCTCATTTGGAATATGCAGTGCAATTTTGGAATCCTGTGTACAAAAAGGACATCTTTGAAATGGAAAGGGTTCAGAAAAGAGCAACTAAATTAATAAGGTGATTGGGGGAGCTTGAATATGAAGAGAGACTGGAAAAGTTACAATTATGTACGCTGGAGAAAAGACACTTGCATGTGGATATGATTACTGTGTATAAATACATTAATGGGCCATACAATAAACTATCTGGGGCATTGTTCACCAATAGAGCATATCAGAGGACATGTGGACATCCCTTAAGACTTGAAGAAAAAAGGCATAGGCTGCAAGTTCGGAAAGGGTTTTTCACTGTGAGAACGGTAAAGCTATGCTCATCTAGTGGACATTGTTATGGCAGGTTCATTGGGGAGTTTCAAAAAAAAGCTGGATGAGTTTCTGCAAACAAGGAATGTTGCAAGTTACTGGTATTGATACATGAAGTAGAGTTGATCCAGGGACATTTCTGATTGTCAGGAAGGAATAAAATGCTTGGGGAATAGGGCACCAGTGTAGTGGCTAAACAAGATAACCTTATAGACCGATAGCATTGAGTTAAAGAGGGAAAATAAAGATATGTTCTATTAGAAATGTTTACCAGACATACTTGAGTTTGAGTTTTAATTGGGCAAAATGATTATAATTATATTGCTACATTTTACATGTATACACAATTATTGATGTTGCTTTATTGTTTTTTTTTTATTATTATCTGATATGATTGTTGAATTAAAAAGTACTAAAAGTGATTATATTTAAAAAACAACATTTTCCATTGTGTATTAGATTACCAATTTATCGTCTCTATAATTACGTTACTGTAAATCATACACAATAAACTGCACAACATAAAACTTTATATTTTCTAGTAGAAGCAGTTTTGGTAATTAACAATTAAACGATCTGATCTGACTATGATAATTGATTATTTTATTAAAACTGGGACTAAAACTCAGCAAATTGCCATAAAAGCAATTTTTTTAACGTTATCTATTTAACTATAATGGTATTACACTAAATGGGCCGTGATGTATAACCATTGGGAAACCTTTGATAAAAAAATAATTATGTTTGTGTTTATTACAAACAGGGATCAGATCCCACCCTCTGGAAATCGCTGTCTTTTCGACTTCATTCATTAGAATCCCATCCTGCTGCTTTAAATGAGAATTTAAGCAAAGTAGAAAACTTCCTCCGTGGACTCTGCAATTTCTTATAGCCGAGAGGCTGTTACTCTGAAAAATAAAATTTGTCAATCGCTGTTTTGTAAAATCTTCAAAGAGTCATAAAACCATTTGCTTATTCCATATCATTTTGTCCTGCATGGCAATGCCACTCCAAAATGCAAGGCTCAGACAACCAGTCACAGATAATTTATTTTGTGCCAAACTCCTGGCTAAAATTGCCTGTTCCCAGCTCCCAGTGGCCATCAGTGTGTTGAAGTGTGGGGTGAGCTTACATTTGGATATATATTTACCAGCCATCTTGTAAACCAGACTACTATACTGTATATTTGTATTTTTTTTTTAAATTTAGTAATTGATATGTGTCCCCCATTAACCATGCAATTTGTATGCTTATGGCTATGGTTAATTTTAAAATTTGTCTCCCATCAACCTCAATATTGGTAAACAGTTTCAGCCACCTTTACTGTTTACAATGCCAGAGCACCCTGTCATTGGACAAGCCTCTGGGTCATTCATATCTATAAAGTACAAGACCCCTTTGCAACAAGACCCATGTGCAAGGTTTTGATTCGGACCTGCCAGTTTAGAAAATCCTCCGATCCGGCAGATTTTTAAAAAATCTTCAAAACTTTTGAACAATGAAAATCAGAAATGTCTTTAGAAAAATAAAAATTCCATCAGAAAAATCAAATATTGAAAATGTAAAAAGAGCTTTGGAACACTGGATATTTGCAATTGAAATATTCAAAAAAATTCCCATTTAGTTGTGCTTAAATTAGATTTTGAGAACACTAGTAGGTTTTGTGGAACTGTGACCCTGAACAAAACTTGCCAGTTTCATTTGGCCAGAATGATTGCAGAGCTTATTTTAGAGACATGGTGGTAGGATTGATGCAGGGTTTTTCTGGCATCCGAGCAGGAGGGGGCTGAGCAGGAGATGGGCCAGAGATGGAGACTGGTTGGAGGCGGGGTTGGAGGTGTTCCGGGGCAGAGAGTGGGAATTCTGGGGGCAAAGCTGCCAGGGCAAGTCCTAGGATGGCATTTCAGCCCTGACTGCGAGACTTTGTCCCTGCAGTAGGAATAATAACCCCTCCAAATGGGGATGCCTGGCAACGCTGGATTGGCACCATGTTGAAAATTGAAGAGATGTTGAAATTTCTAAAATCCTTGGAGAAATGAAAGCTGTCTATTTAGATTGTATACTCCTTTAAAAAAATATGCTTTAGAACTCTTAAGAAATGCACTTTAGGTTACTACTGTTTTTTTCAAGCTTATCTTCTTTTTCTATCATAAACTGTTTCTATGGTATTTTTATGATATTTGCGATGCCTTGCTACTTTTTTCTTGTCTTTCAAAACTTAGAAGCGAATGCTGGAAAACAAATATTGCTCTGGAAGCAGAAATGTATATATGTAACAAGGCTGGTAATTGTTCTTTACATTGCTTTAATTCATCTTGTTTATAACTATATCAAACTAATAGGCAGTGATTACTGATCCCAGATACCTGTGTATCTTATTTTGTCAGAAGAACTTACGGTGATCGATGTGCAGTCAGAGAGATAAACAAGTGGTGGAAATACTGAATAAAATCCCCTGGAGCATCTAAAAGATTTAAAAAATATATTTTGAAGATTTTCTTTTCTTCTTTTATTCCATGATCCTTGCCTGAATAGTTCAAATATCACAGAGCAAACACAAACAGACTGGGGGGATAGTTATATCAGAGGCAGATTCTGGAAAAGAAGGCTCTTCGCATCCATTTATAGACAAAGTTTTTTTATTATTTAAATTTTTTTTCCCATAAGACTTTAAAAGATAAATCTTGTTAAACTACATTTTCCCCCAAGCCATTGGGATAATTTTCCTCCAAGTCAATGGGATCTGGGTCTGACTCGGACCCGGATCCGTCATGCAACCCCTCGGTTCTGAAATCGCAACCCCTCGGTTCTGAAATCCAAATAGTATAGTGTAAAATCAACCCCTTTATGTTTTTGTAAAAATCGAATATTAACATTTCAGTAAAAAAATTAAGGACGCCTTGGGAATTGAAACTGCAACCTCTAGCAAAGTATTGCACCACCATAGAGCTGCTATATTAAAAGTCAGAAACTTTCATTTCCTACAAACATAATGGAAATCAACAAAAAAGTAAAGTAGATTATTTTATATTGTTTCATAATTAAAACAGGGAATTTGAACCTGTTACTATTTGAACCTGTTACTAAAATGCTGTGTGTTTCTAAAATGTATGTTAAGCTACCAGAGTTTTCACAAAAAAATACAGGTGCATTTAGAAAGTTTTATCTTTTGCTAGGAACAGAAGCAAAAAACTAAAATATAAAAAAATGTTAGGAAAACCATCTGACTTTTTTGCATTGCCCCAAGAAGGTTATCAACAATTCACACTTGCTAGAAAATAAACTGTAGCTGCAGAAGCATCTTTCAATGTATTTTCAGATACTTATTTAAATAACATATTGGTATAGAGACATATGTACAGAGAGACAGTGAATACTGGGGTCAGGGGGTGTGGCAATAGGTGCACATGCTCACAAGCCTCTTTGAAGGCTATATGGGCTGTGAGTTGTACTGGCAACAACATGGAAGCCTTTAGTTATACAGCAAAACCTATTTCTCACAAGTACGCAAATGCAATTTACTAGACAAAAATCTTACAATATATTGGTGTTCTGGGGAGAAATGTTTTTACATAAAGATATATAAAAAAAGTTTAGTTCTCCTTTAAACAGTCTGTTAATAATGGCAACAGGGATAGACCAATAAAACACAAATAAACAGTATGTAAGAACAATGAAAAATTTTGGAGATATTTCTCCAATTGCAGCACACTGTTCTTATTTACATTTTGTCACCCTAAACAATTAGTAGGATAAAAACTCACAATACAGTTGCCAATCTACATGAAATTTGCTGTGCTTGTTTGAGTGGTAGGATGATCAAATTGTCATTGACATTTGCTCTGACAGCAATCACACCCAGATCAGTTCATAATTTCCAATGTGCATGGAGCCAAAAGGGCATGTTTGCCTTCTGACAAACAAGCAGTGTTTATTACCTATCAATAGATGCAGTATATTTCCAATTAGTCTTCATTTATTTCATGATAATTATTTATTGCTGTGCTATTGGATACTTCAATTTACCAGTAAATTCCTAGTAAAGTTATACAGCAGGCAATAAATCAGACAACATTTAAATATATGTATGTATGTATATGAATTTATAATTTTATTTATAAAGCGCATAAAGCGCCACTTGGGTACACAGCGCTGTACATTAAAAATACAAACAAGGGGATAAGTGCAATCCATTATACAGATAGATAAAAATTAAATTAAATACAGTTTCATACATCGGTTAAGAAAGCATATATATAAATTATGTATAAATTAATATAAGTGCAACAGGTCTCAACACATTAGGAATGAGATCCCTGCCCCGAAGAGCTTACAATCTAAGTGGGAGGGACAACATACAGATAGAAGTGGGGGGATAGGTACAAAGTGTTTAAGAGGGCTAACAATCATTTGTTCTGCTGATGCTCAAAAAGGTAGGATAACAGTCTAGATTTGAAAGTGTTAATGGATGTCACAAGGCGAAGCGAGAGAGGCAGAGAGTTCCCAAGTAGGGAGCAGCAAGAGAGAATGGTTTAAGGCAGGAGGCAGCAGTGTTGGGGGTCTGTGGAGAAGAATTCCTTGCGAGGAACAGAGGGCACGGCCTGGAACATAAGGGACCAAGAGAGAATATAAGTAGGGAGATGCAGTAAAGCGAAGGGATTTAAAGGTTAAAACTAGGGTATTGAATATGATTCTTTGTTTGATGGGAAGCCACCCTATGGACTGAGTATCGGGGTTGCAGGTTCTCTTTTGGAGGAGAGAGAGATGATCCAAGCTGCCGAGTTTAAGATAGACTGGAGAGGAGGGAGATGAGATGACAGGAGTCCAACAGTAGAATGTTACAGTAGTCAAGACAAGAGATTATAAGGGCATGGATGAGCATTTTAGTAGTGTAGAGAGAGAGAGAAAAGGGCGGATCTTGGCAATATTGCGAAGGAGAAAATGACAGGTTCTAGCGACATTGTTAATGTGATGATGGAAGGAAAGAGAGGAGTCAAAGATAACTCTAAGGCAGTGTGAGATTCAGCTGGTTTAATGACCATATTGTCAATAGAGATGGAGAAGGGTGGACTAAGTCCCAGTTTAGGGGGGGAAATGATTAATTCCCTTTTGGGTTGATTGAGTTTAAGGGTAACTGTGGTCTCCAATTCTTCTAAACTAGTAAGGGTTATATTAAAAGCTTTCCTTCTTACCTTCAAAATAAATCCTAGATCACATCTCTAGATAAAATTTGTGAAAAGTTACTGCTGGAGAAGTTCAGCAATATTACTTCCTGCTTGAACACTTCCTGTTTTTAGCTATGTGTCCAGCTTGTAGTCATGTGACCAGCCCCTGCATGCATTAATAGGCTCCTCTTCTCAACTGTCAATTTTCCCCCTCAGGTACTTCCTGAGCAATAAGTCTTTTCTGAGCATGCTTCTCCCCCAGGGCAGAGGGGCGGGAAGAGGGTATGTGATGTCACTAAAGCTACTAGAAGCAACTTTGAACATTTATCCCAATATAATTTCTCACAGGCTTGAAGCCAGAGATGTGATTGTTGGCTCATTATAAAGGAAATACTGCACGCGGCGGGGTCTCCGCTGCCGCGGGGGTTTTGTGGGCGGGTGGGAATATGCCCCGCCCCTTAGGAGATGCGTCGGGAAGGATTTTAAGTCCCTTCGCGGCGATACTATACAGTATCGCCGCGAAGGGGCTTAAAATTACCGCACACACTCGCGGCCGGATACATATTGCGGAATGGCGCTCCCGTTATAATACGGCGATAGCGCTATTTTTCACGGCCGCGATGTGCGGCGTAATTTTTTGGCGCTATTTTCGTTCCTTTATAAATAGGCCCCTAAGGTTTTCAGGCTGAACCTGAACCCCCGCTTATACTCGGGTCAATCCTTACCTTCTGAGCAATCTGGCGGCCACTCGCTCCGCATCTACTGAACTACAGTTCCCCCAATTCCTTGCCACTGCAGATGATACTTGCCTGTTTAGCATGGGCACCAAGAGTGCACATTTTAATGTTCCTACCTGGATTCTACTTACTATGTATAGACTCAAATTTAAAGGCAATTTTCTGAGGCAATTAATAAAAATTCAGATACAAAATTCACCTAGAGGACCATGACCATTAGATCAACAGGAACTTTAGGGCCAATTTGTATCACCAGTTTTTTGCCATAATTAGTGCAAAACCCACATTACAAAAATTAATATTGGGATAGCGCAGGTTTCAGCAATTTCTTGTTGGCCGGGCCATTTTCAGAATTTATGGAAATAGCATGGCTAAGCCAAAGTACTAATGGCTAGTTAAGATTAGCGCAACAATTTTGCTTTAATTTTACTGCCATTCCCACAGTCACGTACGGGGTCGTAAAAAAGTTCCATCTTACCGATCAGGTATTTCTGATCCATTTTGATCCAGAACATGAAAATAATGCAAGAGGGCTGTGCAACAGTTGTAACATAACATACTTTATACGCTAATTTTAAGTGAGAAATTAACATAAGGGGTTTCGCTTTTTTTTTAGTCTTGTATTTCACTTGTATGACTCCCACTGACATGTACATTCTACTCTTCTACTTACTGGTAGGATTTGATTTCTGTGTACATGTAGTATGTTCTTCTCTTGCTCAATAAAACGAAGCTTTAAAAAAATCACCTAGCCATTTTCTTTTAGTAATACCCAGAGCAAGAGTCAACTCAAGGAATGTACTGTAATGCTATGCAAAATAGTAGCTAGTGGTAGAAAGGTTGAACCTCTTGCTAATGACTGTCTCCCTGGCCTGTCTATTAATCTCCACAAGAAGTGTGAAGGTTTCTGTAGCCAACTAAAAATCCCCTGACTGGGAGCAGTTTATTTAAATTACAATCTACTGTATCTTTATTTTTCTCTATATAAACCCCATAGGGACATTTTGGTGAGATGTGAAGCGTTGACATTGCACCAAAATGCTGTGCTCATATGAGTGAATGAAGACATTTTCTCTTTTCTCGGTGATACCAGACTAAGGCATGGGGCCACACTGCAATGCACAGGAATCGCGCACAAAATTGCGAGCGTTATCGCACGCAACTGTGTGCGCGATTCTTGTGCGTTTTGCACTTGCATTTTTGCCGTTTTGCATTATGGAAACGCATGCGTTAACGCACCAAAAATTGTGAACGCATGCGTTATGAAAACGCAAACGGACACACAATCGCAGGCGCATCGGAAATTGCTGGAATTTTCGCATTCCCGCGATTTCCATTTTAGCAAGAATCGCGGGCGCAATCGGGAGCGTGAAACGGATGCGCAAACGTGAAAAAAACGCGCTAGTGTGGCCTCACCCTTAACCCTATGAATATATCAATTTCGCCGGCACACATCTCCGATATTATCACTGTGGCAATACTGTTTGAGGCGAAAGCGGCTTTATAAATATGTGATCTTTGCCATTGCGATGTCCTGTGATAGCAAAATGATTAAAAGTGATTGTTTAGAAATATGGCCCTAAATGTCCCCACAAACGCCCTCAAATACTTTACATCTCAAGTGTAATTATTTAACTTTTGGCTTTAAACCTCTTTCCCCTGGTTTACCACTTTAAAGTTATTCTACTGATCTATAAATTGGAGAAACCACGCATTTGTATTTAACCTTCAATTTAATAGAATTGCCTGTTTTGTTTCTAGACACACATGTACACCCACAAGCATGCACTTGAGCTTGCACACACAAACATTGCTGAGGGCAGATGTGTACACAAACACACATGCACACATAAATACTAATACAGTCACTTCTACCTTTCTTCATAACCGCCTCAAGCCCCTATCCCTGTGCAAGAATGCATACATTAAAACTTCTCATAAGCCTACACACACTTTTGCATTTGCATTCCTATATCTACACAAAGAAATGCAAGAAGGAATTCACACATAAAAATTTCCTCAGATATAAACATTCACCCATAGTCAGACCATGACCAGTTCAGGAGGAGGCTGGCTGATCTGGGATGGTGGGAAGGACCCCAAAAATGTAAGTACCGGTATGTATATATGTATGTATGTATGTATTTATATACCGACAATACATAGATATTCATACAGAAAGTCCACCCCCACATACAACCCCCACAATACATACACAGTCTCACAAATAAAAAACGTACAAATCTTTACTATTCCTATTTAGCTGATCCACTAGGAAATACCAACGTCTCTATTAGAGACTCAAAAAATAATAACATTGTGGTGGTTGATTAAACATCAGTTTCACAAATGAGAAACAAATATAATAATTACTGCAGGCAAATATTCCTGAAATAGTGGGAGAGCGCACTGCAGACAGCTCTGTCAAAGAGCCAAAGAATGTTTGGTTTTTAGTGAGCTTAAAATAGATCAAAAAAATGAAAAGCTCCCAAACCAAGGCAGATACGTTTAGTCTGGGTACCAGTATCGTAATAACCTTCTTGTTCTAGAGGAATAACTTACTTAATAAAAGGGAAGCCCAGAGTACATTACTCTGACTGTATATCTTCTTATTTTACTCTTACTGGCCCTTTAATTTGCAGAGAAACGCTATTGACCATCTGGCTTCTGTTATGACTGAACATAATTTGTTGCTATTTTTATCTGTATTCGCCAAGGCAGGGTTTGCTTGTTTTCTTTCATATATTTCATTTTTTTCCCTCACAGCCGAGGTTCAACTCATTTTTCTTTCTGTTAAAATGTGTATTTAGCAATAAATGATCTTGTAATGCTAATGAAATTGCATAAAACAAAGATAAATGTGCTAAAGCAATGCATACTGTCTAGTAGATAGGAACATGCTGCTTTATCTGGGTTCTCTGAACAAAAATAGGCTATAAACATATAACATGCCTTTCCCATGTAGGGTAATCCTTATTTTGCCACTCTCACATCAGCCACATACAATGCTAGGACACATGACCTAAGAAGGTTGCAGAAAAACATTATTAACACCCAATCAATGTTAAATCAGCACATACATGATTAGGTCACATGACTTAACGAGAAAGAAAACTTTATCAGGCTCATTTACCCAGAGCCACTATCGTTCTGGGTAAATGCTCCTTCCGTAATTCAATATGCATTAGCTGGCATTAAAATCCGTCGCTAAAACTAGTACAAACCTGATATTGCATCACAAAGTGGTAAGAAAGACTTTAACTCCATATATTTGCCCAGTGAGTCTATAAGGTTTCCAGCACTGTAAAGATCTGTGAAAACTTATTAGAAATGGATGAAGGGGGGGCCTTGATGAGAACAAATAAAGATTTGCAGGGAAATATACTCAGAATATCAATACATTAGCATAGGGAAGAATGGGCAGCTCAGAAATACCAAAATAATTATACAGTTTATAACCTACCCCTGTAGTGGATTTCTATTGGAGGAACTGTAAGATTATAGCCTTATAATCTTACAGTTCCAAGAGTAGAAGGAAACCAGAAGCCACTAAGGGGTAGGTTATAATAAATAATGCACCCGAACTGTAAATTAAAGGGAAATTAGAAATTAGAAGTCACCTTGGAGTTCCGTGCCCTGTATAAAAGGTACTCGTGCTTTTATATGGTCATGGAACTCCTCGGTGACTTCTAATATCCTTATAATTTAGATTTGGGGGTGCATTATCCACTATATTACCACCCGGCAGGATATCCAGCACAGGAAAACCAAACAGGTAGATTGGCTCAGATGCACCAGTAGCAGCACTATACCTAGTCAGATACACCAAGATGCATAAGACAAAGTCCCAGGCACCAGATTTAGGAACATGCTTTTTATAGAAATCAGCTGGCAAATAAAATTAAAAGGCAGCATCAAGTGACTGACTGAGTGTTGACATACCCTGATGCAGTTATACACAAGGTTTGGCCAAGGACTGGCAAACAGCTACAGCTTGGCAAACTAATGTTAAAAAGAAGGATACAGAATAAACAGTCAGGAAAAACAATGGGAAAATACCCCATGGTGGTTTACATTGTTTTCCATAGCTGTATAAAGTTTAAAGGACAAAAAGTGTCTTCCCATTGGTTAGGCCCTGGACCACAAATGGGGTGTGTGGAGAGCAACAGCCATACAGTTGTCCTATAGGTGTTGCCTTATTTAACATACATAGGAAAAATCACCTGGTATGTTATCGTATTATCCTGCTAATAGGAAAATTCTGATTTTGTTTGTACTTTTTGCGTTACCCTGATGTTCTTGTAAACCCATCATTTTGTTGCGTTATTTTCATTAAAATAATGAAAAAATTGGAAATGACGCAGTAAGAACTGTCAACCCCCCTCCCTCTCCCCCCATTAAAAATAGCACTGCTTTATAAATATGTCCCATAGCCTTGAATAAAGTAATGACAAGTGGTTTGTTAAAAAAATATATATATAAAATATATTGTGTCTCAGACACCAACGTGGAATGTAAACTCAGGCAGTTAACTTTGTGTCACTTGTGCGTATTCAGAATCACTGGTGATTTGAAGGACCCCCCCTGCACTTTGATTCCGTAAGACAAACATGTGCACCAGATAACACCTGTTTTGCCAACATTCCACTGACACCAAAAAAAAATTGGGACATGTGACTCCCACAAGAGAATGAAGCCTCAAGGGGCCACACTGTAGCACAAGTGGGCGGGACTGTGCCATTGTAGGCCATCCCATAGGCTATAAGTAAACGACCACGGCATTTGTTCAACTACAACCGGGCAACTGTAAAACATTATTAAATGGTTCTAACTGGCCTTTCCCACATAAAACAGCCACTACCATGTGGTCCACTCTGTGTTCTGACTAGATAGGGGGTCAGTGTTCAGATTAAGATCTAATCTGGAGAGTCACTGATTACAGGACACTTGTTTTACCATATCAGCCACACAGAGAGCAGAACAAGCCCAGTGCGGATATTGATGGATTTCTAAAGGACCCCAAACCTCACAGTGACACTGGATTGGCCACGTTCAGGAAGCACCTGCAGGGATTCAATTCATTGCACTCTGAGCTATATGAAGGGTTCTTCATATTAATGCAAAGTAAGAGGAATGTAAACTCCTGCACATGCAGTAAACCCATCCAAACACAGGATGATAAATCAGACATTCCAATTCACCAATAAAAACATCCGTCAAGTAAAACCTCACGTGGTAATTCTTCTACACAGTGTCAGAGTTACAAGTGTCCAACCTGCATGAAGTTATAGTTACACCACATCAATGCAGAACCAATCCCCCCCAAACAAATCAGGATTTATTTTTGACCACCAAACAACGCCCCATTGAGTGCAAGACACACGGGTGACAAACGCCTGTGTCGGGCGATCATAGCACATGTGTATGCGTTCAGGCGAGTTTTAACGTCCGGATAAACGCATACAAACGTGATTATGGGGGGTCGTGCGTCAGCGGTAAAAGCTTTAGACTGTAAGCTCCCCAGCCAACTAAAGATCTTCCCACCTACACAGTCTGCACATTAGTTCTGCTCTACGTTCCAACCTCATTCCCAAGAGATATTGTGCAATTAAGAACATTCTTTTGGCTCTTTCCCCAAACTAAATAATAAGTGTTGCAGTAATGGCATTGGATGAGAGGCATTGCCTGGTTCTGTAACACAAAACAAAAAATTCTTTGCTTACATTTGACTTGAAAAATACAAAAAAAAAAAAAAAATTAAATAAATAAAATATATGAATGGTTCTTTGATTTAAGGCAGTTTTCGTGAAGTCACTTACAGAGGATGTGACTTGGATGACCAAAGGTGAGTTGGCGCCCTCTTGTGATCAGAAATAAATAGACTCAAATAAAATCAATTTCCTTAGGGCTAGGCCACACTGCAGCGTTTTTTTCTGCGTTTGCGCATGCGTTTTTTTTTTTTTTCAGATCATTAAAAACGCGGCTACGTTGATATATCACACTTTGTCCTATGAATTCATTACTGTATGCCTGCTATGCTTCTGGATGCCTCATGGAAACTGAGCAATTTAGAAACCTGTACTGAGCCTGTACTGAGCCTGGGCATGCTCAGAAGAGGCAGACAGGGGATTAATATTCAGTCATTGGCTGTGATGTCAACTGTCAAATCCATAACTGACAGTTACTAACTGGAAGAACCAGGAAGCAGAAACAGGGGAACAGGACATTGTGCAGGATTTCAGGTTAGACTTACACCTTTCACATTTCAAACTATTACCGTTTAGGGTTTTGGGGTGATTTACCGTATGCAAGTTTTCATTTTAGGACTGGACTTGCCCTTTAAAAAACAATACACGGATTAAAAAAAATCTAGCTATATTTTCCAGGATACCATATACAGTGTGAGCGCAGATAAAATCTTAAAAGGGTCATTTCATTTTGTGTTAGAAGAGAAAGGGTGCCCCCTTGTGGTAAAGAAGTGGATCCGTGAACACATTGTGTTGCTGTAATAATTTATAATCTTCAATTGTAAAGCCTGAAGCAATACTCAAGAAAAATTTTATTTTAGATATTTAGATTTCCATATTAAACAAGAATGAAGCACTGGAGATTAAAGGACAACTATACTATAATAATTCACTTTTTGTATTCTTCCACCTATCATGGATTCATTGAGGACCAACAGCAGATATAGTTTTTATCTGCCAGGTTAGTGTCCTGGGCCTTCCTGTATTAAAGATAGTGCTGAAGCACCCAAGGAGACTGGCAGAAGTGGTTTTCTTTGTGCTACCGCTCCTCGTAGAAATTATCAATCCTACCTCCCAGCCCCAGGTAGTTTTTGTTTCAACAGTTTTTGAAAAAAACTTTAGACACACTTTATATAGGCGTATATATATGGTCTTGGTAACAGCTAATATGTACCAACTTCCACACAGTTCAAGGGAACATTAAACCATACTGTAATAATAATATTGTAAGCTGAATAACAACTGAATAGTGCACAGATCTAGCAGGTAACAAGGGCCAGAGATATCCAATATAACAAGTGTAATGAATGTCACAGGAACTCTAAATATCACAGTCACACTGCGGATGGCACATAGTGTTAGTACCAGGATGCAGAGGTGGATTACGGAGCTATTCACAGGGTGTCAGACTCCAGTCTCACTTTTCCAAGTTGTTCTTTATTGGATTAAACACTTGTCACCTTTCCCTTGAAGAAGAGACCCTAACACTTTTATCAATGAGGTGGGCAGCTCATCCACAGAGCTATTAACACCTGTCCCCCTGGTTGATCACAAGACATGTGGACTCACGTGTATTGGTTAATCAACAAAGCATTGTCTGGGGCTGGCCCTTTAAATGAGTTGTAAATGTACTTTATGCAAATCAGTCTGTCCCATTCATATCAAAGCCCAAGTAGGATGTCCCCAGTAAATCTTAACATTAAAAAGTCTCTATAGGAAGTTGAGCCGTGTTGGGAAATATGAAGTTTATTTATTTAGTACCCAGGGAATTTCCTGCACGTTTAGGAGGAAATGTTATAAACAATCTAATAGGCCAATTACAAACAGGTTAAAGCGGCAGTGGGTGATGTCTAGATTTGCCTGGTGATCTTATTAATTGCCATAGATGGACAGACACCAATCTGTTTACAGGCCCCTGTTATGACAATACGATTGTGTGTGGGATACAGTATGTATAACAAGGAACGTTAAATATCTTATAATATATTAACGTCTCTAAATATAATGGGAGCAACAGTAAAATATATTCTTATAAAAATCACTCAATTATATCTCACTGCTTCAGAGGTCACTTCATCTGTCACGGTGGATGCAGTAAAGCACATGGAGGGCCACAGAAACGGCACAAAAGTAGACTAGTGTGGAATTCTCCAATGAGCATCAGAAAATCTCAATTACCAAAATCTCTTTACACATCCCACATGCCCAGGAAGTGACATCACAAATCTAACCACTGTTCCTTTAACTTGAAAAATGCACAAAAAAAGCCTAAAAATTCAACAGTAACAAACACGTGTGAAACGCGTTTGTGAATGTGTATTGTGACCTGTGGTGTGAACAGCCTTCCTCTTTCTACCCTTGAAGGGCACAAGGTGCAACCAAAATTGACTTAAATTGACATTGACTTAAATGAGGACAAAGTAGAAACAAATTTCTGCTTTAAGTTGATATTTCACAAGTTACTTACCATGTTCTTGCAGTGCAGGTGCAGAGTGGGGCAAGTCCAGCCCTTTCTAGTACATTGGCATCACAACAGCAAAGCAAAGAGGCTCATACATGGCCAGCAGTTTTGGGCATGCCGACCGAAGTGCCAGCATTTGGTGACATCAATAACCTGTAAGAATATCTGACCCCAAAAGTTAACATTAGTCTTTAGTTTTCCTTTAAATATAATCAACACCAGACCCACAGAGCTTGTTGCTCTAACCACTGTATTAAAAAAAAAAAAAACACACACAACCGACAATTCATCTGAAGATATTTTATTGCTGCACAGATAGAACAGAAAGACAACATTAAGATGTTCAAGCAACATTGGCATAAAACAATGGTTAGATCACATGGTTAAAACACACACAGTCGCCCCATATCTGTAGATGGAATGTACCTGTTGGGACATTTTGGGGCTATTTGCTGGATCAGGATAAAGAATTAAAACAATAGCAACTATTATTCATCATCCAGGGCTGGGATTACATTCAATGTACTGGGTAATTTGTCATTATGTAAGTGTGGCAGTGATCATGTTCTAATTAGCCTTAGCTCAAAATATAACGCAACCCACCCAACAACTGCATGTTCCAGTCTTGGCGAGATTTACCAAGACCCAGATTCCTTTCTTAAAGGCACAATAACCCATTGACAAAGGGTAACCATGACTTTAAAAAGGGAATTGTGCCAGCTAGAGCAGCCAACCTCAATGAATTTAATATAACGCTTGTGTCTCTCTCATGTGTATATGTACCATTAAAGTTACACAGGGGGTAAGACCCCATAAGGATTTCTCCACGGCTGTAAGCGTGATATTAAATTGTCGTTTACACTAGGTTGCATTTTGGTGAATATAGCCAATATAAGTCAATGGTACCACACACACTTCACCAGGCCCAAGGTGAAGTGTATAGACACCTGATAAAAGGTCCACCCTGTGACATTCCATGTTTAATATTTAAACAAATCATACCAATAAGCTTTTTTTTTTCTTAAATGGCAAATTACAGTTTTGATTACATTTTGGGCTCAAACAATATGAGCTTATGGATGCTAAAACATCCCTTTAAAAAATTAAATGGAAATGCAGTAGTATGTACAATGTGGAGCTATATTAGGCCTTCCATTGGATAACGGTGTATGTTAGAACCTTGGTTGGAATAGAAGATTTCTCTCTATGGGGCTTAGTTATGCTAATTTTGCACCAACCAATCAGAACTTATTTAACATTTGAAAGCTAACATCTGATTAGTTGGGGCAAAATTAGCACCATTTTTAACGATAAGAACTTTTATTGAATAACCCTGTTTGTCTGTTCTCTGCTGTTGCAGTTTCCAAAATAAAAGATAACTGGCTGCCTATCCCTTTATATCATCAACTATGGTGACTTCTAATCTTCTTATACAATAAATGGTTAAACCAAGATGTGTTATTGAAACAGAAATGTATTTGAACATTGGTTTATTAGTTGTATTTATTCGAATGATAAGGGCACTGACTTATTTTCAATCCAAGATGATACAACGTTGTTAAAGGGAAAAACATTTTATTCTATTAGCCCTGTAAATTCTTTACTACGGCAATAAGATTACATGCACTGCTAAACATTACATTGCTAGAGCACCTCTGGTGGTTACAAACGGATACTGCGGTTCCTATATCTGTTTATAAAGCACGAAGTAGATTAGTGGCTGCTCCCACTGTAACATAAGGCAATAATGCAGAGAAGGAATATTCCGCACATACTGTAAGTTGTGCTCTAACAGTACAACTTAACATGCCATTTATGGCTGGATAAGGGAAACTGAATGGAAGACACCACCAATGTATCAATAACGGTTTTCCCTTTTAGGCTAAAATGAATGACTAGATTCAGTACACGGGACACCAAACAATTCAGATGATCCATGGATTACACTTTTAGCCCACAATTTGCAAACATCACATAAAATTTGAATATATACAATTAACAGCGGAAACTAACCAACGCATGTTTATATTAGGAGAACTATACTTACCTCTTCCACACCCTCCCCTTTAAAAGTCCCCAGGGCGAGACCTACGGGAAGAGGTGTGTTAGCCGAGGGGTGGGGTAAACCATAGAGCTTTAGTTCCTCCCCCTGGGGACTTTTAAAAGGTTGTGAAATCAGAGGGGGCTGAGGAGGAAAGTACAGTCCATCTTTAAAGTGAAAATTGAACCTGAGCTGCGATCGTTTCTAAATTGAAAAATGCTGCATGTAAAGAAAATAACCAACAGTGACGAAAAATGACAACTAAAAAGAGGTGTCACTGTTTTCTATAAAGCAGTCAATGGTACGGCAGCCCGTGGTACGTTTGCAGTGTGCATAGCAAACTCTGTAGGACACATATTTCTTATATCTCTGCCCTACATTTATAGAGTGCGGAAAATCCTAAGCCAGAAAAAGTCCAGGTTGAAATGAATTGTCTGGGCAGAAAGTTTAAATTTGCTCAGAAAACCGTTTACCCTCCCCCCATAACAATAAACAAACATTAATAGGATAAAAAGAAACTAGATTGTATTGTGCTCTTTAAACAAGTTAACATTTTGTGCGTTCTCTGTGTGAAGCTATTTCTTTGCTGTAAGGTCAAGGTTAGTCAGGGGATAAGTCCCGCAAAGTTTCTTGTAACCCAATCGATAGCTCCACCTACAGGCACAGGCTCCAACTGCAGGCACAGGTACCATGTAGGATTTTAGTAATCTTTAAAAGGATCTTATGTCTTTTTGTATTTCACAATTTGCAATGCCTTCTGGTTGTTGCCCATCTGCCAAAGAAGTGGTTCTTATCTGCAACCACAGATCCATCAAAACATCTCCTCCTTATGGTGGCCATTTATGTAGCAATATTATCAGGCGATCCCATTGCTTCCAAAAATCTCCACCATGTCCAATAACGACAATGGACCAATTATTCCAGACTGCTCAGTTGTCGAACACCACACATGAAGCAATCATTGTCTGATACCAAATATTGGACCATAATATCGCTATGTGTAGGGCCACCACAAGAAGTTCAGTGACATTCATCACAAAACATCCAGAACTTCTAAAGAGCAGAAAAACTATTCTTGCTACTTTTTATACTATTAATGGTTATTTGTACATATTCTGATGTTAACAGAGCAAGTACACACTTCCATGGATGCATAATAAAATCATGTTATGGAGAAGTGAACATTTAAAAATGCTAGTATCCTAAAAATGAAAACATTAATTTTAAGTTAAAGTGCATGTTCACCCTTAAAACAAACAACTGGTCAATTGTCATTTACCTGCCCCCAACCAATATATTTTGCACTTTATTACCTGCATTACTAACCAGATATTTAAGGATAATTGTTGATCCCTATCTGGCACTGCTGACATCACTGCTTCCTCTGCACATGCTCAATCATTTAAAAAGCTCTTTGAGCAGAGGGAGGAGGCAGATTCCAGAAAGGAATAGAACGTATAATTAAATATCTGATTACAAATGCATCTAATAAACTGAGAAAAATATCACTTGGTGTTACAGGCACATTAGTGACAAGTCACTAGTTTTTTGTTTTAAAGATAGCCCCCTTTTAAAGTATTTCTTACTGATCTAATAAAAACCCAGGGGTAAGAAACGAGGTACTTTTGATGGGAGGGAGGGTTTACTTTTCTTACCACTTTACTTTAAGTGCTGGCAAGGTTCTGGCTCCAGAGCTCACTAAATCATAAAGCAAATTTAGTCATTGATTTTAGAATTCTGGAGCCACCATTCTAAAGCCTCGTACACACGTCCGATACTTTAGAGGACAATCGGCCCCTGAACATGCGTTTCAGACCATAATGGCACGTATGTGTGCGTTCAGTCGGGACCGAATGAACGCATACACACTTGCCATTATGGTCCGAAATGGAGGTTCGAGGGTCTGCCCTGCAATCGGGGGTCCTCCAAAGTATCGGACGTGTGTACGGACCTTAAGGTCCCCTTCAGCTGAGAATTCCAAAGTAGATCTGGAGTTAAACATGAAGCCCTGAAAATTATTTTTATATTTAAAATAAAAAGAAAAAACTTACATTGACAATTTCCTTTTTTCTTCTGATTAAGAACAAAAACATCGCTCATCTTTCTGGATTTAACATAAAACAAGACAAACATCTATCCGGTATGTTGGCAGATTACATAGCGAGGAGCACCTGGTTATTAAGGATAAAGAAAATCTATACAGTAGTTGCAGAGTTATCAGAAGCCTATTGCCAATATGTGTCCAAGCTCTGCAGCCAATTAAGGACGTTGGTCAGTGTCTGCAGAGCTGGTAAAGTCCATATTTCAGTTGTCATTCAGTGACCGAATTAAAGCTTCATTCATCATGGTTTCTTCATCAGCATTGTAGTCCTAATTAATGGGGTGGAAGGGGATTTGGTTAGTTTAATATTTGCCACATAATAAAGATAAAAAAAATATGAAATCTTTCAAATTAAGAAAAAGCAACTCAATAGACAATGACTCTGTTTAACTTATTTGTACCTTAATCAGCTAGTAGCCGATTTCACAGGTCTCCATAATGGTGGCCAAGATTGACCGATCTCAATGCTTATATGCCAACTATATCTCTCTGCTTAGTAGCATGTGTAGAGGTAGGGATACATACCACAAATGTGTCGTAGGCAAATCGGTGCCGCCGGTTGATGTGCTCTATAAAGTTGGCACTTCTGTAACCAGGGTCTCCCCATGGCATAGAGGCACAGATTGGGCAAACCTGATGAAGGAAGGAAAAATACAAGTAAGGATTAGCTTCACAGAAGACATGTTATAGCTGCCTTATAACCTCATCAGTCCTAAAGAGATACATTATGTATGTTGACCCTTTAAAGGGGAATGGTGGGCTCAAAGCTAGTAAATGTTACATAAAAGACTGCTCTCTTACACTTAAAATAAGTTCTAGTTCACTACTCTAATTCATTTCTACTACAATAGCTTGAGTAACATTCCCATCATCCTTTGCACTGCCCTGCTCCCTGTAGTGCAAGCCAAAAAATTCAAGATTACTGCAGGGACACAGACAAAGCCAGTTTCATCAATGGCATAGTACAGTATGTAATGGTTAGAAATGAGGGGAGTGTGCTTCGATATCCATTGTACCATTATTTAGCAGAGGCTTCTTCCTGTACAGAGGATGAAAGAAGCATGAAACATTAACATTTTAATCACAATATCTTCTAACTGCCTGCATTTAGAAAACTGTCCCAGGGCGAACTGAAAAGTATCTTGTATTTTATCCTAATTTGGAGACCATAGTTTTTGTTTTAAGAAAATAAAAAAATATATATAAAAAAAAAAAACATCCAAAACAAATTGGTAACAGTTCAGTGTAAAAAGAAATCCTGGTTGCATCAAAGTGAACAGTTTTACTAACTTTGTTTCCTGTTATAGTTACACAACACAACATTTTTATTGTATGCGTGCACCCTCTATAATGTATGGGACAGGTATGTGTGTGTGTGTGTGGGGGGGGGGGGGCAAGGGACTAATTATCATTCCTGGAGATCATCGATTGGCTAATATCTGAACTGAACCCCACATTCTATTACAGTTGCCCTCTTTAATGCAAAGGATTAAGTCACAACGTGTATGTAACTAACAAAAATTACTATGGAGGCTATTATAAAATGATTTAAATTGTTTGTATTTCTTAAAGTTGCACAACACCACAC
Source organism: Hymenochirus boettgeri (assembly GCA_019447015.1). Taxonomy (NCBI): domain Eukaryota; kingdom Metazoa; phylum Chordata; class Amphibia; order Anura; family Pipidae; genus Hymenochirus; species Hymenochirus boettgeri. The sequence continues at coordinate 87,470,325 of CM033471.1, forward strand.
ATTTTTATTCTGCTTGCCCTTTGTAATGTACGGTACATTATACGACTCCAATAGAGTATGTTTAAGCTTGTGTGAGTGGGGTATCTATGTGGGTATGTGTAGTCTTTTTAGATATTATTCCTGGAGATCATTATTTGGGTTTGTATTTGTTTTACTGTACTGCATCATTTTATAGTTGCACAACAACAAATGTTTTTATTCTACTTGCATACCCTCTTTAATGTATATGACACCATTAGCAGAGAAGCACATATAGGTAGACACATTTGGATTAATGCACATGGGTGTTTATGTGGATATGTGGACAGTCTTTATTAAAGGGCATCTATACCGGAAAAAAAAGTTAATTTTAAATTGGCCATTACCGGAAAATATAATTCTTCCCAACCTCCACTGTACCATTTTATTTGTTGATCTGTGCCCTATTTCTTTAGATATCCAAACTAAAACATCTGAGATTTTAGCTGTCAAGTTCCTTGCTCCCATAAACTATTCTTCTGTGAGTAGTTTTACTGTAGCTGGAATGGTGGCAGAGTTTTGACAGTTGGAATGCTGTGTGCAGTTTTGACAGTTGTTTGTGGGGAAAATAAGTCAGGTCAGATGAAAGTGGGAGTGGTTAAAAGAGGGAGGGAGAAATTGCATGCACTCCGTTAATGGAATATTGTCAGAATCACATCGTGCTACCGCGCGTTGGAATGTGATTATTTGGTTCTGAATAAAGCCACATGGTTGATTATTAAGAAGTGGGCTTAGTAACATAACCAGGTTCTGGTATGGTTTTTACCAAAGTCTTCCGGATTTGTTTTTGACTTTACTGTACAGATGGCATTTTTGCAATAAAGCTGTAAAGAGTTGAGGAGGATTTAACTTGCGTCCTTTTTTTTTTTTTAGAATTAAACAGAAACCTGACATTTTGCACTGTTTAAAAAAATGGAATTCTGAACTTACCACAGGCGTGGGATCGGTGTAGTGGCTCGTCCTACAATGATCCACTAGCCCTTCCTGATCAAGGTTCTGTTGCCGGCAATATGGACAGATAAATGTGTATCGGTTTGGGACGTTACTGTAATTTCAAAATGACAGATATAACATATAATTATCAAACAGCTCTGGTGCTATGAATAAAGTATCTCCCGAGGCTAGGTACACAAAGACAGATGTTGGTCATACTTTTGTCCAAAACAAACAAAAGGATGATCGCATAAGTGGGTAGATTTAGGCCGGACGTGGAGTGAAATATTTGGTGAAATATCTGCCGTGCGTAGCTAGCCTTAACAATACTTCCCAACAAATTTGTATGTTTGCAGCTGAATGGAGATTGTAACACTGTAAAATATTACAAGAATGCTCTGCCAGTGCTACATTTGCGGCTATGACGAGTTTGGGATTTCCGGCAATAACTCTTCAGGGCAAGTACACATGGGTTGGCATTCTCCAGGCCAACCAACAGCCCAGCGCAGTATTTTGTTCAGGACCCACATTTTCTATCACACCCATCCCGATAAATAGATCGGGAATGTTGGTAATTTTTACCCTATGTATTATAATTGGCAGGATCGAGTTTTGGCAGGATTTGAGTATAACTTTCTACTGACAGACTACTGAGAAAAATATCCCTCAATAGATCTACCGATAAAAAGGACCGTGTATACAGAGCCTTGCTGGGAACCAATGTGTAACAGATTTACCTTGTGCGCTGAGACTGGTCCTGGGTCACCGACTTTATTCCGTCCATGACGTAACTTTCATATCTGGTACAGGAGGCAGAATGAACACGCATCCTTGAAAGGTTGACCTGCGGGCGAATGGTGTCAATCTAATAAAAACTTTCAATTACTTGTAGTTCCCACTATCGCACCGCAAAGGGTAAAATTAGTCTTTTCAGCATTACAAAAAAAACAAACAGTTCCAGCCATCTGCTAATCTCCAGAAGATGTTCCAAGCCTTTGAAGAAGTGACGAGCCATCTTGGAGAACACACCTAGTCCCCAACAATTTCTAAAGATGTCAGCATGTCAAGCACATTATACTCCTGTACAACCGACAGCTTTCTGCCCTCTACTTCATTAACATGTGCTTGCATTTGTCAGATAAGGAGAGTCAGGGACTGTGGGGGGAGCCAAAGAGCAGTCAGGGACTGCACACGTGTAGTGTCCCTTTAACAGTGTTTGTGATTACAATGTTGACCTTTTTTTAGATCTGGATTAGTATTAAAGGCTATTTCTTCCCCCCGCCTACTGGCTTTTAACAAGGAGGGAAGAGGCCTCTCGTCCAATGCTTATAGTAGCACCCCCAACACGACCCTTTAATTGGAGGTCTTGTGCCTTGAATACGAGGCCCCTTCTCTCCTTGTTAAAAGCGAGTAGGTGGGGGGAAGTAATAGTCTTTAATACTAATCCAATGCAAGGTCAGGGAGACAACCTTCCCAAGAAAATGAAACCAAGCAGGTAGCGTCAGCCCAGATAAATGACCCAAGGTAAACTGTTAGGACCTTCCATACTGGGGTCACCTTGACGTGGTTGGAAGGCCTTTCACTTTTATGCATAAAATTGTAACTAAACCCCCCCCATGTTTTTACTGTTTGCACTAGCACAGATATTATGATATATGGGGCCCAGGAATGTGCATTGATCATCTCTTTTCTTGTTTGTTCTAAGGTTTTGGTCAGATCAGTAGCACATCCACTATTTGTTATAAAGTAATTTTGCCACATGAGCTCCCACAGCCCCCCTTTTGTGATAAATACAACTTACAGCATTCCTTTGGTTGCATGCTGGGAGTTGTAGATTTCAAAACATCTGGAGAGCTGCAGGTTGGGCATCCCTAAGATATGGCATCTATATTATCAAATTGGGGCATGCAGGATATTATTGATTTGTGTAACAGAGAAATGTTGGCCATATGCTTTTCATTTTACTGTGATTATATAAAAGAATTGGACAAAATCTGTTGGTAATTTGCTATGGTCTCTAGCATGTATGTCTATACATTTGTACGATCCAACCACACCTGCAAATGGCAGAGCTGGAATGTGGGACACTGAATCTGTCATTTATTGCCATTAGGGGGGCATACACAGGCAGAAATTGGCTGGATTTCCCTCTTGGTTTATTCTGAATAACAATGATACCATTTGCCGAATCTTATGAATGGAAAGCAGCTTCCAGTATTCTATAACAGTGTCTAAAAAAGCTTGATATCCCAAGCACGTATGTCTGTGTGCATTCGAATGAATGTGCGGCTGTACATGTGTCAAACAAAATGATGTTTCAGCTGTTTATCAGGGCAGGAAAACAATATTTAGCATCCAAATAAACAGTGAAGTCATTCCTAGTGCAGGATAAAGAATTATAACAAGGCTTCGAACTTTAGATATTTAACAACGTTCCTTTCCTGTAAGAAAATAATTCCCCCTTCCTACATGGTTTATAGGCTCAACCCAACAGTGAACAGATTCATTGTAATGTAAGGAGCCCGGCAGGAAAATTTAGGAGCCAACCCAACGTGTGTAAATCTCTAGGTGCATTGGTTACTGGGATCGGTCTCGAAAAATCTTACCTTACGCAGGGTTATTTGGGGATTAATGACCCTTTACATAGCAAAACAGTCGTATTTATGGAAATCCCCCCATTTCCACATTATTGCGGGAACTAGGATGGATTTCCCCTATTAGAAAAAGGTTTCCATTTACGGTTAGGGAAAACCAGACATGTTAAGCTTGTAAACGCTTGAATCAATATATATTATTCCCTTGTTGCTTCCTGGGCTGTAAAGGGGAATTTATAGAGCCCTGTAGAATAATCCTGGCACTATCAGTGCTTGGTATGTTAATGTTAATAAAAAAACAACACAATACTGATAGTAATTAACACTTTCCTGCAACACACTACATCAGATACTGAAACTGCATTCCACTTCCAACACAGAGCTGTAATTAGCATTTATAATATGAAGGTAGAGCTGAGATATTTAAAGCAAAATACTTTTTTTCTGCTTTGAACAAAGGTAAGAATGACAGAAAAACATAGTTAAAACGTATTACCTAGCAGACATCATTGGCTGAACCAGTATGGCAGCTCAGATGCAGAAAAATAAAGGCCGGCTCATTAATTGTAGAAAAATGATGTCAAATAAAGATATAAATATGCCAAATTTTTTATTTATCTACAAACATTTACTTTAATGAAATTTGCCATATTCTTCTTCCCTGTTATTAGAGGTTTCATCCCAATTGTCTAAATAAAGATACACGTAATAGTGGTTGTTGGTTTACCTGTGTATGAGTTTTGCTTGTTGATTCAGGAGCAACCAACAAGCATTTTCCTTGTGTAAAGTGACTAGATTCCCAGCCAACAACAGACTGAATTATTCATTGTGGCTTCGGATTAGAAAGGCCTCCTATGTAGTTTAATTAACCCACTACCCACCAACATTAATCTATTTACTGCAATTTACAACCACAAATAATCCAAAGTTTCCCTGCCTTGTATGCATGTATATGTTTATTTATAAATGAATCGCTGTACAATATAGAATACAAAATGTTGTACAAGGAGGACAATAAATAGATACATAAATAAATAAATATGTGCATCATGAAATATACAAGAGCTTGAAACATGTAACATGAGGAAAGAGGTCCCTGCCCAACTTCCAAGGCCTACCTGGAAAATGGCACACAAGTAGATTAGGAGTGGGGCATCCAAATGACATCCAGTCACAACCAATGGGATTTGGCTGTGATTACCAATTCAGAAAAATAGAATTTAAAGGGTATCTCCACTCGTTTTTTCAAGTTTTGGTAATCCAGTTCTATTGAAGAACGGGAGGTAAAGGAGCTGTGCCTTACCTTCCGTTCTTCAATAGAACACACAGGAGACTGGTGACAAGCTAAGAAACTTACCCGCTCGCTCGCTCGCTCCCCCGGCACTTGGTCTGACAGGTCCCGACGGACCTTGTCTTCTATACGCATAGATCGCGCATGCGCATAGAAGACAAGGTCCGTCGGGACGAGTGGAGATACCCTTTAAAAAAAATATCTGCCTTGGTCTGTTTTGCCGAGGATAATCTAGGCTACAGAAAGACCGAGCCCAAAGACTATCAGGGTTATTCAATAAAAGTTCTTATTGTTAAAAATGGTGCTAATTTTGCCCCAACCAATCAGATGTTAGCTTTCAAATGTTAAACAAGATCTGATTGGTTGGGACAAAATTAGCACCATTTTTAAAGATAAGAACTTTTATTGAGTCTCCCTGTATGTTTTTCTATTCTAAACCTTCTTAATGACAATATTATTTCTGGTACATTGGTTGGCTCCCATCTACTTACTTTTTTATTGCAGCCTTTGCAGGAGGTCTCAGTATTTTGCATTTGTTTCTCCAGATCGCCTGCTCTACCAACATGAACCAGGGAACTGCGACACACGCCACAAATTGAGTTCCTATTCTTCATGCATTGCTGCAAGCATGCAAAACAGAAACTGCAGCCAGGGAAAAAAAAAAAAAGTTATTAAAACATTAACTTAATGATCAGTATTAACCTTTCACCTGGACAGCAGGTTGCCATTCAATTACAATTTTATAAGCAGTCCCTTGTGAGCTGCCGCTAGCAAAACACTAACATGAACGGAGAGCCACTATTGGGTTCCCCAGTGCTATATCCCCATAGGAGCTGTCCGTGCATTCGGAAGAGTTTTACAGCTGCGGGACATTAGCACGTGCCATTGACTAATGTTAAAAAGTCCAGCAAAGGTAAGTTGCTAAGGGGATATGGCATCGCTTGTTGTGGCTGCGTGGTTAACTTTTGTGTTAACCGCACAGGCGCCACAATGATGAAGTTGCGCTAATTGATATAACATTGGCTAGCGTGCCCTTTAAAGGGCAAGTCCAGTCAAAAAATAACTTATCTTTAAAATGTTTATTCCCCCCCCCCAAACCCCACTTTCGCATGGGTGACAGATTTCAAAGATGCCCCAGAACTTACTTACCTTACACGGTCCCTCGCCGTCTAGGTGCCACCCACTGCACCTGTCCAGGGGACTTCTGCGCTGACAGACGCTTAACTTCCTGATCGCGGCTTTCAGCCGATTGGGCGTGACGCGTTAACTGTCAGCCGCAACCAGGAAGTGGAGCGGAGCCAGCCGCGGAGTAGAAGCGACGAGGGACCGGGTCAGGTAAGCAAGTTCTGGAGGATCTTTGAAACCTGCCCATGCAAAAGTGGGGTTTGGGGGGTAATAAACATTTTAAAGATAAGTTATTTTTTTGGCTGGACATTCCCTTTAACTCCATTTACACCCACCGCGCAAATCATCTGGAACTGCTCAGAAAACAAACCTTAAAACGCCCATAAGAAACTAGACCTACCGATACACTAATTTTTATAAGGGATGGTACCACTGTCCTGGTTCATAAAAGAGTCAAGGAGAAGATTAAAGGAACAGATTTTAAAGTGCAGGTTCATTTCCAAAGAAAATTATATTTAGGTAAATCACTAGCTGAAACCCAAAGCCACAATACAGTTCTCCCTAGCACATTTTAGCTGGGCGTTCCAGCAGGCTAATTAAAGGAATAGTTTGCGAGTAAGGTAAATGAACTCGCCTTGGCTTCTGGCTCATGTGAAATTGATTGAAGAATGGAAGGTAAGACATAGCTCCTTTACTACCCGTTCTTCAATCAATGAATTAAAGGAATAGTTCACTTTTTTAAGATGTATACACGGCTGCCATCTTTCAAGTGGGGATGCATTAGTCAGAACTCTCCGTGGACCAGTCGCTGCCCACAGGAGATTAGCTAACATGGCAAGCAGGGAAACAAGTTAGTAACGTGCTGTGTATTTCTCTCACAGCTAGAACATAACAGTACTGTTAGAGACCTTCGTTCATGGCACATAACGGTTTTATTTAGGTGTATGTAGGTTTGACACTTGTGCCAGAATATTTCTTTTATTTCAGAACTCAGACAATACATGTAATGCAGTACATTAACAATAACATTTACTATACTGAATGTACCGTATATACTCGAGTATAAACCGTCCCGAGTATAAACAGAGGTACCTAGTTTTACCTGAACAAGGAAAAAAGTGATTGACTCGAATATAAACCGAGGGTAGAAATTATGACCACTACTGCCTACTGATTCTGTATTGTTTTGAGGCTTTAGTTGCCCTTTAAAACGACAGCAGAATTCCTATACAGTAGTCCCATACAGTAATAGCCAAATCCACTATGGCTATTGTGAATAATAGAACGCTCGGGGGACCTGGAACTTACCTTCGCTCCGCTCGCAGACACTTCTTCACTAACCAGCTATTCTCTCCTGATCGCGCGCCCTATCTTTTGTATTGGCGCGCGGTCCGGACAGAGCAGCTGTCAGTGAAGAAGCGGCTGTGAGTGGAGCGGCGGTAAGGTAAGTTCCAGGTCCCCCGAGCGTTCTATTATTCACAGAGAGGTGAAAATAAGCGTTCTCACCTCCCTGTGAATAATAGAAATGTATGGCAAATAGTTGTTTTTCTGAATTATGGAAGTTTAGTGTCCCTTTAATGGATGTCACCAGGCAAAGTGAGAGAGGGAGAGAGTTCCAAAGGTAGGGAGCAGCAAGAGAGAATGGTTTGAGGCGGGAGGCAGCAGTGTTAGTTGGGGTTCTGTGGAGAAGATTTCCTTGCGAGGAGCGAAGGGCACGGCCTGGAACATAGGGGACCAAGAGAGAAGATAAGTAGGGAGGTGCAGTAGAGCGAAGGGATTTAAAGGTTAAAATCAGGGTATTGAATATGATTCTTTGTTTGAATGGAAGCCACCCTATGGACTGAAGTATCGGGGTTGCGTGTTCTCTTTTGGAGGAGAGCGAGATGATCCAAGCTGCCGAGTTTAAGACTGGAGAGGAGAGAGATGAGAGGCTGGGTGTCCAAGCAGTAGAATGTTACAATAGTGGAGATTATAAGGGCATGGGTGTTATATTGTAGTTATTATATTACTGTTATTATATTATAATTACATTACGGTTATTATTATATTATAGTTATTATATTACAGTTTTTATTATATTAGTTATTATATTACAGATATTATTATATTATAGTTATTATATTACTGTTATTATATTATTGTAATTATTATATTACTGTTATTATATTATTGTAATTATTATATTACTGTTATTATATTATAGTAATTATTATATTACTGTTATTATATTATAGTAATTATTATATTATAGTTATTATATTACAGTTATTATATTACTGTAAAATTAAAATTATTATATTATTGTTATAATTATATCATTGTTATTTTATAGTTATTAAATTATTGCTATTATATTATTGTCACATTACTGTTATTATTATATTATTATTGTTACATTATAATTATATTATTGTTATATTATTTCTATTCTCTGTTCTAATATTACAACCTGTAACTGTCAAGGAAGTGGTTTTTGGACTACAACACCCAGCATCCCTTAACAGGGGAATCCGGTAGCAGGGGATGCTGGGAGTTGTATTCCAGGAGCAGTAGGAGGAAGGTTATTCCCAGTGAACCCCAGCAGGCACTTACACGTGTCCACAGGCCACTCTGGTCGGTTTATCGAAGAGCTCCAAGCAGATGGGACAGGTGAATTTCTCGGTGGGGTCCGTGTAGTTATCCCAGACCGGGTCCCGCTCCGCCATCGCCACTTTATTTCTTATTATCGGTTTCACTCGCTTCCGCAAACACCCGCCGACGTCACCGAGTTACAAGCCTCGTAATGGCGCGGCTCCTCCCCCACGTTCCTACTTCCGGGCAGATAGGATCACGTGGGGTAGTAGAAGATGATGGTCACGTGAGTAAGGTAAACAGGGTTGGGGAGAAATAAAGTCATTACCAGTGGGTGATGGAACCTTATATGGCAGTACTAGATTCAGAACTACATTATATTATTATTACATGATATCTTTATATATTAATACTTATATTATTACACGATATCATTATATATGAATACATTTTATTATATAGTAATACTTATTATTACACTATATCATATATTATTACATATTAATACATTATATTGTTATTATATATTAATACAGTATGTTATTATTATTATTCAAATAGCTTTTCTGTTCATTGTGATTAAGGGGCAAATTCCAAAATTCTATAAATGATGCTCCTGTTCTAATGTCAAAATGTGATAGAAGAATAAAGTGTATCTGGTTTTAAGGGAAGTGTTTTCCCAATTGAAATCCCTGGAGGAGCTTGGAATGGAAATTTATGCGTTAATACCAGTAACTGGAGATGGCCGAAACTCAAAAGATTTGTTCCGTTTTTGGGAATTATGGAACTTTCGAGGGTTCTGGATGATATTTTTTAGGGTTACCGAACGTTCAAGGTTATTTTCGGTAGTTAAAAATAAACTTGAACATTCGGTAATACTTCGGTAAATACGGTGGATCACGTGAAAGGTAAGTTTCTGCTATCTTTGTCCCTGGCTCCTGAGATATTAATTGAAGAAGGCATAGCTCCTTAACCTCCCAGTCTTCAATCTATACATTAAAGGAATAGTTCACTTTTCCAGTGAACTATTCCTTTAAGTATGGCTACCACAGGAATGGAAGGGTATGTATGTCAGTAGGTGTGTGTACTTGTGTCAGGTTGGAAGGTAAAAAAAAAGTTTTCATTATTGATCAAAATTAGTTTTTAAAATATAGTTGCCCTTTATGTTTGGCTGCCATGGAAACAAAGGGTAGGTCAGTAGGTGTGTGTACTTGTGTCAGGTTGGGGGGGGTTCATTTATGACCATAAAACTTTTTTCATGATTGATCAATATTTTATTTTTTGACTATAGTTACCCTTTAAGTATGGCTACCACAGAAGTAGAAGGGTGAATCAGTTGGTGTGTGTACCGGTGTTAGTTTGGGGCATAAAAGATTTTTTGTAAAAAATGTGTTTTTTGACTATAGTTACGATATACGTAAGGCTTCCATGGATATGGAAAGGATTGGTCAGTAGGTGTGTGTATCTGTGTCTGTGTGGGGGTTGTTACGTTCCACAGTGTGTGTACCTAGCTTAAGTTACATACTGTATCTCTCATTCTGCACCAAATAGGGTTTTCTCAATAAATTATTTCATTGTCAAGAATATTCAGTCCCCCCCATGCATTCCATCTGCCATTTAAAGAGCATCTACACCGAAAAAAAGGTTATTTTAAATTGACCATTACTGGACACTATAATTCTTCCCAACCATCACTGTATACACAAAAAGAGGGAAAGGATCCTCCACACCTTTAACATGAGATGCAAATCTGTATATACATTGTCCAAACACCGCTAGGTTCTGCCAGAGCTGATGCCAACAGGGTTTGAATCCAAGAAAAAAGCTGGACACACCAGTCTTAAAAAATACCAAACAAGTGTTTTATTGTGACGTTTTGGCACAAAGTGTATGCCTTCTATATGTCTATATAAAGGTACAAGGACACAGGCTGAGTTATACAGGGAAATCTGGGTACCACTCATGTATTATAAGGGATAATGTATCCCCTACTGTAAATTATAAGGATATTAGAAGTCACTGAGGAGTTCTGTGTCTATATAAAGGTACAAGGACACAGACTGAGTTATACAGGGAACTCTGGGTACCACTCATGTATTATAAGGGATAATGTATCCCTACTGTAAATTACAAGATATTAGATGTCACTGAGGAGTCCTGTGTCCATAAACAGGTACAAGGACACAGGATGAATTATACAGGGAACTCTGGGTACCACTAATGTACTATAAGGGATAATGTATCCCCTTCTGTAAATTATAAGGATATTATAAGTTACTGAGGAGTTCTGTGTCCGTATAAAGGTACAAGGACACAGGCTGAGTTATACAGGTCAGGGAACACATGTATTAGAATGTTACATGACGTTACACAGACCTAACACTGCAATGTCCATTTATTAAAGGTCGTGTGACATTACCACAGCAGTTGCAATGGCTGCGAGGGTTTTGGTGGCAATAAAGTGCAAGATCACATCCCCCCAAACTACAACAAACGCCTAAGTCAGTGGCGTAACTGAACATAACCCAGCAAAACTATGATGGGGCCTCCCTCCCAGCTTCACCTACACTGGCTGTCTATGGGAAAGATCAGGGAGATGCACCAGCGGGAAAACAAGCGCTAAAATCACACAAACCAATGTACTAATGTATTAGTGTAGGTTTTGTGTTGCCTGTGCAACGTTGCAATATTTAATACAACGCAAGCGATAAAATTAATTTTGTGCAGAAATTGACACCTTTTCTATTGTGCCTTTAAAAGTCCCAACTTACCGCTTGTGTTTGCGGAATGTATTAACGGTCACGAAGTGGTTAATCCACCACAGTAAGGAGTGCAGGTAGATCGTGATCTCCAAATTTATTGCATCTCTCCTGATGTATCCATGCAAACAATATTGGGAGGTAGGGATAATTAATCCTACCCCCTACTTTGCATTTTTTAAAGTTAATTTTTACAGTTGCTTGTCCTTTAATTTAAATTTTGAGAACCTTCCCTTTTCATTCATTAGATTATTTACTTCTGATTGGCTGCTGCATTTTACAACATGTTATACCTTCTGCCCCTTATTGCCCAGTGTGTTTCAAACCTGACACCTCACTACTGACAGCTCCATTCATCACAATTGCCCTTGGGCGGTGTCACGTGACCGAACCCGGTCTCTTTCCATTGGCTTGTTTTTAGACTTCCCCGAGCCAGGAATGCGCGTTTGGTTTTGACGTGCGCGTCCTCGCTGCGCTGTGACGTCAGGAGAAGAAGGAAGTGAAGCTTTTTCCCATAATGGCGGCGGTTAGAGGGGATCTGTGGATCGCAGGGATGTGAGAGAGATGTTCATTGCACATTCCCCGTCGTAGGTGCGTACTGGGGTGTTAATCGGCGAAAGACTGAGATGGTCAGGGGGTGAGTTAGTCCTGGTGCTTCCCCTGCATTGGATTCCACAGTGACAGGTATTAAGGGAGCTGCCACCTGTGTTACCAATTCCCACTGGGTGTCTGTCTATATATACAGTGGGAACCAGGGATGGGAATGGACCTGTCTATATATACAGTGGGAACCAGGGATGGGAATGGACCTCTCTATATATACAGTGGGATCCAGGGATGGGAATGGACCGGTCTATATATACAGTGGGAACCAGGGATTTACGTTCTTTTATTGTCACTACCCCTCTTGTTAATACAAATCTATAGCTCTTTGAACAGTTTCTGTCTCTCTTTCCAGAGTATAAAAAAAAATCTGGAGTGAAATCCTTTTCAGATCTCAATCTAGGGGAACATTTTGTATTGGTTTCTAGTAAAATTGACCTTCACTTTAATGTTACATTTGGCATTTTTTCCTTTGGGTTAGAAATCCCCACATTTGTTACCTTCCTAAAAGGTTTAGTTTTTTTCTGTACCAGGATTAAAGGACTGTGTGATGTGTGTACTTGATTTGTATGACAGACCCAGCCCAGTATTTGTATTTAGCTATATTAACTATAACAGTATTTCATTCATGTAAGACTGAGGCCCCTTAGTTACACCAAAACCAAGTTTTTGCTTTTTGTAATGCATTTACCCGAATATTCATTAGCTTTCATTTTCCATACATTTGTGTTTGCAATCGCTTTTCTTTTAAAAGATCTCAAAATGTGTGTGTGGGGTATCTGCACTGCCATAAATAGAGAAGTACCCAGCATTCCACTTTAAGAGGCTTTTAAACAGCCAGTGGTTGAAATGAGTTATCTTCATTTATCTATGCTTTGTTTCAGAGCCTTAGCAGTGCTGGTTTAATATTTAGCCCCAAATAACAAGGATCTGAGGTTCACCAGAGCTGAAGGTAGCTCATTGAGCCTACAGTACCCAGCCAGGTGTATACTAGACTAACAGCTAATAGTTGTAGACCTTATGATTAAATATAAGACTGCAACTTATTAGTATAGCTGCTAAGTCAGCACTAAGCTGCAATTCAGATCTCTTTCATTTTATAGTGTCTACCAAACACACCTTTAAATCTGATTGGTATAATTTAAATCTGAAATCTGAGTGGATCTTGGGTATTGGACCAATCAGATTTAGGGGTAGGGTTAGGGTATTCTACAAATAGTGAATGTTAGGGAGTGCTGGTTTCAGTTAGAATTTGGTGTGGGATACTTTGTGCTGAGAAGGAAGTTTGCTTTTGGCTGGGTTGGTTGAATATACAACCTTCAGTTCTGGTGGCTTCTAATTCAATGCACAGAATGTGGTTGCTTTTGAGAAAAGAAAAAGCTGCTACACTTTACCCCCGTCCCTTGAAATATAAGATTATCTATCTCCAGCTAAACACTTGATCTTTATTACACTATTGAAGAAATAATTGAAATTTACTTTCAGCATTTTTCCTAAAAAAAATGTTTAAGAGAGAACAACAGTGTAATCAAAGGCAACATATGCAGAAAAGTCAGAATAGCTACAGAGAAAAATCAACCCATTTGCAATAAATGCTGCCCTCCTTATAATACTGTGGGCCAAATGTATAAAGGTGCAGTATTGTTATTTTGCAATACTGTGCCTTTAACGCTCGTTGTTACTTATACTCACCCAGTTCAAATAATAAATTGAATCCAGATATGGCTGCAGAAGGGGAAATGGTTAATGTAAAATCATATTTCTGCTAGTTACCCGACTAACTGTAAACTGTAAATGGACAAAGATCCCTTTTGCCATGTGGCTAAAATGCCAGAAAAACTAGCCACATGGGTAGATTATTATGAAGAACCATTCTGATTGGTGAATATCTCCATAGACTACAAACATAAGGGATGTATATCTGCCCAGTTTAGGAGGAGAGGAATCAATGGCTGCCTCCATAAGACACATACAAAATGGAGGACCACAGTTCCCATTTAATCATATAAAAGTCATGTAAAGATTTGGAGAATTACCTCAAACAGGTTAATGTGAATTTAAGAATAAATTTAGTGTTTGTGGCTCTCTGTAAATCTACCCAATAGTGTGTGGCAGGATCCCCATGATTTAAATAAAAATCAATATTTAAAAGAAAAATCATAACATTTTGTTTTTTAATCAAAAGGACCAACCTCCTTTATAGTTTTTGTTTACCTTGGCTATCAAACTGCATTCCTCTTGGCTTTACCAACTGGCAATATCCTGCATGTAAAACTCATATAGAAAGCTTATAAGTATGATATTTCCCTCAGGGTTACCTTTTGATTAAGATTCTCCTGGACACAGCCCTTTCCAATGCCTCATACAGCCTTTCATCTTGGCTGCCTGAATCGCATGTTAACAGTTCTGTTCTCTTTTGTTTCAGCTACAGAGATGGTAAATTTAAACTCTAACTCCTAGAAATAAACAGCTATTTTTATGCATCAGTGGAGATTTTTCTCTGGCCCCAAAAAATAAAAAAAATAATGAATCTGTGTAATGATAAAAGAAACGGTTATTTTTCATATATTTTAACAAAAGGAGCAGAGTCCAGGCTGTGCTAAGGTTTTTACACTTTAAAGTAATGCAAAGTTCAGCTACATTAAAGGTGATTGTTCTTAGAGATTTCTTTGTATTGTAGTTTTGAGATTTGGTGGGAATTTACTTATCTACAATTTTTATTGGAGGGATGGACTTGCCCTTTAAGGATATTTAATCATTTTTTTATTTTTATTAAACAAGCACACTACACACTAAAGACACATTCCCAGAGTACCTGTCATAATAACACATTTATTAATTCTAAAGCCAGAGCTATTAATCTGGGAGCCTCAGGGAAATGTCAAATGAGTTTAGTAGCTGCTACACATTGTTGACTATAAACCTATTTGTAGTCCGCTACAATATTATGTACTGATATATAATGTAGACTTTACAATTCACCTTTCAGACAAAATGAACATAAACATATCTGCTTTCCCGTTCATACGATGGGTCCACAGGACATAGGGCTACATCATTTTTATTGTAAATTACATAACACCAGCATATACCTTAGTATGTCCCAATTATATTAAATAAGTAGTTTCCTACCAAATCAATACTTTTACTAAAGTAAGCCCTTTAATTACGTTCTTTTATTGTCACTACCCCTCTTGTTAATACAAATCTATACTATACTTTGAACAGTTTCTGTCTCTCTTTCCAGAGTAGGGAAACATGCATGTATGGTATATGAACAATTGTGGGAAGGGAGGAGGTTTATGAATTAGAAGGTCAAGCGATACACATTTTTTTTAATCAGAAAATTCTTGGCTTTAAATCAAAAACATTTTTCTCTAATTAAAAGACCCGGAAGGAACCAAATTATTAAAACACAATCACAATCAATATAGTAAAGGTCTATAGTAACTCAATTATGAGTTTCCTCTTTATTATGAGAAGCATTTGCAATAAGAAGGCAAATGCCCTATTTCAGCAAACTCCCCAGTGTTGTTTTTAACTGGTGTTCCTTTTAAATGAAATAGAAATCAATATATTTAGTACAGTATACATTAACAAGAAAAAAATAAAACTTTCAATGTAATTGTTTAAAAGATTGTTTAAAATCTCTTTAATTTTGGAGCCATGTACATTCAACAGTTCTCATTTGTGATAGGCGACAATTTAAACAGACTTTCAGTCAATCACTCTTCAAGTGAATGAGTCTCGGTATCCTCCAGATCTGGAACCTCTGTTAAATACATAGAATATTCATGACCTCTATTCCTGAACAGCGTGTTGGTGCTCTTCGGGACGCTATCTCTCTGTCATTTTTAATTCTAACTGCTGCTTTAGGGCCTTTTATTAATATTTTTGTGCCACCTTTCTTGGTTTAATATGGAAATCAAGAGTTTCAGCAGAACATGTTAGAGGAAGCCTAAAAATGTTAAAAAATAATCAAATTTTAGTGTCCTTACTAGTGAGATTAACCCACTCTTTAAAGCACATTTAAGTGTGGCAACCCAGCTAAGCATGAATGTAATAGATTACCCACAGGTTTCTTGTCACTTAAGGGTGTTTAATCCTACTTTTCTTTGAAACAAACACACTACATACTAAAGACACATTCCCAGAGTGCCTGTCATAACAACACATTTATTAATTATAAAGCCAGAGCTATTAATCTGGGAGCCTCAGGGAAATGTCAAATGAGTTTAGTAGCTGCTACACGTTATTGACTAGAAACCTATTTGTAGTCAGTTGTAATATTATGTATTAAGATATGATATGAACTTTAGTATAAAACCAAGATGAACATAAACACATCTGCTTTTTCATTCATACAAGGTCTTTGGACCCAAAACCCCACTTTTTTATTATTGTCATTATTTTATATAGAAACAATATCTAGCATGGCAATTTACAATTACATTGATGCATATTTTCATATTGTATCATACCGTGACATAATAGGAAAAAGGGCTCAAGTGAGCTTACAATCTAAATGACAATAGGATAAAAACAAGGTGAAGTGATTCAGTAGGGTGTGCTTATAGTAGATTGGCATAGTTTTGAGAAAGTGGCATTGGGTTGGGTCAAGATGGGTCAATGAATGGATAGCATATCAAGTCAAATTATATGCTTGTCTGAAAAAGTGAGTATGTCCACACGTAAATTTTAATTTTACATATAGCTACAGGAACCCCCTAAACCCAAGTTACATTTTACTTCCCTTCCCCAAGAGACAGCTAAACATACTTAAAAGACCCAGTCCCTCCCTGCCTGGGTACCGCCTCCTGCTGTTGCGGGCTTGTTTAGAGCAGCAGTAAGGTGCTTCCTCGTCACAGATTTCCAATAATGGGCATGACATCACCGTCGTGCTTTTGACCAACAGCCACGACTAGGAAGATGAGAGACACGGTAGAGCGTTGAAGGACCAGTTGTTGTAGGAATCTTTAGCTGCAACTTTGGGGAAGATAGTTAAAACCTAACTCTGGATGGGGAGCCCTGCAGCTATATGTAAAATGTTAATTTATTGGTGGACTTTAAGGTTGCATTTAAGGTTAGAGATTTAAGAAAGATTACAGAGTACAATAAATGAGAGGCACATGCTACAGTAAGGGCTGAAAATAATCATGGGAAGAGGAGTTATGGGCTGATGAGTAAATTTCAAAAGTAGAATGGGGCAAGTACAAGTAAATATGGAAATGTATATGAAATGTATGTCAAATGTATATCAAATGTATATAAAATGTATTTTAAATGTATATCAAATGTATGTCAAATGTATCTCAAAGTATATCAAATGTATATCATATGTATATGAAATTTATATCAAATGTATGTCAACTGTATACCAAATGTATATCAAATGTATATGAGATGTATATCAAAGTATATCAAATGTATGTCAACTGTATAACAAATGTATGGCAAATGTATATCAAATGTGTATAAGATGTCTATCAAATGTATGTCAAATTTATATGAAATGTATGTCTAAAATGTATTTCAGATGTACATCAAATGTATGTCAAATGTATGTTAAATGTATATCAAATGTATATCAGATGTATGTCAAATGTATATCAAATGTATATGAAATGTATGTTAAATGTATATCAAATGTATGTCAAATATATATCAGATGTATATTAAAGTATCCCATCAACCAAACGAAAATAGCACGGCAGCGCACTCCGGTAAAGAAAATCGGCAGCTTTCCAAAGTGAAATTACATTTTATTTAACACATTCTTACACAAGGTGTATGTACAACAAACGGATAGCCTTACGCGTTTCGAGCAGACCGCTCTTACTCATAGGCTTAAAAGCTTGAATCTGGATTAAGCGAAGGGTCCAGGGCATGCAGCACCTGGGCCACCCAGGAGTACGGGTGAGTCGATAATTTGTTCATGTATAACGACTGGGATTACCAAGTGGAAGGATCTCCGTTGTGATTGATTCGGGGCATATGCACCCGGATCATTTGACTTACTAAGTGAGTCATATATGTGTGTTGATAACAAATATCAGTCAAATATTGTTTTATTGTTATCCAAGCACTTTAGTAGTGCTATATAGGAAAATCCAGTTATTTATAACGTATATTAAAGTATCTCAGATGTATATCAAATTTATATGAAATGTATGTCAAATGTATATGAAATGTATGTCAAATGTATATGTAATGTATATCAAATCTATGAAATGTATATGAAATATATATCAAGTGTATATAGAATATATATGAAATGTATATGAAATGTATGTCAAATGTATTTCAAATGTATATCAAATGTAGGTCAAATGTTTATTAAATGTACATGAAATGTATGTCAAATGTATATCAGATGTATATAAAATGTAAATTGAATATATTTCAAACCTATATCAAATGTATATCAAATGTATGTCAAATGTATCTCAAAATATATCATAGGTATATGAAATGTATATCAAATGTATGTCAATTGTATACCAAATGTATATGAGATGTATATCAAAGTATATCAAATGTATATCAAATGTATGTCAAATTTATATGAAATGTATGTCTAAAATTTATTTCAGATGTACATCAAATGTATGTCAAATGTATATTAAATTTATATCAAATGTGTTTCATATGTATATCAAATGTATATGAAATGTATATCAAATGTATATCAGATATATGTCAAATGTATATGAAATGTATATCAAATGTATATCAGATGTATATCAAATGTATATCAGATGTATATCAAATGTATATGAAATGTATGTCAAATGTATATCAGATGTATATTAAAGTATCTTAGATGTATATCAAATTTATATGAAATGTATGTCAAATGTATATGTAATGTATATCAAATGTATGAAATGTATATGAAATATATATCAAGTGTATATGGAATATATATGAAATGTATATGAAATGTATTCCAATGTATATGAAATGTATGTCATATCAAATGTATGTCAAATGTATTTCAAATGTATATCAAATGTAGGTCAAATGTTTATTAAATGTACATGAAATGTATATTAAATGTATGTCAAATGTATATCAGATGTATATAAAATGTAAATGAAATGTATTTCAAATGTAAATCAAATGTATATGGAATGTATATCAAGCTTTTTGTTCTCTTGTTAAAATTCTGCTATTTAAGCAAATCTGTTTAAGCTTTATAAAAAGTAATACGGTCAATGTAAACAAGCTTTTTAACATTGATTACATTGCTGTTCAGTACGGAGGAAACTGGTGTCTATTGATTACTTTTTTTTTTTTTTTTTTTTACTTTAAAATGTTTTTGTAATGTATTGTAGGATCAGTTCTGACATAGCCTGAACTGACTGAATAAACTTCATAAAGAGGCTACCCAATGTAATATCCGGTTATTGTGGATTTTGCTCTAGTTTTGCACTGTTTTGAAAACAGTGTGGTACTCCAGATTCAATATACTTTGCATTAAAATTTTGTGCTACTAATTAGGTGGATGGAATCATGTGCAAGGCCCCCACAACCTAGCGCTCTTTATTTAACAGCGTTAACAGTAATACATGTGGGACAGTTATTGCATTGTGGGAGCAAGACACACAGTAAAGCTGGGGAGCAACATTACATCTCCCCCTAATTGAATTGGAAATTAAAATTATGTAAAGATACACTGTACTTCCAAATTTTGCGCTCTGGATATTGCTGTGAATTTTATGTTTTTTGGGCAGAATTTATGTGCACTGCGCAGACAATTAGCATCATTCCAGCATTACTTTTTAGCATATGTCGAAAAATATTTTAACTTACAAACAAAGCTAGAAACATATGTAAATTGATATTGCAGTAAACACAGAAGAGGGGATTTCAAAGTAATTAATGTAGTTGGGACAATGTGTTTTATAATTCCTAGGCAAAAATCTATCAAAGTCATGAAAAATAATCAAACATCCCCTGGGCATTTTCTGAATTTAAATAAAGGCTCACCCCTTGGATATGCTTGTGAAGGTTCTCATTCATCCAGGTCATAGTTTGTCTGGGGTATTCAGTTAGATCTGGACTTGAAGTTATATTTTACACAATGAAACAATACCCTATGCAATATGTTGAAGGACAGCTGCACTCATCTGTTTTTTATATATATTTATACACACAGGTGCCTCCAGGCAACACAGCTCCTTTCCACTGCGTCTTTATTCAGTAAATCAGTTCAGCCAATTCCCGGGCACACTGTATTTTGATTATAACAATTTTATTTTCAACATTCATCAACAACATCTCACAGGACATCTTCATCAGGACAACAATAAATCTATACATTTATTGTTGTCCTGATGAAGACATGCTATGAGACATTGAAACGTTGAAAATAGAATTGTTATAATCAAAGTACAGTGTGCCCGGGAATTGGCTGAATTGATTTACTGCAACAATACCTTTTAATCAATAAAAAATAATATTTCCAGACCACCGAATTCCCTAAATTTGCATTCACTACATCTCAGACTACAGGATTGGTTACTGCAAATCTATAGCACAGGCACATTTTTGTACTTGCATCAACACCAAAGTGTCTTAAATATAGCATCCAGCAATTATTGGGCCCAAGCATGAAACCTTTCTTAAACATGCTTTAAAAGTTGCTTTTAAACTGCACAGTTGACTTGTTTATTTATTTTTGTACAATTGCAACATTTGGGTGCCCTTGGCTAAACTGTATGTTTTAAGTGAATCTGTAAGTGAACTACAGATGCTATGACCTTTACAGTAAAAAGGTAACATAATCAAACATTTCTCCTGCGATTATAAGTTATGTTACGTGGTCTTTGGTACATGTAGAGCAAATTAGAAAGGAGCTCAGTATTTAGAACTCTTAGTACATTTTGAGTTCCCCCTATTCTTCCCTTCAAAGGTTTTCTAAAGTAGAAGGATAGTGATATGCTGTCCACTTCACTAAATACTGCTACTGGACTCTGCACATTTCAATTCATATATGGTTGTATATATATATTATATATTATATATATATATATATTTTTTTTTTTTTTTAATGCTTGCCATAAAACCTGATTGGTTTAGGTTTTTTTTGGTTCTACACTCAACCTTTTTGGAGCTAGACATATTAAAGTCAATTAGAGACCTTATTGCTATTTCAATCGTGTTACATTTGCTGTCATAAGTAATTAACCGCGATATCACTGTTAACTGTGGGGAGTGGACATGCCCTTTTAAGGGATTAGCATGGGTTTTCTACTTATTTTATGGGACCTGCATCATTTCCAAAAGTTTTTGGAAGTAGCTTAGCACCCCCAATGCAATACCTTTACAATGTGTATTGTATCAAGGTGTAAAATGCTGCGGTGCTTTTTACGTTTCCACGTAATGCAGTGTTGCAAAGTGGCCAGTGCATCACTGCAGTGTGTTAAGGTAAGAAGCACTGGGGAACGTTATTACATCGACACCCCACCATGCTGAATTTACAGCCGAGACAGCATTTGCATTTGTATTTGTGGACATTACACTAATGAGCTCATGATAATAATCATTATTTGTGATTACACTACCTTTACTTATGTACATAGTTATCAAGACAGTAATATGATGCAGTTGTTTTAATAAAGCTTTTCATCATTTTCTTAACTGACCCATAAATATATATTACCCAGGATGCCTCCCTATAACTCTGTAGACCACAGTTCCATTTCAACAGACTTTCCTACCACACAATGCAAGTGCAGGAATCATGAATGTGTAACTGGAAAGGTGGTTTGATTGTAACCAATTTCTCTGGAACATCTGTAGTGCTTAAGGGACCTTTTTTTTTTTCAGCACTGCTAGAAATAGATAATTTCATGGGGTGGCAATGGATGTGAAACAGATTTAATTAAAAAATGTAATTAAATGTGTACTTTTTTTATTGGTATTTTACAACGACAACTGGGACAGTGATCTCAAATGGAGAAAAAGAACAAACTTCAAATCTTCTCTTATTCTATGATCTTCATTCTCAAGAGAATTTTGAGCTGCTAAAGACAGAATTGAATGCACCAAACATGAAAGTGGCTCTTTAGTTTATCATCGGCTTTAAAGAAGGAAACATCTTGGGTAATGAATTATTTTTTACATTTTGACAGCTTGCTGGTTTGACAACCTGATAAACTGACCAAGCAATTGGTAAAGTTACAGCATCTCATCCAGCAAAACTTAAGTTGTAGCAGATCTGAGTAGAAAATGAGGAATTTTGTAGGCAGTTAGGCTGGAACATTGTCAACCAAACAGATTTCCACTTAATTGAAAACACACTTGTTGATGCAGGCTGTGCCTCCTTAGAAGAGAAAAAATATGAATTTTAATGTAGATTTTTATTAAAGGCTTTGAATGTATAATACAAATCTCTATGTATATATTTCTTGTTACTAAACAACCCAAAGAAGCACAGCGCATACATGTTATCTCATAAAGTAAGGGGAAATTTCCTTCCAATTATGTAATATACATTGGTAGGAGTCAGGGATGTCCCACATTTCCACTTGGTTTTTCTGTTGAAATCCCATTAGTCAAATCTACCAATGAAAATTTGATGGGGAACTGCTTGAATCGGACAGTTAAAACCAGGTTTTGATGGTGAAATTTTGAGGTTTAACTGTTGAAACCTTGAGCTGTCCATGGATGGCAGAATAACCCCTTGGTTCGTGCATTTCTAGCATAGACCAGAGGCATAACAAAGTCAGGGAAATTCTAAGAAAACATTTGTATGGAATTACATTTGGTTAAATGTGAGGCATAAGGGCCTCAGAGCCACCAATGCCTGATACTACTACCTGGACCACTGGAGTACACCATTGTTCTCCAATGCCAGAGCATTCAATAGAAAATATGTAGTATGGATTAAGAAACATGAATTCCCTATCTTAAACTTATGGCCATAATAATTCTATCTGCATTATCTGATAGCAGGAGTTTTTGTAAGGAAACATATAAACCAACCAAAAGAACTGGAAAAATTGCAGGGTTAACCTTTCCCAGTATGCCACAAAATTCAAAGCATTATAACCTAGGGGCATTCAATAAATGCTGGTCACTATATTCTACTGCTTACTACTACGGCTTGTTCTTGAAGGTAAAATGCTTTTTCAAATAATTTATTTCCCAGAAAGGGCATCTGCTTTTTTAAAAAAAAAATATTAATGTAACACAATGGGACAGTGAATTCTGAGACTACACCCTCCACTAGAAAATGCATGTGCCAAAACAAAAATAATAGTTCATCTCAACAGTTAAGGATCTCTACATTTTAGCTCTACATGCTTTTAAAGAATACATAGTAATAATTGCTCGCTTTCAAGCTTACTGACCCAGAGACTAGGGATGGCCTAGAACTCAAACTCAAACCCGAGTTCGAGCCAAACTTTATGAGTTCGGATGAACTCGAACTATTCAGACTAGTTTGGATTCGAACTAGTTAGATTTTCTGGACTCGCGGGACTATTTTCAAAAATCCTCGAACATTCGAGAATTCTCGAATGTACAAGGATTTTCGAAAGTTCGGTAGGCCTCGAACGGCCGCTTCCGAAAACCTCCAAATGGCCAGAGATTCACAAAAACTGCAGCTCGCCGAATCCCTCAGCCGGATGTTCGGGGGTCCCTCAGCTCGAAACCGGGACCCCCTCCTGGGTCCTTACAAGGACCATTGCAGCCCTGACAAATCTGATGGTTAATGTAAACCATGTAAAAAGCATTGAAAAATTGACCAATCAGAACAGATTAGGGGTTTCTGTAAACCGATACAGAGGTGCAAACCTCACATGGAGCTCAGAAGTCATCTCCAATAGATGGCGAATAAAAAGATGAAGCGGCCAGTAAACTATCAGCTCCGCTGAAGCCATCGTGGCCAGCTGGCACACTGTCGCCGCAGTAAGCCTGTCGCCATCGGCGACTTTAGTGGTGTTTGGTGTCGCTAGCCCAAAGACATTGTGTTGGATCAAGACCACCGGTAACATTGGCCTTGTTGAGGCATCGGTGGAGCCGGAGGTACCCCTGGCAGCCCAGGGGTATTCTTGGGGTCAGTGGCCTCAGCAGAGCTGGTGTCACTGTATGGAAGACAGAGAAGCTGCCCAAGGGCTCTTTTAAGAGATGACGGGGTCCCAGTTCGAGCTGCGGACCCCCAACAAAGGCATTATAAGTGCCACAAGGGCCCTTACAAGGGCCAGGGAGAGGGGGGCCCGTTCAAGCCGCGGGACCCCAAATGTCCTGCCGGTTGCCGAAGTTGATTCAACTTTCTGAACTATTTACCCCCAATGTTTTATGGGTCCATTTTTGGACTTTCGAACTTTCAAACTTTTTACAACTTTCGAAAGTTCGTCCTCTCTACCAAGACTAATCCACGTGCCAGCTGCTCAAAAAATATTTGGCAATCTGTAGTACTTGGTGGATTCAAGTGAGCTTGCCACACATATAACCATAACTACTCACTTGTCCCAGAGTGAATGATTTCAGATGTCTTACAGTACATCCCTTCAAGGAAAGATACAGGGGCATATTTATAAAGCAAACGATAATAGCTCCAAAAAAATTACCGTCCGGCACATCACGCCGCGAAAAATACGCTATCCCCACCCCGCCCACACCCCCTGGCGGCACGCACCACCCGCCGCCGCTTCCCAGCAGCCCCTACCAACCCTTCCCCCGCTCCGCGTTCAATCTCGAACGGAGGCTAGAGGGCTGCCGGGAAGGACCTCAACGAGGCCGATGTTTGCCGGCGTCTTGATCCGACGCGACGTCTTCGGGCTGGTGACACCAACCCCACTCAGCGGTCGCCGATGCCAGGCGACTCACTGCGGCCGCCAGTGAGCCCCGGCACCACCGCCGGCCTCAGCGGAGCCGATGTTGCCAGCCGCTTCTTTCCTTCAGCCATCTACTGCGCGATGGCATTGAGTTCCGCGCGGAAGCTCCCTTTATATAGGTTTGCAGAAATCCAAATCCGTTTCTGATTGGTCAATTTTACTACACTTGCTTCCATTAACCATCAGATTTCTGGAAGTTCTGAAATCTGATTGGTTAATTTACACAAGTATTAAAAATTGGCGACCTGAGTGGGGTTGGTGTCGCCAAGCCCGAAGACGTCGCGTCGATCAAGACGCCGGCAACATCGGCCTCGTTGAGGTCGCCTTGGCCCGCCGGGGTGACCCCTGGCGGCCGCAGGGGGTACCTCTCGGGGGTCGGCGGCCTCGGCGGAGCTGGTGTCGCCGGACTGGAAGAAGAGAGACGCCGCCAAGGGCTCTTTAAGAGCGCGGGGCGGGGGGCTTGAAGGTTGCCGGAGGGGGGTGCGCGGGCGGTGGGGAGGGGTCTGCTGGGAAGCGGCGGCGTTGGTGTGGCCTGCCGCGCCGCGGGGGTGTTGGGCAGGGTGGGCGTGTCTCCCGGCGGGTGCGACCACCCGCCGCGGGTTGCCCTGCCCATCCCCGCCGTGGGGGGTTAGTATCGGCTGACTTCGCCACCTTCAAGGTGGCGAAGTAAAACAGCCGATACTAGCCGAGCGAAACCAGTACCGCCGCTATTCATAGAAGCGGGTGTAACAGGTAAGTATCGCCGCAAAAGGTTAACCTTCGTTAACTTTTCGCGCCTTTTGACTTTTATAAATCGCGTAAACGCGATTTATTGCGTTAATGTCCGCGAAACGGCCGCGAAAAAGTTAACGAACCTTTATAAATATGCCCCAGTCATTTAAAAAGTGATCAAAGAAGTAACCTATTAAAAAAGAAAGAAAGAAATCACACCGACCATTTAAGGGCATGTCCACCCATAAAACTAAAATTGAACCAACTACTGGCCCCACTGTATAGTGTTAAAAATCTGCTCCAATTGATTCTCCTCTGCATGTCTGTTCAAATTTAGTGAAGATTAAGAACTCTGTTAGTCTCTGGTCCCTGCTTCCCTGTCGTCTGAGAGTTTCTGAATGCACAGGGGGAACCCCCCCCCCTCCTCAGCCTCTGGATCCCATTTTTCTCCTTGACCCCCTACCATAACAAGATTTAGTCTTTAGCACCCTAGCTTGCCCCCAACCACCAAGTTCGTTTTGTTTAAAAAGCTGCATAAATGTAGTTCCATTGCTTTGTTTCCCTGGTGTTTTGCATTGTCGGCAGCCACGTGGCTGTCAGGCGCGTCCCCCTCTTGCAGTTCCGGCAGCAGTGGGCCTGGATCAAGAATTAGGGGATGAAGTAAATGTAAAGGGGGACTGTGGTCCTCCATTTTGTATAAGTCTTATGGGGGCATCCATTATCACCATAACATCTGCACCGCGTCCTGGGTTTAGGGTTGGGGCATGCTCACTGTTGGGACAGAGCATCTTCATTCATCAGCTACATCACAACCCTGCCCCCCAAAACCAGAATATTTTTAAGCTAGACACACAACCCCTGAAAAGAAAACTTTTTCCTCCCTAATCACAAGGAGAGAAAGTAGAGGATGGTTGCGGTCTTTAAATAGCTTTAGAAATAACATTTTGGTGGATGGGCTTCTTACACAGCACATCGATGTCACTGTCACAGAGACACTGTTTCTTAGATTTTGTTGCCAATGTTAATCATATAGCATGAGACTACAAGATACTTTCTTTCTGTATAATAAGGCTCTGCTCCATTTTGGTGCTCTGTGGAGGTCGTTTTGCTCCTTTTGGCCCACCTCTCCTTCAGCTATATAGCTGCCTTGCCTATTGTGCTCCCAAGCCCTACCCCTAGAGCCATGAATCTGTATCTTGCACTGACAGATCTAACAAAATCAAACAACCATCATGTCTGCAGGTCAGATGATTGGCTCTATACCTTAGGCTGTATTGCATGTTAAGAAGCCAGTGGTTCTAGACATGCATTAGCCATAGGACATAAAGGAGACATTACTTCTTGTTTCTTAGATTTTTGTGGGAAATGCTATTCATATAGCACGAGACTTCAAGATACTCTTCTGTTTTAAGAAGGATCTGCTCCATTGTCACAGAGATTCAGACAGACAGGACAGTCCAGGAACTGTAATTTTACAAGCTATAACTTAAAATCCAATAATGTATACCGTATATACTCGAGTATAAGTCAATTTTTCATGCTTTAAAATTAGCCTGAAAACCTAACCTCGACTATACTCGAGTCAAGTCCTAATTTAGATGCAAATTCTGCAATTACCGATAGTAACGAGTAGGTGGGCGCTGTGTTAACCTGCATAAAGTTACAGGAGCTGATCTGCCTTTACACACTTCCTGCTTCCTGTATTCTGGCTGCTGGATCCTCACTCACGCACTGTAAATCTGAAGGGTCCTCCTCAGTTGGGGCAAAAACACTGCTAGTACAGTGCAAAGGACAGCTTGAAAGTAAAACTCCTCAGGTGACATTTTTAAACTATTGGGGTCAGAGAGTCCTTTATCATATGGGGGTCAGAGTTCCCTTTACTATTGGGGGTCAAGTTCCCTTTACTATAAGGGTCAGAGGGCCCTTTACTATATGGGGTTCAGGAGATTGTATGATGGTAGCTTAATTGAAAGTTTACTGACCTTGCCACTCCAATGTTTAGAAACTGAACTCGCAACAACAACATGCTGGGGGTTGTAGTTTCAAACTGTGGAGTGCCAAAGAATTGGAGGTTCCTGGTACTGGATTTGGCTATTACTGTATGGGATTCATGTATGGGAATTCAGCTGTCCATTTAAAGGGCAACTAAAGCCTAAAAAACACAGAATCAGAAGGCAGTATGGGGAAATTGTCTAGACTTGCGGGACTATTTTCAAAAATCCTCGAACATTCGAGAATTCTCAAATGTACAAGGATTTTCGAAAGTTCGGTAGGCCTCGAACGGCCGCTTCCGAAAACCTCCAAATGGCCAAAAAAAAAAAAAACCTGCGCCCCGCCGAATCCCTCAGCCGGATGTTCGGGGGTCGCTCAGCTCGAAACCGGGACCCCCTCCTGGGTCCTTACAAGGACCATTGCAGCCCTGACAAAATCTGATTGGTTAATGTAAACCATGTAAACCAAGCATTGAAAAATTGACCAATCAGAAACAGATTAGGGGTTTCTGTAAACCTATATACAGAGGTGCAAACCTCCATGGAGCTCAGAAGTCATCTCAATAGATGGCAGAATAAAGAAGAATGAAGCGGCCAGTAACATCAGCTCCGCTGAAGCCATCGGTGCCAGCTGGCACACTGTCGGCCGTGGTAAGCCTGTCTGGCATCGGCGACTTTAGTGGTGTTGGTGTCGCTAGCCCAAAGAAGTTGTGTTGGATCAAGACACCGGTATCATTGGCCTTGTTGAGGCCATCGGTGCCGGAGGTACCCCTGGCGGCCCAGGGGTAGTTCTTGGGGTCAGTGGCCTCAGCAGAGCTGGTGTCACTGTATGGAAGACAGAAGAAGCCGCCCAAGGGCTCTTTTAAGAGATGACCGGGGTCCCAGTTCGAGCTGCGGGACCCCCAACAAAGGCACTTATAAGGTCTGGCATCGGCGACTTTAGTGGTGTTGGTGTCGCTAGCCCAAAGAAGTTGTGTTGGATCAAGACACCGGTATCATTGGCCTTGTTGAGGCCATCGGTGCCGGAGGTACCCCTGGCGGCCCAGGGGTAGTTCTTGGGGTCAGTGGCCTCAGCAGAGCTGGTGTCACTGTATGGAAGACAGAAGAAGCTGCCCAAGGGCTCTTTTAAGAGATGACCGGGGTCCCAGTTCGAGCTGCGGGACCCCCAACAAAGGCACTTATAAGTGCCACAAGGGCCCTTACAAGGGCCAGGGAGAGGGGGGCCCGGTTCAAGCCGCGGGACCCCCAAATGTCCTGCCGGATTGCCGAAGTTGATTCAAACTTTCTGAACTATTTACCCCCAATGATTTTAATGGGTCCATTTTTGGACTTTCGAACTTTCAAACTTTTTTACAACTTTCGAAAGTTCGTCCATCTCTACCAGAGACTAATCCACGTGCCAGCTGCTCAAAAAATATTTGGCAATCTGTAGTACTTGGTGGATTCAAGTGAGCTTGAGCACAAATATAACCATAAACTACTCACTTGTCCCAGAGTGAATGATTTCCAGATGTCTTACAGTACATCCCTTCAAGGAAAGATACAGGGGCATATTTATAAAGCAACGATAATAGCTCCAAAAAATTACCGCCGCACATCACGGCCGCGAAAATAGCGCTATCGCCCACCCCGCCCACACCCCCCGTGGCGGCGACGGCGACCACCCGCCGCCGCTTCCCAGCAGCCCCTACCAACCCGTTCCCCGCTCGCGGCAATCTCGGAACGGGAGGCTAGGAGGGGCTGCCGGGAAGGGACCCACCAGTCAGTGTTAAGTCAGCCCTCCAGTTCACCAGTAAGTGTTAGCCCTTCATACCCACCTCCACAAGCCATGACTATGTTCCCTGATGAAGCCATGCCTGCTTCATGTGCCGCCGCCCCCCTGCCTGCCGATAGGTGGCATTTTAAAGTTGTTTCAGGTGTCAAAACCCCTAGGAACACCCCTATCTAGTGTGTGTAAAGGTTCCC
This sequence comes from Hymenochirus boettgeri, assembly GCA_019447015.1. NCBI lineage: Eukaryota > Metazoa > Chordata > Amphibia > Anura > Pipidae > Hymenochirus > Hymenochirus boettgeri. The sequence goes on from CM033471.1 coordinate 87,499,734, forward strand.
CATTACATTGGGATATGTCCTACAGATCTCTAAGCAATGTCATGAAGTAACAGCCTATGGTCTTCTGTACTGCTTGGGGTCTCCTAATCACTCCCTCCTCCCCTCTCCATAGAAAATAACAAGCTGACTAGCTACTTATTTGTTAACAAAGCTTTACAGTGGCCACACACATTACAGATACCAAACAAATCCCGGCGAGTATCTGAAAGGTGTGGGGGCCAAAAAGGACAAACAGCCATGTTGACGAACTATTCTGTCGTTCCCAACAGAAAATGTCCATTGGTAAGTATGGCTTCCATTTAGTTTAAAGTAAATGTCAAATATGGAAACTTTAGAAAAAGCAGAAGTGAAGAGGCTGATGCAAGTGCAAAAGTTTACCCATGCTATAAATATGCAGCAACCAATCTGATGTTTGCTTTTTATGTTGTTAGATAACATCTCATTGGCTGCTGCAAATTAATAGCACAGGCAAACCTTTTCACCTCTCATTGCATGAGCCCCTAAGAAATCTAAGTTGCTCCCTTTATATTTTTAAAGTTTTAATGAAAAATCTACCAAAGAAATTGCCCAATGCTTTCTTGTGATTGGGTTAAAGAGCCGAAAAGAGCTGGTTCAGTATGCACATGTGCCAGCTCCCCTGGCTGATTGGTAAACAAACAGAAAAGAAAACCAGCCAATGGGGCTGGGGGACCCCAATCAGCAATTGCAAAGGGTCTCTCAACATCAAACTTAGTTAATCCCTACATTGTCTACACTGACATTTTTAACTCATTTCTCCTGTAACTCAGCCTTTTATTGGAAATGCTAAATTCTGAGGTAATCTACCTAATTTAGTGTGTATCATATCAAAATCGACCCAATATTAGCAAAACCCAAAATTTACAAAACAACAAAGACAAAAAAAAAAAACAACAAAGAGGTAAGGTAGGAAAAACATAAACTATGGAAGAAAGGAATATATAATATATTGCTGGTTTTTTTTTTAGCAATTTAAAATAAATTCTTTTCTATTACTAGAAAATATGCCAAACCAATTGCATACTTCAAGAGGAAATCAAAGCCTCAGGTCCTGGTGGAATAAAAACGTTAGAATATTAGTTAAATTCTGTTTGCAAGTACTAACTCAATGGCATAAAACAAACATGTTACTGTATCTTTATTTAAACTAGATCAAGATTTTATTCAGGATAGTATCTACCAGGAAGATGTTTCTAGTAGAATATTGAGAGATTGCAAAGAGATGTATATCATAATAAAGTAATTACAAGCAGCATGGCTTTATAAAGGATAGGTGGTGACAATCTAATCTAATAAGATTCTATGAGGAAGTCAGTGGGAACTTGGACTGAAGAAAAGCAGTTAATTTAATACATTTAGATGCTGTATAGACCACCTCCGGAGGCTGCTACATAAAATCAAATAATATCTAGGAAAGAAAATATCTACATTTTTTAAAAGGACCAAACTAGCTTTCTGTGTACCAATGAGAATTTATGGGCTGGGGTTTTGTTGCTGATGTTAATTGGGCACATAAATCAATGTATTGGACTCTGCACATGATAATCAGTTACATGAGTAATGAAAAAGATTAATATTGATTTACCTTAATTGAGAACTAAGCCCAACTTATTAACTTTTAGGTAACACAAGGCAACAATCATCTTATACTTCCTAGAAGTTAATATTTTCCAACATATTACATTTTAGGAAGAACAGACGAGAAGCTGTTCTATTGCATAACATAAGGTAGGAGTACTTATACCTCTCTGTAAAATATACATTTTACATTTTAAAGGGAACTGTCCATACAGGTGTCTCTGTTTAAAGGGCATGTCCACCCCCAAAACTATAATCCCCCCAACTACTGGCCCCACCATGTAGTGTAGTTTAATCCTTACCTCACATCCCAACTCCATCTGGTTCTCCTGTAGTCCCCCCCCAAAGTTCCAAAAACTGACCACCAGGAGGCTAGCAGGTCATATAGGACACTGCCTGTACCTGGCCTCCGGAGATTCCTGCCATGCGGGCTGCAGCCCCTTCTCCTCCTCCCCTCTCTCCCTCCTCCCCTCCCGTTTGCTATCCCTCCCCTAGCGTTAATCCCCTTCTGCTTACCCTTCCCCATGTCCCCAGCCCCAACCGCATACTTTTTATTTTTAGAAAGCTCCCCAATGTTTTACTTACCTCTCCGCTTTCTTACGCGGAAGTGAGCAGCCGGCAGCCGCGTCCGTGATTGGCTGCCGCTCAGCCAATCACAGATGCGGCTGCCGGTCCCACCCCTCTGCTTGCATTTCCTCGCAAGCAGAGGGCCGGGAGCGCAGCGAAGGAAAGAGGGGAGGTAAGTAGAGTTTGGGGGGGGCTTTCTGAAATTAAAAACTACGCGGTTGGGGCTGGGGGACCAGGGGGAACAACATATTAAATATTAAATTTTAGGGTGGACATAGCCTTTAATGCACCTCTCTAATACATTTTGAAACAAGCCTAAGATGATGTATCTAGCTTCTCTGGTTCTTAAGTTATAGGTTTGTATAGTTAAATTCAGATATTCAGTATAAACCAGGAAGTGTGTGAAAGTCATATGATGTCCAAAAAATCCCCCCAAACAAACAAAAAAAACAATATTTTCTGATTTTTGAAGCTCGTACCAAATGCATGGGGGGTGGAACAATGGTGCAGGTGATGTCACAGCGCACAGCTCTGGAAACACCACCCTTCCATTTAGACTGCTATAAGTTTGCATAGATTGCAGCTAGAAGCATGATCCTGGAAATCATTTTAAAGGTACAGTAGGAATGTGCTTTTTTTTAATAAAGGGCAATTGTATGGAGACCACAGTTACCCTTTAAAATTGTTTCCTATACTTATCCTCTAAAATTGCTGAGTTAACATATTTAAGTTTTGTTTTGCATTAAAGAAGAATTTGGATGTGTTTGTATGTGCGATCTGAAGTCAGGAATTTGATAGGGTTTTTATTGCTTTATAAATATGTCCTTGAGTTAAATGTCCTTTGTTTTGTTGTAGTAAATAATGATCAAATCACCACCTTGTAAAATCTCTAAAATCCTCTCAAAACTTGCCTTTTTTTACAGGGTTTAGAGACAAAGGTGATAAATATGTTTCCTATTTATCTATTTATAAACGATCGCTATTTTCGCCTCGTTATCGCAGGATATCGCAATGACAAATAGCGCTATTTTCACCTTATTTATAAAAACGCTCATTTTCGCTTTTGCCTTTGCAGAAAAGTATCGCTGCGGCGACGTGTGGCGATAGTTTTCGCCTTATTCATTGCGTTTAGTGTATTATCACTGCTTAAAGAGAAATTGTTGTCATTTTTTTATTTAAAGCCATTTATTGCTTTTGTTGCATTTTTTGCAGTTTTACCTGAATTTTCGCCAAACATCATTAGTTACAGGAATGTTCCATTAACATGACTATATCTTACACAGCACTATGGTATGTTCCCATATTAATGGAACTGGTTTGATAATTAGCTGCAGTTTGCTGAAAATAAGCAATGCTAAAAATTTGTCCTCTTATAAAATATAAAAAATTTGCCTTTTGAGTTTACACTATTATATCTTTGGTTGAGAAAAACACCAAGGGGCTCATTTACCCAGAGCTGCTATAGCTCTGGGTAAATGCTTCTTCCGCGATTGAATTTTTTAAATACATTGGCGAATGTGGGTATTACCCACTGCGGGATTTTAAAATCCTGCGCTAAAACTAGCGCAATCGCAATATTAAATCGCGAACGTTGGATGCACGGGTGATTTTTTGCGTAACCAGCGCATCCAACGCTAATATGGAGCGAACCGGTTAGCGCGACTTTAACTTCATATATTTGACAGCGGCTGTGGGTAAATGAGGCCCCAAATGTGTTGGGCTATTTTTTAATAACAAAGATAGGTATTCAGTGTGTATTAACCAATTTAATACTTCTTAGAAAATCCACCAGGGAGTATTACTTATTTACCATCATATGTTCTGAAATTTTTTTATTTACATTGCTTTTTGATGAAAATTTGCCTTTTTAATAACTGATGAAAAGAAAAGGTGAAAGTTTAAAAAATTGTGGTAAAGGCTGGTGGGGAAAATAGCAAAAATAATGCTTTATAAATATGTCCCTCCGACCCCCATTTTTGACTTTGGTAAATAAAGAAAATCGGAAATCGGAACCTTAAATAAAAAAAAACGTTCTCAGATCGTATTACAGTAAATGCTGGAAAATAGTCTAACACCCCCCTGGGTACTTATTAGTATTGAGAAACACTCCACAATGTACTTACACCTTCCATGGACCCATTGGCCGGCTAAATAAATGGCCACTTATGTGTTTTCTCCACCTCATTCTTGGCGAATTGGAATGGGTGAACTTATCACAAAAATACACTTTTTTGACATTTTATAAATATGCTTGAGTGGTAACCACGGCGATGTATGATGGAAAGCGAAAAGTAGCTGTAATGACCTTTCGCTACTGGTTATCGCTGCTTTATAAAAAGCGAAATGTCCAAATTTGGCGATATGCCCCTTGGGCTTGATCAGTCAGGAGTCCATATGGATGCCTGTGTACGGAGAAGGTAGTTCTAAAGCTAAGAGAGCTACTAGGAAGAGGTAGACACATCAAATAAAAAGTTGGATCGGATGATCTATAAAAATGCCAAATTGTATTTCTTCTCATTAAAAAAAAGGCACTTTAGAAAAGATAAGATTAATGAATGAAAAAGTCCAAGGTCAATTTTGAGAATTCTCAGTGGAGCTTTTTATTCCCAGGACTATGAAAGTGACAAAAGGACATCCACAATGACTAGAGGAAAAGACATTTAAGTAACAGCCGAGGTGGAACAAATGATTCAGAGGCCAAAAATATAAATTTAGCACCAACTCTAAAAATAATAGAAATGAATTTAGTGTATGCAACAACATTGCTGTATGGTAACATACTTTAATTGGTCTAGTTGATACATTCAAGCTCCATTTAAATAGTTATGAGCCCATGGAGGCAATGTGAGCATTTTCACTACTAATAAAACAGTACTATGGGGGCATTTTTGTTTACATGCACGTTTTCCCCATTCTTGTATCTTTTATGAGGCAGCAATATCCCTTTAAGCCTTTTGGCATAGTTAAATAGGGGATGTAGGCTAAAATTTAATAAACAGGTGTCTGTGCAAGTCTCACTACCTTGTTGCCTCCATGCTTTTTCTTCCTTTATACGTCTTTCCAAAAAATGAGGACCACAACTATGACCCCATAGAAAAGTTACTGTCTATTAGGACACTAACAGCCAAAAAAGAGTTAAATCTACATTTGCCAATGTATTATCAGGATAATATGTTTAGCTGGTACTTTGCTGGGCTTGCACCATATCTGTTTAGAGTGGCATGCACCCAATGCAAAATGAAGAACGTTAGAATTAAACCCCTAAAAAGGTCTAATACCTAACTTAAAACATGTTGATAGAAATAACCAGAAACTTTTGCATTGCTTCCCTTTAGATATACGCCAAGCTGTCAAGTGTTTCTTACTTTACACATTATTTTATGTTTGCTTTTTTCCGATAGAAGTCACCTGACCTTTATTTTAATGTAGGGCACTTAATAAAGAACCATTCACAATACAGGTCTGAATGGCTTTTCCTGCAGGCTGTTTTTTCTCTCCATATGTGAATTGCATTAAAAAGAAAGTCTATCTAGTCCTATTATACAAGATTTCAAGGTAAATCTATAAAGTACCTTCCTGACTTTGAAGAGAAAGGTGGCTAAATGTTGCTTTTTAGAGCTCCCCAGTTTAAACCTCCAGATTTACTGTCATTCATTATACACATAAGTATAATCTAGCAACTGAATAATACCTCCCAGAAGCACATACATCCTGACTGCAGAGGGACTGGTACCATTCACTGCCAATCTGCTGCAGGTGACCTAATTCAGCCTATATTAAAGGGACAGTTCAGTGGAAATAATCAATATTTTTTAAATAGTTAGTTTGTGTAATGCATACTTATTATAGTTATTCCACATATTCTCTCCCATTTTGAAAAATCAGTTGATTTCATACCCTTTGCTGTTCCCTGCTGTTGACATTAGTAAGCTGACATTTCAGGTTCTAACGTCCTTCTTCTTCCCAGGATGCACCACATCCTTGTAATGTTCCTAACTGTTATTTCTACTGATTGGCTGTTGGATGGGTCAAAGATGTTCAGATCTCTACTGAGCAACTGAATCAACCTAGTTGCTGGGTCATGGGCAAAACCATAATGGTCTGTACTAGGAAGTCAGTATTTCGTTTGCATTTATTCCCACTGACAAAATGCTGAATTGGCAGATTAAAGGGCATGTCCAGCCCTTTTTTCAACTTTACATATATCATACATATTGATCCCCCAGCCCCAACCGCCATAATAAAATCCTTAGAAAGTGCCCCGATATGTACTTACCTCCCCTCTATCCTCCGCGGCAGTCTTCAGGCCCTCTGCTTGCACGGAAATGCAAGCAGGGGGCGGGACCGGCAGCCGCGTCCCTGATTGGCTGAGAGGCAGCCAATCAGGGATGCGGCTGCCGGCTGCTCAGAACGCCGGAGGATAGAGGGAAGGTAAGTAACTATCAGGGATTTTCTATGAAATCTGTAACGGCGGTTGGGGCTGGGGGATCAATATATATAATATATAGTGGGGAATTTACACTAGGGGGAGGGAGAAGAAAACGGGAGGGAGAGGGAGGGAGAGGGAGGGAAGGAGGACTCTCCTGCGCATGCCTCAACCTTGTCGAGGTTGAGGCAGAGACAAGTGCAGGATGAGTCACCCAGACATTCTACACTGCACTTTCCTGGATTTGGAGGGGCACAGCATGGCAACCGAGCCTACTATTTGCCTTAACCAATCAGATGTTACCATTTTACTTGTGTACTACAGTTTGAAAACATTTGGTAACATCTGATTGGTTAAGGCAAATAGTAGGCTCAGGCACATTTCCACCCTTCCATTTAGACTGCATATAAGTTTGCATAGATTGCAGCTAGAGCATGATCCTGGAAATCATTTAAAGGTACAGTAGGAATGTGCTTTTTTTTAATAAAGGGCAATGTATGGAGACCACAGTACCCTTTAAAATTGTTTCCTATACTTATCCTCTAAAATTGCTGAGTTAACATATTTAGTTTTGTTTTGCATTAAAGAAGAATTTGGATGTGTTTGTATGTGCGATCTGAAGTCAGGAATTTGATAGGGTTTTTATTGCTTTATAAATATGTCCTTGAGTTAAATTTCCTTTGTTGTTGTAGTAAATAATGTCAATCAATCACCACCTGTAAAATCTCTAAAATCCTCTCAAAACTTGCCTTTTTTTACAGGATTTAGAGACAAAGGTGATAAATATGTTTCCTATTTCTATTTATAAACGATCGCTATTTTCGCCTCGTTATCGCAGGATACGCAATGACAAATAGCGCTATTTTCACCTTATTTATAAAAACGCTCATTTTCGCTTTTGCCTTTGCGAGAAAAGTATCGCTGCGGCGACGTGTGGCGATAGTTTGTCGCCTTATTCATTGCGTTTTGTATTATCACTGCTTAAAGAGAAATTGTTGTCATTTTTTTATTTAAAGCCATTATTGCTTTTGTTGCATTTTTGCAGTTTTACCTGAATTTTCGCCAAACACTTAGTTACAGGAATGTTCCATTACATGACTATATCTTACACAGCACTATGGTATGTTCCCATTAATGGAACTGGTTTGATAATTAGCTGCAGTTTGCTGAAAATAAGCAATGCTAAAAAATTTGTCCTCTTATAAAATATAAAAATTTGCCTTTTGAGTTTTACACATTTATCTTTGGTGAGAAAAACACCAAGGGGCTCATTTACCCAGAGCTGCTATAGCTCTGGGTAAATGCTTCTTCCGCGATTGAATTTTTTAATACATTGGCGAATGTGGGTATTACCCACTGCGGGATTTTAAAATCCTGCGCTAAACTAGCGCAATCGCAATATTAAATCGCGAACGTTGATGGCACGGGTGATTTTTTGCGTAACCACGCATCCAACGCTATATGGAGCGAACCGGTTAGCGCGACTTTACTTCATAATTTGACAGCGGCTGTGGGTAAATGAGGCCCCAAATGTGTTGGGCTATTTTTTAATACAAAGAAGGTATTCGTGTGTATTAACCAATTTAATACTTCTTAGAAAATCCACCAGGTATTACTTATTTACCATCATATGTTCTGAAATTTTTTTATTTACATTGCTTTTTGATGAAAATTTGCCTTTTTAATATAGATGAAAAGAAAAGGTGAAAGTTTAAAAAATTGGGTAAAGGCTGGTGGGGAAAATAGCAAAAATAATGCTTTATAAATATGTCCTCAGACCCCCATTTGACTTTGGTAAATAAAGAAAATCGGAAATCGGAACCTTAAATAAAAAAAAACGTTCTCAGATCGTATTACAGTAAATGCTGGAAAATAGTCTAACACCCCCCTGGGTACTTATTAGTATTGAGAAACACTCCACAATGTACTTACACCTTCCATGGACCCATTGGCCGCTAAATAAATGGCCACTTATGTGTTTTCTCCACCTCATTCTTGGCGAATTGGAATGGGTGAACTTATCACAAAATACACTTTTTTGACATTTTATAAATATGCTTGAGTGGTAACCACGGCGATGTATGATGGAAAGCGAAAATAGCTGTAATGACCTTTCGCTACTGGTTATCGCTGCTTATAAAAAGCGAAATGTCCAAATTTGGCGATATGCCCCTTGGGCTTGATCAGTCAGGAGTCCATATGGATGCCTGTGTACGGAGAAGGTAGTTCTAAAGCTAAGAGAGCTACTAGGAAGAGGTAGACACATCAATAAAAAGTTGGATCGGATGATCTATAAAAATGCCAAATGTTTTTCTTCTCATTAAAAAAAGGCACTTTAGAAAAGATAAGATTAATGAATGAAAAGTCCAAGGTCAATTTTGAGAATTCTCAGTGGAGCTTTTTATTCCCAGACTATGAAAGTGACAAAAGGACATCCACAATGACTAGAGGAAAGACATTTAAGTAACAGCCGAGGTGGAACAAATGATCAGAGGCCAAAAATATAAATTAGCACCAACTCTAAAAATAATAGAAATGAATTAGTGTAGCAACAACATTGCTGTATGGTAACATACTTTAATTGGTCTAGTGATACATCAACTCCATTTAAATAGTTATGACCCATGGAGGCAATGTGAGCATTTTCACTACTAATAAAACAGTACTATGGGGGCATTTTTGTTTACATGCACGTTTTCCCCATTCTTGTATCTTTTATGAGGCAGCAATATCCCCTTTAAGCCTTTTGGCATAGTTAAATAGGGGATGTAGGCTAAAATTTAATAAACAGGTGTCTGTGCAAGTCTCACTACCTTGTTGCCTCCATGCTTTTTCTTCTCTTCTTATACGTCTTTCCAAAAAATGAGGACCACAACTATGACCCCATAGAAAAGTTACTGTCTATTAGGACACTAACAGCCAAAAAAGAGTTAAATCTACATTTGCCAATGTATTATCAGGATAATATGTTTAGCTGGTACTTTGCTGGCTTGCACCATATCTGTTTAGAGTGGCATGCACCCAATGCAAAATGAAGAACGTTAGAATTAAACCCCTAAAAAGGTCTAATACCTAACTTAAAACATGTTGATAGAAATAACCAGAAACTTTTGCATTGCTTCCCTTTAGATTACGCCAAGCTGTCAAGTGTTTTCTTACTTTACACATTATTTTATGTTTGCTTTTTTCCGATAGAAGTCACCTGACCTTTATTTTAATGTAGGGCACTTAATAAGAACCATTCACAATACAGGTCTGAATGGCTTTTCCTGCAGGCTGTTTTTCTCTCCATATGTGAATTGCATTAAAAAGAAAGTCTATCTAGTCCTATTATCAAAGATTTCAAGGTAAATCTATAAAGTACCTTCCTGACTTTGAAGAGAAAGGTGGCTAAATGTTGCTTTTAGAGCTCCCCAGTTTAAACCTCCAGATTTACTGTCATTCTTATACACATAGTATAACTAGCAACTGAATAATACCTCCCAGAAGCACATACATCCTGACTGCAGAGGGACTGGTACATTCACTGCCAATCTGCTGCAGGTGACCTAATTCAGCCTATATTAAAGGGACAGTTCAGTGGAAATAATCAAATTTTTTTAATAGTTAGTTTTGTGTAATGCATACTTATTATAGTTATCCACATATTCTCTCCTCTTTTGAAAATCAGTTGATTTCATACCCTTTGCTGTTCCCTGCTGTGACATTAGTAAGCTGACATTTCAGGTTCTAACGTCCTTCTTCTTCCCAGATGCACCACATCCTTGTAATGTTCCTAACTGTTATTTCTACTGATTGGCTGTTGGATGGGTCAAAGATGTTCAGATCTCTACTGAGCAACTGAATCAACCTAGTTGCTGGGTCATGGGAAAACCATAACGGTCTGTACTAGGAAGTCAGTATTTCGTTTGCATTTATTCCCACTGACAAAATGCTGAATTGGCAGTTAAAAGGGCATGTCCAGCCCTTTTTTCAACTTTACATATATCATACATATTGATCCCCCAGCCCCAACCGCCATAATAAATCCTTAGAAAGTGCCCGATATGTACTTACCTCCCCTCTATCCTCCGCGGCAGTCTTCAGGCCCTGCTTGCACGGAAATGCAAGCAGGGGGCGGGACCGGCGCCGCCGTCCCTATTGGCTGAGGGCAGCCAATCAGGGATGCGGCTGCCGGCTGCTCAGAACGCCGGAGGATAGAGGGAAGGTAAGTAACTATCAGGGATTTTCTATGAAATCTGTAACGGCGGTTGGGGCTGGGGGATCAATATATATAATATATAGTGGGGAATTTACACTAGGGGGAGGGAGAAGAAAACGAGGGAGAGGGAGGGAGAGGGAGGGAAGGGAGACTCTCCTGCGCATCCTCAACCTTGTCGAGGTTGAGGCAGAGACAAGTGCAGGATGAGTCACCCAGACATTCTACACTGCACTTTCCTGGATTTGGAGGGGCACAGCATGGCAACCATAAGGAGCTGGGATGTAAGGTTTTGTACACTACAGAGTGGGGCCAGTATGGGGTTAATTTGAGTTTTGGGGTGGATATGCCCTTTAAGGTCATTGGGATTAAAAAATACTGCTCTTTTTTCTGAAAAGCATATGTATTTGCACTGAACTTCCCCTTTAATACAGTCTCAAAACACTTTGGCAGGTAGCAAGCCTCTATTCTAGAAAACTGATATAGCTAGGCCACACCAGCACGTTTCTTACACGCTTCTGACTGCGTTTTACAATCCATTAGCCCCTGATAATCTCTTCCATTGCATTACAATATGGGTGACCATACTGTATATGCGCAATCCATCACTTATTTTTGCAAATTGCATGCATTCCAATAACGCATAATTGACAGAACTGCTGTGCAAACACACTATATTACGATTGTGCATTTTATGCGTGTTAACGTGTGTGTTACTATGGCCACAGTCTGAACTAATATTTACCTTGGTTGCCCTAGACTTGCTTGATACAGCACAAAACACATTTTTGACAAAGGCTGGGTAAGAACTGGGCTGGAAGCAGTGGAGCATATTTCTAAAACCATGATTTACTGTGGCCAGTAAACATTGACAGTAAGGATCGCAGTCTGTATTCACTGATTGATTAAGACCACGCCAGGTATTTACTAACTGTAAATAATGGGGTCAATAAATAACACCAGAAAAATATCCACATTTACAGTTAATCTTTATTTAACAAGCACAATATTTATCAATTGGTCAATATTGATTACAAATTAAGAAAGTATACAGGTTTATAGAAGAAACTACACTGGCTTTCATCAATCATACTGCAGATGTATGTTGTAGATTTGCTTTATTTTGCAATGAAATATGCAGTAATCATATCAATATATTTACCTAGATTTTTGCATGCATACCCCCCAACCTTAGGAAGGCAACAGACACAATGTGGGCAGTGTCTATCCATGTAACACTAGCCACATCCATCACTCCCAGCCACACCCTGGAATACCCAAACCATGCCCATCATGAGACATAGCTCCTCAGTCTGGGACTGGCCCCTCAAAATCGACTGTCCTGGTGAAACTGGGTGATTGGGTGGTATCCTTATTTTCAGGATTAGAAGGAATGAGTTTAGAACCTGTTGTATACAAATGTAATTATTACAAGCACTTCCAACCTTATAATTTAATAAAGCAAAGTTGTGCAGCAATTACTTAGGCCAGCAAACTGCATTGAATTACAGTAGGTCAGTCTAAGTATAGATTTAAAATGAATAGAACGGAGACTGGAGTATTTTTTAAGGTCTGCACACAATTCCCCCTGTTTATCGGAGAACATAGGACAGTAATTGTTTATATTGATAGTTTATTGTGGTCAAACTAGTAGTGGTATTTATTTTGGCAGTGTTCATTTTGATCCATTGAACCAATAGGAAATACTGTCCGGTATTTTCTATACCAGGATAAAGGATTTTTATCAGCAATAACTGATAGCAATCCATAATAAATATCATCTAGAATTTCTAGCCCAAGTTGTGTTTTTATTAATTTTATGCTTATAAAGAATCTACTAAATTTTTGTATTGAAAATGATTTCACACTATAGATTTGGGGTTATTCAATGAAGGTAAGACCCCACAGTACCACTCCAAAAAACGCATAATAGATTGTGGGCAATAGATGCTTGTTAGTACATGCGCTTCTGCTTATGGTTTAAATTAAGTTAAATGACAGAAATGGTGATGCAATGTGAAATTGCAGAGCAGCACAAATAGTGTGAAAAACAGATCGCATTGGGCACATTTTGCACATAGTGGGGCCTATACATTTACTGTAGTGGTGCAAAAATGTGCCTGAGCCTACTATTTGCCTTAAACCAATCAGATTTACCATTTTAGGCACATTTTGCACATAGTGGGGCCTATACATTTACTGTAGTGGTGCAAAAATGTGCCTGAGCCTACTATTTGCCTTAACCAATCAGATGTTACCACAAAAAATCGCATAACTGCAAGTAGACTGACACAAGCATAAGGTAGGAACACACAGAAAGAGGCAGTCCGTCAGACTACATAGGCTGACCGATCAAAAGGAGAGCGTAGTAGCGAGGGGAGGAGGCAAACGTCGAAAAATGGGCAATAATTATACTAAGCGTATAACTGGACGCAAGGCTAGAGTAGGAACAGCATGTGGCATCGGTGCGAGTACTACGAGGGGATAGGAACTGGGACGCAAGAGCGTGCGAGTAGGGAGAGGACCCACTGCATCAATAACATACCTAAAATAGGAAAAACTACCCGAGAAAGCCAAAGTAGGAACACAGATGCAATCGATCATACTACAATTTGGACTGACCAGAGCCAAAAGTAGGACCACACTGCAATCATTTACTAGCAAAAACAATGCTAGGACCAAGACGGAGGTGGAAGATAAAAACATACACCTATCAGTGCATAGCTAGCGATAGGACGTGACCAGAGCTAGAGTAGGGGCAAAAAACACAGCGCCGGGGAGTCGTGGGCAATGGCTGAAGACGAGGGGAAAAGGGTAAGACAATGCCCAGAAGGAGATGGCTAGATTAGGTAACCACTGCATCGTACAAAATGACGTGTGCAGTAATAACTGACCAAATCTGGTGGAGGGTAGTGTGAGACACAAATAATGCAATCGGATGCATGGCTTAAAGACAGAACATAGAGCTGACCAGAGAGAGAGTGAACACACACAGCAATCATCATACTTCAATAGACTGACCAGAGCTAGATAGGAACACACTGCAATCATCATACTACAATAGACTGACCAGAGCAGAGTAGGAACACATTGCAATCGTCATACTACAATAGACTGACCAGAGCTAGAGTAAGGAACACGCAATCATCATACTACAATAGACTACCAGAGCCAAAGTAGGAACACATTGCAATCATCATCTACAATGACTGACCAGAGCCAAAAGGAACACACTGCAATCATTATACTCAATAGACTGACCGAGCCAGAGTAGGAACACACTGCAATCGTCATACTACAATAGACTGACCAGAGCGAGTAGGAACACACAGCAGCGTCGCATACTACAATAGGCTGACCAGAGCAAGAGTAGGAAACACACTGCAATCATTATACTACAATAGACTGACCGAGCTAGAGTAGGACACACAGCGCTCGTCATACTACAATAGACTGACCAGAGCAAGTAGTAGGAACACACTGCAATCGTCATACTACAATAGACTGACCAGAGTTAGAGTAGGGACACACTGAATATCATACTACATAGACTGACCAGAGCTAGAGTAGGAACACACAGCAATCATCATACTACAATAGACTGACAGAGCTAGAGTAGGACAACACTGCATCGTCATACTACAATAGACTGACCAAACTAGAGCAGAACACCATTGCATTTGTCATACTACATAGACTGACCAGAGTTAGAGTGGGACACACTGCAATCGTCATACTACAATAGACTGACCAGAGCTATAGTAGACACACGCAATCATCATTAGCAATAGACTGACCAGAGCTAGAGTAGGAACACTGCAATCATCATACTACCATAGCTGACCAGAGGTAGAGTAGGAACACACTGCAATCTCATACTACAATAGACTGACCAAGCTAGAGTAGGAACACACTGCAATCATCATAACAATAGACTGACCAGAGCTAGAGTAGGAACACACTGCAATCATCATCTACAATAGACTAACCAGAGCTAGAGTGAGAACACCAGCAATCATCATCTACAATAGACTGACCAGAGCTAGAGTAGGAACACACTGCAATCGTCATACTACAATAGACTGACCAGAGCTAGAGTAGGAACAAGTTGCAATCGTCATACTACAGACTGTCCAGAGCTACAGTAGGACACACTGCAATCCTCATACTACAATAGACTGACCAGAGCTACAGTGGGACACACTGCAATCGTCATACTACAATAGACTGACCAGAGCTAGAGTAGGTTGGTATAGGTTGGTGAATTTTCACCTGTTTTAATTAATTCCTCCTTTGTGTTCCTTCTCTGCATATTTTCAACATCACAACCAATATTTTCTGCCTTACTGAAAGCATAGCCATAATCTTTTATGCAGAAATTGATCAGTCGGGTAAACCTCTTTTACAAGGCCCCAAATGTTCATTTTGTCTTAGCTTAACCTGCTGGCTCTCATTGTAGAATACATACAAATAAATTATCCATGAAGTGGGCCATCTCCCTAAAACAGTTTAGTAATGTACTGCCTCAGTGCCCAGGCCAGTGTTATAAACAGTCATAGGAACCAGTGCACACAGCCAAATAAGCCTTTATTGGGTGAACATACAGACAATTTTTCAATCCCACACTATAGACCTTTGCCAAGCTTGAGTAATCTCATTCTTGATAAAGGTCAACAGAGAGTAATCTTTACACATCCTGTAATATGTATATCTTTCATGCATCATCACCGACAGTTATTCTAAAATCTAATTTTGACCCTGACCATAGATGGTTCTAGTGCATACTGCATGGGGTTAGTAAAGTTATTGCCTTGTAGATGTATAAAATGCTTCAATGCTTTTCTAGACATAATGCCTGGCAATCCATTTCTGTTAGCTGATTGTGATGTTTTGTACTGTTGAATGCTGTATTTATGGTGTTCTACTTTTACATAATGCATTATATTGAATCAGTTATTTAAGTGCTGTTTGTTTTCTTTTTTTCTGCTGTTTCCCCTAGTCCCAGTCGATAAAAACTGATGCAAGTCTATCAAGTCTCAGTGAATTGATTGATGGAGTTAAGCGGGCGTCATACTTGCTGCACATATAGGAAGGACAGGGAACAAACTAGAATATAAAGAGTAAAGTATATTTCTTGCATTCATGGATTTTATGATCTTACCTGTTTATACATACTAATACATTAATGATTGTCATGATTCTTAAAAAAAATCGAACCACCAATCTCAGAGGTTTTAAATGTAGAGAAACCATTATAGAGATCTTCGCTCCTCCAAGCAATTCCCATTCCCATACCATCAGTACTGAGTGTCATTCCCCTAGTACCACTAACAGACAGCACCTCAAACACATTCATACTAGACACATTACTTATCCATATCAACCTTAAAATATGGTATAAATATAGAAATAATATCAGATAGATTACCAGATTTTCCATGATAGAATACCAAATAATTCTGTTATTGGGTCGCCGCTGAATGTAGAGATGGGCGGAGATGGCACGCGATGCTAGAGGAAAGGAAAGTGCACTGAGAGCCTTGGGCAGTGAGGAGTCCCTCCAGTACAGCCCATAAACCCGGGGATGTGGAGTATAGTAGCACTCAACCGCTCGAATCTTTTGCCTAGCATTACTTTTATTGATATGAGTCCAAGGATGCTTTGACTCTGCAGATATGGGAGTGTTGGGAGGGGGATTCCGATCACTGATTTTTAACTGTTGATTCGGGAGATGCCCCGAACAGTGTATCTGTTTTTAATGTATATATATGTTTTGGTATTTGATAGCATATTTTGCACGGTGTATTGTGGTATGTGTACGAATAAATCTAATCATTTTTGCTGTTCAAAAGTGTGTGTGCCCCATTAGTGTACTTTGGGGACCTGGGGTCCTTTATTTCTGCTTTGGTATATTGTATATAGAGCTATATGAATAAGGAGCATACATGGATATAGAGAAAAAGTATAGGGATATTTAAAAGGTTCGTTTTTTTTTCTTTTCAATTGCCGTTATTGGCGCGTTTTGGGCAAATTTAGACTTAAAGGACAACTCCACCCTCATAAGAACATCTTTTAGAAAGAATGCCCTTAAAAATATGTTGATATATCATATTTTGTCCTATGAACTCATTACTGTATGCCTGCTTGCTTCTGATGCCTCATGGAAACTGAGCAATTTAGAAACCTGTACTGAGCGAGGTACTGAGCCTGGGCATGCTCAGAAGAGGCAGATGGGGATTAACATTCAGTCATTGACTGTGATGCCAACTGTCAAATCCATAACTGATAGTTTAACTGGAAGAACCTGGAAGCAAAAGGAAACAGGACATTGTGCAGGATTTCAGTTTAGACTTATATATTTCAGATTTCAAACTATTACCGTTTGGGGTTTTGTGTGGTGATTTAAAATAAAGATGCAAAAACGCACGTGCCATATATGAAGGTGTCAGCACATTGTGGAGGTTTTTTCAGTACTAATAAAAGGGCTTGGAGGGTGTTCGACTATTTTGCAGCATTTTACTCAATGTGATTGGCCAAGTTCATTATTGTGGCGAAAAGAAAAACACATCGAGAAAAAGATCGGTTTTACAAATAAGGCATAATAACGATCTTTGCCATTATGATGATTTAAATGCTGAAAATAGCGATCCTTTAGAAATATGCCCATAAAGTGTATATGAATAGAATCACCTCAACTATTTATCTTTATCCTTCTTTCGCAGTACACACCAAGTGCATTAACATATTCCACAAATGTAGTGTTTCGTTTTAAATTTGGCCCAAAATAACAGCCCCGCTTTACACTGAATGTGGAATGATAAATACAGGATGAGAATTAACAAAAATTTGTCTCCTGACAGATTCCAAATTTCATAAGCATCTTCAGCAGAGCTGTCTAACAGCAACAGAAAACATTAACAGACAATAAATTGGAAAAAAAAGACGTGGTATTTTAGAAATCCCTCCCTTTAAATGAAGGATCTGTCACGTGACTCGTATGCAATGATTGCCAGCTTCCCATTTTAGCAGTGATTGGTTTTCTGCACCTGAATCTATTTAAACTTCTGGAACATTACGGTTACACTGAAAAAGAGAAAGTACTGTAAGAATTCCAAGAGAAATAAGTGTCAGTTGGCATAATAGTACCAAGCAAAGGCACCAGGCAGTTAACAAGCTTGAACAACCAGATAAAGTACCCATTTGGGAAGAGGAAGATTTAAAAGTATGGAAACCAGATTCCAACTTCAGGAAGGAGACTAATCATTTCAAGTATATTCAGCTACGGACTTTACTTCATGATCTACTGTATCCATTGAGGGAAACGGCAGGTATTTAAAGCGACTAGAGATTAATAATGCTGGTCATCCGGTTTTGTTTGATGTTTTTAACAAGATCAAAGTACTGTAGTTCTATTTTTTTTTTCCTCAAATAAAAAGGTCATTGGTATTAAAATAAAAATCATTTGGCACACATGAGTTATGCTGATTTCTTTATTACATTTTTTAAATGTGTGAAAGATGACATCATTTTAAGGGCCAAGTTCCTTTCTCAAGTCTCTAGACACCCAAGGAAGGGATTTGGCATTAACATCTTAGTTAGCCAATAAAAGTAACACCTTTACGGCTCTTTTGTTAGTTTTAATTTTCAGATGCGTTAACCTGTAACATTTTGGCTAACACGGTGTCTTTGCATGGAAAACAGTAATGTTTTTAATGAAGATTTAAAGAGAACTGAGAAAATACATATACATGCTTCTTTTTCCAGGCCTATTTATTGTACAGCGTATGGATATAATAAATAGAAAACTGTATATAATGTATGGTTATGACAGCTCATTACAGTAATAAGGCATAGTAGTGTTTACACCCAATTCCCAATTAATCCATCTTGCTAAAGTCTTCCCCCTGTTGGTCTAGTTGGGGTACTGCAGTGCGATCTCCATTCAGATTGCAGTGCAGTACATACTGTAGTAAGCTGTCATTGTGTGACAGCTTACTATAGTATTTGTGAATGGAACTCAGAGTTCCATTCACAAATAGGTTTTGATAGGATTTTGCTACTTAGTGGTGAAACTGTAATACACTTTTCTGTTGTAACTGTCCATAAAGTTTACCTGTCTGTGTTGCACTCCTTAGCTCCTGCTTCCTTGTCTATTTCATTTGGCATACTTGTGATGCAAATATGATACACCACTGGTGGCTGAATGGTTAATTGTTTAACTCCTATAGTTCATATGATATTTTAGAAGAATATACCAAAGCCATTTTGTGCTGAATCTTGCATATACCGTATATACTCGAGTATAAGTCGATCCGTATATAAGTCGATGGTACCTTTTATACCTGAAAAACTTGTAAAAACTGATTGACTCGAGTATAAGTCGAGGGTAGAAATTATCACCACTACTGCCTTCTGATTCTGTTCTGTGTTGTTTTTAGGCTTTAGTTGCCCTTTAAATGGACAGCTGAATTCCCATACATGAATCCCATACAGTAATAGCCAAATCCAGTACCAGTTAACCTCCAATTCTTTGGCGCTCCACATGTTTGGAAACACAACCCCCGCATGCTTTGTTGTTGCGAGTTTCAGTTTCTAAACATGTGGAGTGGCAAGGTTCAGTAAACTTTCAATTAAGCTTACCATCATCTACAATTCTCCTGAACCCCATATAGTAAAGGGCCCTCGACCCCTATATAGTAAGGGAACTCGACCCCCATATAGTAAAGGGAACTCTGACCCCCATATAGTAGGACTCTCTGACCCCAATAGTTTAAAAATGTCACCTGAGAGTTGTACTTTCAAGCTGTCCTTTGCACTGTACTAGCAGCTTTTTTTTGCCCCAAACTGAGGAGACCCTTCAGATTTACAGATTCCAGTGACAGTGCTGAGTGGAGTCCAGCAGCCAGAATACAGGAAGCAGGAAGTGTAAAGGCAGATCAGCTCCTGTAACTTTCTATGCAGGTTAACACAGCGCCACCTACTGGTTACTATCTGTAATTGCAGAATTTGCATCTAAATTAGGACTTGACTCGAGTATAAGTCGAGGTCAGGTTTTCAGGCTAATTTTAAAAGCATGAAAAATTTGACTTATACTCGAGTATATCGGTATACATATATTGGATTTTAAGTTATAGGCTTGTAAATTACAGTTCCTGGACTGTCCTTTCTGTCTGAATCTCTGTGACAATGGAGCAGATCCTTCTTAAAACAGAAGATCTTGAATTCTCGTCCTATATGAATAGCATTTCCCACAAAATCTAAGAAACAAGAAGTAATGTCTCCTTTATGTCCTATGGTATATGCATGTGTCTAGAACCACTGGCTTCTTAACATGCAATACAGCCTAAGGTATAGAGCCAATCATCTGACCTGCAGACATGATGTGTTTTGATCTTGTTAGATCTCGTCAGTGCAAGATACAGATTCATGGCTCTATGGGGTAGGGCTTGGGAGCACAATAGGCAAGGCAGCTATATAGCTGAAGGAGAGGTGGGCCAAAAGGAGCAAAACGACCTCCACAGAGCACAAAATGGAGCAGAGCCTTATTATAACAGAAAGATCTTGTAGTCTCATGCTATATGATTAACATTGGCAACAAAATCTAAGAAACAGTGTCTCTGTGACAGTGACATGATGTGCTGTGTAAGAAGCCCCATCCACCAAAATTGTATTTTCTAAGCTATTTAAAGACCTGCACCTTTTTCCTCCTTTTTAAGGGAGGAAAAAGTTTTCTTTTCAGGCTTTGTGTCTAGCTTAAAAAATTATTCTGGATTTTGGGGGCAGGGCTTGTGATGTAGCTGATGAATGAAGATGCTCTGTCCCAACATGAGCATGCCCCAACCCTAAACTCAGGACGCGGTGCAGATGTTATGGTGATCAATGGATGCCCCCATAAGACTTATACAAAATGGAGGACCACAGTCCCCCTTTACATTTCTTCATCCCCTAATGCTCTGATCCAGCCCAGCCTGCTTGCCGGAACTGCAAGCAGGGGGACGGCCTGACACCACGTGGCTGCCGACAATGCAAAACACCAGGGAAACAAAGCAATGGAACTACATTATGCAGCTTTTAAACAAAACACTTGGTGGTTGGGGCAAGCTAGGGTGCTAAAGACTAAATCTCTTTTTATGGTAGGGGGTCAAGGAGAAAAATGGGATCCAGAGGCTGAGGAGGGGGGGGGGGTTCCCCTGTGCATCCAGAAACCTCTCAGACGACAGGGAAGCAGGGACCAGATGACTAACAGACGAGTTCTTTAATCTTCACTAAATTTGAACAGACATGCAGGAGATCAATTGGAGCAGATTTTTAAACAACTTACAGTTGGTCTCCAGTATTTGTTCATTTTATTTTATGGGTGGCAATGCCTTAAATGGGGTCGGTGTGATTTATTTCTTTCTTTTTTAAATAGGTACTACTTTTTGAGCACTTTTAAATGACTGTGGAGCATATTTATAAAGGTTCGCTAAACTTTTCGTGGCCAATTTTCGCGGACATTACGCATTAAATCGCGTTTACCTCGATTTATAAAGTCCGCAAATGGCCGTGAAAATTTTAACGAAGCGTTAACCTTTGCGCGGCGATACCTACCTGTTTAACCACCTTTACCGCCGCTTCTATTTATAAAGCGGCGGTACTGCTTTCGCCCGGCTAAGTATCGGCTGTTTTTACTTCGCCACCCTTTGAAGGTGGCGAAGTCAGCCGTACTACCCCCCGCGCGGGGTGGGTAGGCAACCCGCGGCGGTGGTCCGCACCCCCCGCCCCGGAGCCACGCACCCGCTCACACCACAGAACACCCCCCGCGGCGGCGGCGACCACCGGGAAGGGAAGGGGCCGCGCAGGTGGTCGCGACCACCCGCCGCGCACCCTCTCCCTCGTCAACCCCTCCCAAGCCTCCCGTTCCGAGATTGCCGCGAGCGGGGAACGGGTTGGGAGAGGCTGCTGGAAAGCGGGGCGGTGGTCCGCCAGCCGCCGCGGGTTTGTGGGGCGGGTGGGGCATGTCTCCCGTCTCCCTGACGGGTGGCACCACCCCCGCGGGTTTGCCTGCCATCCCCCGCCGTCGGGGGGTAGTATCGGCTACTTCGCCACCTCAGGTAACAGCCATACTAGCCGAGTGCCCCCCGCCCCTTAGGCGAGGCGTTGGAATGGATTTTAGTCCTTCATAACGGCGATACTATACAGAATCGCCGCACAGGGGCTGAAAATTACCGCAGCAAGCAACATCGCGGGGCGGCCCGATACATATCGCGGGAATAGCGCTCACCGTTATATACGGCGATAGCGCTATTTTCGGCGGACCGCGATGTGCAGCGTAATTTTGGGCGATTATATCTTTGCTTTATAATAGCCCCTGTGTCTTTCCTGCAGGGATGTACTGTAAGACATCTGGAACCATTCACTCTGGGACAAAGTGACGTAGTTTATGGTTTATATTTGTGCTCAAGCTCACTTGAATCCCCCAATACTACAGACTGCCAAATATTTTTTTGAGCAGCTGGCATTGAACTAGTCTCGGTAGAGATGGATTGAACTTTCGGCAAAGTTTAAAAAAGTTTGCAATTCGAAAGTCCAAAAATGGACCCATTAAGTCATTGGGGGTAAATATTCAGAAAGTTTTTGAATCAACTTCAGCAATCCAGCAGGACATTTGGGGGTCCCGCGGCTTTAACCTTCCCCCCCTCTCCCTGGCCCTTGTAAGGGCCCCCTTGTGGCACTTATAAGTGCTTTGGTTGTGGGTCCCGCAGCTCGAACTGGGACCCCCCGTTTCATCTCTTAAACAAGAAAGCACTTGGGCGGCATATTCTGTCTTCCATACGTGACAACCCCAGCTCTGCTGATGCCACTGACCCCAAAGAACTACCCCTGGGCGGCCGCCAGGGGTGCCTCCGGCAAACCGGCACCGATGGGCCTCAACAAGCCAATGATACCGGTGTCTTGATCCAACACAACTTCCTGTGGCTAGCGACACCAACCTCCCACTAAAGTCCGCGATGCCAGAAGACAGGCTTACCAACGCCCGACAGTGTGCCAGCTGGCCACGATGGCTCAGCGTAGCTGAGGTTACTGGACGGGCCGCTTCATTCTTCTTTATGTTCTGCCATCTAGTTGAGATGACTTCTGAGCTCCATGGAGGTTGCACCTCTGTATATAGGTCTACAGAAACCCCTAAATCTTTTTCTGATTTGGTCATTTTTCAAATGCTTGCTTTGGTTTTACAAATGGTTTACTTAACCATCAGATTTGTCAGGGCCTGCAATGGTTCCTTGTAAGGACCCCAGGAAGGGGGGTCCGGTTTCGAGCTGAGCGACCAAAGACCCCCTAACATCCGCTGAGGGATTCGTCGAGCTTCAGTTTTTTTTTTTTTTTTGCCATTTGGAGGTTTCCCGGAAGGCTGTCCGTTCGAGGCCCCTACCGAACTTTCGAAAATCCTTGTACATTTGAGAATTCGCGAAATGTTCGAGGATTTTTTGAAAATAGAGTCCCGCAAGTCCAGAAAATTCTACTATTCGAATCCCAACTAGGTCCGAATAGTTCGAGTTCACATCGAACTCATAAAGTTTTGGGCTCGAACTCGGGTTGAGTTTGAGTTTCTACAGGCCTCCCTATTCCCTCTGGGTCAGTAAGCCTTGAAAGCGAAGCAATTATTACTAGTATTCTTTAAAAGCATGTATAGCCTACATGTTAGATATCCGTACCTGTTGAGATGACTCTTTATTTTTGTTTTGGCACAGGCATTTTCTAGGGAGGGTTGTAGTCCTCAGAATTCAACTGTCCCATTGGTTACATTAATATTTTTTTAAAAAAGCATATGCCCCCTTTCTGGGAATAAATTTATTTTATTATTGAAAAAGCATGTTTAACCTTCAAGAACAATGCCCGTAGTATTAAGCATTAGAATATAGTGACCATCATTTATTGAATGTCCCCCTTGTTATAATGCTTTTGAATTTTGTGGCATACTGAAAGGTTTAACCCTGCAATTTTTCGCAGTTCTTTTTGGTTGGTTTATGGTTTCCCTTACAAAAACTCCTAGCTATCCAGATAATGCGATAGAATTTTTATTATGCCATAAGTTTAGATAGGGACTTCAATGTTTTTAAAATCCTACTACTCTATTTTCTCTTGAAATGCTTCTGGCATTGGAGAACAATTGGTGTCCTACAGTGTCCAGGTAGTAGTATCAGCATTGGTGGCTCTGAGGCCCTTAGGCCTCACATTTACCATATTAATTCCCATACAAATTTTTTCTAGAATTTCCCTGACTTTGTTATGGCCTCTGGTCTATGCTAGAGATCACGAAACCAAGGGGTTATTCCTTCTGCCACCTCATGGACAGCTCAAGGTTTCAACATTTAAAACCTCAAAATTTCAACCTCAAACCTGGTTTTAAACGTCCGATTCAAGCAGTTCCCATCAAATTTCATTGGTAGATGGACTACTGGGATTCAAAAACATGAAAAACCAAGTGGAAAATCCGGACAAAATCCCTGACTCCTACCAATGTATATTACATACTTGGAAGGAAATTTCCTTCCCCTTACTTACTTACGGATAACATGTATGCGCTGTGCTTTCTTCCTTGGGTTGTTTAGTAACAAGAATATATACATAGAGATTGTATTATAACATTCAAATCCTTTAAATTAATAAAAAATTCTGACATTAAAATTCATTTTTTTCTCTTCTAAAGGCACAGCCTCTCAAACAAAGTGTGGTTTTCAATGAAGTGGGGAAATCTGTTTGGTTTGAAATGTTCCCCCCAGCCTAAACTGGCCTACAAAATTCCCTCTTTTCTACTCAGATCTTGCTACAACCCCCTTAAGTTTTGCTTGGATGAGATGCTGTAACTTTACCATTGCTTGGTCAGTTATCAGGTTTTTCCAAACCATCACGCTGTCAAAATGTAAAAAATAATTCATTACCCAAGATTGTTTCCTTCTTTACAGCCGATTATAAACTAAATATCCACTTATCATGTTTTGGTGCATCAATTCTGTCCTTTTAGCAGCTCAAAATTCATACCTGAGAAATAAGATCATATAATAGATAAGATTTGAAGTTTGTTCTTTTTCTCCATTGAGATAATCTGTCCCTTTGTCGTTGTAAACATCACCATAAAAAAGTACACATTTCATTACATTTGTTTAATTAAATCTTTTCACATCCATCTGTTGATCCAGTGCCACCCCCCTGAAATTAATCTTATTTCTATCAGTCTGAAAAAACAAAAATGGTCCCTTAAGCACTACAAGAATGTTCCAGAGAAAAGGGGTTACAATCAAACCACCTTCCAGTTACACCCTTCATGATTCCTTCCTGCACTTCCATTGTGTGGTAGGAAAGTCTGTTGAATGAACGGTGGCTACAAAGTTATAGGGAGGCATTCCATCCTTGGTAATATATATTTATGGTCAGTTAAGAAAATGATGAAAAGCTTTATTAAAACAAACTGCAAATCATATTACTGTCTTTGATCACTATGTACATACGTAAAGTAGTGTAAATCACAAATACATGATTATTATCATGAGCTCATTAGTGTAAGTCACAAAGACAAATGCAAATACTGTCTCGGCTGTAATTCAGCATGGTGGTGTGGGGTGTCCGATGTAATAAACGTTTCCCCAGTGCTTCTTAACCTAACACAACTGCAGTGATGCCCTGGCCAACTCCACTTTGCAAACCTCTGCATTACGTGAAACGTAAAAAGCATACCGCAGCATTTTACACCTTGATACATACACGTGTAACGGTATTGCATTGGGGGTGCTAAGCTACTTCCAAAAACTTTTGGAAATGATGCAGGTCCCCATAAAAATAAGTCAAAAACCCATGCTAATCCCTTAAAAGGGCATGTCCCTACACTCCCCACAGTTAACATTGATATCGGGCGGTTATTCCTTATACAGCAAATGTAACCGAAGGGAAATAGGCAATAAGGTCTCTAATGACTTTAATATGAATATTAAAAATAGAATGTCCTGTTCTAGCTCCAAAACGGTTAGTGTAGAACCAAAAAAAACCTAACCAATCAGGTTTTATGGCAAGCATTAAAAAAAAAAAAAAATATATATATAGAGATATAATATATAATATATATATACAGAACCAATTTGAATTGAAATGTGGCAGAGTCCATAGGCAGTATTTATTGAAGTGGACACAATCATCACTAATCCTTCTGACTTTAGAAACCTTTTGAAGGGAGAATAGGGGACCTCAAAATTACTAAGAGTTCTAGAATACTTGAGTCTCCTTCTAATTTTGCTCTACAAATTACAAAAGACCACGTAACCATCACTTAAACGCGAGAAATGTTTTGATGATTATGTACCTTTTTACTGTAGAGGTCATAGCATCTTGTAGTTTCACTACAGATTCACTTAAAAGACCTAACAGTTTAGTAGCCAAGGGCAACCCAAATTTTGCCATGTACAAAATAATCACAAGTCACTGTGTCATTAAAAGCAACTTTTTAAAGCAATGTTACGAAAGGTTTCATGCTTGGGCCAATAATTGCTGGATGCTATATTTAAGACAACATTGTGTTGATGCAAGTACAAAAATGTGCCTGTGCTATATATTTGCAGTACCATCCTGTAGTCTGAGAGTAGTGAATGCAAATTTAGGAAGTCGGTGGTCTGGAAATATTATTTTTTATTGATTAAAAGTATTGTTTCAGTAATCAATTCAGGCCACTTCCCGGGCACCGTACTTTGATTAGAACAATCTATTTTCAACGTTTCACACGTCTCATAGTCATGTCTTCATCAGGACAACCTAAAATTTATAATTTATTGTTGTCCGATGAAGATTGTCCTGTGAGATGTTTTGATGAATGTTGAAAATAAATTGTTATAATCAACATAAGTGTGCCCGGGACATTGGCTGACTGATTTAGCTGAATACAGACGCAGTGGCAGAAGCTGTGTTGCCTGGAGGCACCTTTGGTGTATAAATATTATAACACACAATATTGTCAGCTTTCCTTCAACTATTGCATAGGGTATGTTCATTTGTAAAATATAACTTCAGTCCGATCTAACTGAATACCCCCGACAAACTATGCCCTGGTGATGAGAACCTTCACAAGCTATCCAAGGGGTGAGCCTTTATTTACATTAGAAAATGCCCAGGGGATGTTTGATTATTTTTCATGACTTTATAGATTTTTTGCCGAGGAATTAATAAACACCTGTCCACTACAGATTACTGGTTGAATCCCCTCTTCTGCTTGTTTACTTGCATATCAATTTACATATGTTTCTAGCTTTGTTTGGAAGGTACAATATTTTTCGACTATGCCCTCAAAAGTACTGCTGGAATGATGCTAATTGTCTGCGCGTGCCCATCCATTCTCTGCCAAAAAACATAAAAGTCACAGCAATATCCAGAGACTCAAAATTGGGAGTACAGTGGGGGGGTCTATTTACCTAATTTTAATTCCATTCATTAGGGGGAGATGTATGTTGCCCCCAGATTTACTGTGGTCTTGCACTCGCCCACAATGCAATAACTGTCCCCATGTATTACTGTAACGCTGTTAAAAAAGACGCTAGTTTTGTGGGGACCTTGCACCTGATTCCTCCACCTATTAGTAGCACAAAATTTTAATGCAAAGGTATATTGATCTGGAGTCCCACACTGTTTTCAAAACAGTGGCAAAACTAGAGCAAATCCCAATAACCGGATATTACATTGGGTAGCCCTCTGTAATAAGTTTAATTCAGTCATTCAGGCTATGTCAGAACTGATCCTACAAGGCATTACAAAAACATTTTAAAGAAAAAAAAAAAAAAAAAAAAGTACTCATAGACACCAGTTTCCTCGTACTGACAGCAATGGTAATCAATGTTAAAAAGCTTGTTGTACACTTGCCGTATATTTTTAAAATGCTTACACAGATTTGTTAAATAGCATAATTTTCACACGAAGAACAAAAGACTTGATATACATTCCATAACAGTTGATTACATTTGAAATACATGTCATTCATTTACTTTTATAACATCTGATATCCATTTGACATACATTTATATACCTTTCTGTACATTTTAATAAACATTTGACCTCCATTGGATTACATTTGAAATACATTTTACATACATGGATATGAACATACATTTCATATACATTTTGGAATAACCTTTCATATACATTTCATATATTTCCATATACCCTTGATATATATTTCATATCCATTTCATCATTTGGAATACATTACCTAACATTTGACATACATTTCATTAAATTTGATATACATCTAAGATACTTAATATACCACCTGCTATACATTTGACATACTTCATATACCATTTGATATACCTCGATATACCTTTTGATATACATCTGATTACTATTTGTCTACATTTCATATACATTTGACATAATCGATATCATTTGATATACATTTCATATACCATTTGATATCATATAAACACATTTGATATAAAATTTAATATACATTTGGACATCAATTTGATGTCTCTGAAATAAATTTTAGACATACTTTTTAATATAAATTTGACATACATTGGATATACTTGATATACTTTGATATACATCTCATATCCATTTTGGTATACATTGACATACATTTGATATACATGTCATATACTATGATTATTTTGAGATACATTTGACATAATTTGATATAAACATTTTGTCTAGGTTTGAAATATATTCCAATTTACATTTTATAACATCTGATATACATTTGACTCATTTCATGTACCTTTAATAACATTTGACCTACATTTGATATACATTTGAAAACATTTGACAGACATTTCATATACAGTTCCATATATATTTCTAGTATCCTTGATATAGATTTCATATACATTTCCATTCATAGATTTTGATATCATTACATCATCATTTGACATACATTTCAAATACTTTGACATACATTTCATATAACTTTTATAATACATCTGAAATCACTATTAATATACGTTATAATAACTGGATTTCCTATATAGCACTACTAAGTGCTTGGATAACAATCAAACAATATTTTAACTGATATTTGTTATCAACAACACATATAATGACTACACTTAGTAATCAAATGCATCCGGGTGCTATGCCCCCGCCTCATCACAACGAGATCCTTCCACTTGGTAATCCCGTCGTTATACATGAACAAATTATCGACTCACCCTACTCCCCTGGGTGCCCAGGTGCTGCACTGCCCTGGACCTTCGCTTATCAGATTCAAGCTTTTACGCTATAGTAAGAAGCTTTTCTGCTCGAAACGCTAAGGCTTCCGTTTGTGTACATCGCCTTGTGTAAGAATGTGTTAAATAAAATGTAATTTTCACTTTGGAAAGCTGGCCGTTTTCTTACCGGATTGCGCTGCCGTGCTATTTCGTTTGGTGATGGGAGACTTTAATCTACATACATCTGATATATATTTGACATACGTTGATCTACCTTTTTACATAATTTTCATATACATTGATATATCATTTGACATACTCTGATATACATTTGATAGACCATTTAACATACATTTGACATACTTTGGAGGTACATGCTTAAATAACCTTTTAGACATGTTTCATATAAATTTTGACATACATTTGATAGAGCTCTTATACACATTTGATATACATTTGCCATAAACATTTGTTATACCGTTGACAATACATTTGATATACTTTGATATACATCTCATATACATTTGATATACATTGTAACAGTTTGACATACATTTGATATACATTTCAGATACATCTGAATATACATTTGATTACTTGAGATACATTTGACATACATTTGATATACATTTGACCTACATCGATATACATTTGATATCATTTAACATACATTTGACTACATTTGATGTACAATCTGACATACATTTTAGACATACATTTCATATAAATTTGACATACATTTGATAGACCTTTATACCATTTGGATCTCATTTTGCCATACATTTGTTATACGTTTACATATACATTTGATAGACTTTGATTATAGCATCTCATATACATTTGATATACATTTGGTATACATTTGAATACATTGATATAAATTTCACTATACATATGAATAGCACATTTGCTATACTTTGAGATACATTGACATACATTTGATATACATTAAAATACCATTATTATATACATTGATATCAGGTTGACATACATTTCATATACATTATCCATTTTACTTGTACTTGGCCCATTCTAGACTTTTGAAATTTACTCATCGCCCATAACTCTCCTCTTCCCATGATTTTTCACAAGCCCTACTGTAGCATGTGCCTCTCATTTATTGTAACTCTGTCATCTTCTTAATCTCTAAAACCTTAATGCACCCTTAAAAGAAGTCCACCAATCATTAAACATTTTACATATAGCTGCAGGGCTCCCCCTCCAGAGTTAGGTTTTAACTCTCGTCCCCAAGTTTGCAGCCTAAAGATTCCTACACAACTGGTCCCTTCAACGCTCTAACCGTGTCTCCTCATCTTCCTCAGTCGTGGGCTGTTGGTCAAAAGCACGACGGTGATGTCATGCCCATTATTGGAAATCCTGTGACGAGTAAGCACCTTACGGCTGCTCGAACACAAGCCCGCAACAGCAGGAGCGGTAACCCATGCCAGGGAGGACTGGGTCTGTTGAAGTATGTTTAGCTGTCCTCTTGGGGAAGGGAATAAATGTAACTTGGGGTTAGGGGGTTTCTGTTATCTATATTCAAATTAAAATTACGTGTGGAACATACTCACTTTTTTCAGACAGCATAATTAATTTGCGTGATATGCTATCCTTTCATTGACCCTCTTGACCAACCCAAGGCCACTTTTTCTCAAAACTATGCCAATCTACTATAAGCACACCCTACTTGAATCACTTCACCTGTGGTTAATCCTATTGTCATTTAGATTGTCAAAGCTCACTTGAGCCCTTTGTCCTTTAGTCACGGTATGAGTCAATATAAAATATGCATCAATGTATTGTAATTGCCATGCTAAACATTTGTTTCGATTATAAATATGACAATAATAAAAAAGTGGGGTTTTGGGTCCAAAGACCTTGATATGATGAAAAAGCAGATTGTTATATGTTCATCTTGGTTTTATACTAAAGGTCATATCATATCTTAATCTCATATTTACAACTGACTAACAAATAGGTTTCTAAGTCAATAACGTGTAGCACTACTAACTCAGTGACATTTCCCTTATGCTTCCCAGTTAATAGCTCTGGCGGTTGATAATTATAAATGGTGTTGTTTAGACAGGCTCTCTGGGAATGTGTCTTTAGTATGTAGTGTTGTTTTGTTTCAAAGCAAAGTAGGATTAAACACCCTTAAGTGACAAAAGAAACCGTGGGTAAATCTATTACATTCATGCTTAGCTGGGTTGCCACCCTTAAATTGCTTTAAAGAGTGGGTTATCTCACTCACTATAAGGACACTAAAATTTGATTATTTTTTAACATTTTTAGCTTCCGCTAACATGGTTTCGCTGAAACCTTGATTTCCATATTAAACCAAGAAGGTGGCACAAAAATATTAATAAAAGGCCCTAAAGCAGCAGTTAGAATTAAAAATGACAGAGAGAACGTCCCGAAGAGCACCAACAAAAACAACACGCGGGGGGGGGGGGGGGGGTGTGTTCATGAATAGAGGTCAATGAATATTCTATGTATTTAACAGGTTTCCAGATCTGGAGGGTTAACCGAGACTCATTCACTTTGAAGAGTGATTTTACTGAAAGTCTGTTTTAAATTGCCGCCTATCACAAATTAAGAACTGTTGAATGACTGGCTCCAAAATTAAAGAGATTTTAAACAATCTTTAAACAATTACAATTGAAAGTTTTATTTTTTCTTGTGCATGTTACTGTAACTAAAATCTATTGATTTCTATTTCATTTTAAAAGTAACACCAGTTAAAAACAACACTGGGAGTTTGCTGAATAGGGGCATTTCCCTCTTATGCAAAGGATTCTCATAATAAAGAGGAAACTCATAATTGAGTTACTATAGACCTTTACATATTGATTGTGATTGTGTTTTTTAATATTTGGTTCCTTCTGGGCTTTTAAGTAGAAGAAAATGTTTTTGATTTAACGCCAAAATTTTCTGATTAAAAAAATGTGTATTGCTTGACCTTCTTAAAATTCCTAAACCTCCTCCCTTCCCACAATTTTCATATACCATACTACATGTTTCCCTACTCTGGAAAGAGAGACGAACTGTTCAAGAGCTATAGATTTTTTATTACAAGAGGGGTAGTGACAATAACAGAACGTAATTAAGGGCTTACTTTAGTAAAGTATTGATTTGGAGGAACTACTTATTTAATATAATTGGGACAATACTAATTATATGCGGTGTTATGTAATTCAATAAAAATGATGACCCTATGTCCTGTGGACCCATCGTATGAACGGGAAAGCAGATATGTTTATTGTTTCATTTTTGTCCTGAAAGGTGAATTGGTAAAAGTCTAACATTATATATCATACATAATATTGTAGCGGACTACAAATAGTTATATCACAATGTGTAGCAGCCCTACTAACTCATTGACATTTCCCTGAGGCGCCCAGATTTAATAGCTCTGGCTTTAGAATTAATAAATTGTTGGTATTATGACAGGTACTCTGGGATGTGTCTTTAGTGTGGGTAGTGTGCTTTTTTTTAAATAAAAATCAAAAAATTATTAATAGCCTTAAAGGGCAAGTCCATCCCTCCAATAAAATTTTAGATAAGTAAATTCCCACCAAATCTCAAACTCAAAATACAAAGAATCTCAAGAACAATCACCTTAATGTAGCTGAACTTGGCATTACTTTAAAGTGTAAAAAACCTAGCCCTCCGGACTCTGCTCCTTTTGTTAAAAAAATGTAATATGAAAAATAAATAACCCGTTTCCCCCCTTTTATTTATCATTACACAGATTCATTATTTTTTTATATTTTTTTTTTTTGGGCCATAGAAAAATCTCCACTGTGTCCTAAAATAGCTGTTTATTTCTAGGAGTTAGAGTTTAATTTACCATCTCTGTAGCTGAAACAAAAGAGAACAGAACTGTTAACATGCATTCAGGCAGCCAAGATGAAATGGCTTTATGAGGCATGGGCAAGGGCTGTGTCCAGGAGAATCTTAATCAAAAGGTACCCTGAGGGAATATGTACTTATAAGGCTTCTATATGAGTTTTTACATGCATGATATTGCCAGTTGGTAAGCCAAGAGGAAGCCAGTTTGATAGCCAAGGTAAACAAAAACTATAAGGAGGGTTTGGGTCCTTATTGATTAAAAAACAAAATGTTTATGATTTTTCTTTTAAGATTGATTTTTATTAAATCATGGGGATCCGGCCACAACACTATGGGTAATTTTACAGAGAGCCACAAACACTAAATTTATTCTTAAATTCAATTAACAACTGTTTGAGGTAATTCTCCAATCTTTACATGACTTTTAGATAGATTAAAATGGAACTGTGGTCCGCCATTTTGTATGTGTCTTATGAGGCAACCCTTGATTCCGCTCCTCCTAAACTGGGGCAGATATACATCCATTATTTTTGTAGTCTATTGGAGAATATGCACCAACAGAATGGTTCTTCATAAATAATCTAACCCATTTGGCTATTTTTCTGGCATTTTAGCCACAATGGGCAAAAGGGATCTATTTGTCCATTTACAGGTTTTATTACAGTTAGTCGGTAACATCAGAAATATGATTTTAACATTAACCATTTCCTCCCCTTCTGCAGCAATATCTCTGGATTCACTTTCTATTTGAACTGGTTGAGTATAAGTAACAACGAGTCGTTAAACGGCACATATTGCAAATAACAAATACTGCACCTTTATACATTTGACCAGTATTATAAGGAGGGCAGCAATTTATTGCAATGGTTGATGTTTTCTCTGTAAGCTATTCTGACTTTTCTTCTGCTGTTGCCTTTGATTACACTGTTGTTCTCTCTTAAACATTTTTTTTAGGAAGAAAAAAACTGCTGAAAGTAAATTTCATTATTTCTCAATAGTGTGAATAAAGATCAGTGTTTTACTGGAGTAGATAACTTATATTTCAGGGACGGGGGGTAAAGTGTAGCAGCTTTTTCTTTCTCAAACAACACATTTCCTGTGGCATTGAATTAGAATCCACCAGAACTGAAGGTTGTATATTTTTCAACAACCCGCGCCAAAAGCAACTTCCTTCTCACACAAAGTATCCCACACCAAATTCTACCAAATTCTAAGAACTGAAACCGCACTCCCTAACAGTCACTATTTGTAGAATACCCTAACCCTACCCCTAAATCTGATTGTCCCAATACCCCAAGAATCCACTCAGATTTTTCAGCTTTAAATTATACCAATAGATTTACAGGTGTTTTGGAGACACTATAATGAAAGAGATCTGAATGCAGCTTAGTGCTGACTTAGCATCTATACTAAGAAGTGCAGTCTATATTTAATCCATAAGTCTACACTTTAGCTGTTAGTCTGTATAACCTGGCTGGGTACTGTAGGCTCAATGAGCTACCTCAGCTCTGGGTGAACCTCAATCCTTGTTATTTGGCTAAATATAAACCAGCACTGCTAAGGCTCTGAAAACAAAGCATAATAAATGAAGGATAACTCATTTCAAACCACTGGCGTTTAAAAGCCTCTTAAAGTGGAATGCTGGGTACTTCTCTATTATGGCATGGCAATACCCCACCACACATTTTGAGATCTTTTAAAAGAAAAGCGATTGCAAACACAAAATAAATGTCTGGAAAATTGAAAGCTAAGGAATATTCAGGGTAAAGCATTAACAAAAAGCAAAACTTGGTTTGGTGTACTAAGGGGCCTCAGTCTTACATGAATGAATACTGTTATAGTTAATATAGCTAAATACAATACTGGCTGGGTCTGTCATACAATCAAGTACACACACACACATTCCTTTAATCCTGGTACACGAAAAAAACTAAAAACTTTAGGAAGGTAACAACTGTGGATTTCTAACCCAAATGAAAAATGCCAAATGTACATTAAGTAGGTCCAATTTTTTACTAGAAACCAATACAAAATGTTCCCTAGATGAGATCTGTAAAAGGATTTCACTCCATATTTTTTTTTTATACTCTGGAATAGAGACAGAAACTGTCCAAGAGCTATAGATTTGTATTAACAAGATGTAGTGACAATAAAGAACGTAATTAAAAGGGCTTCTTTAGTAAAAGTATTGATTGGTTATGAAAACTCCCTTATTTAATATAATTGGACATACTAAGGTATATGCTTGTGTTATGTAATTTACCATAAAAAATGATTAGCCCTAATTCGCTGTGACCATCGTAATGAACGGTAAAGCAGATATGTTTTAGTTCATTTTGTCTGAAAGGTGAATTGTAAGTCTACATTTATCTCAGTACTAATATTGTAGCGGACTACAAAAGGTTTATAGTCAACAATGTGAGCACTACTAACTCATTTGACATTTCCTCCCTGAGGCGCCAGATTAATTAGCTCTGGCTTTAGAATTATAATGTTATGATTAAAGGCACTCTGGATGTGTCTTTAGTGGTAGTGTTCTTGTTTATAAAAATAAAAAAATGATTAAATTATCCTTAAAGGGCAGTCATTCCCTCCAATAACACTTGTAGATAAGTAAATTCCCACCAAATCTCAAACTAAACAATACAAGAAATCGCTAAGAACATCACCTTATGTAGCTCTGAACTGTGCATTACTTTAAAAAGTGTAAAAAACCTTAGCCAAAGCAGAAACAGCCTGACTCTGCTCTTTGTTAAAATATATGAAAATAACCGTTTTCTTTATCATTACAATACAAAAAACCAGATTCAGTATTTTTTTATTTTTTGGGGCCAGAGAAAAATTCACACTGATGCTAAAAATAGCTTGTTTATTTCTAGGAGTTAGAGTTTAATTACCTCTCTGAGCTGAAACAAAATAGGAACAGAACTGTAACATGCATCAGGCAGCCAAGATGACAGGGGCTGTATGATGCATTTGAGAAAGTGCTGTGTCCAGGAGCATCTTATCAAAATGTACCCCGAGGGAAATTCATACTTATATAAGCTTTCTATATGAGTTTTACATGCAGGATATTGCCATTTGTTAAAGCCAAGAGGAAATGCAGTTTGATAGCAATGTAAACAAAAACTATAAAGGAGTTTGTCCCTTTTGTTAAAAAACAAAATGTTATTATTTTTCTTTTAAATATTGATTTTTATTTAACTCAATGGGGATCCTGCCACAGCACATGGGTAGATTTTCAGAGAAGCACAACACTAATTTATTCTTAATTCACATTAACCTGTTTTGAGGTCATTCTCCAATCTTTACATGACTTTTATCTGATTAAATGGGAACTGCTGTGGTCCTCCATTTTGTTGTGTCCTTATGGAGGCAGCCATTGATGCCTCTCCTGTCCTCTCAGTCCTAACCTGGGTCAGTATACTCCCTTATGTTTTTGTAGTCTATGTAATATTCACCAATCAGTAAATGGTTCTTCACATAATATCCCTACTCACCCATGTGCTAGTTTTTTCTGGCATTTAGCCACAGGCAAAAGGGATCTTTGTCCATTTACATTTACAGTTAGTCGGGGGTACTAGCAGAAATAAATGATTTTACATTACCATTTCCCCTTCTGCATGGCCATATCTGGATTCAATTTATTATTTGAACTGGGTGAGATAAGTAACACGAGCGTTAAAGGCACAGTATTGCAAAATAACATACCTGCACTTATACATTTGGCCCCAGGATTATAGGAGGGCCGCATTTATATTGCAAATGGTTTTGATTTTTCTCTGTATGCTTTCTGTTCGCCCTTTTCCTGCATATGTTGCCTTTGATTACACTGTTTGTTCTCTCTTAAACAGTTTTTTTAGGAAAACTGCTGAAAGTAATTTCAATTATTTCTTCATAGTGTATCAAATCACGTGTTTAGCTGGAGATAGATAATCTATCTTTCAAGGGACGGGGGTAAAGTGTCGTCAGCCTTTTTCTTTCTTTTCCCCGCAAAGCAACCACATTCTGTGCATTGAATTAGAAGGCCCCCAGAACTGAAAGTCGTATTTCAACCAACCCAGCCGAAAAGCAAACTCCGGTCAGCACCAAGTATCCCAACAAACCAATTCTAACTGAAACCAGCACTCCCTAACATTCACTTTTGTAAAATACCCCTAACCCTACCCCTAAATTCTGATTGGTCCCATACCCAAGATCCACTCAGATTTCAGATTTAAATTATACCAATCCGATTTAAAGGTGTGTGGTGTAGACACTATAAAATGAACGAGCTCTGAATTGCGCTCTTGCTTACTTAGCAGCTCTACTAAATAAGTTGCAGTCTTATATTTAATCATAAGTTCCTACACTATTAGCTGTTAGTGCTATTATAACAAAAACAAAAAAACATATAAACAAAATCATACACACAAAACAAAAACAAAAAACAAAAAAAAAAACAAGTAATAACATATAACAAAAAAACAAATAAATATACAAAAAATAAAACAATATAAAAACAACACCAAAAAACATAATAATAACAAAATAACATACAAGGAAGCAACAAACAAAAATAAAAACAAAATATAACACCCCCCACCTGGCTGGGTACTGTAGTCTCAATGAGCTACCTTCAGCTCTGGTGAACCTACCTCAGATCCTGGCTATTTGGGGCTAAATATTAACCCAGCACTGCTAAGAAGCTCTGAACAAGCATAGATAATGAAGATACTCATTTCAACCACTGCTTGTTACAAGCCTCTTAAAGTGGAATGCTGGGTACTTTCTTATTTAAGTCATTTGCAGAATACCCACAACACACATTTTGAGATCTTTTAAAAGAAAAGCGCTTGCAAACACAAATGTATGGAAAATGAAGCGCTAATGAATATTCGGGTAAATGCATTACAAAAAGCAAAAACTTGTTTTGGGTGTAACTAAGGGCCTCATTCGTACATAATGAAATACTGTTATATTAATATAGCTAAAATATACAATAACTGTGCGGGTCCTGTCATACAAATCAAGTACACACATCCCACAAGGCACAGTTCCTTTAATAAATCCTGGACAGAAAAAACTAAACCTTTTAGGAAGTTAACAAATGTGGGGATTTCTAACCCAAAGGAAAAATGCCAAATGTAACATTAAGGTAAGGTCAATTTTTTACTAGAACCAATAACAAAATTTCCCCTAGATTGATATCTAAAATGATTTCAACTACTCCGAATTTTTTTTTATTTGTGAAACTCAAATCTCTGTTCTGAACTGTAAACACAAAACAAAGGCGCTGTATCGCTTTATACGAATACATTAACGATTGTTAATTTCATTCATTTTTAAGGCGATTATTCATTTACATCAGTATGTTTATTTCACTGATATATCGTAAATCTAACATAACGCTATTGTATATTTACTATCTCGCCATATAACACCACTGCGGTAGTGTACTCCGATGGTATTATAAACTAGACACTACCGAACTTCTTACATAATATCGCTAATGCTCGGTATCAAAATCATATCGCTTAAACTTCTAACTATGTCCCCTTAGTTCCTGCCATTACTCATCCACACTTATGATTCATGTTTGATTGGGGTGACATCAGGCAATTTATGGATCCACAAATATTGTCTACGTTTCTCTTAGCATTTCCAATTTTAATCCGTTACCTTATCTTCTGCTTTCAATAAACTTCTAAAATTCTATTTTTAGAATCATTTCATTACCAGTCATTATTACTAGATACACGTAACTTGTCATGGCTAGAAATCATTTCATTATGTTCTTTTCTTGCTCTAGGCTAATTCTCCACAAATGCCCTCTACTAAAACATGCGTGGTCATAAATATCCAGGGATCCTATAATAATATATTGCTGTCATTACCCAAAAGCGTGGTCTTGGAGGGTTTCGTTTGTCCGTAGTATATTTAAAATGCAATGTGTGGGACGGTCTATAAGAATTTATATTTTTTGTTGTATTAGTTTATAAATATACGCAGCCCAACAACACGGCTCAACTAATGGCTGGGCTCCATTCTTCTTATATTTCAGAAAATGCTGATTAAAAGGATCTATCTTGTCAATGGTCAATGGCAATTTCTAACCAACGATTTACCAAAGATCTCTCACTACTGTGCAGTTTCGTTTCTTTCTCCCCCTCTTTTTTTGTTTTTGTTTTTTCCCCCCCCCCCCCCTCTCCCCGCAGTCCCCAAGCACAATGGTACATAGAGGAGCTTACCTACCGGTTCTAGGGTTGTAATCGATAACATCTCAGGAGATGCCCCCCTCACTCCACTCCGGTTTTGGGAGTGTAGTCGGGTATAACCGTTGTACAAAAAAAAATCTTTATGGTGACTCAAAGTCCTTCATTGCGGCAGCTGCGTGGCTAACACGTAAGTTAACCGCGCAGCTGCCAGTTAATGGCATTTCCCCCCACCATTCTCCATCTCTATTGACAATATGGTCATTAACCCAGTTGAATCTCCAGAACTAACTCCTTGGAATTTTATTGGACTCCTCTCTTTCCTTCACATCACATTAAAATGTCATTATGACCTACGTTTTCTCCTTCCCGCAATATTGCCAAGATCCGCCTTTTTCTCTCCTCTTTTCTCTCTCCTTTTCTCTCTCCTCTCCTTCTTTTCTCTCTCTCCTCTACTAAAATGCTTACTATGCCCTTATAATCTCCCCATCTTGATCTGTACCATGTTTTTACACTTGGACTTCCTGGACTCTCATCCTCTTTTTCTCTCTCTCTCCTCTCCCGTCTATCTTAACTTGTTGGCCGCTTCCGGATCATCTTGCTCATCCCTCCAAAAGAGAACCAGCAACCCCGATACTTCAGTCCCATAGGGGGGCTTTCCATCAAACAAAAGAAATTCCTATTCAATACCCCTATTTAAACCTTTACATCCCTTCGCATCTACTGACTGCACCTCCCTACTTATTCTTCTCTCTTGGGTCCCTTATGTGTCCAGGCCGTTCCTTCCCTCCCTCGCCAGGACATCTTCTCCACCAAGGACCTCACAACTAACACTTGCTGGCCTCCCTCCTGCCTTAAAACCATTCTCTCTCCTCTCTTGCTGGCTTGCTGGCTGCTCTCCTAATACCTTTGGAACTCTCCTCTCTCCTCTCCTTCCCTCTCTCGCTTCGCCGGGTACATCCATTAATGCTTTCAAATCGAGACTTCCTCCTACCTTTCTCTTCTGAGCATCAGCACAACAACTGAGTAAAGCCCTTTTATTAAGCCTTTGTACCCTCCCCCCACTTGTACCTGTATGTTAATCCCCCCCACTTAGATTCTAGAATCCCTTCAGGCAGGAAGCTGATTTCTCCTAATGTGTCCGAGGCTTGGTTGCAACTTTATATCCATTTCTGCATAATTTTATATATATGCTTTCTTACCATGTATGAAATTTTATTTAATTTAATTATTTTTTATCTATCGTATAATGGCTTTGGCACCTATCCCCCTTGTTTGTATACTCTTAGACCCAAGTTATCCGCCTTTATAATAAAATTAGACATACATACATACAATCCTACCGTTCACTCTTTGCAATCAACCCGAGAGATTGAATTTTTCGGGATACTGTATAACCTCACCAGCGAGTTTGCACGGGGTAGCCAAAAGTGTCTTTCTGTGTATTGGACTATATGTACTTGCAATGCAGCAATATCACAGGATACTCAGATAGTGCTCTCTTCCTAATCCTATATAATAAAACCCGAAGTGTGCGTTCCCTGGGTCCGTGTGTGTGTGTTCACTTACTAACTACTTCAGTTCCTATTGGGCTTTCACACCCCTAGCTGGAGAGTCTCCTCTGCTTCAGTTTTCTATTGACTCACAACTAGAGGGATAGTCTCTGCCGTTTCCTATTGCTACCCTAGAGGGAGAGTCTCTGCATTTTTCTTCTAGTGACTCAAAAACCATAGAGGGAGAGTGTCTGCAGTTCCATTGACTCACACTCAATTGACCTCACCACTAGAGAGAGAAACAACGGAGGGAGGATACAGCAATTAAACGACTACTGCATGCAAGGTTGCTTGGGACCAGGGACCCCTGGAGTTGGGAACAGTGGGGGGGCCCTGGATTCGGGACACGTGGGGGCCCTTGGATTTGGGACAGAGGGGGCCCCCTGGATTTGGGACGAGGGTGGGCCCTGGATTTGGTATCGAGGGGGGGCCTTGGATTTGGTACAGAGGGGGAGCCCCTAGTGGATTTGGGAGAGGGGGGGCTGGATTTGGGAAGAGGGGGGGGCCCTGTATTTGGACAGAGGGGGTTCCTGGCTTGGACAGAGGGGACTCTGGCCTTGGGCATCTAAGATGTACCTGTCCTTGGCCATGGGAAGAGTACTATGGCCTTGGGACACTATGAAGGGGGGCACTCTGGTGCTTCTTAAAAGCGCCCATTATTTTAGCGTGCATTGTCTGTTCAAATTTAGTGAAGATTAAGAACTCTCTGTTAGTCATCTGGTCCCTGCTTCCCTGTCGTCTGAGAGGTTTCTGGAATGCACAGGGGGAACCCCCCCCCCCCCCCCGCCCCTGGGTCCCCTTTTTCTCCTTGGCCCCCTACCATTAAAAGAGATTTAGTCTTTAGCACCCTAGCTTGCCCCCAACCACCAAGTTCGTTTTGTTTAAAAAGCTGCATAAATGTAGTTCCATTGCTTTGTTTCCCTGGTGTTTTGCATTGTCGGCAGCCACGTGGCTGTCAGGCCGTCCCCCTGCTTGCAGTTCCGGCAAGCAGTGGGCCTGGATCAGAGAATTAGGGGATGAAGTAAATGTAAAGGGGGACTGTGGTCCTCCATTTTGTATAAGTCTTATGGGGGCATCCATTGATCACCATAACATCTGCACCGCGTCCTGGGTTTAGGGTTGGGGCATGCTCACTGTTGGGACAGAGCATCTTCATTCATCAGCTACATCACAAGCCCTGCCCCCAAAATCCAGAATAATTTTTTAAGCTAGACACAAGCCTGAAAAGAAAACTTTTTCCTCCCTAAAAAGGAGGAAAAAGGTTGCAGGTCTTTAAATAGCTTTAGAAAATACAATTTTGGTGGATGGGGCTTCTTACACAGCACATCATGTCACTGTCACAGAGACACTGTTTCTTAGATTTTGTTGCCAATGTTAATCATATAGCATGAGACTACAAGATACTTTCTGTTATA
Source organism: Hymenochirus boettgeri (assembly GCA_019447015.1). Lineage (NCBI taxonomy): Eukaryota > Metazoa > Chordata > Amphibia > Anura > Pipidae > Hymenochirus > Hymenochirus boettgeri. The sequence goes on from CM033471.1 coordinate 87,541,699, forward strand.
ATAAGGCTCTGCTCCATTTTGTGCTCTGTGGAGGTCGTTTTGCTCCTTTTGGCCCACCTCTCCTTCAGCTATATAGCTGCCTTGCCTATTGTGCTCCCAAGCCCTACCCCATAGAGCCATGAATCTGTATCTTGCACTGACGAGATCTAACAAAATCAAAACACATCATGTCTGCAGGTCAGATGATTGGCTCTATACCTTAGGCTGTATTGCATGTTAAGAAGCCAGTGGTTCTAGACACATGCATTAGCCATAGGACATAAAGGAGACATTACTTCTTGTTTCTTAGATTTTTGTGGGAAATGCTATTCATATAGGACGAGAATTCAAAGATCTTCTGTTTTAAGAAGGATCTGCTCCATTTGTCACAGAGATTCAGAAAGAAAAGGACAGTCCAAGGAACTGTAATTTACAAGCCTAATAACTTTTAAAAATCCAATTATGTATAACGCGTATATACACTTCGAGGTATAAAGTCTAATTTTTCATGCTTTTAAATTAGCCCCCCTGAAAACTGAACCTCGACTTATACTCGAGTCACAGTCTATTAGATGCAAATTCTGCAATTACACCGATAGTAACCAGTTAGGTGGCGCTGTTTGTTAACCTGCATGAAAGTTTACACGGAGCTGATCTGCCTTTACCCTACTTCCGCTTCTCTCCTGTTAATTCTGGCTGCTGGACTCCACTCAGCACTGTACTGAATCTGAAATTGAGGTCTCCTCAGCTTAGTGTGGCAAAAAAAACAGGCTAGCTGACCAGTTGGCAAAGGACAAGTTTGAAAGTACAACTCTCAGGGGGGTTGGGGGGGGGACCCAATTTTTTTTTTTAAACTTTGGGTGTTCCAGACGAATATGGGTCAGTTCTTTACTATATGGGGTTCGAGTTCTTATTTCCATCCCTTAACTATATAGGGGGGTCAGGGCCCTTACTATATGGGGGATTTCAGGAGAATTTAGATGATGGTAAGCTCTAATTGAAAGTTTACTGAACCTTGCCACTCCACTAATGTTAGAACTGAAACTCGCAACAACAAAGCATTCCGGTGGGGTTGTGATTTCACAAAAATGGGGTTGGAGGCCAAAGAATTGGGGGTTAACTGGTGATTGATGCTATTACTGTATGGATTCAGTATGGGAATTTCACTGTCCATTTAAAGGGTCAACTAAAGCCTAAAACAAACAGAATTCAGAATCAGAAGGCAGTAGTGGTGTAATTTCTACCCTCGACTTATACTCGAGTCCATCGTTTTTACAAGTTTTTCAGGTATAAATAGGTACCTCGACTTATACTCGGATCGACTTATACTCGAGTATATACGGTATATGCAAGATTCAGCACAAAATGGCTTTGGTATATTCTTCTAAAATATCATATGAACTATAGAAGTTAAACAATTAACCATTCAGCCACCAGGTGTATCATATTTGCATCACAAGTATGCAAATGCAAATAGACAAGGAAGCAGGAGCTAAGGAGTGCAACACAGACAGGTAAACTTTATTAGGACATGTTACAACAGTAAATTGTGTATTACAGTTTCACCACTAAGTAGCAAAATCCTATCAAAACCTATTTGTGAATGGAACTCTGAGTTCCATTCACAAATACTATAGTAAGCTGTCACACAATGACAGCTTACTACAGTATGTACTGCACTGCAATCTGAATGGAGATCGCACTGCAGTACCCCAACTAGACCAACAGGGGGAAGACTAAGGGAAGCACTTTAGCAAGATGGATTAATTGGGAATTTGAGTGTAAACACTACTATGCATTATTATTGTAAATGAGCTGTCATATCCCCATACATTACTATACAGTTTTCTATTTAATATATCCATACGCTGTACAATACATAGGCCTGGAAAAAGAAGCATGTATATGTATTTTCTCAGTTCTCTTTAAATCTTCATTAAAAACATTTACTGTTTTCCATGCAAAGACACCGTGTTAGCCAAAATGTTACAGGTTAACGCATCTGAAAATTAAAACTAACAAAAGAGCCGTAAAGGTGTTACTTTTATTGGCTAACTAAGATGTTAATGCCAAATCCCTTCCTTGGGTGTCTAGAGACTTGAGAAAGGAACTTGGCCCTTAAAATGATGTCATCTTTCACACATTTAAAAAATGTAATAAAGAAATCAGCATAACTCATGTGTGCCAAATGATTTTTTATTTTAATACCAATGACCTTTTTTATTTGAGGAAAAAAAAAATAGAACTACAGTACTTTGTATCTTGTTAAATAACCATCAAACAAAACCGGATGAACCAGCATTATTAATCTCTTAGTCGCTTTAAATACCTGCCGTTTCCCTCAATGGATACAGTAGATCATGAAGTAAAGTCCGTAGCTGAATATACTTGAAATGATTAGTCTCCTTCCTGAAGTTGGAATCTGGTTTCCATACTTTTAAATCTTCCTCTTCCCAAATGGGTACTTTATCTGGTTGTTTCAAGCTCTGTTAACTGCCTGGCTGCCTTTGCTTGGTACCTTATTATGCCAACTGACACTTATTTCTCTCTGGAATTCTTACAGTACTTTCTCTTTTTCAGTGTAACCGTAATGTTCCAGAAGTTTAAATAGATTCAGGTGCAGAAAACCAATCACTGCTAAAATCGGAAAGCTGGCGACTCATTGCATACGAGTCACGTGACAGATCCTTCATTTAAAGGGAGGGATTTCTAAAATACCACGTCTTTCTTTTTCCAATTTATTTTGTCTGTTAATGTTTTTCTGTTGCTGTTAGACAGCTCTGCTGAAGATGCTAATGAAATTTGGAATCTGTCAGGAGACAAATTTTTGTTAATTCTCATCCTGTATTTATCATTCCACATTCAGTGATAAAGCGAGGGCTGTTATTTTTGGGCCAAATTTAAAATGAAACACTACATTTGTGGAATATGTTACTGCACTTGGTGTGTACTGCGAAAGAAGGATAAAGATAAATAGTTGAGGTGATTCTATTCATATACACTTTATGGGGCATATTTCTAAAGGATCGCTATTTTCAGCATTTAAATCATCATAATGGCAAAGATCGTTATTATTGCCTTATTTGTAAAACCGATCTTTTTCATCGATGTGTCTTTTCTTTTCGCCACAATAATGAACTTGGCCAATCACATTAGAGTAAAATGCTGCAAAATAGTCGAACACCCTCCAAGCCCTTATTAGTACTGAAAAACCCTCCACAATGTGCTGACACCTTCATATATGGCACGTGCGTTTTTGCATCTTTATTTTAAATCACCACACAAAACCCCAAACGGTAATAGTTTGAAATCTGAAATATATAAGTGTAACCTGAAATCCTGCACAATGTCCTGTTTCCCCTGTTTCTGCTTCCAGGTTCTTCCAGTTAGCAACTATCAGTTATGGATTTGACAGTTGGCATCACAGTCAATGACTGAATGTTAATCCCCTGTCTGCCTCTTCTGAGCATGCCCAGGCCCAGTACAGGCTCAGTACAGGTTTCTAAATTGCTCAGGTTCCATGAGGCATCCAGAAGCATAGCAGGCATACAGTAATGAGTTCATAGGACAAACTATGATATATCAACATATTTTTAAGAGGCCATTCTTTCTAAAAGATGTTCTTATGAGGGTGGAGTTGTCCTTTAAGTCTAAATTTGCCCAAAACGGCGCCAATAACGGCAATTGAAAAGAAAAACGAACCTTTATAAATATCCCCCTATACTATTTCTCTATATCCATGTATGCTCCTTATTCATATATGCTCTATATACAATATACCAAAGCAGAAATAAAGGACCCCAAGGTCCCCAAAGTACACTATATGGGGCACACACACTTTTGAACAGCAAAAATGATTAGATTTATTCGTACACCATACACAATACACCGTGCAAAATATGCTATCAAATACCAAAACAATATATATACATTAAAAACAGATACACTGTTCGGGGCATCTCCCGAATCAACAGTTAAAAATCAGTGATCGGGAATCCCCCTCCCAACACTCCCCAATATCTGCAGAGTCAAAGCATCCTTGGACCTATATCAATAAAAGTACATGCTAGGCAAAAGGATTTCGAGCCGGTTTGAGTGCTACTATACTCACATCCCCCGGGTTTATGGCTGTACTGGATGGGACTTCCTCACTGCCCAAGGCTCTCAGTGCACTTTCCTTTCCTCTAGCATCGCGTGCCATCTCCGCCCACTCTCTACATTCAGCGGCGACCCAATAACAGAATTATTTGGTATTCTATCATGGAAAATCTGGTAATCTATCATGATATTATTCTATATTTTATACCTATATTTTAAGGTTTGATATGGATAAGTAATGTGTCTAGTGTAATGTGTTTGAGGTGCTGTCTGTTAGTGGTACTAGGGGAATGACACTCAGTACTGATGGTATGGGGGAATTGCTTGGAGGATGCGAAGATCTATAATGGTTTTCTACATTTAAAACCTCTGAGATTGGTGGTTCTGATTTTGTTTTAAGAATCAATGACAATCATTAATGTATTAGTATGTATAAACAGGTAAGATATCATAAAATCCATGAACTGCAAGAAATATACTTTACTTCTTTATAATTCTAGTTTGTTCCCTGTCCTTCCTATATGTGCAGCAAGTATGACAGCCAGCTTAACTCCATCAATCAATTCACTGAGACTTGATTAGACTTGCATCAGTTTTTATCGACTGGGACTAGGGGAAACAGCAGAAAAAAAGAAAACAACAGCACTTAAATAACTGATTCAATATAATGCATTATGTAAAAGTAGAACACCATAAATACAGCATTCAACAGTACAAAACATCACAATCAGCTAACAGAAATGGTATTGCCAGGCATTACTGTCTAGAAAAGCAATTGAAGCATTTTATACATCTACAAGGCAATAACTTTACTAACCCCATGCAGTATGCACTAGAACCATCTATGGTCAGGTCAAAATTAGATTTTAGAATAACTGTCGGTGATGCCATTGAAAGATATACATATTACAGGATGTGTAAAGATTACTCTCTGTTGACCTTTATCAAGAATGAGATTACTCAAGCTTGGCAAAGGTCTATAGTGTGGGATTGAAAAATTGTCTGTATGTTCACCCAATAAAGGCTTATTTGGGCTGTGTGCACTGGTTCCTATGACTGTTATAACACTGGCCTGCGGCACTGAGGCAGTACCTATTACTAACTGTTTTAGGGAGATTGCCCACTTCATGGATAATTTATTTGTATGTATTCTACAAATGAGGCCAGCAGGTTAAGCTAAGACAAAATGAAACAACAGAACCCATCTTGATATAGCACATTTTTAATTCCCATCTGGGGCCTTGTAAAAGAGGTTTACCCGACTGATCAATTTCTGCATAAAAGATTATGGCTTATGCTTTCAGTATAGGCAGAAAATATTGGATGGTTGAAAATATGCAGAGAAGGGACACAAAGGAGGAATTAATTAAAACAGGTGAAAATTCACCAACCTATACCAACCTACTCTAGCTCTGGTCAGTCTATTGTAGTATGACGAGTGCAGTGTTTCCTACTCTAGCTCTGGTCAGTCTATTGTAGTATGATAATTGCTGTGTGTTCCTACTCCTACTCTGTCAGTTATTGTAGTTAGATGATTGCTGTGTGTTCCTACCTAGCTCTGGTCAGTCTATTGTAGAATGATGATTGCAGTGTGTTCCTACTCTAACTCTGGTCAGCCTATTGTAGTATGACGATTGCAGTGTGTTCCTACTTTGGCTCTGGTCAGTCTATTGTAGATGATGATTGCAGTGTGTTCCTACTACTCTAGCTCTGGTCAGTCTATTGTAGTATTAGTTGAAGTGTGTTCCTACTCTAGCTCTGTCATTATTGTAGTATGATGATTGCGTGTGTTCCTACTCTAGCTCTGGTCATCTATTGTAGAATGATGATTGCTGTGTGTTCCACTCTAGCTCTGGTTAGTCTATTGTAGTATGATGATTGCAGTGTGTTCCTACTCTAGCTCTGGTCAGTCTATTGTAGTATGACATTGCATGTGTTTTCCTGCTCTAGCTCTGGTCAGTCTATTGTAGATGATGTTGCAGTTGTTCCTACCAGCTCTGGTAGTCATTGTATATGATGATTGCAGTGTGTCCCTACTCTACTCTGGTCAGTCTATTGTAGTATGATGATTGCAGTGTGTTCCTACTCTAGCTCTGGTCAGTCTATTGTAGTATGATGATTGCAGTGTGTTCCTACTCTAGCTCTGGTCACTATGTAGTATGATGATGCTGTGTTTCCTACTCTAGCTCTGTCAGTCTATTGTAGTATGACGTTGCAATGTGTTTCCTGCTCTAGCTCTGGTCAGTCTATTGTAGTATGACGATTGCGTGTGTCCCTACTCTACTCTGGTCAGTCTATTGTAGTATGACGATTGCAATGTTTTTCCTGCTCTAGCTCTGGTCTCATTTGTAGTATGACGATTGCAGTGTGTTCCCTACTCTGGCTCTGGTCAGTCTATTGTATTATGATGATTATTGTGTGTTCCTACTCTAGCTCTGGTCAGTCTATGTAGTATGATGATTGCAGTGTGTCCTACTCTAACTCTGGCATTCTATTGTAGTATGAGATTTGCAGTGGTGTTCCTACTCTTGCTCTGGTCAGCCTATTGTAGTATGACGACTGCTGTGTGTTCCTACTCTAGCTCTGGTCAGTCTATTGTAGTATGATGATTGCAGTGTGTTCCTACTTTGCTCTGGTCAGTCTTTAGTATGATGTTGCATGTGTTCCTACTTTGCTCTGGTCAGTCTATTGTAGTATATGATTGCAGTGTGTTCCTACTCACTCTGGTCAGTCTATTGTAGTATGATGATTGCAGTGTGTTCCTACTTGGCTCTGGTCAGTCTATTGTAGTATGAGATTGCAGTGTGTTCCTACTCTAGCTCTGGTCAGTCTATTGTAGTATGATGATTGCAGTGTGTTCCTACTCTAGCTCTGGTCAGTCTATTGTAGTATGATGATTGCAGTGTGTTCCTACTCTAGCTCTGGTCAGTCTATTGTAGTATGACGATTGCAGTGTGTCCCTACTCTAACTCTGGTCAGTCTATTGTAGTATGACGATTGCAATGTGTTCCTGCTCTAGCTCTGGTCAGTCTATGTAGTATGACGATTGCAGTGTGTCCCTACTCTGCTCTGGTCAGTCTATTGTAGTATGATGATTGCTGTGTGTTCCTACTCTAGCTCTGGTCAGTCTATTGTAGTATGATGATTGCAGTGTGTCCCTACTCTAACTCTGGTCAGTCTATTGTAGTATGATGATTGCAGTGTGTTCCTACTCTTGCTCTGGTCAGCCTATTGTAGTATGACGACTGCTGTGTTTTCCTACTCTAGCTCTGGTCAGTCTATTGTAGTATGACGATTGCGTGTGTCCCTACTCTGGCTCGGGTCAGTCTATTGTAGTATGATGATTGCAGTGTGTCCCTACTCTGGCTCTGGTCAGTCTATTGTATATGATATTGCTGTGTGTTCCTACTCTAGCTCTGGTCAGTCATTGTAGTGATGATTGCAGTGTGTTCCTACTCTTGCTCTGGTCAGCCTATTGTAGTATGACGACTGCTGTGTGTTCCTACTCTAGCTCTGGTCAGTCTATTGAAGTATGACGACGCTGTGTGTTCCACTCTAGCTCTGGTCAGTCTTAGTATGATGATTGCAGTGTGTCCCTACTCTTGCTCTGGTCAGTCTATTGTAGTATGACGATTGCAGTGTGTCCCTACTACTCTGGCTCTGGTCAGTCTATTGTAGTATGATGATTGCTGTGTGTTCCTACTCTAGCTCTGGTCAGTCTATTGTAGTATGATGATTGCAGTGTGTCCCTACTCTAACTCTGGTCAGTCTATTGTAGTATGACAATTGCAGTGTGTTCCTACTCTTGCTCTGGTCAGCCTATTGTAGTATGACGACTGCTGTGTGTTCCTACTCTAGCTCTGGTCAGTCTATTGTAGTATGATGATTGCAGTGTGTTCCTACTTTGGCTCTGGTCAGTCTATTGTAGTATGATGATTGCAGTGTGTTCCTACTCTGCTCTGGTCAGTCTATTGTAGTATGACGATTGCAGTGTGTTCCTACTCTACCTCTGGTCAGTCTATTGTAGTATGACGACTGCTGTGTGTTCCTACTCTAGCTCTGGTCAGTCTATTGTAGTATGACGATTGCAGTGTGTTCCTACTCTGGCTCTGGTCAGTCTATTGTAGTTTGATGGTTGCAGTGTGTTCCTACTCTAGCTCTGGTCAGTCTATTGTAGTATGACGACTGCTGTGTGTCCCTACTCTAGCTCTGGTCAGTCTATTGTAGTATGACGATTGCAGTGTGTTCCTACTCTGGCTCTGGTCAGTCTATTGTAGTATGACGATTGCAATGTGTTCCTACTTTGGCTCTGGTCAGTCTATTGTAGTATGATGATTGCAGTGTGTTCCTACTCTAGCTCTGGTCAGTCTATTGTAGTATGACGATTGCAATGTGTGTCTACTTGGCTCTGGTCAGTCCTATTGTAGTATGACGATTGCATGTGTCCTACTTTGGCTCTGGTCAGTCTATGTGTATGATGATTGCAGTGTGTTCCTCCTACTCTAGCTCTGGTCAGTCTATTGTAGTATGACGATTGCTGTGTGTTCCTACTCTAGTTCTGGTCAATCTATTGTAGTATGATGACTGCAGTGTGCAGTTGCTATGGTTACAACTCCAGAAAAGAACTGACATATTTTGTGAGTCCCCACCTCAACTAAGTGATTTTAGAGCTATGAATATTGATCACTTCCATAGGCTTCTATGGGGAGGGGATTATTAAAGATGAATTATTTTAGACCTTTCCAGTCAATAACAAGCAGGGTGATGCAATATTTTATGATTGATATGCTTCCCTTCCATGTTTCTACAACAGACTCATCACTTTATGTCTGACGTTTAGTGTATCACAAGAGCATGATGGGTGAACACTAGATGCACCTCGTCTGCACCTTAAAGGGTAATTCTGGTGAAATGTATAAATTTAGATTAGTTCTATATTTGATCAGGGGGTTGGAGAGAATACTCTCGGAGCAGTGAGCTTTCAAAAATGCTTCTCGCTTGTGGCTGACAGCTTCACTTCTCTAGTTTGGTTCCATGCTGCCTAACTAGGTACTTTATGTCAGGTTACTTTATTTTAAGTTGCATGCTGGTAGCTCTTGGATAGACTTTAAATTCTATTACTAACATTCAATCTGGATCTAATGTTGCTGCCAGTCTGCAGGTCACCACTGCTTTTAAATTGGGTTTTATTAAGGCTTGGGATCTGCGTCTTCCAATCACTCACACCAGCTCTGTCAGTTAACATATAATTCATTTTGACACATACAGTGGAATAAGTGAATCTGATTTCTTTTTACAAAAAATTGTCCAATATGTATTGTAATTAATCAAAGTCAAAAAAATTGCAGTTTGTTGAAAAGTATTTTAATGTGCCAAATATCTATTATAGCCTATGGGACTCAATCCTCCTATGAAGGAAAATTTTAACCTTTTTAAACAATTTGTTGGGGCATTTAGAGGAGAAAATATATCCTCACTGAATAACCAGTGCAAAATAAGTAATATTCCTCACTACTGCACTTTATTTTACTTTCATTTCATTAGTACATTGGAAACCTCCTCACATATCCCCCAAATGGAGCACACCGAGTATGTCTGTTTCACTGCAAAAAGGAGGGGGAGAAGGTTTATGGAGGGGAATTTGGAAAATTTTACTTATTTCACACATGGTGTTTAAGATAGGATATTTTAGAACATTGTTCACCATTTAGGCTATTTGGTATATATTCTTCTCTAGCACCGACCCTGTTGCCCTATTTTTGTTATTTATTTATTCAATATGTTTACATTCTTTAACTTCAAAGACATAGTTGCCATAAATGTTCACTCTTTTCACAGAGGAATACATTTCAGTTAGATCAGAGATGTCAAACTTTCAGTACATAATACAATCCACCAAGAGATGGTCAGGAAAAGTAGACTTTCCATAGGCATTCAGTCAGCCATATCACCCCTATTTGTAAGAAAATTGAGGGAAGCCCCAAATACAGACTAATTAATAATAAATAAATAAAAAATCAGAGATAAGTATCTTCCTGTTACTATATCCAAGTACCCTCCAGCATTGGCTCCTAATTCTGGCTCACTAAATAACTACAAGATCTCATTAATTCAATTACATTAAATAAATATTATAAATAATATAATATATATATATATATAAAGAAAGAGAGTCCCGTGCATCAGGGGATTTCCAAACAAATTAACTATTGTGTTACATAAAGGCAACGTTTCGGCTCAGGTTAGAGCTTTCTCAAGCCCCTATAAGGCTTAAGAAAGGCTCTAGACCTGAGCCCGAAATGTTGCCTTTATGTAACACATCAAAGTTAATTTGTTTGGAAAAACCTGAGTGCACGGACTCTCTTTCTTTTTATCTACTGAGCCTTGTAGCACCAGGGTATCTTGTCTCCACTTACCTGTTTCCGCTGGGAGTGTGCCTGCCATTTTGCCCATTTTTGCTTGGATTATATATATATATATATATATATAATCGAAGAAGGATGCCGGCGCACAGTGGGATCTTTTAAACAGGGAAAACTATTTATTCAACACAGAGCGTTACAGAATCAACGCGTTTCAGCCATCTTAGATCAGGCCGTCATCAGGATCCTGAATAAATAGTTTTCACTGTTTAAAAAGATCCCACGTGTGCGCCGGCATCCTTCTTCGTTTATAGAAACCCTTCGGCAGCACCGGGGTGGCTGAAACACACCTTCGTGGCTCCTTCAGCCGTGCCTGGGTGCTTCCTGTCCTCCCAAAGGATACCAACATACAATGTAACTTGGAGCATCAAGTGTAATGAAATGGACACATTTTTCTTTTTCTATTTATCCAGGGTTAACGTGGGTTTTGGACGGATTTTAGAGCACAGAGCCATTTCCGAATGTTTTTGGAAATATCGCTGTGCTAACGATCCAAAACCTATAGCGTTACGTACGCTACAGCTTGTGGAGTGTTAAAGTCCCGCTCCTTACCTTAGCCCGATCCCGCGATGCAATAACTGACGTAATCTCGTTTAAGTCAGTTATTGTATCGCGGGATCGGGCTAAGGTAAGTTACAGGAGCGGCGATATTGAATCTCCAGGATTATGTCTTATAAGAAAAGCTCTACCAAATCGTTTAACTCTTTCGGGTATACTGTTTCATACATACACCTCAGAGGGGCCAGCACTTTCTTGCGAGGGTGAGCCGGCCAGGAGCCAAAGATTCCTAATTTTTAAAAAGCATTTTTAAAGGGCCGCTTATGTATCAAAGGAATATTCCCTATGTTATAGTTGTTTCCAAGAATCTTTTTATTGTTAAGATGAAAAATAATAATCCTAAAGTCAAACTTGCAACCCTCCAGATGTTTGAGAACTACAACTCAGGAATGCTGGGAGGTTTACAGGCAAATTCAATAAAAGTTCATAAATTATCACTATTTTTATCAATTAACAACTGATTCAATATAATGCATTATGTAAAAGTAGAACACCATAAATACAGCATTCAACAGTACAAACATCACAATCAAGCTAACAAAATGGTTTGCCAGGCATTACTGTCTAGAAAAGCAATTGAACATTTTAACATCTACAAGGCAATAACTTACTAACCCCATGCAGTATGCACAGAACCACTCTATGTCAGGTCAAAATTAGATTTTTAGAATATAACTGTCGGTGATGCCATTGAAAGATATCATATTACAGGATGTGTAAAGATTATCTCTGTTGACCTTTATCAAGAATGAGATTACTCAAGCTTGGCAAAGGTCTATAGTGTGGGATTGAAAAATTGTCTGTAGTTCACCCATAGGCTTATTTGGCTGTGTGCACACTGGTTCCTATGACTGTTATAACACTGGCCTGCGGCACTGAGCAGTACCTATTACTAACTGTTTTAGGGAGATTGCCCCTTCATGGATAATTATTTGTATTATTCTACAATGAGGCCAGCAGGTTAAGCTAAGACAAAATGAAACAACAGAACCCATCTTGATATAGACACATTTTTAATTCCCATCTGGGGCCTTTAAAAGAGGTTACCCGACTGATCAATTTCTGCATAAAAGATTATGGCTTATGCTTTCAGTATAGGCAGAAAATATTGGATGTGTTGAAAATATGCAGAGAAGGGACACAAAGAGGAAATTAATTAAAACAGGTGAAAATCACCAACCTATACCAACCTACTCTAGCTCTGGTCAGTTTATGTAGTATGACGATTGCATGTGTTCCTCGTCTATCTGCGGTCTATTGTAGTATGCGATTGCAGTGTGTTCCTACTCTAGCTCTGGTCAGTCTATTGTAGTATGATGATTGCTGGTGTGTTCCTACTCTAGCTCTGTCAGTTCTTTGTAGTATGATGATTGCTGTGTGTTCCTACTCTAGCTCTGGTCAGTCTATTGTAAATGATGATTGCAGTGTGTTCCTACTCTAACTCTGGTCAGTCTATTGTAGTATGACGAGGCAGTGGTTCCTACTTTGGCTCTGGTCAGTCTATGTAGTATGATGATTGCAGTGTGTTCCTACTCTAGCTCTGGTCAGTCTATTGTAGTATGATGATTGCAGTGTGTTCCTACTCTAGCTCTGGTCAGTCTATTGTAGTATGATGATTGCAGTGTGTTCCTACTCTAGCTCTGGTCAGTCTATTGTAGAATGATGATTGCTGTGTGTTCTCACTCTAGCTCTGGTTAGTCTATTGTAGTATATGATTGCAGTGTGTTCCTACTCTAGCTCTGGTCAGTCTATTGTAGTATGATGATTGCAGTGTGTTCCTACTCTAGCTCTGGTCAGTCTATTGTAGTATGATGATTGCAGTGTGTTCCATCCTAGCTCTGGTCAGTCATTGTAGTATGATGATTGCAGTGTGTTCCTACTCTAGCTCTGGTCAGTCTATGTAGTATGATGATTGCAGTGTGTTCCTACTCTAGCTTGGTCATTCTATTGTAGTATGATGATTGCAGTGTGTTCCTACTCTAGCTCTGGTCATCTATGTAGTATGATGATTGCTGTGTGTCCTACTCTAGCTCTGGTCAGTCTATTGTAGTATGACGGCTGCTGTGTGTTCCTGCTCTAGCTCTGGTCAGTCTATTGTAGTATGACGATTGCAGTGTGTCCCTACTCTAACTCTGGTCAGTCTATTGTAGTATGACGATTGCAATGTGTTCCTGCTCTAGCTCTGGTCAGTCTATTGTAGTATGACGATTGCAGTGTGTCCCTACTCTGGCTCTGGTCAGTCTATTGTAGTATGATGATTGATGTGTGTTCCTACTCTAGCTCTGGTCAGTCTATTGTAGTATGATGATTGCAGTGTGTCCCTACTCTAACTCTGGTCAGTCTATTGTAGTATGACGATTGCAGTGTGTTCCTACTCTTGCTCTGGTCAGCCTATTGTAGTATGACGACTGCTGTGTGTTCCTACCTCTAGCTCTGGTCGTCTATTGTAGTATGATGATTGCAGTGTGTTCCTACTTTGGCTCTGGTCAGTCAATTTGTAGTATGATGATTGCAATGTGTTCCTACTTTGGCTCTGGTCAGTCTATTGTAGTATGATGATTGCAGTGTGTTCCTACTCTACCTCTGGTCAGTCTATTGTAGTATGATGATGCAGTGTGTTCCTACTCTAGCTGGTCAGTCTAGTTAGTATGATGATTGCAGTGTGTTCCTACTCTAGCTCTGGTCAGTCTATTGTAGTATGATGATTGCAGTGTGTTCCTACTCTAGCTCTGGTCAGTCTATTGTAGTATGATGATTGCAGTGTGTTCCTACTCTAGCTCTGGTCAGTTCTATTGTAGTATGACGATTCAGTGTGTCCCTACTCTAACTCTGGTCAGGCTATTGAGTATGATGATTGCAGTGTGTTCCTGCTCTAGCTCTGGTCAGTCTATTGTAGTATGACGATTGCAGTGTGTCCCTACTCTGGCTCTGGTCAGTCTATTGTAGTATGATGATTGCTGTGTGTTCCTACTCTAGCTCTGGTCAGTCTATTGTAGTATGATGATTGCAGTGTGTCCCTACTCTAACTCTGGTCAGCTAGTGTAGTATGACAATTGCAGTGTGTTCCTACTCTTGCTCTGGTCAGCCTATTGTAGTATGAACGACTGCTGTGTGTTCCTACTGCTAGCTCTGGTCAGTCTATTGTAGTATGACGATTGCATGTGTGCCCTACTTTGGCTCTGGTCAGTCAATTGTAGTATGATGATTGCAATGTGTTCCTACTTTGGCTCTGGTCAGTCTATTGTAGTATGATGATTGCTGTGTGTTCCTACTCTAGCTCTGGTCAGTCTATTGTAGTATGATGATTGCAGTGTGTTCCTACTCTTGCTCTGGTCAGCCTATTGTAGTATGACGACTGCTGTGTGTTCCTACTCTAGCTCTGGTCAGTCTATTGTAGTATGACGACTGCTGTGTGTTCCTACTCTAGCTCTCTGGTCAGTCTATTGTAGTATGACGATTGCAGTGTGTCCCTACTCTTGCTCTGGTCAGTCTATTGTAGTATGAACGATTGCAGTGTGTCCCTACTCGGCTCTGGTCAGTCTATTGTAGTATGATGATTGCTGTGTGTTCCTACTCTAGCTCTGTCAGTCCTATTGTAGTATGATGATGCAGTGTGTCCCTACTCTAACTCTGGTCAGTCTATGTAGTATGTGAAATTGCAGTGTGTTCCTACTCTTTCCTGGTCAGCCTATTGTGTGTATGACATGCTGTGTGTTCCTACTCTAGCTCTGGTCAGTCTATTGTAGTATGATGATTGCAGTGTGTTCCTACTTGCTCTGGTCAGTCTATTGTAGTATGATGATTGCAGTGTGTTCCTACTGGCTCTGGTCAGTCTATTGTAGTATGACGATTGCAGTGTGTTCCTACTCTACCGCTGGTCAGTCTATTGTAGTATGACGATGCTGTGTTCCTACTTGCTCTGGTCAGTCTCATTGTAGTATGACGATTGCAGTGTTTCCTACTCTGGCTCTGGTCAGTCTATTGTAGTTTGATGGTTGCAGTGTGTTCCTCCTAGCTTGCCTGGTCAGTCTATTGTAGTATGACGACGCTGTGTGTTCCTACTCTAGCTCTGGTCGTCTATTGTAGTATGGACGATTGCAGTGTGTTCCTACTCTGGCTCTGGTCAGTCTATTGTAGTATGACGATTGCAATGTGTCCTACTTGGCTCTGGTCAGTCTATGTAGTATGAATTGATGTCAGTGTGTTCCTACTCTAGCTCTGGTCAGTCTATGTAGTATGACGATTGCAATGTGTTCCTACTTGCTCTGGTCAGTCTATTGTAGTATGACGATTGCATGTGTTCCTACTTTGGCTCTGGTCAGTCTATTGTAGTATGATGATTGCAGTGTGTTCCTACTCTAGCTCTGGTCAGTCTATTGTAGTATGACGATTGCTGTGTGTTCCTACTCTAGTTCTGGTCAATCTATTGTAGTATGATGACTGCAGTGTGCAGTTGCTATGGTTACAACTCCAGAAAAGAAACTGACATATTTTGTGATTCCCCACCTCAACTAAAGTGATTTAGAGCTATGAATATTGATCACTTCCATAGGCTTCTATGGGGAGGGGATTATTAAAGATGAATTATTTAGACCTTTCCAGTCAATAACAAGCAGGGTGATGCAATATTTTATGATTGATATGCTTCCCTTCCATGTTTCTACAACAGACTCATCACTTTATGTCTGACGTTTAGTGTATCACAAGAGCTGATGGGTGAAACTAGATGCACCTCGTCTGCACCTTAAAGGGTTAATTCTGGGGAAATGTATAAATTCAGATTAGTTCTATATTTGATCAGGGGGTTGGAGAGAATCTCTCGGAGCAGTGAGCTTTCAAAAATGCTTCTCGCTTGTGCGTGACAGCTTCACTTCTCTAGTTTGGTTCCATGCTGCCTAACTAGGTACTTTGTCAGTTACTTTATTTTAAGTTGCATGCTGGTAGCTCTTGGATAGACTTTAAATTCTATTACTAACATCAATCTGGATCTAAGTGTTGCTGCCAGTCTGCAGGTCACCACTGCTTTTAAATTGGGTTTATTAAGGCTGGGATCTGCGTCTTCCAATCACTCACACCAGCTCTGTCAGTTAACATATAATTCTTTTGACACATACAGTGAATAAGTGAATCTGATTTCTTTACAAAAAATTGTCCAATATGTATTGTATTAATCAAAGTCAAAAAAATTGCAGTTTGTTGAAAAGTATTTAATGTGCCAAATATCTATTATAGCCTATGGGACTCAATCCTCCTATGAAGGAAAATTTTAACCTTTTAAAAACATTGTTGGGGCATTTAGAGGAGAAAATATATCCTCACTGATAACCAGTGCAAAATAAGTAATATTCCTCACTACTGCACTTTATTTTACTTTCATTTCATTAGTACATTGGAAACCTCCTCACATATCCCCCAATGGAGCACACCGAGTATGTCTGTTTCACTGCAAAAGGAGGGGGAGAAGGTTATAGAGGGGAATTTGGAAAATTTTACTTATTTCACACATGGTGTTTAGATAGGATATTTTAGAACATTGTTCACCATTTAGGCTATTTGGTATATATTCTTCTCTAGCACCGACCCTGTTGCCCTATTTTGTTATTTATTTATTCAATATGTTTACATTCTTTAACTTCAAAGACATAGTTGCCATAAATGTTCACTCTTTTCACAGAGGAATACATTTCAGTTAGATCAGAGATGTCAAACTTCATTACATAATACAATCCACCAAGAGATGGTCAGGAAAAGTAGACTTTCCATAGGCATTCAGTCAGCCATATCACCCCTATTTGTAAGAAAATTGAGGGAAGCCCCAAATACAGACTATTAATAATAATAAATAAAAAATCAGAGATAAGTATCTTCCTGTTACTATATCCAAGTACCCTCCAGCATTGGCTCCTAATTCTGGCTCACTAATAACTCAAGCTATCAATTACATAAATAAATTATATATAAATAATATATATTATATTATAATATATATATAATATTATATATAAAGAAAGGAGTCCCGTGCACTCAGGGGATTTCCAAACAAATTAACACATTGTGTTACATAAAGGCAACGTTTCGGCTCAGGTCTAGAGTCTTTCTCAAGCCCCTATAAGGCTTAGAAAGGCTCTAGACCTGAGCCGAAATGTTGCCTTTATGTAACACATCAAAGTTAATTTGTTTGGAAAACCCCTGAGTGCACGACCTCTTTCTTTATTTAATCTACTGAGCCTCTTGTAGCACCAGGGTATCTTGTCTCCACTTACCGTTTCCGCTGGGATGTGGCCTGCATTTTTGCCCATTTTTGCTTGGATTATATATATATAATATATATATATATATATATATATATAAATGAAGAAGTGCCGGCGCACACGTGGGATCTTTTTAAACAGGTGAAAACTATTTATTCACACAGGCGTTACAGAATCAACGCTTTTCAGCCATCTTAGATCAGGCCGTCATCAGGATCCTGAATAAATAGTTTTCACTGTTTAAAAAGATCCCACGTGTGCGCCGGCATCCTTCTTCGTTTATAGAAACCCTTCGGCAGCACCGGGGTGGCGTGAAACACACCTTCGTGGCTCCTCAAGCCGTGCCTGGGTGCTTCCTGTCCTCCAAAGGATACCAACATACAATGTAACTTGGAGCATCAAGTGTAATGAAATGGACACATTTTTCTTTTTCTATTTATCCAGGGTTAACGTGGGTTTTGGACGGATTTTAGAGCACAGAGCCATTTCCGAATGTTTTGGAAATATCGCTGTGCTAACGATCCAAAACCATAGCGTTACGTACGCTACCAGCTTGTGGGTGTTAAAGTCCCGCTCCTTACCTTAGCCCGATCCCGCGATGCAATAACTGACGTAATCTCGTTACGTCAGTTATTGTATCGCGGGATCGGGCTAAGGTAAGTTACAGGAGCGGCGATATTGAATCTCCAGGATTATGTCTTATAAGAAAAGCTCTACCAAATCGTTTAACTCTTTCGGGTATACTGTTTCATACATACACCCAGAGGCCAGCACTTTTCTTGCGAGGGTGAGCCGGCCAGGAGCCAAGCCTAATTTTTAAAAAGCATTTTTAAAGGGCCGCTTATGTATCAAAGGAATATTCCCTATGTTATAGTTGTTTCCAAGAATCTTTTTATTGTTAAGATGAAAAATAATAATCCTAAAGTCAAACTTGCAACCCTCCAGATGTTTGAGAACTACAACTCAGGAATGCTGGGAGGTTTACAGGCAAATTCAATAAAGTTCATAAATTATCACTATTTTTATCAATTAACAGGGAGGTGTAATAAAAGTTCTTATCATTAAAAAGGTGCTAATTTTCCCCACCAATCAGATGTTAGCTTTCAAATGTAAATAACATCTGATTGGTTGGGGCAAAATTAGCACCATTTTTAATGATAAGAACTTTTTTACACCTTCCTGAAGATCTTTAATAGAATCTTCCTGTTAGTTTTTCAATATCTGAAGAGCCCAAGTTTAATACCCCTGAGGTAGATGGAGAATGATATGAAATTAAAAATACATACAACTTTCATATTTAATAACATAAAGATGCTGTAACTATGGAGTAGCACAGGGAGTAGGTGGTTATTGAGATACCTGCAATCTAGCTCCCATTGCTTGTGTGATGTTCTTAGACAGAGCTGCCTTTCCTGCTGAGTCGGGCAGGTTATGATTTGCTGCCTAATAGTTTACAAAGAAAATGTTGGCATATAAAAGTGCAGATGGAAGAATATTTGCCAGGGTGAACAGAATGAACATTAACGATAAAGGTAATTGTTGTAAATATAACAATTTAAGTGCTAAGTGTTTATATGGCAGACGTACATTAATGTCTGTACATTACTCAGCAAGAAGGTCCTTGCATGCAGTTTCATCTCTTTCGTGGCTCATTTGAAGTGCTGGGGTTCGTCTTTCTTTGTTTTGCTTGATGCTATTGAAAATGGAAAGATCACTTTTGACGTACCCACCTCCCTATTAAGTGGGGGGCATAGTGTAACTTTTTGAAAGTGTTTACTTTTTTAAATGAGCCTCATAAATTCTCTCTAACAGAGCAACAATAAGGAGTATTTTAATTAGAATGCCTGCCTATGGCAGTTATTTCAATAGCCCTGTGTAATAATAATAAGGAAAGCAGACAAATTGTATGTTATATCTGCATCCTAATGAAGGTTAGAAAGTTTTACACTCTGCATTAATAAATGAAAGGGGAATGCTATAAGAGAAAGAGGGAGAGAAATGTAAACAAGGGGAACATGATATATTTGATACGTAATTATAGCTGATTTATAATTGCAGAATTGCTTAGAAACGTGCAAAGGAAGAATTGTATTTGTTTAAGCTAAAAATATGTGCATAAAAAGCTGAACTTCCCAGTGCTTTGTCTTACTTAATTACGATTAGGGATGTACCGTAGTGGAATTTCATCCTGGACTGGAAACAACCAATAAAATTTCATGGTTTCAGGGAAGAATTTCAATTTGAACTGTTTACAATCGTGTTGAAACTGATGACTATTTTACCATCAGTTCTACGGCAGCTCGTTGAAAACATTTATTAAGAACACATTTAAAGGCAGAACACTCCTGACGCGTTTCGAGAGCCTCTCGCTCTCTTACTCAAAGGCTAATACAAACACATTCTCCACTACTCTAAATAATCACTTAACTCCTCCCCCTATGGAAGACGATAGGCAGGTACACAGCTGGTAATTACACTTTTGATATCAGCCTTTGAGTTTCACAGTGTACTGCATTTAACAAGACAAACATTTTGTCTCCCTTCATTTATTACAAATATTGTAATAAAAAAATCAGTTTCCAATGTTGTTCCAAATAAAATACTTTGTTACAACTTATAGTATTTTGTTTCATAATTTTTACACATGTTAAATTCATATTAGGATGCTAGCACGTCACATCAATTACTTGTTATTGGGTAATTTAACAAAAATAAGAACTTATGTCGAACACAGAATTTAAACTATGGGGGATCCTTGTCTCCAACAAAAAGATCCATTTAACCTCCATTCTTCTAAGTCTCTGAGTTCTATCCTTCAGCCTGTCATCTATCGGGATCCACTGTATTCCCTGTACTTGTAAGTACTTAACCTGTTCCCCATTACAGTCCTGAAAGTGCCTCGATACAGGGCTTTTAAGATTTTTACTAGTGATATCCCTCACATGCTCCCTCACCCTACATTTTAGTGGCCTCTTTGTACTACCCACATATTGTATATTACATCTTGTACACGTGAGTAAGTACACCATATGTGTCATGCTACAATTCATGTATTGTTTAATATCATACTCTCTACTTCTCGCTGTGCTTTTTATTACGGCACTTTGCTTTATATGATTACATGTGAGGCAACGTGTAACTCCACACCTGTGGGTACCTGTTGTTTTTAAACAATTGTTGCTGCTATTATTTCTTTCTTGAGGGACTATTCCCCGTATATTGCTTGGGGACAAGATGTCCTTAAGGGACTGTGCCCTCCTAGGGACACTTGTAAAACCCTTGTAAAACAAAAAAAACACTTGTAAAACCCTTGTAAAAACATTCTCGTATTAAATTGGTATATACTTCTTCACAGTTTTTACTCCTGCATGGTACTGCGAGCTATAATGTGCTTTTAATTTTAGGGACTTCTTGCATCTGTCCTTTCCCCCATTTTTATCCTTGCGATCTCTCTGGCTTCTATAAATGTTCCTTCTTTCTCGTTCACTGTCTGAACACTGCTTATACCTTATTGCCACTTTTTCCCTAGCTATCTTTAGGTTCTTTGCCTTATATCCTCTCTCGCATAACCTCTCTGTTAGGTCCATTGCTGATACCTAGTAATCAGGGTTTAATATATAAGGTTTCTTCTTTAGCAAAGATGTTAATATCTAAATAATCCACACTGGATCCTCCAAACAACCAAGTAAATGTAAGATTGATATCATTCTTATTCAAACTCTGTATAACAGATAGGAACTCAATTTCTGTTCCCTCCCATATCCATATGAGATCATCTATAAATCTCATATGGGTCTTTACTTGTGGCGGTGAGGGGGCAAAAACTGTTTCCTCCCACCTCCCCATGAAGAGATTCGCATAGGTAGGAGCAAATTCTGCCCCCATTGCTGCCCCACACACCTGCAGGTAAAAAACAATAGTTCTACATGAGAAGATACTGTATGCAATCCAAGATATATATTTGCTACCCTTTTGGGTACACACTATAATGATCCAGATGGTATTGGATTGCCCTCATGCCTTTGTCATGGGGGATACTCGAATATAGTGCTGCAACATCTATCGTTACTAGATTTAGATCTGGGGACCATTCCTGTCCCTCCATAAGACTCGTTATGTGTGACGTATCCTTGATATTGGAGTCTAACCTCCTTGCAAAGGGTTGTAAAACTATATCCATCATATTGGACAGTCCCTCATTCAAAGAATTGATGCCCCGATACTATTGGATGACCCTTTATCGGGTATTCATTTTTATGTACCATGGGTACGTGATAAAAATTTGGAATGACCGGGGTTTCTGTCGCTGAATACATACATTGATTCTTACTTATCTAAGAATCCTATGTTTACTCCTGAATTAATTTTGTCAGCTTCTTTTTGTATATATTAGTGGGGTTAGTGTCCAATTTTTTGTAAGTGTGGATATCCTGTAACTGTCTTAGGGATTCTGTATGGTAGTCCAGTTTGTTTTTAACAACTACCGCCCCCCCTTTATCTGCTACTCTTATTACTATAGTTTCAACCTCGCCTAGTGATCTTAAAGATGACCTTTCTCCCTTATTCAAATTCTCCCAGCTTCTTTTAGTTCTTTGGGGACCTGTATTTGCTTTATCTAAATTACAAAGGTCCTGTTCTACTAGTTTTTGGAACCCCCATGGAAGTTACCAATTTTAAAGAAGGTACCCACTATGACACTCCGGTGTCGAGGCACTTCCATGAGAATAAGCATAATAGTGCCCAAATTAAATGGAGGGTTCTAGATGTAGTTGGTCCCATACAGAGAGGTGGGAATCGTAAAGAGAAACTCCTCCAAATTGAAGGAATGTGGATTAAGAGGTTGAATGCCATGAGTCCTTCAGGGATGAACGACTTTTGGAGTCTAAAACCGTATCTGTAATATATATTTTGACCTTTTTATGCTTATCTCTAGATTTGTGTATTGAATATGAAAATGAAAGAAGCACTTTATGACCAGGTATTGATGTTCCTAACATCTGATTAAATGTGCATTATTTACCTCTGTTTAAACTATGGTTAAAGGTAGCCATTATATATGAATGTAGGAACATTTCTTATTTATTCATCTCTAACTATGTTAATGTATATCCATTTTCAATGATGTAAACTTAATTAGCAATATATGGGTAGATTGTGCAATCAATAGTTCCTAGATAGAATATATATGCTCCTAATTGTTACTAAGAATATAGAACTAGGGAGTTTTAGTGTCTAAAGGAAGAAACTTTTAATTGTCTTAATTGTCTTAATTGTTTTATACTAATGTGGCACTTTTTAATGTTTGTATTATATGTATATTATATTGGCAATTTTTTGACAGTAGCACTTTTCGGGCACTACTGCACTTTGTAAAAATGGCACTTTATTAGTTACAGGTGGGACTTGAATAAGACTGACCATGATCTTGGATTTGCACTTATTGAAGCATCGACAGCATGATGTATCTATCTCAAGCATGTTAATTGTAGCACCTATGGGGTTTGAGAGGTGGGGTTTATTGGGCATTTAATTGTTCACTGGGAGTGTTGTAATTTATACACTTGAGAAAGAACGCATGAACGTTCGAAACATGTTGTGATCCTGTTGAAACAGCATTAAAGAAATTTCACGTTTGAATTGCAAGCTTTAGTCTGCCTGTGTCTCCCTACCATAAATTTGTTCCTTTTTGATTTATCCTTTAAATGTTTAGGATCCAGTCCTAAATACTGTGTATATGTTCCCCCCATAATAATTAAATTATGCAATATTTCCAGATTATGAATGGCTTCGCTATCTCTTTCTGATAATTCTTTCTCTAGGGTGTATGTTACTTCTCCAATATTTTTGTTTTGTTATTGTTAACATCCACTATTGTATTTAACAAATGGAAATCATTAGTGGGACAAAAAGTCAGTCCTTTATTTAATAGAGAAAGTTCTTGTGGGGGGAGGACACGATTAGAAAAATTTAGAACATTGTTCTCTGTCTTTCCCCACTGCTTGCAGAATGAACCCCAGCAGGTTCATTTATCTTTTTGTCCTACAATGTTACTGTGTTGGACTTAGAATCTCTCTATACCAGAGGGTATCCAAACTAGTAAATATTAGCCCCCAGGGATTGATGTGACTATCCAGGGAATGCAAGGTTTCTATGCTGAGGCCGGGGAAGATTGAAGCAAATCTGGGCAGGAATAGGGCACCAAACCATCTGGACAGCTGGAAACAAGAAATGAAACAAGAGCCCTTTAATTTGAGGTTTTATGCCTTGAAAATTAAACATTGGATGCTCCACCTTTTCCCTACTTGTTAAAAGCCAGTAGGCAGGGGAAGTGGTAGCCTTTAATACTAATCCACTGCAGGATCAAATACACAACCTTCCCAAGAAAATGCAACCAAGCAGGGAGTGCCAAGATAAATGACCCAAGGTATTAGTTAGGACCTTCCATATTGTGGTAATCTTGACATGGTTGGAAGACTTTTCTATTTTATGCTGGAAATTGTAAATAAAACACCTATGTTTTTACTGTTACCCATCATAGTTTTGCTGGGGGCCCACTGATTCCTAGTTCCACCACTAGGATTGAAGCCAATCAGGATTGAAGCCAAGGGTCATACAGGGGAAGTCAGTCAGCCAAACGCAGTACCAGGGATGAAGAAAAAGATGTAGTAGAGGAAACAGCCAGAGGACAGGACATGCAGAGAAGAATCTTAGTTAGGAGTAAGCAAAAGTCATCAACAAGAATCCAGATCCAAATACACACCATGAGCAAGAGGCAAACCAAAAGCTATAGTGGGCAATGAAGTACAGAAGAGATTGAGAGAACCGAGCACTAAAAAAGTGACAAAGTATATCTGGAAGATACCAAAACTCCGCAAAGAGGCTCAAATCTCAAAGGAGCTGCATTGGCACAGACAAGGAACAGCAGCTAAACCTCACAATAGGAGTGAGTATTCCCACTTTTTAGGGTAACTCTGGTCCGAAAAGGACTTTAGGTATATTGACTGGAATTTTAAATCTGTGATATGTGATCACCAGATCACCTGCACTACCTGCTCTGAAACCATGTGACAATCCCTCTTCCCTGTGTCTCCTCCTTCATTAAAAAAAGACGAAAAATTACATACCTTACACACTCCCTGCTGTGGGCTCCAATTCTTCCCCTTCAGTCCTCCTTCAGTCACTGTAACTCGATCTCTTCCTGGTTTCTTCTGCTTTCTCCTGCACTGAGCATGTGCCAACCACAGATTAGAAGGAGGAACTAATATTTGTAACCACAGATTCAGAACTTCCCATCCCCTAACTTTCTGATCAGTGATTTCTTCATATCTTGGGCTGTGCAGCAAGTAGAGAGGTGGTTGATGGCTCATTTTAAAGGCAGGAACCTTTAAAATCAACTTGTTTAGAGAAAACAGTTCACCTTTCAGCTCCTTAGTAGGAGCTGCATAATCAGTATTTGTAGTTTTCAGCTGGCAGCTCATTGTCCAATCTAGCCATGCACACCACATGCAAAGAAAGAGAACCTGTCAGGAAATATTATATTTGATGAGTATAATTTACATTAATCTCATTCATACAAAAACTAGTATGGGTAAAGAAGTAGAAATCAGAAGTACAAAAAGAGAAGAAAATAAAATCTTAAAAAAGGAAATTAATCTTATAGAGAAACAATAGTGAAGGAAAAAGGCACAAATAAATTAGCATTACATTTTTTCTTTTATTAATTAAAAAAATGCCCATAGGTCAAGAAAGGATTCCATGAAGGTGATGATGGTTTTAGATGATTTAATTTGTGTAGGTGATCATTATAAATTGGATTAAATAATAAACTATCGGCCTGTTTTCCAGAGTTAAAGTCACGGTAATTTAATACCGTTCAGTGCAACTTTAACTCCTTATATCACAAAAGGCGACCGCGCATGGCGGTGCAACCTATTTAATATACTGTAGCTGACAGAGTCGTGCAAGGGGTAACGCCAATTTGCGATTTACCCTGAGCCGCAACCGCTATATTAAACTGCCGATACGCGAGCAGAAAACACGGCCCTATGAGTTTTATTACCTGAGTTTTTATGCAATTCCAGCTTTAGTTGCTCTATATCATTTTGCTAAAATTATTCCTAAAAAATGTTTGTTTGTTTTTTGTGCAGAAGAAAGATCCAACTTCATTTTATTTGAATATAATCACATTGAATTTCAAACATTTGGATTAAGCCACCCTCTCTGCAGGTATAGAAATCTATTGAAAAACCTTTGTAACCACTGAAAATAACATTTATAAACAGATAAAATGGGTTTCAGTTAAAAAAAACTAGGCAAAAAGCAATTTCCACAGATATTTACTGCTCTACGTTTATGTCTTTTATATCATTCTGCTTGTTCCTGTTCTTCTTTTTTGCCACCCTGTGTTTGTATTTGGTTATAGATCGATGTATAATAATATTACTTATAAATGAATTTCACCACTAAGAACTTCATTATCATTGTCCCATTACAAAATCTGCTGTTTGGGGTTAAAATCCTTTTTTTATCTGTCGGTGGTGCAAGCAAACCGTGCATAATCCTCCTGCAGCTTTAAATCCAATTTTCTAGTGTTGCTGTCCCTTCAGGGTTTAGAATCAGAATAGTGCAGGTTAAAGAACTGGAAAATCAAAAAGCTGTAGGAGAAATGTACAAAGTTTACTTACCTTTTCCACAGCTGTAAGAATGTGAATACACCCTGCAAATTACTTTGTAAATGTTATTTTACTATCATTATGGATTTATATAGCATCAACTTATTCTGCCTAACAATTACATTAACATTAGGCCCT
This sequence comes from Hymenochirus boettgeri, assembly GCA_019447015.1. Classification (NCBI taxonomy): domain Eukaryota; kingdom Metazoa; phylum Chordata; class Amphibia; order Anura; family Pipidae; genus Hymenochirus; species Hymenochirus boettgeri. Next base: position 87,567,817 of record CM033471.1, read on the forward strand.
GTCCCAGAGAGCTTACAATCTAAGCACTGTATCTTACACATTCAACCTATCAGTATGGAAAGTCACACAAGGACAGGGAGAACATACAAACCCAAGACCCATGACAGAGCTGCAGGCATTGGTGATAACTGCTGAGCCACTCAAACTTCAACTTTAATTCACTTGGCGTAAATTTAACCTGTATATTCAACTTGCTTTCATCAACCTCTTCTGCATGTTTTCAAGCACCCTTTATTGGAAAACATCTCAAAGACAAGGGTTGCATTTAAATACTCTCCTAAGTTCTTGAGGGGTAACAACATATCTAAAACCACCACTGATATTAATCTTAGATCTTCAATTAACACATCACTTGGCAGTCTGCTAAGTAATATATTACCTTTAACACACAATAATGCCCTTTTAAAATCAGATAAAATGTTTTAATTCAATAACAATGAAAGAAGGAATTGCTTTTCTCTGCATCACTACATAGCCAATTATGTTCTCTCAATATACCCACTATGTCCTTTAAGCCCGTTCTTGGACATTAACGTCATGATCCTTTTTTCTTCCTGATAAACATTCTATCCCATTTATTTCACATTTCTTAATCTGAAAGGGCATGTCCACCCCCAAAACTAAATTTAACCCACTACTTGCCCCACATTACAGTTTAAAAAAATCCTTACCTTACATTCCTATGCCTTATGGTTCCCCTGTCGTCCATGTCCAAAGTCCAGGAAACTGAGGAGTAGTGGAGTAGAGCAGTAGAGCAGTCTTCCTGTCCAAACGTATCTACCTCCTGTCTTGCCTACCAAGCAGAGGAGCCCTTTCCCCCCTCTCTCCCGATCCCTCTCTTACAATCATTCAACTTGCGTAAAAATGTTCAGCTATATTGCAGGGCATACCCTCCCACCCCTAACCACTATGCTACAAGTTTAAAAATAGATTCCAAACTCTACTTACAGATCCTCGTTCCAGTGTCTTCTCTATTGCTGGCAGCTGCGTCTGTGATTGGCTGCCTCTCAGCCAATCACAGCTGGGGCTGCTGGTCTGGCCCCCTGCTTGTAGATCCAGCAGGCAGGGGCGCCGGACCAGAACGACGCTGGAATAAGGAGCCACAAGTAGAGTTTGTAATCTATTTTTAACTTCTAACATAGCAGTTGGGGGTGGGAAGGTATGCCCTGCAATACAGCTGAAAGTATCTTTGGAGGGTGGAGATGCCCTTTATCACTGGTATAGTAGGTGCTCCGTGATTAGCATTGAAACTTTTGTTGAAATCCATCAACATTAAGCATAAATCTAATAGGTTTTTCTGTGGTTCCAGCCCCCCCCCCCCCAAAGTGGTCTCCAAATGATTATGATAGGTCAATTTGTGTCATTATTAAACTAAGCTTAGAATGTGCAACTATGTGCTAAGGCTTTAGGCTTTTGGGGGCAGGGTCTAGGGCACACATATAAAAGAGCTAATTTAATATTTTAGTGTCAACACTATTGAGCCAATACTCAGCCAATATTTTCCTGGTGAAGATGTAGTATATTATATTTTTATCAAAGAATTAAATATAGGTTAGCCATTTGGGTTAACAGTAAAAAATGCGGGTAGCAGTATCATTTTTCAGGGATACTAATGTGTGCATTATAAGGTAACAACGAATGAGTAGTTCGGACATATTCTTTGAAATAAAAAAAATACAGCTGAATTCTTTGACAGGTTGCAGTCATAGCACTTGTTAAAAATCAATGTGACATGTTTGATCTGAAGGGACACAGGATCTGTTCTCAGGCTGTAAACATTCTCTGAATTCTATGTATTGAAAGATGCTAACCTAAAAGATTGATAAAAAGTTCAAGTGTTAAAAAAAAGAGATGTCATCCTATCAACTAAAAATGAAATCTATATAAACATTGAATAAAAACACATGTTAACATTAACTCATTTGCCCTAACCATGATTCCTGCCTATCTAAGAAATAGAAGAAAGAAAATCGCAATCTGAAGGCTCATCCAACTGAACAGGAAAAAATAATTCCTTCTTGATTGATGTTACTTCTATGTATTTATCAGTTGTGTTGGACGATATTTATTATTAAAAATGCAATCCTGTTCACTATATGCAGCGATACATCCACCAGCTTTACATTTAGAGATGGGCTTGGACCTGGATTCCGACACGGAACCCCTCTGTTTCAAAACCTCAAACGTTCTAAACGAAACTGTGTGAATTGTTCGGATTTTGGCACTTCAGCACGTATTTTCGAGGTTAAGTACAATGTTATTTTCGAGGGTTACAGAATGAAACTTGAAAGTAGTTTCCGATCATATTTTCGAATGTTATCGAACATTCAAGGGTTATTTCCAAGGGTTACCAAAAATAACCTCTTACATTCGGTAACCCTCGAAAATACGTTTCGAACTCTTAAATGCATGTTTCATTTTTATATTTTCAGATCTTCTGTTTTTTCCTGAGTTTCGGAAATCTGAAAAGGAAACAAAACTTCCAAAGACATCTCTACTTTGCATGTGCACTCACTGTGTGAAAAAACCTGCTGTAAAGAATTCCTACTGCACCTAAAGATGAAATTTCTTAAGTGATGTCTAAATGTCCTCTGAAAATATATATTGGCCAACAGTCCCCAAATAAGCTTATTCTAAGGGTCCATTTATTTATTTGTACAAATTGGTAATTTTAGTTACTGGAGTTTCAACAAATCAATGTTTCTACTATCAAAACCTGGTCTCACCATAGAATTCCCATTTTGTCGGTTGAAATTCCACAACAATGTCAACCTTGCCCATGCAATAATTAGAGATGGGATTCGGGTCCAACTTGGACCCAGATCCGATATGGAACCCCTCAGTTCCGAAATCCGAATGTTCCGTCTGGAACAGGGCAGATCATTTGGATTTTGGAAGTTTCGGGGGCACATTTCTGATGATCCTGGATAATAGCCCTTTAACGTTCGATAACCCTTGAAAATATGATCGGAAACTCAAAAGTAGTTTCCAATTGTATTTTCGAGGATTATCCAGCATTTGTGGCTATTTTCGAGGGTTATCAAAAATAGCCTTGAACGTTCGATAATCATCGAAATTTCGCTCCAAAGTCCCCGAAAGTATGTTCTGTTTTCGGATTTTCGGGCAGTCATAGCAGTAATGTGTCTCATTTCAATTTTAGAGACCCTACGTTCAGGACAACACAGAAAATATAATTATAACTTAAATTATAAGCATTCAGCAACAAACTTCTAACTAGCCCATCTCTGACATTGGAGAACACGTGTGAAAGGAATAGATCACTGAGATCTAAGATGTTTAATTCTCCTTTAAGTACACACTGATGATTGACATGTTATTATATATATAATGCGTTATCATAATAGGATTTCTCTTATAATTTGTAACATTATTATATGTATACAGATTTCTTAATTAAGATCCAAAACCTTTTTAAAAAGCCTATTAAATTAGTTTGGCACAAAGCATTTTTCAGAACATGGAGATTTTTAATGTCAGCACCACATCAGCACAACTCTAAATAAAGGTAGTAGTCACAGAACTCTGTGTAAAGAACACTGCAAACTCACACCATGCCCAGAAAATGGCCACAAAATCTATAACTGTCACTGTAGTTTAGTGCTTTCAGTAGAACAAACAGCGTCCCTACTGCCTACCGTTCTGTTCTTCCCACATATAGTAGAACCTGCAGCGACAGGAGCGGTCTCAATTACAGACAGGCAATAACTTTCAGATTAAATAAAACCATCTTTATTAAAGGGAAACTATGCCCAGAAAATCCCCCCCAATAGCATTACAAAGTCTCTGTACCAGCAAGGTAGGAGAAAAGTTGAAATGTAAAAGATGAAACGAGTGTAGGTAATAAAAGGAGGATAAATTAATTGTGTCATATACAAGCTTCCAAATGAAGAAAAGACATTCACCTCCATATGCAGATATCAAAGACTGCAAGTTTGGAGAATATTCTAGTCATGGGGGAGTTTAAATAACCTGATATTGATTGGAGAAGTGATATTGTCAACACCTCAAAATACATCAAGTTCATAAATTTAGGTTACTTCTAAAAAAGGGAGATGCTTAGGGAATAGCGACCTTGATTTATTGCAATTTCATATGGATTAACAAATACATTTAAATAATTTTAGTAAATGAAATATTAACTCATAAACTGGAGTGATATGTTGTAAGGTAGAGATAATGAACAGAAGTGGGCTGATTTTAAAGAAGTATTAAACTATTACAGTTCTAAATGTACAAAATAGGCCCAAACCTTTGGGACTTACCGTAATTTTCAAGAAATGGACATTTCAAATCTTTATGTCACTGCACTGCACTGCATATATGATGTTGCTTTTCTTGTGTTTCAGTATTGGGTCTTTCGGATGCACCAATTGCTGCCTCAGTGTGTTGTTCGGTTTAAAGCAGACAGGGATACGGTGTTTTTTGAAATTTCTTCTTAATTTCTCAGAGACCCCTGCTACATATGGGATGACCATGTTCTTTCTCCTGTCTTGCTTTTCCCCTTCACTGTTGGTATAAGTGTTCTTTTCTTTCCTTCTACTTCTTTTGACAAAGGCCCAGTCTGGATATCCACAAGTTTTAATTATGCTAATTGGGATTTTCCAGGGTACATAATTGCCACAGATTCTTGTACAAGTCATTCTGAATTGAGAAAGTCAGTCGAATGACTAGCGAAATACAACAGATATACCATGATCTGGATGAATGAGAACCTTCACAAGTTTATGTCAGATGGAACGTAATTTTGTATTTTTTATTTCTATTTGATTTGTTATATAGCACATCATGGTACACATTGCTTTACAGTTATTTAATTCAGTCACATGCCCTGCCCCAAAGAGCTTACAATCTATCACTTTATCTCATGCACACAATAAGAATGTCTTTAGGATTGGGGAAATAAGAATGCCAGGAACAGTTCCCTTAATATACACTGCAGAGCAGCCTAGTTCGAACAGGAGAGACTTGAATGTTTTTGTACTACTAGTGGTACTAATATGGTACTTCTAATAGCATAAAATATGAAAATTCACCATACGATCTGTTGAGACACAGAGGCTGTGCTAAAATTCCAAATTCAGAAGATACTGACTGGGTAAAGCATTGTTGATGAAAAGAATGCCACCAAATTATTTACTTACAATGAAATATACAATTAAGAGAAGTATTAATAAAAATGTAAATATAACAATTAAGTTAAACATTGTGCAGAATTCATGCAGTCTTTAGTAAATTACATTTATTTCTCGATTAAAATCCCTAACAGTTATTTCCACCTTTAAAAAATATTGTGTTTAAGATAAAAAGACTCACTCACATAAAGAAATCAATGATTCCAACCAAGATAATGCACAAATAATAGTATAGTCAAGTGAACATTACAAGAATTTGTGGAGTAGCCGATAGAACAGGCTTGTAGAAGATCAAATAGCATGAGAGAGATTCAGTCTAAATTAAGATCTTAATCTTGGTACATATTTCTCTCATTACTGAAGATTATTATTTCAGTAAATGTATAATAATCTTTCTCTGTCTGATGTTTGATGTGTACTTTAGGCAGATTATGCTTTATACATATAAAAACAAAAGTTAATCATGTGGGCTCTTATTTCCTACTATAGATAGAAAATGTAATACTTCATACAGTATAATAAAACTTTGCTCTAGGGCATATTTAAGTCATAATAATATGCAATAATCTCACATTACCTATAATCTGTTGTCAATGTTTTTTGAATTCACTTTTTAACTAAATATGGCTGAAACTCATAAGTTTTGTTTTGTTTTCGGATTCATGGATCTTGGGAAACACCCAAAGATCTGAAAACTGAACATACTTTCGAGGGTTCAGACCGCATTTCCGAGGGTTACCGAATGTACAAGGTTATTTTCAGTAACCCTCGAAAATAATCTTGAATGTTCGATAACCAACGGAAATACGTTTGGAAACTACTTTTGAGTTTCAGATTGTATTTTCGAGGGTTAACGGACGTTCGGGGTTATTTTCAAAAAATTGTAATGAGGGAGCAGACAAATACAACATTAGAATGAATGCAGTTTAAATGCAATCAGTCTTGCAAATCCTTGCCCTACCCACCCGCAGGTTTTTTGGGCAGCAAAAAAATGCAGGTTGGACATCACTGCCTTACATGATGAACAAACACTAGACAAAACAAAATAGATTTTTTATTATTGAAATGGTATAAAACATTTTATGGTGCAATGTTCTTCTTTAGGTAAAGAGACAATACCTAATTCATAGAAGAACTTCATTTATCAGAAACATTTTGTTCTTTGTCCCTTCAAGATTAAAAAAAAAAAAATAGATCATTACTCTTACCAACCTCAATGCAAAACATTTATCTAACATTAAAGCTCTAACAATCAAATCAGGGTCCACTTATCATCAGCCTCTTTTTTCATGATAAAATTAGCCCGCCAGCACAAAATACATTTACTGTTTTAGAAACTAATATTATTTTCTGCTATTTTCATCTTCGATTTTTCGCGCAGACAGCAACACATTTAGATCAATAGTAATAGGTTTTTAACCTAAATCGAGAACATCCTTGAGAATAGGATGCATGTGGATGAGATCAGGGAAGCGTAATGAATTGGAAGAGGTTAGAAAGAGAAAAGAAGGTGCTGGGTCTTGTCTACTGCAAATCTTGAAATGACTTCCCTCCGAACACAGGATTATAAACATCCTGTTCGGCCATTTTGTAAGGAGCATTTTTCTTCTTTCCATCTGTTTGAAATAAAAGTTCTATAACAATAGATAGTTCCTTTATTAATTTTTTTTTCTTTATTGAGAGCCAAAGTACTATAAAATTTGTTTATTAAAAGAACATTTTGTTCCTTTTTCAGGACGTGAACTTTTAGATTTAGAAGGAAGGACTCCGATGGACCATTGTTCAGGAAGCTGCCCAAAGGAGTGTTGAAAACAACATATGACTTCTTGTTAATTAACTGGAATCTAGACCCTTCGCTACCAACAGCTGGAAGCCAGTATTTGTTCACTTTCTCAAATCCCCACAATTGTCATTTATGCCACTGTGACAGGCACACGTGGCTTTAATGGCAATAGAACCCTGCATGAGCTCAATTATCAGCAGGTGATTTCTTTTCTGTGCATCTTTCAAAGCAATAATTGCCCTTGGAGTTATGAAAATCTGACTTGGAATGGGTTAAACCCCCTGGCTCCTTTAACAAGCTCAATATTCCTATAAATAAATGGCAGCAGCTGCAGAATAATGTTTTTAGTAGATCAGTGAATTTTCCAAGAGAGGGGCCCAAGCCCTCCCTTCCCATCCCTCCTCCATTCTGCATGTTTCCGCCAACTGAAATGTATTAGTTGGGCTAAATACATTTGAATCTTTAAAAGTTAAGCCTTGTCCTAGATTATAATGAGCCCAGTTTGGGCTCTGTGTACTTATTAGGTATTTAGAAGTAAGAAAAGTTTTTTCCTAAATATCAAAACATATTAGTAGATGAAAAGTATTATTGTCTTAATAACCAGATATGTACTACATGGCATTACTATTTTTGAAAATCAGATGAAAGTCAGATACTGTACATTCCTGGTGAGTAGAGATGTAATGTGGGTTTGAATAAAACCAAGTTTTGAATCAAATCTGAGAGTTTCAGAAACTTTTGGATTTACGATTTTCAGATTTTCTATTTACTATAGAAAATCGAAAGTAGAGGATTATCGAAAATCGAAAGTGGATTATTATTGAAAATTGAAAAGTAGAGGATTATCGAAAATCGAAAGTAGATGATTATCGAAAGTAGACGATTATCGAAAGTAGATGATTATCGAAAGTAGACGATTATCGAACATCGAAAGTAGACGATTATTGAAAGTAGACGATTATCGAAAATCGAAAGTAGACGATTATCGAAAATCGAACCCCTGAGGAAGTGGCGTGTATAGCCACGAAACACTTAGGGTGGAGTTTTGTGCTGTCCATTCTACTAGTCATGCGGGATCAATGTTATTATGAATTTAATAAAGTTTGATGTTTTAATTTAATACATGGCATTTTATTTGCCTGCCTGTTCCATGTGGTAGTAGCACCCCCAACACATCCCTTTAATTGGAGGTCTTATGCCTTGAATACTAAGAATTGGATGAGAGGCCTCTTCCCTCCTTGTTAAAAGCCAGTAGGCAGGGGGAAGTGATAGCCTTTAATACTAATCCAGTGCAAGGTCAGGGAGACAACCTTCCCAAGAAATTGCAAACAAGCAGGGAGTGTCAGCCCAGATAAATGACCCACGGTAAATTGTTAGGACCTTCCATACTGGGATTACCTTGACCTGGTTGGAAGGCTTTTCACTTTTATGCATAACATTTTAACTAAAAAAAAACCCATGTTTTTACTGTTTGCACTAGCATAGATATTATGATATATGGGGCCCAGGAATGTGCATTGATCATCTCTTTTCTTGTTTGTTCTAATGTTTTGGTCAGATCAGCAGCACTTCCACTATTTGTTATAAAGTAATGTTGCCACAGGAGTGCTCCCACAGCCCCCCTTTTGTGTTCATACTCCATTGGGGGGATGGACAACTTTCCAGGCGTGTGCGCACCGGATCCATCTGTCGATGTGCAGGGCTCCCGGAGAACAGGAACCGACACAAATTATTTTTACAAGTAAATACATAAAATTAACCATGAAATTTGCCAGTTCAGTTATGGGAGAAATTTATAACATGAAAACATATATGAACTGTCACACACAACACATTTTGAATCAATATGTAGGCAAAACAGTTAACCAAAGTTTGTCGAAACATGTATATGCCACAAATAGGAAAGATGACATGAATTGAAGGCACACAATGGGAAATTTGATGTAACTTTTAATTAAATTGATAGGGTGATATGTAAACCCAGAAAGGGTGACAGGCATAAGAGTCTGTTACGACTAAAAGCTTTTTGGATGCACAAACTCTATAGTGTTGCTTGAAGGCTTGAATAAGGAGTTCAAACGTAATAGTTTTTTTTTTAATTTGCACCATCTGTTTTCCTTCTGTTCTGAAATCTTAACTTTTAAATGCTAAATGATAAAGCAACAATGTATCTATTTATGTATAAATTAAGAATTGGATTTTTATTGCATTCACCTATTGAGATATTCACTTGAAGTAACAATATGTATAATAAGGAATAATATTTTTGAAGTATGCTTATCTAGATATCCTAGAAATGAAATGCTTATAGATTTATTGATCGGTAGAATTCTAGATATCAGTTTGTTCCTTCTCTTTCATTACTTCCTCATCTGCTAGTAAGTTATGATGGGTTTATTTATCCTTTATAATTTTTTATGACATCACTAATTAAATCAATTTAGGCACACCCATAGGGAGGAACACCAAGTCTCTGAGGAAGAGGTTATCCATGTCATTTGTGGCTTTAACATATTGTTATAATGAAGATAAATTAAACACGTGAGTAGTGCCCCTTCGAGGGACCCATTTCCAGACTAGAAATATGCCCACTAATGCGCTTTTACTACCTTAGATTAGGCTAAGCATTGAAAAAACAACCGAGCAGTTACTGAAGCGATATATGCCGATATACAGCAAAAAAGCAAAATGCAGCGGTACAAGATTTTGCCGCCGCCTATCGCAAACATTTCAAATTTGCAGAAAACCGTGGCAAAAACTTAAACTTATATAAATATTTTCTCCCTAAGGGACATTATTTTAGAGGGATAGCAGTTTGCTGTGAATCATGTATCTCAATTAGCTTGAAAGTGTATGTTGTAATGTTTATGAAGTACTTGTGGTTATGAAATTAGACTATTCAATGCAAGAGGAATACAATTAAAATAATAATTTTCATTCGCCCAATTAAAGTGATTATCTGCCACCTTACACTTAAGGTTCCCAAGCACATATGACCTCGGTCACAAAATTCACTATTAGATGCGTGCCTTCACATGATTGTATAGACTTTATAGGAACGATTATTGGTACATGCCACATGCTCGGCAACAATGTTATCGACTTGATAAGACATGGAGACAGACACACATTATCACATGCATGCAGACAGATATACACATGCATGTAGACTTACACATACACACATGTATGCAGACATACACACATGCATGCAGACAGACATACACATATGCATGCAGACAGACACAAATGCATGCAGATATACACACATGTATACAGACACATAGGCATGTAGTTTAAGTGCTGACTAGCATAAAAACGTGTCAGGCCATTTGTTTTTCTGGATTGTGCTGAATAAACTTTGGATTTTAACATTTACCCTACTGGCTAAACCAGAGGTTATTTATTCATGGATGCGTGTCCTCCCTTTTGATTGATGTCTACATAGGCGTGTATACACACACATACATGCAGACAGAAACATACACACATGAATGCAGACATACACATGTACTGTATGCAGACAGACACAGACATACACATTCCTCAATTAACACCCTCCCAAACCCCCTCCCCAGATTTTTTTTTTACTTCAGCACAGCGTAGAGTGACAAAGGTGCCAGGTCTGCACCACTGAGGTAACTGTCTGTTTCGGGCCACTGGGGGAGGGAAACTTATAGGGAGATTCAATAAAAGTTCTTATCGACCAGAAGCCGAGAGGCACACACACATTGCATATGTGGGGTGACTGTCAGTCTGCCTGGTGCTTAAGGTTTCTCCAGTTAAAAAAACACAGGTACAGTTAAATGAATTAATGCAAAAGATGTATTAAAGAAACTAACATCACATGACTGGAAAAAGATCTGTGCCGAGAAAATGGGGTCTTGTCTTGAGGAAGGTTTCTTGCTGGCTCTGAAACGTTGACACACGAAAAGAAATGTTATTGCTTAAATCTGGTGTGCGGTGAATCTGCTACTATATAGCGACTATATATTGCCTTCTCCGCAGCAATTACCACTATACACCCAGTATCTACACTAACTAAGGTGTGCAGATCCTACCTGTTCGTTTTGGCTAGGAAAATTCTAAGCTTTGCCCGTCTAGTTATTCTATAATGTACACTATAACTACCCCATGGGTATGTGCAATCCTTCTACCAGTCATCTGGGCTAGAAACTTGCTCTAATCTAAATAAGCCTTGTTGTCCTGCATTCCAATATGGCCTATGGCATAAGATTAATAATATTACCGAAATGGGTATGTCTTCTGGCACTGCCACTGTTAACTGGGATGTCTAGCAAGTGTATCTATAGCCATTAGAATTGTGATTGTATTTCAACATAAAATTCAAGCTCTTTGACCATGTTGTGTAAACGCAACTAAAAATGTGACTGCCTTGCAAAACTAATCACATGTGACAGTTGCATACTGAACAAAAAGCCGCTATAATAATAACAATCAAAATACTGGAGGCGAGAACATCCATTTTCTGGTGCTAAAAACCACATACAGTTACTCCTATCATTTACTCCTAACATCTTAAAAACTATTCCCTGCTTGCATGTGTTGGATGGTTCGTAATAAGCATTTCTTTGCTTTCAGCTAGAAGATGTAAATAAATTGTGGGCAATAAATCTTTTCTTTTTTTATGACAACAGTCTCATTGAACTGAAAGTTAACCATGCATGTGCCTGTGGGTTTAGCGCTGAAAAATAAACACATCATTGCTGACTTGGGCAAGTAGTCCAGAGTGCACAAGGGAAACATTTCCACACTGCACACACAATCCTTCCAGTTCTGTTATGCAACAAGAACATTTATGGGGCTTTAATGACTATTTGGTGGTGTAAGCTGTAATCATAGTATATCACGCTCACAATAAATTGCAGGATTCTACATATGGTCAGAAAGAAGAACAATTCTGCTGTGGGTGGACACAAAGAACAATACACAAGGAACAATAATCTTATATCTAACCGATGTGCACGGACGCCAGATGCATTTGCAAGAACGCCACATCGTTCAGGGATTGGGATAGATTGGAGGAAATCTGGGGCGAAGGGGATGGGGGGTGCCTGGAGGGGGGGCAAGTGGTGCACATGCATGGGGTTGGGCACGCATGAGGTTTGCTAGTTCTAACCATTCCATCCGCTAATCAGGGAACAAGAATGCATTCCGACAGATTGCTGGGAATATCTGTAATGTAGAAGTATCGCCCTGATCAATCTTAGGGGTCTTCTGTATCCACATTCCACCAGTTTACAGGAACTACAGATCCCAACATTCTCAGACAACCTTAAATGGTCTGCTGTGGGTAAAGCAATCAACATCTCTTTTCCACACATCTCTCTTTATCCCTCAACTGCCCCCTCCTTTAGCCAAGCAAGACTTCCAATGTAATTGATATTCAAAGCATTCTTTTCATCTCTATAACCAACTTCCCAACCGGTTACCTTCACACCTTCAAAGGGGAGCGCAGTTCAATATCTTACTGCCTTTGGGAATCAGGCGCATGTTAACCCTGGCAATGCTGGAACAGAATCTGTTCTTTCAACAAAAAAAGAATACCCCATGCCAGTAAAGATGCTTTTGGGAAATATAATAAAAGAATACATTGGCATTCAGTTAGAGGGATTTTATTTTCAGAGTCCATCAAAGGCATGTTTTTGAAACGATATTCTTCTCTATCATTTATGCAATTTCACCTACTAGACGGTAAAGGTTTTTAACAGACGGCTCCTACAAAAGGTAGCGCTTAGCTGAAATTTCATTCAATGATGGTTTTTTCATTGCTTGTTTGTTTTGTCATGAGGGCTTTTGAGTGAAGCATTTAAATCTCCTGTGCATAGCTCACGTGGAATAACAAGGAGAGTCTCATCCAGCGCTGTCGGCTTTTTTCTTGCTGTTACCTGCTTCTTTTCAAGCAACTGTTACTTTGCCTGTGTTCTTTACAGTTTAATAGTTATACAGTAGGACGGACGTAATAGAGTTCTAATGCAACAAATAAATTAAATGACAATTTTTGGAAGGAATTTAGTCTGTTTAGATTTTCTATAGGAAAGTATCAGAATCTTTCTTCTCTTCACATTTATAATAAGGAACAGCTCTATTCTTTACTTTCCCTTGTGATCTTGATAGGCTGAAGCAGAACAACACAATATAATTACACCCACTGTTGAGGTCTATGTAGGATTATTAGAGGTGGCAACACTGGCAAGCAATAAATGTGGCCATACACATTGATGGTACCCAACAAATCTTGGCAGATCCGAGTATCAGAAAGGTGTAGGGGCCATAACCACACTGAGGAACTACCGTTTTGGACATTTGGATAGAAAATTTCCGTCAGTTGCCCGCATATGTGGGTGTATGGCCGCTTGACCTCCATACCAGGTATCGTTATCAACAGTGCCTTGTATGCAGTTACTACTGTATGTGTACTGACAGATTCCAATGGGATCGTAATCGCATGTGTATGGGCACCTTTAGACAGCATCATTATATCAGAAATATAGTACAGGTGTGCTGTAAACACAGAGAACTGACCAGAGGTTTTCCCTTTGTTGAAGAACTACAAATGACGAATCTACTTTGAGTAGTAAAATGCTAGAAATTTTATTGCAGAAACTGCTAAAGGGGAACAGCCTTACAGATTAATTAATGGAAAAATAAACTACACTTAGGATTTGTGTATGAGTTTCTTTCCTGCTATGATAGTTTGTGGCTGAAGCATCGACCAAGACTGCAGCATAGGAGACGTTAAGAATATTTTCATTCTGCTTTTTGAATCAAATTTCCCATCATCCTAAATCAGCCTTTTTAAAAAAATCTAAGTTTGCCTATAGATGATGCGGAGCCGACAGCTCACTTAAGGTGGCCATACGTGCAAAGTTTACAACTGGATGATATTGGAATATCCTGAAATCATACAACAATCGGATTGGCTGTGGTAAAACAGCCCGATTATTTTCCTTGTTGATGAATCCTGGTTTTTGAAACTCTGAACTTTTCTGCGAAAAATCCGAAGTTTTGAAAAAATTGAAACTCCAATTGAAAATTCAAAAATGTTATTAAATAATTATAATTTGCAACGGAAAATTTCAAAAAAATCCTATTCAATTGGGCTTGAATCGGATTTTCCGAGTTTGTCGGTTTTGTTCATTTCTACTTATCCCTATGGGACATTCTCAGACTGAAAAGAAACATAGAATATCTGGATCATAGGATTGTTATTGTTTCCTGAACTGTCACCTCGATCTGGACCTGACTGAATGGATAAGTAAGACTAGAAATGTAGGTGCCACAAATAATTTTATCAACAAGAAAGAAAACTCTGCTCTTTAAATGTTACAGTGACTGAAAAGGAAAAATCTACAACTTACACAATAATGTCATTGTTATGACAAACACCAGACAATGAACCTTCTGCACTATTTTTATTTCAGGTCTAGTACCAAGAAGTGTACAGACAAGAAAAATAATATGCCAATCATTAGTCAGAGTCAGAACATTGTGAATGTGAACCCAATACTAAATGTTAGAGACATTGTGATTGAGAGACAGACCCAGTAGTGGTTAATAAGATATGGTTGGTGTTAAATAGATCGCGTGAAATCTAACTTGGCTGCAATAACAATAGCAGCATTAATATAGGAACCTGCAACTAAGCACAGACTCTCTATCTATACCAGATATCCAGGGGTGTCCCTACCATGAAGCAAACTAAAACATTTGCTCAGGGCGCACCCCTGCAGAACACTTAGGCAGCAGTTTAAAAAAAAAAAAAATCTTCCTTCCTGCAATACTGCATTTCAGCACCAGTCCACCAATCAGTATTAGTCAACCCACCACTCCCACCTCCACGCCTATGTTACCTGATGAAGCCATGCCTACTTCACGTGCCGCCACCCATCTATCAATAGGCGGCATTTAAAAGTTGTCAAAAAACCCTGCAGATATCCATTTAAACATGCTAGATTAGAGCAATGTCTTACCACTTTAAACATAAAACCACACAAGATACAGTTTAATTGGACATTCCCTACAAAGAATAGATATTATATACTGTTGCATTTCTATATGATGCACAGTATTCACAGGTGAAGAGTAAGGAAAAAAGATCATGACACTATCTCCATCCTTTGACACACAACTACAAGTTTTCTATTTCCCAGAGGCTGCTGGAAATGAGGTTCAAATACAACTCATAGGTCAGAAAGAGGGATGTGTGGTAGTGACAGTTTGTGTTTGCTAGTGAAGGATGGTAAGAAACAACTGAAATGGACACCAGCGGATGGAAGATAAAGGCAGAGAGACAATAACTATTTTCTTCAAACAAGAAGATGAACATTACAGAGGCATCCCAATCAGGATCATTTATGCTAATCTGTTTTTAATTGACTATTTTGTCTGTGTCCACACTAATCCTGATAAGTGATGGGTTGCCTGTTACTCAGCTCACAGGTCTTGTAAGCACAGCAGACAGCCCCTCCCATGGGACACAAAGCACTAGCAGGATTATGACACAAAGACATATATCTCTATATTGTGTTGCCTCATCTTTCTCAACTGCAAAATCCAGCACCAATCATTTTAATGCCTGTTATTTTAGTAGCAATTATATACATCAGGCATCACTTTCAGAATACATACATACTAATAACAAGACGCACAGATCTGTCTGGTGCAGAAACCCATGTTTATTTTGCTGTGGTAATGTAATGTATAACATGGGCCAAGTTGGTCTAGAGGATTTCCATAAAAAAAACAAAATAAATACACAGTTTTTAACATTTTCTATGGAAAAGTTCAGCTGTTTTATTGTTAAATAATGTACAGCAAGAGAATATTAAATGATCTGGATTCTAATTCTAAAACCCTTAAGGCTTGGGCTATACTTGGCACCTGGATCGCTTGTATATCAGCACCCTGGCTATTATAATAATAAATACATTATGCCATTAACCAATCAACCAATTAACACCCCGTAACTTGGTAAAATAATTGACATATGTAATCAAATATAAAACATTGCTAAGTGTATGGGTGCCCTTATAGTAATAACTTACCTGTGACGCTCCCCTGCCATTTCCTAAACCCGATTTTCTTGAACTAATTCATGGCTATAGCTGTAACATTGATCATAAAGTGTAAACCGCCCACTTTACAAATTTTCTTTAAAGCGTAAGTCCAGCCATAAAATGAAATTTTAGATAAAGGTTTAGGACCCTCAAACCTAATTTTCGCATTATTAAGAAAGATGCCCCTGAAGAGACTTACCTGAGCCGGTTCCTTGATGCCTGGGTGCCGCCTCCTGCTGCTGTTGGGAGCTCGTTTCGAATACAAGCAGCAGCAGTCAAGGACTTCCTGGTTGCGGCTGTCAGGTAATTGGACATGACTTCACAGTCTTGCCTTTGGCTGACAGCCGTGACCAGGAAACATAGAGGAGTAGTGCAGCAGAGCGTTGAGGAACCGGGGTCTAGTCTCTTCAGGGGCATCTTTCTTAAAAACGAATAATGCTAAGAATTAGGTTGGGGGGTGAGGTGTGGGGTTCTGAACCTATATCTAAAATTTTACTTCATGGCTGGACATATCCTTTAACATCTAACACAGTGTGTGCCGAGTTTAACATATCATGGTTATTATACATAGTGCATACCTAACCCCAACTTAAAAAATACATATTATAACATGATAACCTTCTTAATAGATAGGGGAAGTGAGCTGTTATAGTCTAATCCATGTTCCTTTGTGATCACCAAAAGGGCTGCATCTCATAGATGTTAGTTAACATACAATATCCCTCGTCAAGCATTTTGAGTATGGGCGCTCAGATTTTTATTACTTCCTTAAGCTGATGAATGGACACAGTGTAAAATCCTTTTTAACCTCTTGAGGGTCAGCCAAGCATGTTCCCCTTTAGTTCTTCACCCACTCACTCTGAGTGCAGAAAATATACAGTCCTCTGCACTCTATCCAAGTAAGGGGGCCTACGCCTCAAAAATCCAACCCTTGGTGGATCAAGTATATCAGAAGCAAAAACAGTAGAGGGTCGCACTCCAAAAATAATTAGATTTATTAGTGACCACACCCCAATGTTTCGGGGGGAAAAAACAGTTGAGGAAGGGGGCACTGTTTTTTCCCCCTGAAATGTTTTGATATGATGTGTGGTCACTAATAAACCTAATTATTTTTGGAGTGCCACCCTCTACTGTTTTTGCTTCTGATATAATAACTTACTGGGAACCTCCACACTAATCTGCCATCTTTATTGTGCAAGTTCAAACATGGGTCAATGGGTTGGTGCCACAAAGATATTGCAGCTGTTGTAGGGATTCTCATGTCTGTCAACAATCAACTTGAACTCCCAATTTTGCAGTAGGCCGGCAGTGCTCCTATTTTCTTCTGCAACATTCACACACACACTCTGCTTACTCCCCATCTGACTGAAATGAACCAGTGTGAGTTTTCGTCCACATTTAGATTAGAAACTCTTGGGAGCAGGACTTTCAGATAAATAAACTTCTGTTAAGACAAAGTTGTTACCAGCTCTACCACTCAATGCACTCATTACCCACTTTAGCCATGAACCAATCCTGCCATCTCATGTAAAAACATTTTTTAAAAAATGGGATATTTTATTCAGTACAGGTAAAATAGCAACATTTTTAAATAGAAAGAACGTTAATACTGTAATGTATTTTTATAATCTTGATTAACTATTATATTTATTTCAGTCAGTAACATAAAAAATATTGATATGTTTGCTTTTAAAAATTATAAATACTGTTGAGGAAAGTGCAAAAATAGCTTTTAGCTCTCATTTCTTCAGGCTGTCCTTAATGATGAGAACCATCATCAGTTATAATTGGTGCATAACTATGTCATCAGCTATAATCGGGGCTTAATCGTGTCATCAGTTAGAACTGGTGCTTGGCTATTTCATCATTAAGTGGTGCACTAAATTAGTGTATTTGTTTGAAATAATGTTTGTCCTAATCTAAAATATAAGAATATTAGGAGTCACCCTGGATTACAATGACCTGTATAAAAGCTGCATTATTTCAATGTAAAACATAAGGCTATGTAATTAGAAAGGGAGCAACAGTAACATTTATTACAACTATACTGTAAAAACTAATGTTTTAAAAATAAACAGTACATGGGGTAGGTAGATAGGATTGATTATTTCTACTTTCCAATATTGCTATAGTGGATTATATACAGAAATCTGTTGTGACATGTCATTTCTGCAAATGTGGATTGTGCAAAAGTGAAATATACTTTCCTTCGTCCCTCACTCCTGAGATTGAAGAATGGAAGGTAAGGCAATCGTTGATTGATCAATCCAGCACTAATCAATCCAAGACTATTTCCTTATCAATCCAGCACTACTTTACTATCAATCCAGCACTATTCCAGTATCAATCCAGCACTATTCCTGTATCAATCCAGCACTATTCCAGTATCAATCCAGCACTATTCCAGTATCAATCCAGCACTATTCCTGTATCAATCCAGCACTATTCCTGTATCAATCCAGCACTATTCCAGTATCAATCCAGCACTATTCCAGTATCAATCCAGCACTATTCCAGTATCAATCCAGCACTATTCCTGTATCAATCCAGCACTCATTCCTGTATCAACCAGCACTGATTCACAGTATCAATCCAGCACTAGTTCCTGTATCAATCCAGCACTATTCCTGTATCAATCCAGCACTATTCCTGTATCAATCCCACACTTTCCAGTATCAATCCAGCACTATTCCTGTATCAATCCAGCACTATTCCTGTAATCAATCCACCAGCACTATTCCAGTATCAATCCAGCACTATTCCGTATCAATCCAGCACTATTCCAGTATCAATCCGCACTATTCCTGTACAATCAGCACTATCCTGATCATCCAGCACTATTCCATGTATCAATCCAGCACTGTTCCTTATCATCCAGCACTATTCCTGTATCAATTCACGCACTATTCCAGTATCAATCCAGCACTATTCCATATCATCCAGCACTTTTCCAGTATCAATCCAGCACTATTCCAGTATCAATCCAGCACTATTCCTGTATCAATCCAGCACTGTTCCTGTATCAATCCAGCACTATTCCTGTATCAATCCAGCACTATTCCTGTATCAATCCAGCACTATTCCTGTATCAATCCAGCACTATTCCTGCATCAATCCAGCACTATTCCTGTATCAATCCAGCACTTTCCGTACAATCCAGCACTGTTCCTGGATCAATCCAGCACTATTCCTGCATCAATCCAGCACTATTCCAGTATCAATCCAGCACTATTTCAGTATCAATCCAGCACTGTTCCTGGATCAATCCAGCATTATTCCATATCAATTAAAAAAAAAAATCATTGAAGAACTTACAGGAATAGTGCTGGATTGATACTGCACTATTTCCTTATCAATCCAACACTATTCCTGTAAATTCTTCAAGGTTTTTTTTTTCCTTTAATAATTTTGAGTCCAGTAGCCCTGCATAAATCACACAGCCATATAAGGATCTTGAACACGTGAGTCCTCAGGATCTGACAGCTTCTAACAGGGATAAACTATTTGATCCCCACCTCCATTTTCAGCACAAACAAATGTAGTCAAAACAACACCTACATCCCCACAAGGCTTAAACCTAGTTTAACTGAATCCTGAAGAATTCAATCATAAAGAAAATAGATATAAAATATACAAGATGAATGAACAAAATGCAAAGGAATAGAAGGTAAATCTAACACAGAGATTTTACATGCAGCAAGGGGGTTCTCTAATGGTTTTACAGAATCAGGACTGGCTAAGATCAAACCTTTGGTAATTGGTTTCTTTCACCCTACTAAGTCCTATAATGTCCCATAATGACAATGATAGTTCACACCCATTGGTTACTAGGCACAAATAAATCCAATAAAGGTTTAAAAACATTAATAGAAATATTAAGCGGAAAATATAATTTTTTTAAAAAAAACTTAGTTTATATAGTACATACTTAGTTATTCTTTATATTCTCTTCCATTTTGAAAAATCAGTTGATGAATATACTTTGCTATGCTTTGCTGTGATCAGAAGTAAACTGACATTTCAGCTTCTCTAACAGTCCTCTTTTTTCCCAGAATGCACACTACCTTAAAATGTTCCTAACAGTTATTTCTACTGTTGGATGGGTCAAACATGTTCAGATCTCTACTGAGCAGCTGAATCAACCCAGAGGCTGGGTCAAGGGCAAGACCATCATGGACACTTTTAGAGGACCTGCAAACAGGAAGTCAGAATTTTGGAAGCATTTATTTATGGTGAAAAAAAAATACAGATTCTTAAAAGCATATTTATTTGCACTGAACTTCCCTGGACTTGGGTCTATATCTATGTATGAGCACTTTTTCGGCCAAAATGGGCGATCATTCGGGGATCGTTGCCCTCTCTGCCGGGAAGATCTCCGAATGAGTGGCTGTTTTGCCCGTTCATACACATTGTGCGTCATGGGTCAGCACCTGCAATCGTACGTGTGTACGAACCTTTATTCCCACCTCCCTGTGAATAATAGAACACTCGGGGTACAGTGTTGACTTACACTGTAGCCACACAATTGGGACAGCGTGCCTGACAGTGTTGCAGTTTTCCCCTGGGTGTTCTTTTCTTCACAGTGAGGTGGGAATAAGTGTTCTCACTTTCCTGTGAATAACAGATACAGGTTTAAATTTTTTTAAAATATACAGTTAATGTCCCTTTAAGTAATTAAACATGTTTCATCACTCCAATCCAAGGGGCTTGCTCAGTTCAATTTAGTGGAAATGAAACTTCCCAATCATATTTAGAGGGATATATTCTAACTGCCCAAGTTACATTACTAAAGGTTATTGACATAATCCTATCACCCTGCTTATTTTAACTTTTTAAACTTAAAATGTATTACACTTCTGGGGGTAAAGATGTAAATAAAACATTCAATATAGATTAAAGATGGTATTGTACTCCCACCTCATTTACAGATTGTTTCTCCAGTTTGACACTGCTGTGAGCCATTGTCCTCCTTGTCCAAGATATGCTCTTCACTATACTCAAATGTTTGACCTCTCTGCTTTAGGTAGAGGAATTCTGCCCTTTAGAGTTTGGTTAGGCCATGTACTTGCTGAGTAGGGATGGCCGGTTCGCGAATCCGAACCCGGATCCGCCGCGGATTTATCCCGTTCGCGAACGGCGGATTTTTCCGGATTTTCC
Source organism: Hymenochirus boettgeri (assembly GCA_019447015.1). NCBI lineage: Eukaryota > Metazoa > Chordata > Amphibia > Anura > Pipidae > Hymenochirus > Hymenochirus boettgeri. Next base: position 87,588,990 of record CM033471.1, read on the forward strand.
GCCTTCCGAACTTCCGATTCACGGATTAAATTACGAGTTTCAAGTATTTTCGAAAATTTTCGAAAATACGAGAAAACACGTAATTTCGAAAATTTTTGAAAATACAAGGACATCTCTATTGTTGATTGGCTGTTAAACTATGTCTCCCTTATGTACAAGTATCTGCATTCTGGCTACACTGGATGACATATATTAAATAGAGCTTGCATGTTTTCAGTGTTGGGTCTTTTTTTAGAGTATAGAGTATAATAGATTTAATAGAACAGGGATGTAATGTCCATTGCAAATCCTTCTTAGAGAACCATTGACATAAGAAATGACTATATTACTAATTGGATTAACATGCCATGAACCATATACATGGAAGCATGCGAAATTTGTAAATGATTTAATGTATTTTATTAAGTTATCATAAAATCAAAGTTATGCAGGGTGTGCAGAAAAACCTCTAAATGTCACAATTCTAATTTTGTTTTTGTTTATGGGGGTTTTTAGTTTTTAAATTCAAAGCATAATTGCTCAATGAGATTCTCAAGATGCCAGGGCACTCTGTTCCCTTAGATTGCCAAATACGCAGCATGTTTTATTGGATGAGATGCATGAGCTTTTTTGAACAGCAAGCCTGGCAATTTTCAACTTAAAATATCATTTTGAATGTGCTTGTTTCCTTCGAGTTCTGCACATACTGTAGATAATATCTCTGCAAATTAGATTTAAAAAAAACCCATAGATCTAATCCCCCAAACCTTTACTGACATATAACAATTTCTTCTGAGTTCTGATCTGTTTGGGAATTGGTTCTCATACCTATCCTTGTCCTTTCACATTCAATAGAACCCAAAAAATCAATACAGCAGACAGTGACTTATTTGTGACAAAAAAGATCAAGGTCAAGGTTTTATTAAAGGGACAGTAAGGCTATTCTTACAAGAACAGAATAAGTTATTTGCAGAAGTATGCCCTTTCTTGTGTAATGTTATTGGCTTGCAACAGTGCAGAAGTTTCCTGCAGGCTGTCCCCAGTGTGTTTTGAATGTGTATGTGATGGTTATGGTACCAAAATCAATATGTCGCAGTGTACAAATGCTTACACTAGGTGGAAGATGTTCAGTGACATGTTATACCACTTAATAGACTAGAATAGAATATATAATATTGAAATAACAATAGAAAAGTTTTATGCAAAACCTACAATTTATCTTAACTGCTTGCCAAATATTACCCAGCACAGTCAGCCAGCCAAATGTATACTTTAATAGTCATTCATCTAAGCCAAAGATCATGCAAAAACACCCAACAAATAAAATAATGAAACCAAATGCAGCAGTAAAGGGGCCCAATTATGTCAAGAAACGACTGTACAACACTCGTTATACATTAACCATATAGTGATTTTGATGAAATCAGCTGTGAAGTAAGTAGCATTTTTTTTTATCAGACAAATGGAAACAAAGACTAAAACAAAACCAGTTTATAGAAACAAACTATCAGGGTTATTCAATAAAAGTTCTTATCGTTAAAAATGGTGCTAATTTTGCCCCAACCATTCAGATGTTAGCTTTCAAATGTTAAATAAGATCTGATTGGTTGGTGCAAAATTAGCACCATTTTAAATAAGACCTTTTATTGAATCTCCCTGTAAGTTTTCTTTTCCACTTTAAATTGTTCTTGAGAAAAGCATTTATCTTACACAATTCTGTGAAATACGAGAGAAAGAACCAGTCAGATTATGTTGTTAGCTTATTAGTGGCAATGCTGTAACTGATAAATTACTTCTATTGGTCAAAAACTTCATCAGTGTATGGTTTTTAATTAAATCTCTAACATCTGGTGAACAGGCCCAAACAGAGCACATGGAGGGGCATAATTACAAATACTTTACAGCATGGGGGTCTACAGGAGTGTACAGCCAGGTGGCTACCCCCACTGTATAATGGGCCCCCAAACCTCCCCTTTGCCCACCTTGTGCTGTACCAAACTCAGCTGTAAAGAACAGCAATCCCCTTTTAAAAATGCTGCAAACATCTGTCTAAGTTGCATTTAATAGTAATATGTACCTTTTCCTACTTTTCCCACAAATTCAACTTAAAGGTTCCCAAAATATCAACCTGTGTGTATTAGCCCTATATAAAAAAAATGTTTCTACCTTTTTATCTTTTTCTTTACTAACACGGCACAAAACATTTTTGTGTTTTGCTACATTATTTTTGTACAAAATATTTGTAAACTTGCAATCATCAAGGTTGACCTTTTTTGCAAAGCCGTAACATAATCTAAACGAATCTATATTAAGATAACCTACCCATAAGTTCTGTAGTAATCACATATGTACTCTACAGTATATTCACTGAATAAAATCACCCCCTAAAAACCTTTCCAAGAAATAGGGTTGACAGATTATCTGATGATTAGAGACAGTGGCATAACTAGGAATCACTGGTCCCCCAGCAAAACTATGATGGGCCCCTATCCGTGCTTCATCCACAGTGGTCTTCTTGGAGAAGGCTATATCTTTCATAGGACAAATAAGAATATGGGGGGCCCTTGGCTCCCTGGGGCCCCCTGCGGTTGCCCCCCCCATGCTCCTGATTAGAGATTAACAAAATTGTCGAGTTTGTACAGACGGTCCAAGATTTCAGGCTGTCCAACCTGTGACCGAAATATTTCAGTTCTGGTGGACCGATCTTGTTTGAGTTTTTGTCCAAATTGGATGAAAGTTCGATCGGACAGGTTGGTAAATGTCAGCCGGTCTTCAATTGATCGCAATAAAATAGTAGCAATGGTACTTTTTAATTCAACTGTCCAGAACACTCAGACTAATTAGGTGACTGATTGGACTGTGGGTACCCAGACTTTTCCTGTAGTTATAGTAAGAGCCGCTATCGCTCTGGGTAAATCTCCCGAATGAGACTAAATATACTGCGTGATTTTAACTCCGGTTAATAGCCGGCGTTGAAATCATGCGAAAAAATGTGCACAAATGCGAAATTGGATCGCAGTCACGAACTGGTTGGCACGATTTTAACTCAATACAATTGCCCTCTGAGCCTCTGGGTAAATCGCCTTACAAATGTGTAATTTTTATTACCAAGCCTACAGAATGGTAACTTAGCTTGCCACATGCTAGTGCTGAAAGTGGCTGTCATTGCAGATTAAAAATTGCTGTTACCTAACTAAATGTCTTTATTTTAAAAATTGACAGAAAGCTATCTGCATCACAGATCTCACAGATTTTCCCAAATTCTGCAATTCCAAAAAAATCAGAAAAATCTAAAATCCGTGAATCTGCATGAGGAAGGGATTTTCGCAAGTTCGTCCATCTCTAATGTGCATTAGCTAAAATGGTAAATGGTTATATGCAGCACACGCAAGTGAAAGTACTCACATTTCAAATAACAGATGAAGTACAGGAGGAGTAATAAATTAGAAGGGTTTAAAAAAGAGTGTCAATACTTTCTCCCATAAAGGACAACTCTACGGTTGTTGCTTCTCTAACTAACACCCTCCTACAGTTGTCCTCTAAATATTCTAGTGGTGCAAAATCTTTTTTTCACCTTGCCATTCCTTAACACGTATTGCATGACTTTCTTTGCAAAAACAAAGATGCATTGCTTTAGACAACCCTGCTTGTGACATACTTGTTAAGCCTGGTACACAAGGGCATATTTTTGCCCAATATTGATCTGAATATATTATTTAGTAGCCTGGCAGTGGATATAAAGTTGCACCACTGATATTTATGCTCCACCAATCATATGGAGATTTGAAGATCGCCCATTCAGCTGTGATCTACAGATATGTCTGTTTTAACCAACCGATTCTGCCTAAAAATCAGTCAGATGGTCATTTTGCTTGGCTTTTATGCAAAGGCTTTTGATACAGTCCCCCATAAGCGACTAATGTATAAGCTAAGGTCTGTTGGTCTGGGGAGTCACATTTGTACATGGATAGAAAATTGGTTAATGAATAGGATTAATCTGTTAATGGGGCTTCATCATTATGGACTAAAGTACTAAGTGGGGTGCCACAGGGTTCTGTGTTGGGGCCGCTTCTATTTAATCTATATATTAATGATTTGGAAGTGGGTATTGTCAGCAAGGTTTCTGTGTTTGCTGACGACACAAAACTTTGTCACCCATTAAAAACTTCAGAGGATGTGTGCTTGTGAAGGTTCTCATTCATCCAGGTCATGGTATATCTGTTGTATTCAATTAGATCAACTGGACTTGAAGTTTAGTTCTTGAAGACGTTTCGCTAGTCATCCGACTGGCTTTCTCAATTCAGAATGACTTGTACAAGAATCTGTGACAATTATGTACCCTGGAAAATCCCAATTAGCATATCCCAGCCAAGTGTTAAGGGCGTGATTGGATAGTGGTTAAGAGGTGTTTATAGGAATGCCCAGAGTAAGGTGTCAAAACAGCATTGTACATGGCAGACAGTTGTCGAACCCTCCCACCTCTATTTAGGCTTGGTTTCTTTATTTTCACATAAATGGCCTCCTTAACACCTCTCTTGAACCAGTCATGTTCCTTCATTTCAGGAAGGAATTTTTTTCCCCCTTCATAAATTTGGTGGGGTTTTTTTTGCCTTCCTCTGGATCAACAGTTAAGCAGGAAATGAAGATATTGCTAGATGGGTTGGACTGGATCTACATATGTCTTTATTCAACCTCAAATGCTATACTATAAGGGTCAGAATTTATGGCTGTCATTTTGTTTTATCAAATCATTTAATTGTGAGTACCAGCACTTAGTGTCCATGCAGAATGGAAAGTGCAATGATTTGGCTAGGACACATGGAAGGAATGTTAGGTGATGCAAACAATTATGTTCTTGCAGTTCATATGCTCTCTATACAGTATATCCAGCTTAAATAATCCATCTCACTTGGTGGACACACAGGGATTGGCACAGCCTGGGGAGGGATTTTCTGGAGGGTAGAGAAGGAGATTTAATATCACATCGCCACTCTACTTATGTGATGCTTCTGTAATGCAGCACCGGTAATCATTATTTGCTGCTAATGTTTTGTGGCAGTGGGTGCAGTGAGTAGTAAGTTTTTATGCCCTTTTAAAATTGCATTAAATATCGCACTACATAGTAGTGAAAAATTTAGCACTAAAGGTTTTACATTGGGTGCCTGACGATGTTTTGAAAAAGTAATCAAAACAGTGCAGGCACCACAAAGCAACTAGAAAACCTAAGCTCACCCAATATTATATCAGGTAGCATAGGTTTTGCATGGATTTGCATGCATCAAGTTCTAATTTTTACTATAGATGTTCAAAACTGTTGCGTTTCGTTTTTGAAATTTTGAAAGTTCGAAAATTCAAGTTTCGATTTTCAAAAATCTGCTACTTTCGATTTTTGAAAATCGACTACTTTCGATTTTTGAAAATCGACTACTTTCGATTTTTGAAAATCGTCTATTTTCAAAAATTGGCTACTTTCGATTTTTGAAAATCGTCTACTTTTGGTTTTCAAAAATCGGTTACTTTCGATTTTTGATTTTCGAATTTTCGAAAATCGTCTACTTTTGATTTTCGAAAATCGTCTACTTTCGATTTTCAATTTTTGAAAATCGTCTACCTTCGTTTTTCGAAAATTGTCTACTTTCGTTTTTCGAAAATCCTCTACTTAAGATTTTTGAAAATCGGCTACTTTCGATTTTCGAAAATCGCCTACTTTCGATTTTTAAAAAACGACTACTTTCGATTTTTGAAAATCGTCTATTTTTGGTTTTCAAAAATCGGCTACTTACGATTTTTGATTTTCGAAAATCATCTATTTTCGAATTTTCGAAAATCGTCTACTTTCAATTTTCAATTTTCGAAAATCGTCTACCTTCGTTTTTCGAAAATCCTCTACTTTAGATTTTTGAAAATCGGCTACTTTTGATTTTCATTTTTCGCTAAAAATCGAAAATTCTAAAAATTCGGGTTCCGTGAAATTCCGGAGTTCCGAAAGTTTTGTCGGGACTTCGAAACCTTCAGATTCGATTTGAAACTGGGTTCTATTAGAAACCACATTACATCTCTAATCTTTACATAAATAATTTAAATATTTTATATGTCGCTATCAACAAACAAAGCGTTATTGCCTCTAGGGTCAAATGTTTGGTATTATAAGTCTTCCCTGTGATTGATCAGATGAAAACATATTTAACCTTGAAAAGCACAATCTTTAAAGCAGCACACACACTGTAGGGAGAATTACTCTCCTTTGCAATTTTTTCATTACTCTTTATTCTTTCTCAGGGCTGTGGGGAACACTGGTGACTAATGTGTGTTAACTTCAACTATCTGATGTCTATATTTAATCATTCAGATACGTTATATTTCATCTATAATGTGCCTATAAATGAAGTGTCTACTTGTTTCAATATAAAATTCAGTTATTACTCATCTCAAATTGTGCGAGCTCACTCATTTTTTAGCCTGCTCAGAAAGTTGGAAATCTTAAAAAAAAAAATGTTAGCAATAGATAAATGCATATTAGTAAATGTAAAGTATAGTATACAGTGGTGTAACTAGGAAGCACTGGGCTTCCCCCAGCAATACCATGATGTGTTGGGGGGGCCCAGGGTGATGGATCCAGCGTCATCCAGAGGGATTTTCTGGGAGGGGGCTATATCTATCATAGAATAAATAAGAAGATGGGGCTCCCTTGTCCCTGCGATTTCCCCCCCTGCTCCCCTGGTAGTTATGCCCCTGGGTTCAGGTTGGATAAATATGTACATCCATCTAGTCCAACCGACTTACCCACATTTCCTTCCTAACAGTTGATCCAGAGGAAGGGGGGGGGAGGGGGGGGAATAAATTCCTTCCTGACTCCAAGTGGCAATATAAAAATGCTTTTACATTCTTTTATGAATCTTTAAAACAGCAAACTTAGAAATCACGGCAGCCATTATTGCTTCAACATAGTCAACTGTTAACACTGAAGAAAGAGGAAAGGTTGTAGAGTACAAGGTGGACTTCAAGGCAACATGACCAGTGTGTGCAACAAAACTTTTATAAGCAAGTTTAGCACACTCTCAGTAAGATGTAGTATCACAAATTTGTGGATTAAATGGAGTTAAAACCCATGCTTCCCGAGGTAATATCCTTATTCTGATGTCTTTAAAGGGCAACTGTGGTCTCCAAGCAAGTTAGGGTTAAATGAAAGCCTGCAGTCTTTCCATTAAAATGAACCCTAGATCACATCTCTGGCTTCAGCCTGTGAGAAATATATTGGGGTGAATGTTCAAATGTCCTGCTTTAAGTTGGTTCAATGACATCACCGGACCTCCGCTCTGCCCCTCCACCCCAGGGGAGAGGCATGCTCAGTTAAGACTTAAAGTGCATGTCCACCCCTTTTTAGGACTTTTGGGGTATAGTAGGACTCCCTCCCCCAACCCCAACCGCTATAATAGTTTTTTCAGAAACTCGTTCCCCCCGATCATTACTTACCTTACATCTTTCCTCCATCGTACTGTCCCGGCCCTCTGCTTGCATGAAATTGCAAGCAGGGGGCCGGACCGGCAGCAGCGTCCATGATTGGCTGAGAGGCACCCAATCACGGACACGGCTGCCGGCAGTGGAGAACACCAGGGGAGAGAGATAAGGTAAGTAGAGTTCGGGGGAAGATAATCATTTTAGTTGGTTCACCTACAGTATTACTATTTAGATGGAATCTGCATGCACAAAATGATGCATGTAGATTTATAATAGTATTCTGTTAGAACTTTGTTAGAAAGTTGTTATTGGGAAAGATAATACACCAGAGGTGTGTGTGTGTGTGTGTGTCCCTTAAAATCCTGCAGTGGGTAAATCCCTTAGCGCGATTTACCCACATTCACAAACGCGATATTAAATCACAGAAAAAGCATTTACCCAGAGCGATAGCGGCTCTGGGTAAATGAGCCCCACAGTGTTTAAACATCATGCAATGAACAATGATTAATAACAGAAGAACTTCAAATTTAGACAGTATATTATCTTGCCTTCTTGACCTTCTATGTATTTATTTAGCCGAAAACAAATTAAAATAAAATGGGAATCTTCACTAATTCTCTGGAAGGGACCAATTAACTCTGCACTAGAGACTTTAGTACAATTTTTTGCTTGTGTGTTGGTGGACCCACAGTACAGATTTAATCAATCTCCTTGATGGCTTACATTTAGATCATGGAGTTCATTGTTGTTTAATGCACAAATAAAGTCCTGTTACTTTTACATTAAAACATTCACTGCTGGTACATGAAATCCTTTCAACAGCCCTACTGAAGGTAAATACTTTGTCATAATTTAGTTGTTAATGTTAAATGTCTTTGTTGGATATCTAAAGCCAGATGCAGATGCAACGAATCATACATGACTGATGTCATTGCCCCAGAAAAGGGTTATTTAATCAATCGGGAATTTATTTTTTTCCTGACATCAGATGCCAATAAGGAAGAGCTGTTGACCATGCCCCTTGTTGAGATCCTGTCTTTAAATATACCAGCCAGGGGATCTGGCACATAACTATCAGGGGAGCATCCCAGGAGCCTGGCAGGGCCATCGTCTTACTCTTTCTATGACAGATACAGCCTCCTCCCAGAAAACCACTGTAGATAAAGTAGTTTAGTGGTACCCCATCATTGTTTTGCTGGGGGTAGGGATTCCTAGTTATGCCACTGCTGGGGATAAAAGCTGCCTGTAACATCTGTTAAAAATGATCGGGTTTTCATGGGAACAAGATGTGCGCTATTCAGGCAATATCTTTAGTCCTATATCCCACGTACATTAGGGGTTTAATTACTTTTGATGCCTTTTTACTATTTTACCAAATGTTATATTTCAGAAATTCACATTTTTTCAAAGCTCTCGTGTTATAGCCTTGTCCATTCAGCTTGGGGTTTTCTTAAATTGAGGTAACAAGGGAAAAGCCCTGTAGTATGTTGAAGATCTAATCCTTGTCATAATGAATGATTAACTGTCAAATTTACCTGACAAAAAAATCCCTTGGGAGATCATATCAGATGTCTTATATGTGGATGGATGGATTTTCTTCCAGAAATTGGATTTCCCCCCCCAGAATTTAATTAACCTTACTTGGTAAACATTTTTGAAACATGCGCCACTTTCCTTTTGCTTGCTGCAGTAAATTGTCTAACACAACTCAACTGAGTTAGAGGACCAAGCCAGAGCTTGGTAATTTAACAAAATTCAAAATTAGCGAATTACATAAAACCTTTTTTTCCAGCTTTCTTTTGTTTGTCTTTATAATTCAGTGGGCTACAGGGCTTAGTTCCATAACACTATTATTTTTATTCCCAAATATTTCCATACTGTATATAAACTCTAAACAAAATAATCCAAATATACTTCATTCATTTAAAATGGGTTTACTATGAAAGAATGCTTGTAACACATACTCTCATTTTTTTGCATTTATTACCTTTAATACATAGCTTATGGACTCACGGGAAAAAGAATCATGGTTATTCAATAAAAGTTCTTATTGTTAAAATGGTGCCAATTTCCCCCCAACCAATTAGATGTTAGCTTTCAAATGTTAAATAAGATCTAATTGGTTGAGGGAAAATTAGCATCATTTTTAACGATAAGAACTTTTATTAAATCTCCCTGAATGTACTCATACTACCCACTATTAGAGTACCGTGTGCTGACACTTTTTATACTTTTTATAGACTTTTATACTTTTTATAGACCAACTCATACAGTTAGCTAAATTACTGGGTTAGCAAATATACATTTGATGCTCCCCTAACCAAATAAAACTGTCAATAGCAAATATCAAGTATTTTTTTTTACGTATTAATTTATTTTCTTTTCAGAGAGTTATTGACCCTTAATGTATTATTACATAAAATAAGGGTCACATTTATAAAAGGGGGAATTGAGTTGTCATGGTCTACTGCAGATTTTGATCTAGCAAAGGAGCTTGGGTAAAAGGAGCAAGAAACAGCATTATTGATTTTAAAAATAAGCCAGCAGTCATCATTTCATAGGAAATCAACCAAATACATTTTTTTTAGTAATACACAAAACAAAAAATATTTTAGTAATAAAAACAGGGGTTGTCCCTCTTTATTTGTGCTAAAACACACCAAACACTATGTTTTTCGGCCTTAAGGACTTTGTCAAGAAATGATAATAAATAATAAATAACTCTTTTTCACTAAACATTGAACTTTTATTAGATGATGTATTTTAAACACAGATAAAAATATATCCTGGTGAAATCACTTTAACCTTTCACAGTCTCTCTTGATTATGTCATAAATAGTGATGTCAGTATTTGCCATAGACTTGATAGAGATGAACAAAACTGTTTCTGTCTGTCCAGTTATTAAACTTCTGGGAATCTGATTCATTGATGAATAATTTTAAAACTTTTCGCTCATGGTTTTCAACTTTGTGATCACAATTTCTACCGTGTTTAACATTTTTCAGCTTTTCAATCTCGATTTTCGAATTTTCCATTCCGATATCCAATTTTTCACTATTAAGATTTTTGATTGGTTCTGACTTTCCGTATGAGTGTATATAAAGATAGAGGAAGAAAATGTAATTCATAGAGCAAATGCTTTACACATGGGAATCTGTGTTTAAGCTAAATACAAGTTGGGTCTTGGAAGAAGAATAGTATATGTTAGATTGTGACTGTGCATTTGACTAAGCTTATGTACATATACATCAGTCTGTCATTATTTATCCTTAAGGAGCAATTAGGGACCTTTTATTTGCTTACAACAGATGTTAAGGGAGATGGGCAAAAGGATACAGCAAAAAAAAACTCAGAAAAATATATGCGCAGACGACTAAAAATTGATTTCTACAGTATATAGTCTCACAAGGAAATAGATAAACCATGAAACAGTTTTATGCAGATACACTCTCACAAACACACAATGACTCAAAGGGACTTTTAAAAAACATTTTTAATAGTGATAAAAGTCTTATTAGCAAAATGGTCCTTTTTATTAGGCCTTTATCAAGCTAGTATAGATCTCACCAGTAGATCTGTACAGTATTATATAGTGATTACACTTTATTATTAAAGTATTTAAAAAGTCCATTATAGTGCATCTAGATAATGATTATTATTGTGTGGAACCAGATTGAACCCAATCACTAAACCAATTACTGTTGCCGCTGCTGGTGTGGCCCCTTCTGCATGCTTCTGTAGAAAGGCACGGAAGACAGGTAGAAGGCAGGGAATGGGGCTGGTAAGTATATTTAGAAGCTGAGTTAATCACTTTAGACCTTGCAAGGTTTAAGTTTTGGGGGGTTTTCTGTCAGTAGTAAAAAAAAAATTTTTTAGGGGGTGGACCCTTTAAAGCCTAAAATTTGTAACCAATATCTGCATGAAGCTTTAACTGCAGGTGCTTTTTATCTAAAAAATTGACCGATAGATTATCATTTGGGGAAGTCACACCAGCAATACAGCATTGTAGACTGCTGTCTTTATAAAGTTTTTAAAAAATGGGCAGTTATAAAGTTTTTAAAAAATGGGAGGTTAAGGATCTAAAGGTGCACATACATTATGAACTTGAAGATGTAATAAAATTTCATTAAAAATGGTGCTAATTTTGTCTCAACCAATCAGATGTTATCTACCATTTGAAAGCTAACATCTGATTGGTTAGAGCAAAATTAGCACCATTTTAAGTTTTATTAAATTTCCCTGTTAGCTTAAACCTTTGTCTATAGACTAGGAACTGCTCTGGACATACCACACTTCCTCTATTGGCAAACAGCAGGCGTAACTGGACTATGCCTGTGACAAATATGATCTGTCATTCAGAGTTTAGCTTTCCTTTAAGATAACATAAACATTAAAAAAAATAATATTAGATTGTTTTACTTAAATCATACAAAACGATAAATATAAGTACAGTAAACAAAATTCAACTTAATATATAAAAATTGGGCTGTTGTACATCCATATTAAAGTACAACAAGGGACAAAAATATAATGCATACAAAAAATAGAATTCTAGTCTACAAACAATTGCATATTGGCTATATCTCCACGAGGTTGCTGCTACAAACAGCCTGCTAAAACTTGGATGAATAAAAGCAATTATTTCAAATTATTTTAAGCACAGTCACCACGTCAAGGTTTCTTTATTTAACTGGGCCATAACCTACTGGTACTTGCCTTTTTGGCTACATGAGCTGACAGCTTCCCCTGTGTGGCCTGGATGCTTGAAGCTGAATCTCTTGTTTAAAGTACTTTGCTCAAATGAGCACATGACCTAAGTTCAAGTACCTGGAGTACAAGACAAGATCCCAGAAGGCTTGGTCAAACCTTCAATGTAACACACAATATATAGAGACAATTGAGGCTGTTTGACATCCTTATTAAAGTGCAACTAGAGGCCAAAAATACAATACATAAAAAAATAGAATTCTAGTGCACAACAATTCTAATTGCATATTAGCTATATCTCCAAAACGTAACATATTTATCCATGTAGGACAAATATAAAGTGTAGCCTGTAAAATGTAACAAAATAACTTTAATTCCAAAAGAATGTATAGGGTGACTAGCTTTTGCAGCTCAGTTGTTGTCCTGAAATGCTCTACATAGAAATGCTATTACAAGCTAAAAGAAAATTCCCATGAAAGCATAGAACAGAAGGCTGATGAAGGATAGTTGACATTTCTGCTAAACTGAAACAAGATGGACATCTGATTTTGTATAATACGACAGTCCTTTACTAAATGGTAACATTGATTTGACTGCTTTCTGGAAATGTACTGAATTGCAATAAAGTTTTTTTATTAGAACAGAAATCATATTGCATTTAATGGGCAAGTTTACCCATAAAAAAAATTTGGTGACTGCCTACAGCCCCAACTGCTATTTCTATGGTCTGGTTACATGCATTTTGAACTAGATATTTAATGCTAATGTCTCTTCCGTTCTGGCAAAGTTAGCCATCTCCTCCATTTGCTTAATGAGCTTTTTATGAGCTTAAGCAGAGAAAGCAGCAAGGGAAACGGCAGCCAAGTATCGGCTGTAATGTCAGCAGTCACAACCTTGACTGCATGAAGGGAGGAGATAGCTTTCGCTGCCAGACTGGAGGAAATAATTATCCTTAAATAGCTGGTTAGTTAAGCATCTAAAAAAGTGGCAAACATATCAGTTGGTGACTAGAGATGTTCGAAACTGTTGAGTTTCGTTTTCGAATTTTCGAAATTTTCAGAAATTTCGAAAGTTCGAGTTTCGATTTCGAAAATCATCTACTTTCGGTTTTCAAAAATTGTCTATTCGAAAATCGAAAGCATCTACTTTTTCGATTTTCGAAAATCATCTACTTTCAATTTTCAATTTCCGAAAATCGTCTACTTTCGATTTTCGAAAATTGACGACTTTCGATTTTCGAAAATCATCTATTTTCGATTTTCGAAAATCATCTACTTTCAATTTTCGATAATTATCTACTTTCGATTTTCAATAAACATCGAAAATTCGAAAAAATTTGTGTTCCGTGAAATTCAGGAGTTCCGAAAGTTTCGTCAGGACTTCGAAACCCTCAGATTCGATTCGAAACTGGATTCTAATCGAACCCACATTTCATCTCTATTGGTGACCAGTTTTTAGTTTAAAGGGTGAAAGAACTTTTTCAGGAACTTTCCATAAACCTTTATGTAGAGTTTTTATCTTATTTGCAGGACAACAATTACTGAATTGTTTTGAAATGTTGCATTGTAATCCAGCTGTAACCTGCCTGGAATTTGTGTTCATTGTAAATCTCCTGAGCCAGTAACAGGGTTACGTTCTATTTCCCTGTCATAACTTACCTGACCACAATCTCACAACGCAGAAAATCCCTTAGTAAGATTTACTGCACCACAGGATCAAGGTCAGGAAACACGTGCGGTTTATACCTCCATCCAATGGGCTTTAAGTTTTGCACTACAAACTTAATTTAGCCTATGTTGAATAGCCTGCACAGAGCTATTTCCAAAAATATTTGGAAATGCCGCTGACACTGCAAAATTAGTGTAAAACAAGCACTAACCCCTTAATACATTGGGTAGTGTGGGTTTCACACTAATTTTGACGGTTAGTAACCAATATAGCAATGTCCACTAAGAATCAGGTATCCATCTGTTAATAATTTGGCTTGAAAATGCAGATATTAAACTTGTGAATATGCAGGACACATAGGAGTGTGCTACTGTTTTTCTAAGGTTCAGTTGTTCAGTGGAATCCCACCAGGTAGCTTGTGAGGTGCACTCCCTATAGCCTGTGCCACATCAGGAAAACATCAATTTCATTTCAGTTCATAGGGAAGCACGCTCTAATAGAATATAGTTATAGCAATTCCATTTATTTAGTGCTCAAATCACAAACAAGGTACACAACGTTTCGGGGGGTCCAACATTCAGACATGAACTTTCCAAGGTTTCAATCAAGAACTAACTGCAACTTTCTTAAAGGACAAGTCCATCCAGGACCAATTTTCCCCCCAAAACCAGGACATTTCAGAACCTTTGTATCAAAATGCATTTCTGAAAGAAGATATTGACCATAAAGTCTACTGGACCTTCTTCTTCTTGTATACAACTCCTTTCACGGCTTTACAAACCTTCTGCAAGCTTGCACAGCCATAAAGGAACTGGCTTGTGTAGCCATCATAAGTCATTCGCCATGACATTGTGGCTAACAGCTGGAAGAGTAGCGGATTAAAGAAGAGGCGCTATTTTCTTCATGGTGAATATCTTCTTTAAGGGATGCCAGGAATACAGGTAAATATAGGGTTCAAATACTAGTGTTCTGGGATCCCGATTCCCGGGTTTTGAGGAAAAACACTTGTCTGTGGGGCATACATGCCCTTAATGAAATGTGAAGTTTGAAATGTAATTTTATGGTCATAAAGACAAAAACACAAAACCCCCATCTCATAACGACACTGGTATACAACCCCTCACCCTTTCATTTTCATGTAAAAATCATCAATCATCATCAAAAAGTTGGTTTTACAGTAAGAAACTCAAAAACATATCCCCCACACACAGGTAAACACACCTACTGATGCACCCCTACACCCGCTCTACCCTTGCATTTTCATGGCAAACACTATTTATACAAAATGTTGGTTTTATATTCATAAATAAAAAAAATAAAAAGAAAACATCATACAGACACAAGTACACACACCAACAAATGCATTCCATATGTAAATCATCCAACATGTTAGTTTTACAGTTATAGATGCAATAAATACTCCCCCATACAGACACAGATACACACATCTATTGGTTTACCTTGACTCATACTCCATGCTTCCATTTCAATGCCAATCAAGAGTAATCTTCAAATAGTTAGTTTATAAACACAAAAAGTACCCACACCGTCACACTGATAGTATATCTTAAAATCACATTATGGATACATTCTTACACCTTTATGTTTCCATGGCAACTATACCTAAACCACAGTTAAAGTTAGGTTTATAGCCAAAAACAAACCCCCATCCACACTAGTGATGGCCCAGTTTGCAGATCCGAACCCGGATCCGCGGCGGATTTACCTCGTTCGCGAATGGCGGATATCGTGGATTTTCCGTTTTTCCGCCTTCCGAACTTTTCCGAACCGTGTTTTCGAAAATTTTCGAAATTACGAGAATTTCTCGTATTTTTGAAATTGCGTGAAAATACGTATTTTCAAAAATTTTCAAAATTACGAGGATTTCTCATATTTTCAAAAATGTGTGAAAATCCGTATTTTCGAAAATTTTCGGAATTCTGAGGATTTCTCGTATTTTCGAAAATGCTTGAAACACGTATTTCGAAAATGCTTGAAACACGTATTTTCGAAAAATTTCGAAATTACGAGGATTTCTCATATTTTCGAGGATTATTTCATTTTAATGGGTCCGCTCACGGATTTTCGAATTTTCAAATTTTCTCGAAAATCCACAGATCCTCTAGCGGACCGGATTTTGCGAAGTTCGAACATCTCTAATCCACACAGATACGCAATAAATGATGCACCCATACACCTACCCCACACTTCTATTTCCCAACTGTTAATACACCTCACTGTTCTCTGTTTTCGTACATTTATGCTGTACATTCGTTAATTAACGAACATTCAGTCATGGAATACCATGTGGTAGTAAAATATCGCAATGGTATTCTATGGGGATTGTAAATTTATGATCGCATTATCGTAGCTTTACAATCATTAGTGGTAATTTACGATTGTTATCGTTCATTAACAATAGAAAACAACAATACAAAATTAATGATTGCTAAACTGACGATTGGTTTAATGATGGTTAAACTGATCGTTAAAGGCACAATATCGCTAAAAAAGTGCTAAAATGTGAGGCCGCTTGATACTTTTGATACCTTTTAAGGTGCTGGCAGTTCCCCTACTCCAATTTATTGAAATACCCTATGACCAGAATGTGTCCCAAGTTTGGCTTAAATTCTTTTCTTTTAAACTTTCAGTTTAATATTAGTTATAGTTTGCCAGTTTATCCGGCCAAAATATACATTTTATATTATCATTTAATTCATTTCCACACTTTGACATGCATGCCCCCCCCTGCCCCTTTCCTCTATGCTGCCCCACTCCTCCCTCCATTATCTTATTAGCCCCCTGATTCCTTATCCCTTTATTTACCCCAGCGTGGTCCACAATACCCCTACCCCCCATACCTAGTTGTAAATCATCTCCAGCACTCTAGTCATCTTCTTCCCCAAAACAGCTGTACCATTTCTCTATAAACTCAAACCTCATGTCCTTACACCAACCTTCTAGCCATGCATTAAGCTCCTGTTGCCTCCCTAACGTAGCGCGTCTGTGTATTAAATTCTAATTTGGTCCCTAACTCTCAGTAGTAATTTTTAAGGAACCTATCCTCCTCCTCTAACATTGTCATTGGCACAAATGTGAACCAAGTCTGGGGGGGGGGTCACTCCCAGTCCTGCCCAATAATCTGTCTACACATCTACCTCAAGTCAAACCCTAGCACCAGGTAAGCAACACACTGTTCGGCATGTAGGGTCTTGACGGCAGATAACCCTTATGCTGTTTTAGTCTTATAGTAATGCCTCTCTAATCTAAAATGTCATTTTCACTTTTTATTCAGATGCTTAATTTTTACACTTGAACAGGTAACTATATTTTTAATAATAACTAGACTACTCCTTCTGGAGTAGATTAACGGCACAGCAACTAGATGACTACATTTGTTGCAATACCATTCAGCAAAAAAGAATTACAAGATGTGGTTACATCCTTGTAGTAAGAGAGGGTTATTTTGTTATTTAATTTAATGTACCTGCTGTAGGGGATTTTATTTATTTATTTTTCTTTATTTATTTATTTAATATTTTCGGGGGGGGGGGGACAGTTTCTGTGAACTGAGCAGAGATTGGTGTCAGTTTCCCTTTAACATTGTTTATATCAAACTCCCTAGATTATGTCTAACACTTGCTCTCATCTTCTGTCATTTTCTTTAAGCCCAGCAGATTTTCACTCTTCTAAATTCTCTGCTTTCCACATCAAGGCCACCCTGGAACACCCTTATCTGTATGATTCAAAGACTTGAGTCTTGCAGTCCTTTGCAAATCATGTCTAGGATAAGACAACCGTGTCTGCTGGGTGTTTCAAAGACACTTTGGTAGCATGATGCATTTATTATACAACTACAGATATACTTGGAAAAATGTAAAAAAATGCAGCAAAAAAAACAGCTTGGCCACCTTTTGTGCACAAATACAATGTGATGTTCCAGCCAGAGCAATCATTTCACAGGTATTTTTCTTTACAGTGGTGCTTTTGTGTATCTATTGTGCAGACACTGTGGCTTTATGAAATTGTGCTTATGCCGTAAAGGCTTTTTAAATAGCTTTGCACGAATGTTTATTTAGAGTAATTAGTTTGCTAGCAGAACGGGAGTTTTCTGCATCACTCTCTAAAAAATGATCTGCTATGCAATGAAAGAGAAATAAATAGGCAGGTGTTTTGCTGGTGTTTTACTTCTGCTCTTTAATTCTCTTGTCCACAAGAGGTGAAGTAATTTCTGTAGATGAATGAATATTTAGTCTATCTACACACAAACTCTGACTCTGAAGAATATTAAAGCTGAGCATACACTACCTTAACATCTGAGATGAATGTCAAATTATTTGTAATACTGAGGGGAGTGGCAGATGTCCCCAGGGTTGTAACTACCAGGGGAGCAGCCCTTGTTACCCAGGAGCAAGCCCCCCCCACCGATCTTACTTTCCCTTAAACAGATGCAGCCTCCCCAGAAAGCCATTGTGAATGAAGCAGGGAGAGGGACCCCATCATAGTTTTTCTTGGGGGCTCAGTGATTCCTAGCTACACCACTGGTTTTGCCTGTAAATTTTTTGCATCTGATCATGTTTGTGATCATAATTAGATCAATATTACAATCATAATACTAATTGCACAATGATAGTATCAGGCGTTTGTAGGAATGTTGTGGGGTAAATTTGTAGTGAATGGCCAGCTTAATCTACACACACACTTTGATAAAGACTATTTAGTCTATCTAAGTACTAACAAACTCCGTCAAAGGCTAGCTGGCAAATTGTGTCTCCTTCTTCCTTCAGTAAAGTGTAAAAGCCACACAACCCAATGTAATATCGGGTTAGCATGAGTTTTACAATTTCTTACTTAACAGGGGTCTGTGTGAAGTCCAAAGCAGTGGCTTAACTAGAAATCACTGGACCCCCTAGCTAAACTATGATGGGGCCCCTATCATTCCCTGGTACATGATGTCTACACATTTAGTTAAGTTTTGTGGTATGCTAACTTTCCGGCACACCTTACCTTTTGGGTTTCAGCAATGTAGTAAATGTAGTAAATCTTACTGCATTGTGGAAGCCTGGAAGGTAGGAGGAGCACTGCTGTAAGTGTTACATCTCCATGTATGTTTCTCCCTGTGTCAAGGGCAGGAAACCCTGAGTGAGGACCTAAAGCACTAGGTCCTCACCCCAGGGTTTACTATAGTATGCCCACAATACTTTCCTTAATTTGCCATTGCCACCCAAGTATGGCCACGCCACCTCCCTCACTATAGGACCTGGGCAATGGGAAAAGGCAATTCTTGCTTTAGTGATTAGTTTTGTCACACTGGGTTCTTTTGGGAGGAGGGTATTTGGGAGGGTATAATTCCCTTTACAGACATTACACACAGTTGTCAGAAATCACTTAGGCTGGGTACACATGAAAGGATGTTTTGTGCCGACTGAATGTTCGTTACTAGCAAGCGCTTAGCGGAGACAAATCATTGCCGGTCATGGCAATAGTTTCAAAGAGAACCGCATGATCGGCCATGATTTACCAACATGTATGATCATTCATTTGTCGAAACCAGCACAGTTTTCGGCCCAACCGACATGTACATGTGAAATCTGCCTGTGTGTAGCCAGCCTTACTAATGCAAGTGATACACTGTTTTAATCAGTGTAGTAAATTAAGAATGAATGTATTTTGCACAACAGTTCTCCTAGAATATTATCTGGCATACAAAACACAACAAGCTCTAATTATTCAAACATTCTCTTGGACATTTTTCCCTTGTATAACAGTGATGAAGAAATTTTTTTGCAGAAGGCTGTAAATTCTAACATAGCATTCAGGGGTTAAAGGTTCTGAATATACCAATAGAACCCACAAAACATTGCCCATGTACACATTTCATAAATGATCTGGATAGGCACTTAAATATAGAAAATAACATACAATTGTGACTGGAAGTAGGAAAGTTGAATGCAGGATTACAGATTTTCGCTACCTGCGAGCCTGAGGGGGTGTACGGTGACATGGCAGCAGTAGGCTGGGTAAGGGGCATAACGGTGCAAGCAGTGGGCATTTTAGGGGAGCGGCTGCCAGTTCCCTCTGTTGGTCTGTTGGATGGTAATTCAGCCCTGACTGTGTGACTCTGGATTTTCTACCTACAGTCGGGGCAATTCTGTCAAAATAGTGCTGTATGGTAACCCTGGTTGAACGAGACATAAGATCTTATGGTTAGCAGTAAAAGTAATCCCCGGTTAAAAAAAAAGTATATACTCACAACAGTACTACAAATTTCTCGGGGACTTTAGCTGTTCATGGTAATGCTCAGTATGTCTAGTAAACATAGAAGAATTGAAAGAAGACAGTGGGGCAGTATTATTGTGGGGCAGTCCTAAATTGGGGGGGGGTTTGCATTGGTAAACTCTAGTTGTCTATTAAGGTTCCCGTACATGGTTCAGTGGTGCACCTAGTGGTTACAAACATTACATATTCCCCACTGAATTAGAATGGGTTGATGTACCACCTTGCCCCATCAATCTTAAGCTGATTTTAGCTAAACACTTGCCCAAGAAGCAATACATAGCTATACTGGTAAATGGAGATTTGCTGCTAATCTATTTCTTTGATAAGCTGCTTGAAATTGATCAGGAACCTACATTGAATATCTGAATGGGAATTGAATTAATTAAAAAAACACATCTGTGGGAAACCTTGGACTCCACAACATAAGTAAGTAAAAGGTGTACATTTCCAGAGGTAAATATTCACAATAAAATATAATTTTGCAATGGTTAATTTTACAATAATTGGAATTCAGTGCATTGTTATATATGGGTTATTTTTCTCAAAAATATAAGACAAAAAATGCAGAAAGGTGCAGTATGGCCCACTGTTTACCAAAACAGTGCAAAACCTAAGTAATAATACAGTTATGGGTTACTGTGGCTTTTGCACTGATTGCGCAGAACAATTTAGCATGAAATTTAACATAATAATAAAAGAAGGTGTTGTGATAACAACCTACATATTGCAACAAAGTTCCAGATGTACTTCAGCACATGTCTGTTGGCTAATTAGCCAGACAGGTTTGTAGGTGCAAATCCTCTCAGCCCCCTACTTCCAGAGCTATACAATCCAAGCAAGGTATAAAGTAGAGGAGCACATTACTTCAGGTGATGAATTTGTTTATTCGTGCAAAAAAAACAAGACATACAACGTTTCGAGACTCAAGGTCCCTTCCTCAGGTATAACTGGTAACCAGAGCCAAACAAATATTTATACCCGTAAGCCCCCCCTACATACCATGCAGCCTAGTGATTGACAATCACTTGTTTTTTGCACGAATTAACAAATTCATCACTTGAAGTAGTGTAATAATCTACTTTATACCTTGCTTTGATTAACAACCTACATACCATGCTTCTGCTATGCAGTAAAAGTTGAACTGCTTATTGCATTGCGGGTGCATAGAAGGTAAAGAGAGCTCTATATTGCATCACCCTGATAACCCGCCAAATGTCCCAGTATGGCCCAGAGGGAACTGATCTAAAAGGATGAGCTTTGTCCCACAGGAGCAGGGCTTGGTTGGTGGTCCATGGCATAGCTGGAGCATCCATGTGCATGTCCAGGCAAGTGTCTTTGTTGGGGGTCCTGCAGCTGATCCCACATTTGTTTGTTATTCAAATATGATTGGTTAATGTGTAATCATATGATTGCAAGCATTGAAATATTAACCAATCACAACTGGGTTTGGTCCTTCAGCAAACCTATATAAAGAGGTGCAAACCCCACGGAGCTCAGAAGTCCTCCCAGTGATGGCAGAAGAAAGGAGCAAGAAGACATCAGCAACACGAGCGACGTTAATGTCGCCAACGCAGTGGTGTCATTAGCGGCATCAGTGATGTCTCCCGGTGTTGGCGATATCAGTGGAGTTGGTGTCACTGGCTGGGAAGAAAGAAGACACGCCCAAAGGACTCATCTAAGAGCCAATGGGGATCCTGGTTTTGAGCTGCAGGATGCCCAAAAAAGGCACTTGTCAGTGCCACTATGGTACTTCTAAGTGCCACAAAGGCACTTCTAAATGCCGGAGAGGGGGGTCCCATTTCGAGCTGTGGGACCCCTTATGCCCCAAAAGACACATCTAAGGCCCATAGTGGTCCTTCTAAGGACCCTGGAGGGGGTCCCGTGGCTCAACCTGGGACCCCCTCCAGGGGAGCCGTGGGACCTTTGGCCGTTCGAGAATCCTCGACCGTTGGAGGGTTTCTGAACAGCCGGAAACCCTCGAACATTACAAAATCCTCGAAAATACTATGATTTTCAGAAATCGCAATTCCTGAAGATCCGTGGTTTGCAGATCTCCGAAATCCGATGCGGATCTGGGTTCTGTGAACCGGCCATCTCTAGTTAATCCCTTACATGTAAAAATATAGCAAGTTTTCCAGACTGGATTTCATCCATTTCATAAACAGAATATACAATCTACCTCCCTGTAATCCTGTAAGAGAGAACCTTAACAGCTATCATCAGACAAGGTTTGGACTAATAATGGGAGGTATTATCCAGTTCCAGCTCTGAGTAAACCTTGTGTCAGAGCAAAGAAATAGGTAGAAAGGCTAAAGACAAAAAGCACAAGAACAGCAAAATTCTAACAATTCAGCACATACTGTTCACCACAAAGGAATTAAAAGCAGCTACAGGCAAGACAGATGTACAACCAGACGGACTCACAAAATCCTCTTATAATAAGAAAAAATGTAAGTGCTGTCCGGAAATGCTGGGAATTGTAGTTTTACACCTTAAGGGCAGGAGTATAAATGTACTGTTTCGGTGATAAACCTTAAGTGCGGCATTTTGGTGATATCTCTTGAATGCGCTGTTTCAGCGATAACCCTCCTATGCATCGTTTTGGCGATATTCCTTGAATGTTCTGTTTTGGCAATATTCCTCGAATGTACTGTTTTGGCAATATTCCTTGAATGTACTGTTTCGGTGATATCCCTCAAATGTTCCATTTCAGCGATAACCCTCAAATCTATAGTTCAGTAACCCTCAAATGTATAGTTCAGTAACCCTCAAATGTATAGTCCGGTAACCCTCAAATGTATAGTTCGGTAACCCTCAAATGTATAGTCCGGTAACCCTCAAATTTATAGTCCGGTAACCCTCAAATGTATAGTCTGGTAACCCTCAAATGTATAGTCCGGTAACCCTCAAATTTATAGTTCGGTAACCCTCGAATGTATTGTTTGATTTTCGGAAACCCTCAAATGTATCATTTGGCAACCCTCGAATTGGGCATGCGGAAACCCGACAATTGCCCTATCGTGGGGGAAAGAAGTGTTTAAACAAGTTTTGGTGATATGTACATGTTCCCCAGACAATTTCCCAGGTGCCAGAGCCATTTAAAGTAAGTTACAATTGCTATTTTATTTTTAATTTACTAGAACATTTCTAACTTTTTTCTCCCATTGACTTTAATGGGTTTATAGTTTATAGTTTGGAAACGAACCAAACTTCAGGAAGTTTGGCCATCTCTAATTTTTTTAATTTGTCAGACTTCTCCAATGTTTGTAACTGTAAACATGATCTGGCCAGGAAACATTGTCAGAATGTCGACAGGTAAAACTTTTGCTCCACTCAACATTACAATCAATTAATCATTAATCTTGGATTGAATATCTAATCTGTGTAATATTAAAATAGTGTATGATCACAAATGTAAAAATGCTTCTAGATAACGCAATCCGAATCAGATACATCGCTGAATGCAATAGAGGTTTCTATTACCCTGGAGGTAACTGTTCTCCAATGTTGCACCCTTTTCCCCGATCAGTGCAATACAATCATTTCTTTAAGTCTGTTGACACAATGTTAGTTATGCTCTCTCTGCAACTCAGAAATATTTCATTTTTAGTTTCAGTTGTCAACGCCTGTAAATATTCTTCTGTCCATAAATAAGCTACACCTGCTTTGAATATTTTTTGTTTTGTTTTGGAATGTCTAAGTATAAATACCGTAGGTCTCTTTGCAATATATTTATGATATAAAGAAAATTTCAAGGAGATTCAATAAAACTTCTTATCGTTAAGAATGGTGCTAATTTAGCCCCAACCAATCAGATATTATTTAACATTTGAAAGCTAACATCTGATTGGTTGGGGCAAAATAAACTGCTCTGAGCCTGTAATCTGAATTTATCAGCTAGAATTAGATAATAAATCTCATCAAATATCTGGTCCCTTAATTATATTAAATATATTTCACTGTAAGAGGCTTTTGACTTGAGTTGTTTTGGATTGATGTTATTAAATACTCCCCACAGCTCATTACAAATGCAAAGTAGGTGTGAACTCAAGCTGTTTATTTTTATTGCTCATTAAATCATCCACTAGGTGATGTTAAATTTCTCACACCAGTTTTCTTCACAGTGGAAAATGACCAAATGATATGTAACATGTTACTGTACACAGAATAGGTAATGTCTTGGTGGCATGCAAAGGATTTTCAAGGGGGGGATTTCTAAATGGGTCACCACTGAACGAGCCCAGAAGGTGGTTCATGACCAAATACATTCATGTGTTCTATCATATATGAATCATACAATAATATTTTATATATTCTCTAATTGGCATGATTATTATCACAGTTAGCCAATACAGATATTCCCTTTACTTTTGTTATAAAATATATTCATTAAGGCTGGGTACATACATATAGATTTTTTGGGCCAACCAACAGACATTTCTGTGCATTGGTTGGTCGGGCCTAAAATCTGAGTTGATTTGGTGGCGGCGGTGAACACTGTCGGTTGCCTGTTTGCCTGGATCGGATAAACAGGCAATTTGACATGCCAGTAAATCATCGCCAATCGTGTGGTCCATAGGAGACATTTGCTGAGGCCAACTACTTTATAGCAGGGAATGGTTTGGTCAGAAAATTCGTCCTTTTCTACCCGACCTAACTTTTGTTTTATTGAGAAATCCACATTTGCTCTACATTACAATTAGTGTCTTTTAAAGTCAGAGCTGAGACACTGACGGTGGATCTGAAAGAATTTGCTGGATTTTGTCAGTATCAGTATCAGGCAAGACAGCTGATACAGTTGATACATGTTGATACAGATCTCTATGCTGCTGTCAATCACAGGAGAGACTGGATACATTATTGAAACATACAAATGCTGCTTCTCACTCACAGCTCAATTAACAATGTAACAATGTGTGTAACAGTCTATGTAACAGTCTATGTAACAATCTATGTAACAATCTATGTAACAGTCTATGTAACAGTCTATTTAACAGTCTATGTAACAGTCTATGTAACAATCTATGTAACAATCTATATAACAGTCTATGTAACAGTCTATGTAACAATCTATGTAACAATCTATGTAACAGTCTACGTAACAGTCTATTTAACAGTCTACGTAACAGTCTACGTAACAGTCTATGTAACAGTCTATGTAACAGTCTATGTAACAATCTATGTAACAGTCTGTGTAACAATCTATGTAACAGTCTATGTAACATTCTATGTAACAGTCTATGTAACAGTCTATGTAACAGTCAGTCTATGTAACAATCTATGTAACAGTCTATATGTTAGGAGTGGATAGTGTGATCTTGTCTGTTTATGTGATCTGTGTGTCCTCTGTCTTTCCTCTATTGCTGGCCAGCGAACCTCTTTTTCTATTTACTCTTTTTCCTACAGACAAGGTGACTAGACTTTCCTACCCCTATGATATGGTTGAATAAAACAAGTAGCCATAGAGCATTAAGAATACCTGTCTGCTGTTATGCTGTGTAAAGTAACAGGGTGCAATCTGATTGCATAGTCTGAGTGTAATTGGTTATTTGTAAAACCTGCAGCAGGAGTGTTTAAGATGTTTTATTACTTTATACCATATTCTGTTGTAACAGTCTTGATTGATCTTACAAACATTGTACAATTTCTTTTATACATGTGATGTACAGAAATGTTTATTTATAGACAAGAACTATCTGTATTTTGTTATTTATGTTATGTGTCTTTAAAAGCTAAGGGTGCTGGGAAATCGACCCCATCTGTAAAAGTTAGTGCAACTGATTATTCAGAGGGACTCCTGAAGTCAGAGTGATCAGTCTGACTGCAGTTTGAAACAAACCCTGTTGTGTTTGGGAGTTTACACACTGTCCATAGTGTGAATTGCTGTTTCTTTTCTTAGATTTTGCTTTTCCTATTAAACTGGACTTGCACCAAACGCCAACGACTGAGTGAAAGACAGCGTTTTGTTTTTGATACAAAACCCACGTCCTAACACTATGTAACAGTTAGTCTATGTAACAATCTATGTAACAGTCTATGTAGCAGTCTATGTAACAATCTATGTAACAGTCTATGTAACAGTCTATGTAACAATCTATGTAACAGTCTATGTAACAGTCTATGTAACAATCTATGTAACGGTTTATGTAACAGTCTATGTAACAATCTAAGTAACAAACTATGCAACAATCTATGGAGACCAGGAGAAGTAGAACAGTAGACTGCACTGAGCAGACAGAAAGGGGGATTCCAGGCACCAGGGACCCCCCCCAACACACCCCTGTCTCTAATATCTACTGATGGACCTTACTGCTCTCTGAATCAAATGTATCAGATCAGCTCCAGAACTGAACTGAATTGATCTGCTTAGTCTTCTCATTCTATGATAGAGTGTACTGACTGCATTGTATCTAAGCCCAGCGCAAAGGACTAGGTCCCACTTGCCTGATTCGGAGAGCGTTTTACAATCACGTTTCAGATTCGCAATTCCAATGCTATAGGGGTGTTCCCACTATGTGCATATCGCATGTGTTCCAATAACAGCAATTACTGGCAATACTTTTGGCTAGGTTTACAGCATCTTATGATCCTGGTCAGGTAAGTAGCACCGCTCTGTGCTTCTAACTTGAGTTTCTTGTGTCTTTTACACAACATATTCTTATATTGTGCATAAGATTGTCTGTTAATATGAAATATGATATCTATAATTTATATGAAAGTTTTTGAAATTCTATCCGGCTTTACTTTCACTAGTAATCTCATAAACAGCAACCAGATGTTCGTGATTCCCCCTTCCAAGATCCAACCCCTGCAGCCAACCTACTGTACTGTATGCGGGACCCCTCAAGCCCCAAAGGGCACTTGTCAGTGCTGCGAGGGCACTTCTAAGTGCTGGAGACAGGGTCCTGGTTTCGAGCTGTGGGACCCCTTAAGCCCCAAAAGGCACTTGTCAGTGCGGCTTTTTCCTTTTCTAGGGAGACCACCCCAAAATCAGGGAGGGGTGGGATACCAGCTTTCAGCTGCCGACATTGACATTATATACAGAATATACCTGCATTGCATGTCTCCTTCATTGAATTGTTCACTCCTCACCTACTCTAAGTTCTAATTGGATAATTGGGTGGAAGGAAGAAAGAGGCAGGGATGGGGATCTCATGGCTGCTAGTCACAGGGGTTACTGTTATAAAGTCTGCAGCAGCTTTTACCTGGCATTTTAGAACTGTTCTCCTCAGTACTATTAGCTGAGCTCATCCTCCCCCTCCTTCCTTCACCTTCAGTTCATTTGTAACATTGTATCCAAGTAGAGGGAGCTGAGTTCAGGCTCTCTACCCCTTACAATGTTACAAATTACAGCAGCAGAACAAGGAGAACAGATCTAACACAGCAAGAAAAACACTGGGCGCCCTGGTTTAACATAGACACCCTAGTTCTTTGCCTAAGTGGCCTGTGCCAAAAAAAAAGGCCTGACAATGAGGAATTTCAACAGGCTTATTTTAATCAGATCTTTGTGTTCTCCCTTTGGGATTTATGTTGAGGTGAAATATTTCCTTTAATACACCATGAAAAACTTCCAGTAAACAAATCAAGTAACAACTTTAACTGCAGAAGGAGATCCACTAGCTTTTGGATAGCAATCATGCATTAACCTGGAATAGTCCCTTTTGTGTCAGTATTCATAGATTGAAATGGGGATAACTGGCAAAAGGTACTGCTTTTATTTATCTTCTTTTTATCACGCAATATTTCATGATTGTTACGATGCTATAGTCTGGTAGAACAGAAAGTGATCATACTCTTCGCTGAGCACTGATTGACAGAGACCAAGTAATGTATTTCCTATGCAGGAGGCTTCTATATTGCGAATCCTTCCAGCATACTAAATAGAAACTGTATAGCAGGCTTTCCTTAAAACTCTAATGGGGCGATTTACCCAGAGGCGCTGGGCAATTACATGGAGTTAAAGTAACACCAACTGGTTCGCTACTGGTTAGCACGACTTTAACTCCATATTAGTACTGGAAGCGCGAGTTACGTAAAAGAAACCCGCACATGCGCCACTCACAACTAAATTCACGCTGTGAGTAAATCCCTTTTGGGATGTACCCATGTGCGAAAACAATATATTGAAGCGATAGTGGCTCTGGGTAAATCGCCCTGTAAGTCTTACTGAATATGTGTTAAAAAGTTAAATTTTTCAAAAAGAAAAGAGAATATGTTGAATAACTAGGTAGGCATGTATAATAGAAACGAATGCAGCAAAGTTAAAGTAAGTCGAAGGGGCAAATCGCTGTGGTACAAAATTAATCTTTTTTGAAAGTCTATACAAATACAAAGAAACCAACCATCTGGGTATTCGCTTTACGCGTTTCATGGGAGGTCCCGCTTTACGCGTTTCATGGGAGGTCCCATCAAGTTGTATGGATTAACACACCTGCTGTTTTAGCTCCCTTGTTTCCCAACAGGTACTTTCTTATATATATATATATATATATATATATATATATATAAACTAAGAATTTAAAAATAATGATATTTCCCACTGAACTTTCCTTTTAAAGACAGATTTTCTTCTTTTAATTTTAAAACCCCTTTTGTTGGGGTTTGCCATTAGGAAGCTTTGCTACTCCATGCTGGGCATGATTCCTCTTGTATAATAATGAGCACCCATTTTTAAGAGATTAATTTTAAGAGATTTAAGAGACAAATTCAGAGACAGAAAATATTGAATTTTCGTAAAATATCAAAATTCTGGGGTAATTATCGAACATCGAACGTGGAAGCTCGAAAGTAGCGTGAGTGTGAATGAAAAAATAAACTTTATTTTATGTTCTGGATATATAAATCAGAAGTTAACATTGCTATTTTAACCTTATTTTATCTGAACTTTTTGAACTATTTGTCCTCATTGACTTGGGTCAATTAATTAATGGGTCCATTAACGGTGCTAGAAGCCCAGTCCCCCCCATGGCAGAGTCCCCTCCCTCTGTGGCAGAGGTCCCCCCCCTTTGTCTCAGAGTCCCCCCTGTGGCAGAGTCCCTCCCTCTGTGGTAGAGTCCCCACACTTGTGGCAGAGTCACCCCTCTGTCTCAGAGTCCCCCCTGTGGCAGAGTCCCCCTGTGGCAGAGTCTCCCCTCTGTGGCAGAGTCCCCACCTGTGGCAGAGTCTTCTCTGTAACAGAGCCCCCCCTCTGTTGCAGAGTCCCCCCTCTGTGGCAGAGTACCCCCTATGGCAGAGTACCCCCCTGTGGCAGAGTCTCCCCCCATGGCAGAGTTCCCCCCTCTGTGACAGTCACCCCCTCTGTACCAAAGGAATCTACCTTATCTGCTGTTGGTCTCCATGCCTCCTTGTGTGTTTCTTATGTTTCTCCCTCTAGAGGTGAATCAATTGAAACTGCAGGGAATATCCCTCTAGAACTGCAGTGACACACACAAACGGGTGTGTAATCGGTGCAGCTTTAGGGTTTTATTATATAGGATACCTATTATTTCTATATCTACAATATATGCAGTATTGCAGTATGTGTGTACATGATATCATTTTATATATATATTATATAGAAGATTAATATTACACTTTGTTAGGTTTTTTAATTGTAATAGTCTAGGGAATGCTAAACATTTCATTTTTTTATTTTTATAGTTTGGAATTACTCTACATTAAAACTGTAAATAAAACTGGCTAATCTCCACCTAACGTTTACTGGCTGGTGCCCAGCTCATTTTTCATTTATGTTCTTAAAATAAGAAAATTGTTTTCTAGAATGGCCTTCTGGCTGTCCCTGCCATCTGTTACTCACAGTACTGGATAATGGAGATGCTTTAGACTGTGGGAAGGTGTTTCTAACTATCAGATCTATTGGAAAGTTAAAAACCAGCCAGGAAATAAATGTTTCTTGAACTAGGAGTTCTTAAAAGTGTAAGTGTGTGACTTTAAGTTGGAACCAAGAGATGCCTCAGTCCTAATAATTTGGTGTGGAGCACATATATTTTTGGCTGTTAAAGGCATGTCCATCTCTCTGACCTATATTTTGCACTTGTGCACCTATAATAAAGATAGGAGGAAGATCAGGGCATATTGTAAGAACCCAGGTCTTCCATTAATCATAGGGAGGTGGGAAAAACAATCTTACCTCCCTGTAAATAATTGATGTTGCTGCAAGCTACATAAATATACCAGTTTAGTGTCCCTTTAATTTACCAGCATTCGTAAAGTCAGATATGCATCATGCAGCCTGGCATCTACTTCGCCAGTTGTCGATATCTCCTCTTAAGGTTGCATGAGCTCACAAATGTGCAGAGGTGATGGCCAAGTCAGCAGCAGTCATTCATTGGTCAGGGCATCCTACCTGGGCAGGGAAGAAGGAACAGCATAGCATATAGGATGACTGCAGGCTGAAAATCTGATTTAGTAATTGCAGAGAAGTCATTATTGCCAAGTCAAGGTTTTTTGAAGGATGGATAAGGTAAGTATGAAATGTATATAAGTATGAATTTAGAAAGCCAGAGTTCTGTGAGTTTACTATATACTGTATATATATATATTAAAAAGACAGTGATTTCTTGTTTTCAGTAGCTGTTGTTGCTTTCTGCATTTGTACATAATGTTCCTCTTATGTTCCTCTCCCTCATTGGATTTATCCCGTTGACTGGTTTTTATCTTTTTCTTTCTGTTAGATCTCATGTCTCTCTTTGCCTGGAAGTCTGCCTGACTTTTCTTGTTGATAATTAATGGTTATGTCTCTCGCAGACTGAAGAAAGCATACATACTTCAACTCTACTCTCCTTAGAGACTCCTTAACTGGAAAGTGACTTCTTCATCTTTGGAATCCAGTGGGTTAATCCCTCACTTACACTCTACAAAGAGGTGCCGGTTCTCCAGACACCAGAAAGGGTTGTCAGGTTACAGAATATCTGGTGGGGGGATTAAAACTTTAATTATAAATCGCAAGAAATTTTTGTTAGAATAATGTTTCTGTGTCTGAAATATACATTGCAAGAAATTAGTTTATCAATGTTTGCCACGGGATTCATCAGTTATAGAGTTATTAAAGAGCTCCGCTAATGGCTTAAAGATTCCCCCCCCTTACTTTTTAATGAATTTATAGGCTGCATCACAGAACAGAACAAAGTGTTGTGACAAGCAAACTTCCATCTATCATTGTGCTTAGTTACGTGATATGTGTTAGATTGACGCATCTAGTGGGAAAACAGCACCATTTGTTCTGCAATGTAGGGTGGATCTTTAGTTGTTGACTTGACCACAGACCTTTGATCTTGGTTTATTATAGGGGCAATACTATTCATTTATAAACTGTCACCAAATAACCAAGATTTTGAATGTATGGAACAAGCAGGCAGTATGGACAAAAGATCAATTCCCCATGTTTATAATCTACAGTAGAGATGGCAGAAACTCTGATGTTTTGTTCTGTTTTCGGAATTTAATGTTCGATAACCATCAAAAATTTGTCCCAAAGTCGTGAAATCCAAACAATCCGCCCGGTTTCGGGGGGGAACAGTCAGATTTTGGAACAGAGGAGTTTTGTGTCGAATCTGGGTCTGAATCGGACCTGCATCTCATCTCTACTCTCCACTTAGGATCATGTCTTTATAATCAAGCACGGTTGAACCCATGATTCTCTCTTCTTACTGGCGGAGGCTGATGATAGATGCTACATTAAATCTCTCTCTGGTACTAGGAATAACATTATCTCAGTTACATCCCTAAAGGTAGGAACTGGCAGATGTTTTAACTTCCAGTTATAGAAATTCTGCAGTAGAATGCAGTATGGGCTCCATAGGCACCAGATGGATAAAATTAGTTTCAGGCACAATTATACCTCTCTCTTTTTCAAATGATACTTTCAATTGAACTCTATTCCTTACATTTGAAACTTATAGGTACCGTTCATCATGACTAAAGTGTGTTACAATACACAGTAGGCTGAGTGGAGTGTGGATTTCAGTGAACAAATTCTGTAAGGCAAAACTAATTTATGAAATTTATCACTACCATAAACTGAAACGAGGAGAGTGCAAACAATGCTCTGCTATTTTCTCCTGATACAGGTAGTAAGAATTTCTGTGCCATATGCTTGTTATAACTGATATGGACTAAATTCATTTGTATTACTACCTGTTTTAGGCTACCTGTTGAGGCCATACAATGCTGGATGGCAACGTGCAGGGAAGGCGTGCGCAATTGGAAGGTATGCTATTTGCAATTGTGATCGCATGTGCTCTGAAAACGGATCGCAGAGCATGCACTACTCCTCATTTCTACGCAGTATGCACATGAGAAACACGCTAGTGTGGCCTAGCCCTTAAACCTAAATGATCTACCTGATCACAGCAGACATGTTAAGCGCTTAATAAACACAACTTTTCAATGTATGAATAGGTTTTGTCTTATTTAGCAATCAGCCTAGTATGAAGCATTTCACAATTATTTAATCCATTCACATCAGGCTTTGCACAAAGAGCTTACAATCTAAGCACTTTTCCCACACACACAATCGGTACAGTATAGCTGGGTACACACTTGCACGATAGTTAGAAAATAAATAACAGACAGAATCTGCAAGAATCTGTCTGTTGTTTTCTAATGAGCACACTACACACAGTCCTGAGCCTTCACTCTATGTAAAGCATCTTGGTCCTGCCCAGGTGCTGTGGGCCACTCAGACCCCCCCTGTTTGAAAACAGCCTTTTCAGGCAGAGTGTGAACTCTTCCTGATAAGGTTGTTTTCACATAGTGGGAGAGAAAGGATGTAGATTCCCTTACCTATGTGGGGATCTTCACACAGTAGGGAGGGATGAGGGACTTCCTGTGTCCCTTACACACTGAAGTCTGTGCTCGCCGGCTGCGAGGTGGAGGAGCAGCCTTAGGAATGTCACATGTCAGCCTCCTACCCATTAACTTTCTGGTCAGTAATTTCTTTATATCTTGGGATGTGGAGCACATAGAGAAGTGGTTGATGGCTCGTTTGAAGGTAGGAAACTGGACTTTCATTTAAATTCAACTTTTTTGGAGACCACAGTTCCCCTTTAAGCTGGAGGACACACTGAACCAGATCACAAGGCGTGTGAAAATGTGCTCATTACCGTCCATTTGCAATGTGATTTGCGTAATATTCCGAAATTGGAGAGCATCTGATTTGCAAATTGTGATTAAATAATGCTAGTGTGGCCTAGCCCCTTATAAAGTGCAGTTGTTTAATGCTCATGTACTTATCATGTTATTACTTGTTCTGTTAATATGTTATGTGGGTGGAATAAGAGAAAATAAAGGGCACAGGGGAATTGTTAAGCAAGAAGAGAAGCAATAAAGAACCCCACAATTCGACATCCCAGAATGCATTTCTTTTGGTCTGTTAAGATATAAGTAAATAAAGGTTTGCACTGGTGGTTTGTAGGTTTCTTGCTACTGGCACCGGCTTACAAGAAACTTGGGCAAAGCAAATTCTGCTGCTAACACACAAGTAGGCTGCTTACTAAAAGTATGCAGATAACATCTCCTGTGCTGAATTCAGGCGCTTTCAGCTCATTCATCCATTATTTGACTTTTAATCAGGAAGACTTTTTTTTTAATGCCAATTTAGGCAACAAAGAACTAATCACAGTGAATACTGATGAACTCTTTCAGTCTATCACATCACTACAGGTCTGTCGATCTTATTCTCCCCTCATCACCATAAATCCTTCCATATACATCACCTGTATTACAGAAACCTGAATAACTTAATTCAAGGTCAGTGGCCGTATTCCCTCGGCTACTATTTCATGAAAGGTTGAAATGACATTTTGTGAGTTCTTCACAATGAGATTTAACGTTGCTGTGAGAAGTACATCCAGTAGCATGCCATTAAAATATAAAATTGAACATAAAATAAGAACCCATCATAAAATGTTTTTAGAACCATCTATTAGATTCTCTAATGTCCACACATTCACTTACTTTGTTCTGCGTTCTGCTTTGCTTGCAATAGCAAAGTTGCTGGACAGAACAATAAGATGAAGCTACTTGACTTGCACATGACAGTTGGTACAATTCGGTGCGTCTTTCAGTCTCATTTACAATCCCTGCTTGCTTTTGGTCTTGCTTGAGACAATACACGAGCTGCTTCAAGCCCAGTCTGCTGATTCTAAATTTGTGCGGCGTGGTAAGTGCATAGGGTAGCCCCTTTGTGTCACAGGAGGTGAAACATTTAAAAAAAATGCATGCTCAGGTTAGTGGACTGTGCATGTGCATTACTGAGGGAAGGGGTCATTTTATTAATCAGATAGATTAAGCGTCTCTCTTTCTAATTACCAGTTTAATTAACCTTGGCAAGCAGTGCTATCAGCCAGTCAGGAAGAAACATTACATTTCCATTTTTAAAAGAGAAGAAGTCTTGTGTTTAAGGAGAGTGATCAGACCTGTGTATTGAACTGAACAGAAGGGGTTAAGAATGAGATGGAACAATCTGAATAGACAGGAACCGCCTGCCCACCTTGTTTAGATGTGTCAGGATGTGCAGAGATAATTGTGCCTGTTATTTTCTCTTTCCTCTGTGCTCATGGTAAACTATGTAGGAATAAACTGCTGTTGTATTAATAAATGATAGGCAGTACTTTGTTATCATTTATGTTAGTTGATGGTTTCTAAGCATACTTAAAAGTCTGTGTGTGGGGGGCTGTCAATGATAAGAAACTAAGTAGTATACAGCATATATATATATATATATATATTAATTTAGATAGTGAAACTTTCATTTATAGCAAAACCTGCAGAAAGAGTACATGTATTTTAAAGGGAATAATGCTCCTTAGAAAAGAAATTATTAGTGGGGTACGCAAATTAGTGAACTTCAATATAGGTAGCCACCTTGCTCTGCAATCCCTTTACGGAGTGCATGAGTTCATGATTGTTTCAAGGATCCCTGTGCAAATAGAGCAAAAGCTTTTTGCACACGTCGCCGTCTGTCATAGCGCTACCTTAAATCATTTATAAAGATTGGTAACATTGGTATAGACCCATGGGCTGTTTCCTAGATTCTCAATTTATGACAGGTAGTAGATCCATAGTGAGAATCACTGGTAGTGTATCCACTTTAAAAATCACAGGCATTGGATCCATTATGAGAGTCACAGGTAGTAGATCCATTGTAACAGTGACAGGCAGTGAATCCATTATGAGAGTCATAGGTAGTAGGTCCATTATCACAGTGACAGGTATTGGATCCATTGTGAGAGTCATAGGTAGTAGATCCATTGTAAGACTCACAGGCAGTGAGTGATTATGTGAGTCACAGATAGTGGATCCATTGTAACACTGACAGGCAGTGAATCCATTGTGAGAGTCATAGGAAATAGATCCATTGTAACAGTGACAGGCAGTGAATCCATTGTGTGAGTCATAGGTAGTAGATCCATTGTCACAGTGACAGGCAGTGAATCCATTGTGAGAGTCATAGGTAGTAGATCCATTGTCACTGTGACAGGTATTGGATCCATTGTAAAGGCTCGCACACACACTCAATTTCTGAGCAAGGAACGACCCCCGAACAGCCGTTTCGGCCAAGAATCGACCGTGTGTATGCTTTCAGTCGGGGGTCATTCCTCGCTCGGCAATTGAGGGTGAGTACGAGCCTTAAGAGTCACAGGTAGTTGATCCATTGTAAGAATCACAGGCAGTGAGTGATTATGAGAGTCACAGGCAGTAGATACATTGTAACAATCACAGGCAGTGGATCCATTGTAAAGCTGTCAATACACATGCAGCTTCTGTCGCAAATTCACTTTAAAGTCCATTTGAATCTGACCGTAATTTTTAATTAAAACTTAAAAATAAGTGCAAAACCCACGCTACTCAATGTACTATCAGGTTAGTGAGGGTTTTGTACTCATTTTGTATTGCCTGCGCCATTGACAAAGATTTTTGCAAATAGCTCAGGGCAAGTGATACAATTAATACTTTTTTGTGGCTTTAATGTCGTGGAAAAGTTAGCAATGTACCGCTCTCATTTACACGATGTAATAACGGAAGCAAACTGGTTAATTTATCGCAGGTAAGTTGCAATAGGGAAATCTATCTTCCCATAGAATCTCTATTGTAATAGTCACAGGTAGTGGATCTCAGACTGTCTCAGGAGAGATCTTCCATGTCACAGATATATTTTACAGATATATTGATGTTCTACGAAAGCTGCAAATGCCAAGTTGTCAACCCAGTTTTTCTCTATAGGGGTAGTTATTTATGGAAATGCAGCTGTAATACTTGTCAGATGTGTGTGTTTTCTTTATTTTCTTTATTTATTCTTATGGGGAATGAACATACAAGCTTATACATGTGAAGCATTCAGAAAATCATAGCAAGCCCTGTGCAAGCATTTCCTCCTACCATTCCTGGAAAATGTCATACAATATCTGTTTAGGAAATACGTTAAGACCACAAAGCTTTCTATTTTATTTGCCTTGGGAAGATCAGATGCAGTGTTAAAACCACTAAAATTTGCAGCCCAATTTAGTGGAGATTAGCTGCATAAACTGCCCTTAAATTGCCACACATTGTGCACCCCTCAGTTTTCCCACAGGCACCAGTGGTCTAGAGGGCAGGTGGAATTCTAACAGGGGGTCCATTGACCTTTTATTGCATTCCTGACACCCCTGACCTTAGGAAAATCGGATATAAGATTTAAAGGATAATGAACCCTCACAATGTAATATAAGGATACTATGTAACAGAGGAGCTCCCTGACATTTCAAAAGAATAAGCCCTAGTGCATTTACACATGTCGGTGAATATCTTAATAATCTACCCCTGCTATGGACCCTAATGGTCCGAACAGTCCAATAATATCCTTATAATTAGTACAATACTCAGCCTGCGGCCTCATGCTTTTATATGGTCACAGAACTCCTCGGTGACTTATAATGTCCTTATAATTTACAGTAGTATAGTATAGTATAGTATAGTATTTGAGGTTGAATAAAGACATACGTCCATCCAGTTCAACCCATCTAGCAATATCCTCATTTCCTGCCTAACTGTTGATCCAGAGGAAGGCAAAAAAAAACACCAAATTTATGAAGGAGGGAAAAATTCCTTCCTGACTCCAAGTGGCAATCAGAAATTTCACTGCATCAACTCTACTTTATGTATTAATACCAGTAACTTGTAACATTCCTTGTTTGCAGAAACTCATCCAGCTTTTTTTTTTAAACTGACCAATGAACCTGCCATAACAACGTCCACTGGAAGACAGTTCCATAGCTTTACCGTTCTCACAGTGAAAAACCCTTTCCGAGCTTGAAGCCTAAACCTTTTTTCTTCAAGTCTTAAGGGATGTAATCATGTCCT
The DNA here is from genome assembly GCA_019447015.1 of Hymenochirus boettgeri. Lineage (NCBI taxonomy): Eukaryota > Metazoa > Chordata > Amphibia > Anura > Pipidae > Hymenochirus > Hymenochirus boettgeri. The sequence continues at coordinate 87,626,422 of CM033471.1, forward strand.
TTGACATGTTCTATTGGTGAACAATGCTCCAGATAGTTTATTGTATGGCCCATTAATGTATTTATACACAGTAATCATATCCCCACGCAAGCGCCTTTTCTCCAGTGTACATAATTGAAACTTTTCCAGTCTTTCTTCATATTAAAGCTCCCCCAATCCCCTTATTAATTTAGTTGCCCTTCTCTGAACCCTTTCCATTTCAGAGATGTCCTTTTTGAACACAGGATTCCAAAATTGCACTGCATATTCCAAATGAGGCCTTACCAATGCTTTGTAGAGAGGGAGAATTACATTTTCCTCCCTTGAATCCATACCTCTCTTTATACAAGACAATACCATGCTGGCTCTGGCTGTTGCCGCCTGGCACTGCTTGCTACCTTTAAGTTTGTTATCCACCAAAACTCCAAGATCCCTTTCCAACAGGGATTCACTTAACACAGAGCCATTTATAGTATAAGTAGCACAAGGATTTTTTTTTCCAAAATGCATGACCTTACATTTATCAACATTGAATTTCATCTGCCACTTAGCAGCCCAATGTGACAATCTATCTAGATCCCCTTGCAACGATTGCACATCCTCTGAAGTTTTAAATGGTCGACAAAGTTTTGTGTCGTCAGCAAACACAGAAACCTTGCTAACAATACCCACTTCCAATTCATTAATAAATAGATTAAATAGAAGCGGCCCCAGCACAGAACCCTTTGGCACCCCACTTAGCACTTTAGTCCATAATGATGAAGCCCCATTAACAACTACTCTCTGCATCCTATTCATTAACCAATTTTATATCCATGTACAAATGTGACTCCCCAGACCAACAGACCTCAGCTTATACATTAGTCGCCTATGGGGGACTGTATCAAAAGCCTTTGCAAAATCCAAGTAAACTACATCTACTGCTATACCAGAGTCTAAATTTCTACTTACTTCCTCATAAAAGCCAAGCAAGTTAGTTTGACAAGATCTATTCCTCCTAAATCCATGCTGGTTACTACTTATAATGTCAGTCCTTGAAACATAATCTACATGTTCCCTTATTAAACTTTCCAGGATCTTCCCCACCACTGAAGTTAAACTTACAGGCCTGTAATTACCCGGTTATGAACGACTACCCTTTTTGAATATTCGAATAACATCAGCCTTTTTCCAATCCAGAGGTACACCGCCGGACATGAGGGAATCAGCAAAAATAAGAAACAATGGCCTAGATAAAACTGAACTTAGCTCCTTAAGTACCCGAGGATGTATTTTATCCGGTCCAGGAGATTTATTAATATTAACCTTATTTAGTTCTTTCTGTACTATATTCTCGGTTAACCAAAGTGCACTTGAATCTTTTATACCATTATTGCTACTATACTCTATGATATCTGTTCTTGGATCTTCTATAGTGTATACAGAGGGAAAAAAAATATTCAAGACATTCGCTTTATCGCCATCCTCCGTAACTAACTTACCCCATTAATTAATGGTGCCACATTCTCAGTCCTTATCTTCTTACTATTAATATACTTAAAAAAAATTTAGGGGGTACATTATTCACTATATAATACCTCCCAGGCAGAGAAATATAGTACATTTCTTATCTTACTTGCTGCATCCACAAGGTGAATTAAAATTATTGCTTTGGGTCCCAGAGCATCTTCCATAGAAAACATGTGCAAGGGGGTCCCTCTTGCAGCACCAATGCTTGACAGCTAAAGCCAGCCCTTAAGACATTAGATATATTTGACGTTCATTTGTGGAATCTACCTAATGTGTATTTTCGGAGCAGTGGTTGTTACCTTCCGACGTTCCTGCCTGGCCCATTCATTTTGCAGTCGTGAGCAGAATACAAAAAAGAACAGGTCAGGTATGTGTTTGGCTTAGATGGAAGAGACAGGGAAATAGAAGTGCACAGTTGGTAATGTACGTCAAATATTTAATAGTTACCAAGGATGGTGACATTGCTTGAGGGACGTATAGCACATATGTTTATAGCTGGGGGCGTGGTCACACCATTTATGGGCTTGGTTCAATTTTTTGTGACGTGGTTGTATTTTTTGGGGCGTGGCAGTTTTATTTGAGGGCGTAGCCCTGACGTTTGGGAGCATGGGCATAACTATGACATTTTGATGTATGCCCGTGATGTTTGGTGACATGGCTGTGCCTTTGGGGGCGTGGTCATGATGTCTTGGGTCATTTTCCATTGCTACAGCACATTCCAGGAGGCTCTGCTTTAAAGTTCTTAGCATGACAATAACCACAGATGTGATTTATATCACCAACAGCAACACATTTGCAGGGCTTATTTTTCAAATCTTCTAGGAGTAAATTGTAATGTCTTACAGACCTTAAGGGAAATATCTCATGTTGTAGAAGCTGAGTGTGACGCTGTTGTTCTGTGTGTGCAGCTCTCTGAGTTGTGTAGCCACACATTACGCTGTTGTTGTGCCACTGAAGTGGACTCTGTGTCTGTGTTGTCAAAGTCGGGCAGTGCAGGGAGCCCAGGCTGAATTGGGGCATCAGACTGCAAGCTTTTTGTTGTTCAAATTGGGCTTCTTGGGCATCGCCCCTTTCAGAGAGTGTCAGTGTAATGTGTGGCTGTGAGGTGAGCACATACATACATACATACATACATACATACATACTCACAAGATTCTACTTTATGTAGTAGATAGATGAGCACCCTAAAAACTCCAAGAGTTGGGCTGAGACAAATTAAAAATGTCTTCTAAACATTTCTGATTTTCAAATCAGGAAATTTACTCTAATGTTGGGTACACGTGGTTTGATATTTGGACCAGAACAATTGGCCGCCATGATATTACGGTCCATCAAGTCAAAATGTCGGCAGTAATTTTTGCCGAAAAGGGCCAATGTCATTTGAGCTTTTTTCTAAACTGAATGAATGTTCAACTGGTCATGTCAATTCCATCCAATCATGAGGTCTTCAATAGACTGTGTTGATATGATTGTGCTGAAGTATCAGCTGTGGCAATTTTTCTTCCAACAAGCAGACAACCAATCAGTTTTTGACCAGATGTCTGTCAGTCTGTTGAAATTAGATCATCTGTGCCAGTTAGTCCTAAGCTACCAAAGTTGGTAACACTAATAAAAGGTAGATCACTTCAGATCCTATACTTTAAAACAGGAAGCCAATAGCGGCCGCTGGCCACCCAAACAGGAATGTGTGTGGGGCAATTTATAGCTGATAACTGACAGATCCCATTGGAAGCATCTGCTATAAATATTTACTGTGTGTACCCAGCTTAATATTGGCCATAACCATTGCAATATTACCAGTCAATACCCAAAATAGGACAGTTATCACTCCATGTATGGTGTATGTAGATGTTTTCATTATTGAACTGGCTGAAGTTTAGAATGATCTATATTTTCGCCAAAGATGGGTCAATTTTTTTGATCTGTGTATGACCATTGACCACTACAGGTCTTGCACAGGAGCAATACAGACAATATACACCTTGTAGCATTTCTCATTTTTTATATAATGCATATACTGTACTACCATGTACTATGACTTATTTACTTACATTTATTTGTCTGAAATTTTGCTCTACCTTTCAAATTACTAGTTCACAAAGAGGTAGAAATAGATCCCCAAATGCCATATTGTATTTTGCCCCGTATTTAGTACTCGTGGTTTATTCTAGAGTGTGTCAAGCTACATTCCCATGGGCAACTTTGGTTGCAGAGACAGCACTTTATAACATACTGATCTGTAAAGAATTATGTCATAAGGAGTTACTCTGCAGATGACTGTCAAGATAATGTTCCATTGGGAGTCCATGACATACAGTAATTAGTAAAAATATAGATTTACAGCTTATTCAATAGAAACACCAAAAATGTTCCAATAGTGGAAACTGGTGCCAAACACAGGCATTATTTCTTACAGGAAGGATATAGTCTTAGAATAACAATGAACAGAAGAAGAAATAATCTAAAGCAATTCCAACATGTAGCTGGCAATTAACATAAAATAGTTAACTGTAGTTCTGCCTGGGTGTCCACAAAACGTGTAAAAACTTCGTTTTATGAAAGTAATTCCATAAATAGACAGTAGGTCAACTGAACGTGTATCATAGAAAATGTGCAAATTGAAATGAACAGTATTTCTTTCAATTTGTAGTATACATGAATTAGATTTACCCCATATCGCTCTTCTTTCTACTCTCATGGCATAATAAACATTTATTGAAATCATTGCCTTGACCTCGGTTATGTTCTAGGTAAAGAATGGAAGCTTTTCATTTATATGAAAACGTTTCTCTGGAATAATGGATATAATTCCCCTTTCCCTATACGTTGGAAGAAAAAGGAACACGTTTTTTTAATAGTTGGTGATTGTCTAATAACAAGCTTTAAATGGTTATTGTGAATGTTCTTAAAGTTCTGATATGATTCTAGTAGATAGGAAATTCCCTCTGTAAAGCTAGGCATACACATAGCTGACATTCACATTGTGCCTGTGTATGGATAGGTCTCAACTAACTACTGCCGTCAGCATTGGGATAGGCAAGATGGGAAAAGTTGTCTCTCTTTACTACAGGAGAGGGAGACGATAACATTGCACTGTGTGTGACTGTATTGAATGATGGTTCCCTATAAATATTAATATAAGGAAAGATCATTGCTATGCATTTGTGAATCATACAACTTCACAATCACATTCTGATGTGCATGGCCAGCTTAAGTCTAAAGCCTTGTTGACACTCATTAGATACTGTCAGCTGAAGAGGCTGACGAATGTTCAAAGAGTGACCACTTCAATCAACCATCTAATGTGGGACCTGTCTTGCTGGATCAATGAATGTCATTATTGGGAGTTCCCACACACATCAGATTGTCGTTCTAAGCCATCGGCCAAGTTACCCACGATGTTTTTTTTTCCCCAAATGTATACAAATGGATGCTTAAAGGAAACTCCAGAGCCAATGTTTCTCAGTTTAACAACAGTCCATTTTCTCTCCCTTGATACATGCCCCATAGCACAAAGGCAAGTGAATTGAATGGGCCTGGTACAGAAGTAAATGGTTACCTTGTGTTAAACACTTAAGTCCTTTTTTAGTCTAAATCTACAGTAATAAAGTGTACAGTGAACTGATTAGCAAAGGCTGAAACCTGTAGGGGTCTGTAGTCACAGTTTATACCAGCTGAAACTGGCAGGATGCTTACCAACCAATACTGCAAAAAAGGGAAACTGGTATTACAGCATAATCTGTTTTATTTTGTTTTATTTTACCTTTGGGGTCGGCAAGATCCAGTTTCTCCTCTGTGATCTGTAACAGCAGATCATGATCATTAGTAGTTAAAGGGTAGGTAAAGCTCAAATAACAAGCAAATAAATGGAAATCAGCGTAAACGAACAATACTGAACTTTTAGCAACAATTCATTCCAGTCAGTGAATAAACGTATCATGTAGAAATATATTATGACCCTAACAATAGACAACAGCACTCGCATTACTTTCCGTCTCTGGGTTCTTCTCTCTATCTTTTTGCCTAGTTTCATACCTGCTGGTGGTGGTGATTAGTTAGTTGCCTGTTGAAATAAAAGAAAAAAAAAACCTTCATTGCTGGAATAAATTTTGTAGATACATGTAGATTATATCTTTAAGCACATTGGCCAAGTAATCTGATTTTGCTTTAGAAAGTTAGATGAACCCCTCATCTCTATGAACAGCTCTCCAAATGCATTGGGTAATACTTGGAATTTGAGAGCCTCAGTGTATCAGCTTGCAATGTCTATATAGAGAATGCAAAAACAGTTAGGATTGTATCAGCTAAAATATTTCAGCTCTTCAATAAAAACATGTTGGGCAATGTGCCCCAGAGTGTGTACGAAGACTGAATAAGGCTTGGAGCTATATTAAACTGTCTTTGGCCCACAGCATTCAGACTAAGGACTCTCTGTGAATTATTTACTTGATATTTTAGAGTACGGATTGGAAGAAAGCCACAAAACAGGGCACAAGAATAAGATTTGATTTATCAGATCCAAAGATCCCGCTGATTTCTTTTGTCTTACACCTTTGTTTTTTTTCTCTAGTTTCAGCATCCAAAAGAATTACGTTTAATAACTCTACACGGCTCATCAGGATTCTTTTGTCAGCTACTAGATGACACAGAAGCAGAAGAAACCATCAGCTGGTAAAGCTTGATGACAGAATTCTTTTTTAGTGCAACAGTAATGCAGCAAGGGACTGTAAAACTGGATGGCGAGCAGCTAAGTCAGCATTTTTGACAAATTGTGTTTTTCAAGAATGAAGTTCAGTGCAGCCCTTTTCTATTAATAAAGTCACAGAACATTTCTCCCATTAAGTTTTTTAGACACACTACATGATGACATTTGATATGGGCAAAATAGAGGTCATTAAAGATTCATGGTTACAAATAGAATAACCATTGATAGGATCCATGTTTTCTGCCTTGAACTTGAAATCTCGTAATAGCCCATTGAGGTCCCAGGTAGTTTTCTGCTTTTCCTTCAAAAAACAGCATACATTTCATGGTGTGTAAATATTCTTTTCTATCTTCTCTTGCATAAATCTCAATCTCTTTCTGCATTTAATGCACCCCCTTCCCCCTTCACTGACAAACAGCAGCTGGGGTTGGACTGCCTATGGCTGCAGCAATCCTGTTTCCTCCCATCAGCATCACAGAAGCTGCCACTTTAACCAGCTGTTGCGTTTTCTCCAATCCGTTCAACCAGCTGTGATCCAGACCGTGTTTTTCCAGCCTGTGCCTGCACGTTCCTTTCTCTCGCACACTGGCTCATTCTTCTTTCACTGCTCTGCATTGCTGTGAAGCACACATAAACCAGCACTGAGGAGTGGAGAGTACAGAGAGCAGGGGACAGAGGACCAGACCAAGGAACTGTGTCTGCTATTTTTTGGCAAGTGGGATTCTGGTGATGTTTTAACATCCCAGTAAAAGAGCCCAGTGCTCATGATTGCAAAGTCAGGTGCTTATGGGGTTATTGCTTCAGTAACAGAGGACACATATGGATCTTTCTAAAAGAGAAGTGTATTGCCATGTACTGTATAATGGAGGGATACTCTAAAACCAGACGGGCTGCTAATTCACACTCTCACATTTACTGACACTCCAACTTCTATCCTGCAATGGGCTCATGGCTAGTGGACTCCAGTCTGGACACCAGGATGGGGACAGCTTGTTTCCTGCTGGTCAGTGGCTTCCTCAGCTTGCAGCTTCCTCCCTCTGGTGAGTTTCAATGCCCCTTGCCTCCCCTCATTTCCAAAGGGAAAGTTATGCTGTGCTATGGGCTAATGTTGTGCCAGACTGGAATTAACATTGTGTTCCTTGATTTGGATGCAAAGCATCCTTCATCCCATGTTTATAATGCACCTTTATTTCCTTCTGCTCTGTATTGGTGCTTTACCCTCTCACACCACGTCTCTCCCATAGGAAAAGCAAATAGATAAACACTATCAGGAGCCACATGCCGTGCTCGTGTCTCACATTGCAAACACAGTCTGTCACACACACTATACATCTGCGCTGATAGTAAGGCGCATGCAAATGTCTCCAACACGCTGGAGGTTAAAGGCTGTATGTTACCGAAAGTGGGTTATGGTATATAGACTATTTTGTATGTGTTAATCATATGTAGAAGATGGTTTCCGTTTCAATAAATAGACTTCTTGTCATATAGACAGACAGTCTTGTGTTTACAGTTCTTACGGATATATGCTGCAAAACACTGACCTGTTATATTCACTTGCACAAAGAAATTGTACTTTAGGGACGCCATTGAACTTAATATCTAGGGATCACAAGCAAACACCCATGTGAATCAGTGGAAGTTTTTCCTTGGTCTCTAAGTACAGTAAAGTGCTGTAAATCTGCTTTTTGAGTCAATAATTGGCCTGAGCCTTTTTTTCCCTGTTTGGCTGTATTGTCTATTGTGTATTGAGCAGGTTGCAATGTTATGAAAAGGGACCTATGTATTTATTTATCTGGACAGGGGTCAAGAAAGCAAAGATTCACAAAGGTTTAATAATTACTGGCAACTGCCCACATACTCATGGGAAATAATATGAAGAACTAAATGTAAACAGGGCCTGGCATTGCATTGACTCCTGGCACAGCTGCTACAGTACCAAGCAGGTCGATGTGACTACCAGCTGTCACTGAGGTGTCTACGTTCATTTATAAATTATTTAGAACATTAAGTAATGTTGGAATGCTGGGTCTGGTAATCAGTGGTTGATTTTGCAATACGGGGCACTTATATTTTAAGTCTAAATACACAGTACAATGATTTACAGCTTTAGAATCTCTAGACCTCAGGATTTCATGAAATTGATCCTGTTAACCCATATATCTGCCGAATCACATTACCTTTAAACTGCCATGAAATAGATTTTATCTCTATGATTTAAGTAACTTTGGTCCCTGGTGACAGTTGCAGCATAGAAGCTTTAACTGTTCATTCATTTTTCAAAGAGCACAGAGAGTAAGGTGGTGCTGGGCCAAGGTGTTTATTATTTTTCTTGTTTAGGTTAAGGTTACCCCAACTGATTGTGTGTAGGGGCAGCAAGTGAATTGTATCTCAGACCAACACTCTATTGTAGTAATATTCTTTTTTTTAAAAAAACCCATTGCATACCTGATCAGTTTCAGATCATTACCGCTGAATTATTTGGATTTTTTTTTTTTTGGAGGGGGGGGTCATGTGATGTGTGTACAAAACTGTTTGGGTTGTATATGCAGCAGCATTATTCATGTGTCTAGCAGATGTGTCATGTGAAGATGGCTGAATTTATTGTAAACTGTTAGCGCTTTTTGTTATCTTTAAGAGACTGGGTGATTAAAAAGCCTTTACTGAACATTCCCATGCAATTACTTGTGTTGTTTCATTTGTTGTTGAAGGATTCTGGGTATGATTACGTTACATGGCAGCACAACTGACATATAGAACGTTTATTCATTTACCTATAGGTAAATGCAGCTTTTCCTTTATTTTCTAGCATATTTCGAACATAAGGAATGAATTGTATGAAATTCCCTAAAAAATAATAAAAGCACATTTTACTTGATTAAGTGGAAAGGTTTTTTATTTTTGCTTTTTGCATCTCCAGTATTTCATTTAGAATGACTTGCATGTGTTATCATTGTATGAAATATGGATCATAGACGAGACAGTAGTGGAGGATATATTGAGCTTTGTTATATTTAGGCACAACGTGGTACATAGTACGGATAATGGTGTGGGTCTTTGTACCCACATAAAGGCACAGATGGACGCGTGTAAAAGCGAATGCCTTCGTGAGCAGTGTTAATGTCAGCTCGTTATACTATATATCACTTACTGGAACACAGCAGCTGTGAGTGTTTAAGGTGTTACTGTGATTGTACCTCAATGTTATAGGGGATTTTGGCGCATGTTTCATTTAAAAAGCAAATTTTATTTTTTGCTTTAAGTTTCTACGGTTCTGGATGCTAATTTATAAAAGTGACACTTTCCTCCCTTTAACAACAATAGGATGATGCCCAACATCTTGCACTGCTGCTTAAACTAGATGCCAGATGGGATGCTGGCATCAAGTGCTGAGCCTTCAATGATCACATATACCAGGCTTTACTCCAGCCACTCACAGTCACAGCCAAATGGCTGTGATCGGTGAAAAGGTGAAACCGTAGTTGTATGACTGATGGATCCAGGTGAATAGGTGAACCGTGAGAATGTAATAAATATTAATTGGTCTTGTCAAAGAATGACATATTGGCGGGTAGCTGCCATCAAAAAAATAAAAGCATTGGCATTAGAGTGAAAGTTCTATGCTTCACATAGGATTATGCGTCTCCTGGTTTATTACCATTTTTATTTTTGTCTTGGGGTCTGGCTTGGGAAACCTATGAGTTTTTTGACCTTATTAAAAATTTTTTTTAAAAAAAACAAGGACACTATCTATGTATCTGTCTGTCTGTCTGTCTGCGTCAAGTTGTCTATTACCAACTTTTTTTTTATCATTATATTATCTATATGTCTGTTTGTCTGTCTGTCTGTCTTTGTGTCTAGCAATCTATTATTTATTTGTCTGTCTGTCTTTCTATCTGCCTGTCTGTATTTCTATCTATCTATCTATCTATCTATCTATCTATCTATCTATCTATCTATCTATCTATCTATCTCTCTCTCTCTCTCTCTCTCTCTCTCTCTCTCTCTATCTATCTATCTATCTATGTAAATTGGCACACTAGACAATGTGTGTTTTGATGACTAGTAAACTGCAAGGGAAAGGCAAAGATAACCTACAGATCCAAACTGGAATGTTAATACAACACAACAGTCAGAAGGGACAAGGCATGCTGTGTTCCATCCTATAGGAAAGAGGATTGGATTGGCAAGATGCAGTTATTGAATTAAATTGAAACTGAGTTTTTCTGCATAGATAAGGATTTCTCCTATTCAGTTCACATAATGTTAGCTAATTTTAATAGATGAGACTTTTTACTCTATTGTATAAGTTATTCACGTAGGATAAACTCAGACTAGATTACTGGTGTAAAACTTGTATTGGTGTTTCTAATGTGTGCAGCTCCCCTGTTAGTCAATACTCATTACATCCCGTGGAAGTGGCTGGATAACATTCCAACAATTTTCTCATTATTCTTCATACACAAGCTTTAATGCTAAAACTCATACATTAAACATACTGTTCCATGCAAACTTCTGCACAATTCTAAATGTGTTGAAAAACGAATACTTTACACTGTGATCAGTTATATGTACTCGGGGGTGTAGTGAATTGTTCTTTGCCTCATATATATATAGTTTATACCAATGATAATGGTATAAACTAATAATAATGGTTTCCACATGAAGTCCTTTTTGTGGCAGGATGCAGTGAATGACATTAGGTAGGCTTCAACCAATTGGATCTGCTTTAATCTACTGAGTACACATTTCCCTAGCATAAAAGGCAGTACAGTAACTGCTATTTGCATAATATAGCGTTGTTGCCAGTAGGACATGTAATTAAACAATAACATGTGTAGTGCCAATGATAGTCACCTATAAGCTTTGGCAGGCACACTGTATGTAATAGATTCTAATATCTGTCCTGTTTAATTTGCCGGGGACCATGAGAAATCCTTGAAATGTACAATATTCCTCCTTAATAGATTATACATAAGGTTATCCAGCATTTTACACGCTTCCTTTAGCCAGATTCTGTCACTTACAGACATAGCTACAGACTTGGCAGGACCATCATCATGCATTGTTAAATCACAGTATCCTATATATTATTCATGGGTTGTATTATTTTAGATTGTAGTATTGTACTTCTTGCTCCAATACATTTACTATGTAATCTCACTGCACTCCTTACATTATGCTAAGGCCATTTACAGAAATGTTACACTCACTGTCCTGCCCCTTTCCTGTGACTATTTGTTCTGTGTGAATAGCAAAAGCTTCATCAGATTAGGCACCATGTTATAGGTCAGTGATGGTGAACCTTTTAGAGGCCGATTGCCCAAACTGCAACCCAAAACCCCACTTTTTATTGCATTGTGCCAACATGATCATTTAACCAGAATACAGAGTTTTTACTTTAGAAAAAACAACGCAAATAGACACAGACCAATACAGTAGATAGAATCGATTATAGATTACCTATTAACCTCTCATTACCACACAGGAGTTTGAGATCTAAAACAGTGACCCTTAACCCCTACACTATCAGACAGGAGTTTGAGATCCAAAACAGCAGAGCTGAATGTAATAGCATGTGACCTCTCTCTGCTACAGACAGCGGCTACACTTACTTTCTGGCTTAGTGGTAACAAACTCTGGTGAACTCTGCTGTGCATGAGCATCCACAGAGAGGGCTCTGAGTGCCCCCTCTGGCATGCGTGCCATAGGTTCGCCACCACTGCTATAAAGTAGGTGCAACCTCATGGATCTAGTCTATAAGTTTGAATATGACCCTAGCCCATCCACACCACACATAATAGTGGTGCCCTCCTTTGTAGAATTTATTGTAACTTCATGGAAAGTGATCTATTAACTCACTGTACGAAAAAACATGCTTATTTCATTTTTATTTTAGAAATCCTCTAATTTGTAAGATGTTTCATTCTACTGCTTAAAAAATGAACTGCGTTAATCATACTATGGCCACTTGTTTCGCAAAGACGGAGATTAACAAGTGTAAAATAATTTGTAAATGATCAATTTACTTTTTTTAAGCAATATACTGGCAGTATTGCCAGTATATGTATGTTAAGGTGTGCAGCAGTCAAAAGTATGACCTCATCACAAAGGGCATAGGCTATCTGGATGATTCATGCCTTTTGCCATACTACCAGTAATATTTAAACAAATGTATACATACTGTATTAACCCATAAGTTTACTAGCCATATCAGCTATTGACCAATGGTATTATTATTATTTCATCTTACATTTGCCATTTTTTATGTCAGGCTGCTGGCCATTTCAGTCCAAAATGAACAAGTATGATAATCACATTTTATGTGGAAAATGAATGGATGAAACAAAAGATTAATTTCATTATTCTAAAGAAAAAAAACTTCTACTGTAAAGCTTTATACACATGTACGTTTGTGCCAGTATAAGTGTGCGCCAAAAGAATATCTGCTTCAGCTGGCAATCTGATGTGTGTGGTTGCTCCCTTTATGCGACCTGCCACACGTGCGATTGTCATTAGTTGGTCATTTGTTGCATACTTTCACATGAAAAAAAACTTGCGTTTATACAGGCCTTAAGATTAGACAAATTCTATGGATGGATCTGTTTCAAGGCCCCCAATGTGAGACCTCTACACTCTCTAGGAGAAGGTGTGGGAAGATTTGAGTCTCTAGGAAAAAATAGCACACCATCACCCAACCACTTTTAAAGAGTAAATAACCTACCTGATTGTGTACATAGTTGCATTAGGCCAAGACTTTTGCCCACTCTGTTATATCCAGAAACCTGAAAAATTAAACACATGGGGGAATTTACAGAGGAGCAATGCAGCCATGCAGTGCTTTCTATCCTTAACGTCGCGCTAACCGATTTACGAACGGTTAGCGCAACGTTAAGTCTCGGTTTGCAGCAGCTGTACGAGTGCCAGAAGAGGAAATTGCGCAGCGGTCACTAAGCGATTTACCAGAGGCTGCGTGGGTCTTAGCGCGTAAGTATTTAATGCCAGCTATAGCTTTAAAAATAAAACATCAATAGGTTGGAATATATCTAAATGCAGACATACATTAAAACTCACTATTAACAGCTTATATATCCAGGTGTGGATTACCATGGGATTAAAACAATTAATTGTTCTACGTTAAAGTAATTTTGTTTTCCTGCAAACTCGCTGCCATTCTCTGCTGTATGCCATTGTTCTTTACAATTTCTTACTTGAATATGCTCTTTGGGATACTTTGCTTATTGTCAGCTACAGCTTTCTTCTTTATTTCTCTGGCAACAAGCTACATACTTATATATAACTACATATAATAGCAGTAAGTTCTCCAATAGTGCTGCTTATATAAAACCACAATTACATTATGCTAAATTGATGAATATGATCAAAATGCTATAATAAGATTCCCTTTAAGTCTACATTTCTCCAAGTATATTGTCTATTGTTTTAGGTCAAAGAAGCTTTAGGTTTTTCCCCTATTTGGCCTTATGGTCAGAGTTCAAATAGGAATTATAAGATCATGCAGGGTCAGTTTATACAGTATATATATATATAGTGTATATATGAAGTCCAACCTTTTCACTCTCCTTTTTAATCCTACCTAACAGTTGATCCAGAGGAAGGCAAAAAAAAAAAAAGCTAAAAAAGGGGGGAAATTAATAATAATACCAGTAATTCTCAATATTATTTAGTTTTAGAAACGTATCTAGCCCACATTTAAAGCTATTCATCTGCTAGAAGACAGTTCCACAGTTTCACCGTTCTCACTGTGAATAAACCTTTCCTAACCTGACTAACTTATTTCCTTCCAACCTTAAAGGATGTCCACGTGTCCTCTGATATGACCGATATATACATACACATGCAGTAATGGAGTACACACAGGATCAATTTTCAAAATGCTTTGCTATTTTCTTCTAAAACATTTTTTTACACAATGTTTTGACAAAGCTATATCCTCTTCATCAAATAGGAATTATACACTATATACAACAATTATACACAAATATATGTTGTGTATAATTGCCATTCGTAAACCTGATAAAGAGGACGTCTCTTATACCAAATTTAGATAGAGAAGATGAATAGAGTATAGTGTATATGTCACATATGAAGTATCACATATGACAGCTTCTTCAGCCACCAATAACAAACTTTTTCAATTTTATATTATCCACCAAGCATACCTGATCCCATGTAAACTAAAACATATCCACAGACAGTCAACAGCTCTAAGCCCAAAATGCCAAATTACCCGAAAAGCTGACATCTAGCATCTGGCATCTAATCTGGCACTGTGCAGATGTTCAGCAATTCTGGAAACAGATAACTGATTTTCTTACCAATCTATTGCAAAACACAGTATCACTAGAACCTGCCATATTCCTCTTTGGGCTAATTCCAGAAAATAGGCAGACACACCACCAAACAACCCTACTTCAATATACTATTTTCTATGCCAGAAAATGTGTAATACTTAAATGGATGGCACCCACTACACCTGATCTTAAGAGGTGGATATCATTAGTAAATAAAGATATGGCCTATTATAAACTTATATACACCCACAGAGGTTGGGGACCATGGCGATACAACCACAGGCTGATACTGCATAAACTCATTATTTGAAAGGTGCTAAACTTTGATATATAGATAGACAAATCAAAGACCAAAGTTTGGTTTAAGTTTTTCTTTGTTTATATATGTTTATAAATAAAACAACAAAGTTATGATTGTTATACAAAACAATATTTTACAATATTAACAGTAATTGATATCCACAGAACTTGACTTGTAGTAGCATTGATGGCATGCATTGTGAACCTAATTGTGATACTGTAACAATTGCTGTAATGTAGCCATGATACTCAATACTGTGGAAATATAAATAGAACGAGTTAAAAAAAAAAAGACAATGTGCTGAAAGAAGTATTAAAGCATTTTGAGAATTGATGATATGTGCTACATTCCTGTGTATTAGCACAGATTTGGGAGTAAAGATAGTCCCAATTTGGGGGTCATAGCTCGGTGCGCACATCATACGAATGTACAAACCTTAACAGGATTGGCAAGAGACTACTAGTAGGAGTGGTCTGTTTTTTCAACTTCCTGTAGCGGTTTAGGATAGGACATGTGCAAATAACTCAGTGGTCAGTGAACACAGCGTGCAATACAGGACAGAACCCCCATGTCAGAAAGGTACAGAATGGCTATTTAAAAGTAACATACGTCTGTCTCTCCCTACTTCACCATCTCTTACCCAACACATTCCAATGAAATGGTTGCTGGGAATGGTAATGGTGGTTTTCATAGTCAGGGGTTGGCTCACATTAAAATAGCTGATTCATTGTTGTAGTCGGCATGTACTGCAGGGCATTATGAAATTGAAAAAGATTTTCCAATGTCACAAATTAAGGGCTATGCCACACTAGTGCATTTTTGCTGCGTTTTGCAATCCTTTTGCGCTTTGCAATCTGCAATTACATTTATTTCTTAATGAAATTTGCACATGGAAGTGCATAATAAAGTGGACAGAAGTGGATACAATTAATATGACATGCAATTTTTCTTTTTACCTATAATTCCCTGCAAAACATAATGGCATGTAAAAGCAAATAGAAGTGGTAACGCACGGTGCTTTTTTGTGCATGGTAGTGTGCCCTCAGCGTACAAGCAAAAATTTGCCCAAAAGTTTTGCCAAAGAACCCAAGTGCGTGACCATCACTATGTCTATATAAACAATAAAAGTCAATAAACAGGTAAGAATGTTTAATAATACCTTGCCTAAGAATACCTAATTTATGAGGAAGTAAGGTAAAATTCTATATATTTTAGTTCGTGCTAAGGCCAATTACATTCAATCTCCCTATATACGGTATGCATTTACTTAAAAATGATAATACAAGAATATATATATAAAGCTCCATCCAAACAAGAGCACTCAGGAGGACTTCATATAAACAAACAAACGATTTATTACTGCTCAACGTGTTTCCGTCCTCAGGGCTGTCATCAGAAGTCATGATGACAGCCTTGTGGGTGGAAACACGTTGGGCAGTAATAAATAGTTTGTTTGTTTATATGAAGTCCTCCTGAGTGCTCTTATTTGGAAGGAGCTTTATATGTATATAAAGTAGCACCGAGTCACAGAGGGTGACTAAAAGTAGAGTGTGGTCTCTGTGACTTTATTGTTCCCGAAACGTTGATTTTTTTTAGCATGCAATAAATATATATACATAGTAGCGTGCCAATTATAAAAATAAATAAGTAGCTACTGTGGGGGACAGTGAGGATATGGTGTCTGTGGTTGGGGAGGTGGGATGGCAGGTAGAACAAGTGAGCATATGGTGTCTGAGGTGAGTTGGGGGGGAAGGTGTGTGTGGTGTTAGATTGGTATTAGACAAGCTATTGCAAAATTACTACTCCAAAAGGGTGCTGTACTGGGGTCAATTACAATAAATAATGCAGCCCCTATATATATATTATATTGTGAATATATAAATGGTGGAAAACTATAGAAATCTATGAGAAATACAACAAGGAAGTAAAACTGGCATCTCTCACTAAATGCAAATATTAAGAATGTTCTATACACACTTTAAACTGTGCACGCAACAATTTGTTATAATACATAAACTGCCCAAACATATTATTTTAGACTTGCTCCAGTAATCCCAGTTAAATGCAAGTTAAATATAGGAAAGTTGCCTAGTAAAATTTTAGCAAAAATTCTTCTGTCTTCCATATAAAAGCATAAACCATTTATTTTACTGGAAGCACAGCTTTTGGTTGGTTCCTATTGTACTGTGGGGTTGCTGCTTTATAGATAAAAAAAATAATATTGTATATTTCTAGTTAGACTTATATTTGACACAATCGTGTGACTATGTGTAAATCCAATAAACCATCTTTTGCTCAGAATTGAGAATTTGTTTTTTCACAATATTGTACTACGACTTTAATTTGATCCTATACACCCCATGTACATTGTCTCTCAGGCTCAAAACCTCTCTCCCTTATAATGCTGAAGCCAGCAAAATCACTTGAATTATTTCTGCCTGAACCACCCCTAAAACCAGGATATATCCTATAAAATTCTCCTAATCCTTTGAGCTTTCTATTTTATCTCTTTCCCTGCTGCACGTTTACTGATAGAAAAGCACTGAGTTATGAAGTAATTACGCTGTGCCACAGTATAGGGAAAGAGGTGATTGTAGACTGAAGTATGGCTAAGGGCTACGCAGGAATGCACAGTAAATACACCAGAGCAAACCTGTAATGGTAGTCATCTAGCAGGAATTATCATGTAAAACATTAATGTTTGGACTGGGGGGTTCTGTGCATTTTGTAAAGTGATAATGTCAAGCTTTTTTTTAATAATCATACATTTCACATTATGTTATTATGTTTCTAGATATATCATGTATACATATATACTGATGTAATATGTAATCTATATTTATGTGCATGTAATATACAGTTTTATACATATTAGGTAGGTAGAAACTAATCAGCCATAAAATGATCACCTCTGGGTAAAGAGCCATGGGGCAGCTAAAACGTTCAGAAATAAGATTGTGCGTGAAAGTGGGTGAAGAAAGATTAAAGGGCATGTCCACTCAAAAAGAAACGTTGTTGCAAACGGTAGATTGCCCCCCAACTCACGATATACACAAACTCCATTTTCTTGATATACAGAGTTTCCAAAGACACTCCTGAACTTGCTTATCTGACCCAGTCCCTGGCCCTTCTACGCTGTCTCTACTGCTGACAGCCGCTCCACATCCTGGTTAGTTAGTTAAAGTGCGACGTGATGTCACGCCCAATCGCCTGACAGTCACGACCAGGAAGTGAAGCGGCTGTCTGCACAGAAGTCCCCTGCTCCTGTTTTTGCTTGAAACAAGCTCGAAACAGGAGCAGGGAGTGGCACCTAGACAGTGAGGGACAGGGTCAGGTAAGCAAATTCAGGAGCTTCTTTGGAAACTCTGTAGATCACAAAAGTGGGGTTTGGGGGGTAATCTACAGTTTGCAACAAAGTTTATTTTTGGGTGGACATTTTTTTGAGGGGACCTTTAATGGATGGTTGCTTTGGACGATGATGGTATGGTTGAGGTGGCTCCGGTCGACAGCAGTGGGGATCTGTCCTGTCGAATCAACAAATGATCCCTATGTGACCCGTCACATGTGCGATTGTCTGGCAAATTGCCCGTATGCTGGTGAATCGACTGCCATCAGAAATGTATGTCTTAAGACTGTGTCATATTATCTAATCCAACAAATGACCTAATGTGGATCATATTGCTTATAATGTTTAAGGACAACTCTACTGTAAAAACTTACTTTTTAAAAACTAAAAGTACATTGGGCAGGGAGGTAGGATTGATTATTCCTACCTCTCAATATACTTTAATTTTGTTGAGGATCACCAGCAGCACATACAGTTTTCATCTTCCAGGTTAGTGCTGGACTTTCCTGTTTTAAAGATAATGCTGATGCTCAAAGGAAGCCTGGCAGAAGCAGTTCTCCTATGAACGCTATAATGATGCTCCTCATAGAAATGTGAGGGCAATTTATCTTACACTTTGCGCTACCTAATAGCAGGGAAATTAACATGAACTGTATGGAGGTGTAAATGCAGCACATGCAGTACAGCTTACCTTGCTGTGATCCGGAGGTCACGGTGTACTGAATCTTGTAAGGGTGTTCAGTACATTGTGAGATCTTTTTTTTATCTCTACGCCCTATCCCCCAAGCAGGAAACTTTTGAGGATTTTACACATATTTTAGATGGGGTTTCCAGAGAACAAATGTGGGGTGCGAGCGCAAGCGTTCCTAAATTTTTGGCCATGCCCACTTTTCAGATGCCACACCCACATTGTATTAGGCCTCATTCACACTAGGACGGATAAAAATGGATCAAAAACACACAGTCAGTTTTCTGGTACATTTTTGTCCATTTTCTTATCAGTTTCTGGACAGGAAGTGCAGTGCATTTTTTTAAACAGACCAGGGCAATCCGATGCATTAAAAAAGGTACCACAATGTGCGTTTAGGTCCGGAAACAGACAAAAATGTTTAGCGTGAAAAAGGCCTTACAGAGAGTACATATAGTTACACAAATAGTTATGTATTAAGGCCCAGAGAGCCTTGTCATCAAAAGGTTCCACATGCTCCAACACACACAGGCATTCTCACATAAACACTTCCAGATTTACACATACTTTGTGAAAGACAGGCACCCATGTACAGTCTATTATAGACAGGCATTATTACGAGGATTTCTAGTATTTTCGAAAATGCGGGAAAATACGGATTTTCGAAGAATCCTTGTATTTTCGAGGATTTTTTTATTTTAATGGGTCCTCTCGTGGATTTTCGAATTTTTTCGAAAATTCGCGGATCCTCGAGCGGACCGGATTTTGTGAAGTTCGGACATCTCTACTTATAGGCAGGCACTTATGTGCACTCACAGACAGGCACTAGTGTGCACTCTCTTACAGGCAGGCACTCATGTGCACTCTGTTACAGACAGGCACTATGTGCACTCTGTTACAGATAGGCATTTGTGCGCTCTCTTACAGACAGGCACTCAAACTCTATTATAGACAGGAAACTCAAACTTTATCACAGACAGACAGTCAATCTTTATCACAGACAGGCCACTTAAAAACTCTTTTACAGACAGACACTCAATCTCTTTCTATCACAGACAGGCAATTCAAACTTTATCACAGACAGACACTCAATCTTTATTACAGACAGGCAACTTAAAAAAACTCTTTTACAGACAGACACTAAATCTCTCTCTGTCACAGACAGGCACTCATGCACAGACACATACACAAGCACTCAAATTCTCTTTACCACAGACAGGCACTTGTGCACAGGCACTCAAGCGCTATTACAGACAGGCAGCACACACGCTATCACAGGCAGGCACTTATGCACAGGTAATCAAACATTCTATCACGGACATACACTCCTGCACAGACTAGCACTCAAATACTCTTTATCCCACACACTCACAGGCAGGCACTCATGCAGTTACAGACTGGTATTCACTCATACACAAACACACATAGACACAGACACACACTCACAAACAGTCACTGATGCACAGGTGGTTGAACACTCTCTCTCAAAGACAGACATTCCCACACTCACAAGTAGTGGTGTAACTAGGAATCACTGGGCCCCCTTGCAAAACTATGATGGGGCTCCTATCTGTGCCCCATCCACAGTGGTCTTATGGAAGGAGGTTGCTCCCCCTGCTCCCCTGTAGTTATGCCCCTGCAAGTAATTAATCATGCACAGGCACACACACTCACAGACTGGCATTCATACACTTTCTCATACAGTGGCATAGCTACAGACCAATAGGCACACAGACTACTGGTAAAATGCCTGGCGCACACTGATAAATTGGCAAGAAAACTGACACTGGTAAATGGTTGGCACACTGAAACTGGTAAAATGCCTCCAAACTGGCACTAGCAAAATAATTGGTGCACAGACATTAGTAAAATGGTTGGCAAAATTTGTAGTGGTAAATGTCACTTGACACAGACAATGCCAACTTGGTATACAGAAATTTGTAAAATGGTTGGCATTGGCATATAAGGTTTGCAGCTGGCACAAAGACACTGGTAAAAAAGCAGGGACATAAGGGCAGTGCTATGGTAAATTGTTGGCAGCTGGCACAAAGACACCTATCTTATGTGAAAATAAGGCAGAGCAGGTACTTACCAGAGTGCTGCTTGGTAATGACATCATTGGGGCCTTGGAGGGAAAGCAAAACACTCTCAGCCACTAGGTAACAGTCACTGTGGGGCCTGATGCACCAAGCACCCCCCTCCCCTACTCGCATTACCAACTCTGTAAGCAATATGGAGAAAATTTGGATGGTTTTGTTGCAGGGCTTCCCAGGTACATGGGCCTAGACCCAATTGCTGGTACCTACACCACTGCACTCACACACTCTTACAAGCATCCACTCATGCACACTCACAGCCAGGCACTATAAGAATATGGGGCCCACTGCAGTTGCTCCCCTGACAGTTGCTGAGCGCCCCTGAGCTGCTGGCTAACATGCTTTTTCTCTGTTAAAAATGTCAAGCTTACTTTCGGAGCCCTCTAGTGGTCATAGTCAGAAATTTCCATTGTCAAAGAAACCAAACGCATTTAGCGCTATTATCGGGCATTTGGCTGTGCAAATTGCATGGGTTTTCATTATCTATAGTGTGCCAACCTGCTAATCCAGCTTTAACCCATTTGTAAAACAGTATCATTAGTGATTCACATCTATACTGACTCCCTATTAGAGATGGGTGAAACTGCTAAAATCCGTTCCGCCTGTGGATTCGCGAATTTTCAGGAAAAAAAATAAAAATTCGAAAATCCGTGTGTTTTTAAATAGGATCCCTAGAACTCTAAAAGGCCAAACACTAAATTTGTCCCAAAAACTTATGGGGGGACTTTTGGGTCCCAAATTGTGTGAATACAGAAGTGGTTAACAACAAGTGCTAATCCTCCACACTAAAATTCAAACACAGAAAGCTCGAAAAGCAGGAAAAAAAGCTCTCTCCAACTCCTACACTGTCTGGTCTCCATTAAACTCACTGACAAAGTGGCACCTGCCTAACTGCCTTTTATACCCAGGGAGTTGGCACGGGTAAAAATAGCTTCCATTGGGTTCCCGTGGGTTCGGAAAATCCGGAAATCCGGTCCATCTCTAGTTAGTGTGCCAATCAGATTATTTCTGAAAGAATCTGATTGTATCCAATCAGAATTGGTTACCATCAGAGTCTTTCAGAAAGAATCTGATTGGTATGATTTATGGAAGAATCTGATTGTAATGAATTCTGACGGGAAAGAAATGTGATTGGTTAGTATACCAATCAGATTCTTTCTAAAAATTATGATTGTAACTAATCAGAATTGATTAGTTAAAACAGAATACTCATAACTGATCCTGAGCAGTTTTGACTATTTCTAATAACTTATCTGGAATCCATACCTGATCAGGCCTGTGTTGGTTGCAAAATAGGGATCTTACTCAATTTTAGGCAGTGGTCATGATTTTCAACCTTAAGACTTTGACCTTAATACAGGTAAAGGCAGACACCAACTCTAGAAACAGCAGCTTGATGTTAAGGTCTTAATGTTTAAATGCATTTCATCAGTTCCAGGTTCTGACCACTCAAAAAAAAAACTGTCTGGCCAGCAATACATGTCAAAGTGGATGCAATAAATACAAAACACCCATCTGCTTTATATATTAAACCATAGTAAACCCAGTTGTGTAAATCTTCTAAACACTACAAAAAAGAAATAAACGGAAAGGTCGACATTTCTAGAAAAGGAGGAACATGTAAATAGATTATCTTAATTCCTTAAAGGAGAACTAAATCCATTTTTTTATACTCCAGAATCTGAAAACAACCCCCCTAAAAACACCAATAAGCTATATAATATGACTTCAGTAAATTGTATTAAAATAAATGTAAGCCTGTTAAGAACTGAATTAAGTATCTGTGTGTATGTGCAGTGTCAGACCACACCTCCTGACCTCAGTCACATGCTTCCTTGCTTTATCTGTCCTGTAAAAGGATTGGCTAGAGATTATTAATGGGTGTGACCAACTGTAACAATTTCTGCCATAGCTAAGGACTGAGCATGGGCAGAACATAATGGTCGTTGACCAGACTGTGTGACATTAGAATGCTGTGATGTTAAGCAAAAACCATATATTATTTAGGTAAATTTCCCAGCACCCATATCAAAATGAGAGGTAAGACACTGATTACTGGCTTTATATCAAGGTGTTCTGCCTTCTGGTTCAGTGTTGTTCTGTGGCTTTAGTTGTCCTTTAACCTGGGGATTTTTAGATTTTTAAAAGGGGAACTGTGGTCCAAAAATGACTTTAGGTAAATTGACAGGAATTTTTGCAATTTATTTTCAATGTTTATTTTGCATAGTTTTGAAGATATTTTCATTTTTGTGTGTGATATGGCAGCAGCATCACCTGGTCCCCTGCACTTCCTGCTTTCTGCTCTGAAACCATGTTAGTCAATCTGCCCTGTGTCTCCTCCTCCCCTTTACAGCCCCATGTGGCCCCACCCACCTGTGGGTGCCCAAGCCCCACCCACTCACTGGTGCCTAAGCCCCACCCCAACACAGGTGCATAGCCCCGCCCACTCGCAGGTGCATAAGCTGTGGGCCACTCAGATCCCCCCTACAGGGCTGTAGATTCCCTTACTTACTCTGTCAGGACTTCACACAGCAGAGAGGAGGAGGGACTTCCTGTCTCCCTCACACACTGAGGGAGTCTGAGGCTGTGCTCACCGGCGGTACTGTGCAGGAGAAGCCTCAGGAATGTCAGCAATGCCTTCCACCCATTAACTTTCTGGTCAGTCATTTCTTTATATCTCTAGGAAAGTGGCCTTTCATTTAAACTTGTTTGGAGACCACAGTTCCCCTTTGAGCTTAAGAGTTCCATATCCCAGCATACCAATGAGGGGAGATGGCAGCTATTAGAATCTGGAAACTGACAAACTGTAATAGCAGATTGTTACATGTTTGGGTAACAATGACTAAAAACTGAATAGACTCTATAATCTTTCCTTTATCATCCTATACAAAATTGGCACATTCATTTATGCACGTCAGGTTTTAGTTTATGTAAATCTGCCATATCATGTTTTCTTCTATTTTTTTATTCATTTGTGCAGCACTGCTACCCACAGGTTACTTACTCTGTGAATACACGTGCCGGTAAAAGCGATACTCTAAATACCATTTGATGACTGTTACCATGTAAGACATTGTATATCAATGAGCAAACGACTTTAAAAGCCTCTGCGAAATACAGTCTAATATTGTAAAAGCTGTTCATCTATCCAGCGGTAATTTCTTTTTTAGCTTTCCTGCATAATAACAGCCTGACACCCTTTGAAATGAAAGTTATGTGTTCTTTTGAAGGACAGCCCCACAACCAGTGATTATTAATCTAATCATTTCCATTCCGAAAAAGCAAGGTGTTGCATTTTTTCCTGTTTCAAGCTAAAAGGACCTTTAGACAAATTGCTAAATTTTAACAGTGAGCAGAATAGATCACAACGCATTTCACACCGTACACAACCCAAACCCTGTTATCTATTTGTTTCCTTCTGTAAATTGCTGCTAAGCACAAGTTTCTCTAAATGTTTATGTGGGATTGCTTCTCCTCCTAATTGCTCCTGTATCCTCAGGGTTGAGAGGAGGTGATCAAAGGTGTGTTCTTCTCCTGGACCATATACCCTCCCTTGCTGCCTCAGTAGACTCCTTGTAAACAAGCTGCTTGATAACTGCTGGGCATACCAGTCCCTTACATCATGTCACAGGGCTCCCACCTTACCCAGCCCACAGATAATTAAATCAGTTTCATTTGCCAAGATGACAGGGTACAATCTAACACTTCTGTTTATGTATTTTTCTTAGTAATCAAACATCCCCTTTAACCTAGGACTCCTCCAAAATGGAAGACCCTAATAATACAAATACAAATCACTCTGTTTCCATAGTTTTAGCTGCATTTACCTTTCACATAAGCAAATAGTACACAGGCTAACTGGACACACTAGACATCACTGCATTGTATTGCTCCTGTTCTAATGGCAGAGTGGCCATAAAATACATAGCATTCACAGCTCCTGTTACTTTAAAGTTGCTAGCTAAATGGCTAGCAGTCACTGTTTCCACTAAGCTGCGTGCTTATACATGCGTACAATTCGGCAGGCTCCATCACATAGGTTAAAATATCGCACACACAAAACTGATGGAATATAGACACAATGGTATGTACTGCACAAAACCTAATTTTGTATCAACACAGATAATAAATATCTGGGAACTCAGCCAACAAAACCTTAGGGAACATTGCTATCAGCCAACCTTGCTCGCAAACTAAGAAACGTCTAGGCATCTTCCTCTCAAGGAACTGGGTTGCCCAATCAGTTCAACGCCTTTAAATAGTTATATGCACTTCTCCGTTACAGTATCCTTCACAGTATAATCTGGATATTTAAAATATAGCGTGGTTTTGCTTAAATACACTATAGAGAAACTGGAACAGTTACAAGTAATAGGTGTGTGTATTCCCACTAAGAGAGAGAGAGAGTACTAGAGGGAATACATTTAGCAACATAAACAACACCCAATGTGGTGTTTTTTAAAGAACAAATTGCTACAAATGACAATGAATGAATGTCAGGCTGCATTGAATATTCAGCCAATTGGGAATGGGAATCCCACCAGAATACCGCTTTAAGCAGTGACTGACCGAAAACCGCCAGTATTCATATTCTAGTAGGGATCTAGTTCCACCAAGATTATTAATGGTGTTCCAGTGGTATTTTATTATCAGTGGAAAATTATCAAAATTCTACTTAAATCCCTCTGCCTTGTAAGTGGATCTTAAGTTGTCTTAGAAAGCCCTTCTTTACTTTAACCTGAAAAAATCTCAAACATTAATAAATCATTTACCGTAATAACATAAAAAAAAACAATATAGAGCACTGAGAAGCCATTGTAGCGATAAAACACATTGCAATCTTCCACTCATACATTACATGCCATACATTACCTAGGTCGTTAGCAAAAGGTTAACCTTTCATATTTTTGTCATTGTGCTCCTTCATTCTCTTTTGGCCTATTGCAAAGGTTCTCCAAACTGCAAGTCATTAATCAAACCCAATCCAACTGAAAAGAAATCTGGGTTATAATAAAAAGCTAAACACTAGAAAGTAAGTAGAAGTAAAACAGTTACATAAGGGCACAGAAATCAGAGAAAACAAACATTGAATGGCAGGTCAAAAATGCATATAATTTATAGGGCATGTCCACCCCCCAGCTAAAATTTAACCCACAACTGGCACCACTGTGTAGTAAAAAAATCCTTACCTTACATCTATACTCCTTATGGTTCTCCTGCAGTGCTTGACCAAAGTCCAGGACACTGAAGAGTAGTGGTATCCTGATCCCTCCCTGGCTGCCCCTCACCTAGCGTAAAATGTTTTATATATAATGTATTGCTTCCCTTCTCACCCCACAACCGCTATATTATATACTTACAGCCCTTTGCTCCTGCAGCGTTCTCTATTGCCAGCAGGAGCGGCTGTAATTGCCTGCCTTTCATCCAATCACAGCCTTGGCTTCCAGTCTGGCCCCTGTTTGTAAGTTCCGCCAAACAGAGGGCCGGATCAGAGTGAGGGGCTGTAAATATAGTTCTGCTTCTTTTTTTAACAATCTAATATAGCGGTTGAGGGTGGGAAGGGATGCCCTACATTTTATTAAAAAATTATATAAAGGGTGGAGATACCCTTTAATTTACTGTATTAAAAACCATTCTTTGAAACTTAATGGTGTTTTAAAACTTAAGCTGGGTACACACATGAACGACAAGTAAGGGACTATTCCAACGTATCTGATGAAATTGCCTATTTCTCGGCAATGTGTTTGCCCTGCAAACTAGCATTCCCGATGCCGACAAACGTTCGTCGTCGGCGCCATGGATTTCTTGTTACATTTTGAACTTTTCCTCACCTGGTGTTGGCCCCCTGTACTAAAGTATAGAGAGTCAGCTGCTGTTGTGCCAAATAAGTCAGTCAAGAACATGCTCCCTATACCATACATACGATCGGGACTGTGTCTAGCCTAATCTTTGAAAAATGACAGACAGAATCTTTCTTACAGATTCTGGCTGTCATTTTTCAAATATTGGTACTGTGTGTACCCAGCTTAAAACGCACAGGAATTTTACAACTGATAGCTGTACTGTACCTCTTATTTCTGAGTGGGTCACATGCTCAGTGACTTATCTTAATTTGTCTTTTTCCCTTCCCTATTACTTCCAAAGCTGTCAAATAAATACTAAATGACTAGACTGTGACCTCTCTCTCTGTAAGCAAAACATCTGCAGTCAGAAAACCAATTGTTATTCACTAGGAAACAATAATCAAGAAATTCCTAAAAGAAGATCTAAGTTTTAACACCTGATCTGATCATAACTGCAATCCGATCGCGTGTTAAAAAGCACACACTAGTGGTGGACAGTTATCCTTGCCACACTGTGCTGCGATCTGCTAATCGGAGTGCATGCGACCCACATTGCGCAATTGCAGTGCATGGCATTGAGCGACATGCCCTATCGCACCGGAAACGTTTGCGTGCCTGGTGCGGTACACGCTACAGTGTGGCCTCATCCTTACAGAAGATTTCAATAAGTTGATACAAAATAACAACATGGTTGTTAACTACCAGTCAGTAATGTGACAATATCTGAAGACTCTCATAAAACACTTCAATGTTTAGCGTTGGGAAATACCAACACTACCACAGTAATGTTTTACAATATTACAATACCGTGCCTTTAGAAATAGGCCATATTTAGTTTATGGGATCATTTAGCGTTTACCTCTAGTTCACCTTTAAAATATAGACTTACCTTCCATAATATTTAACCTTCCATTTATGAACTGACATGAAGGATCTCACTTATGCACATGAATATTTTAGCATTTCTCTTGTAGGGTAGAGTGATTGGAAGTTTCAATTACAAGCTGTAATATCAAATAGGGGCAGCTTCATATCTGTAATATTTAGCATGAAATCCCAAAGGGGCCAAGGCAGAATCCATTCTCGGTAAATGTACCCATACTGGCATTATTAGAGACTAGTAAATGCCCTTTGGTTCTTTAATCATCCTATAAGCATTTCCAGGATTAGTATAATTAAGATTACAAATTGTATTAATTAGTTTGGCTATAGCTAAAGGGACGCTGTTATCCCATAATTACCCGTATAGTTCAATCTCCTTTCATTTATTTAAACAGAAGTGGAAATCGCTCTATGTTGTTTATAGCCTCACTAAGGAAAGATTTTCATACATGTATTTATTTGGGAATGTGATTGTTAGAGGATAAACCTCCCACCTGGAAATCTTAGTTAGTCTAACCTGATGTAAAATGTGGCGCACACATACATAAGAGAAACAAGTGCTTGGGGACAGACAATTGGACATGGTCATTGCAGCTCTGGGAAAGTCCAATTGGGTTTTAACTGTTATGGGACTTTAATTCCAGCAATTTTCTAGCATTAAAAACCACAACCATAATATTAAATTGCCCTAGGTATAGACCATGCTCAAAAACTAGTGCAATCACTGATGCAAATTTACCCCACAATGTTTCAGGGTTAACTCACCCCTTCGCATTTTAGGAAGGGACACTTACCCCTGAAACGCTGTGGGTTTTTTTTAAGTTACCCCTGAAATGCTTGTGGAGGGTCTCATTCATCTAGGTCATGGTATTGTGGTATTCAGTAAGATCAACTGGACTTTAAAGTTCTTGAAGATGTTTGGCTAGTCATCTAAATTCTCTCAACTTTCCAGGGTACTTATATTGCCAACAGATTCTTGTACAAGTCATTCTGAACTGAGAAAGCCAGTCGGATGACTAGCGAAATGTCTTCAAGAACTAAACTTTAAATCCAGTTGATCTAACTGAATGCAACAGATTTACCGCCAGTATCAGCGTGTTGAGTATGCTATAGATAGATAACTGAATTTGGTCCCTTTAGGACAAGTGACTGAGAACAGCACCTCATATTATACCTTACTTCTTCTGCCTTTTTTGATATATATATTCGTCTCTCGGTAAATTCCCCTAAATGTTTGGAGGAGAAAAATGTTCACATTTTCTGAAAGATTTATGGCCGGGCACAGTGGTAAGAGCTTGTGATGATTGTACAGCTAACGAAAAAGACACTGACACAGATGCCGCAAGCTGTACAATACTGGGAATTTATCTCTTTCAGATTTGACCAGAGCCAAAAAAACGTGTTGAGTCTCCAAAAGGGAGATCTAATCACAGTGATTGTGGCTCTGGATAAATCTCCCTGTTTGGAACTTGGCCTAGGGCTGGAGGTATGAAACCCCATAACAAGAGATGGACCTGGACCTGAACCTGGTTCCAAATCGAATTACATTACACGGATCTGCTAGAATTCGGAGTTTGCAGATTTACAAATGTTTCTGATTTTTCCAAACTTATTGAACAATTGAAAATTTTAAAATTTAAAAAAGTTAAAATTTTCGATATTTCTAGAAATCTCGTCAATACTACACAGAATGCCAAAACAGAAAAGCATGTAAAGTTTCCATTAGTGCACTGTGTTTTTTTTTAAAAGATTTTGCCCATTGTTACCTGTTCCCCAGACCATTTATCAGGTCTCTAAGGCACTGACAGTTAGTTTACCTCTGAGGAAGTGGCATTTCAGGCCACAAAACATGTAGGACAGAGCCTTGTGTTTCTCGCCAGTCTGTATAATATTGTTCCTTTGTTCTTAATGGTTTGAATAAAAGTGATGTTTTACTGTATGTCCTACTCCTGCTGCCTGCCTTGATGTTCTTTTTGTGGATTGGATGCTATTTATACCTTAATTTTAGGCGGAACTTTCGTACTTTTTAACTCCCAATGGCTGCAATGGGTACATTTTCGGATTTTCTGCTTTTTTCCCCGTAAATCAGAGAATCTGCAGAACGGATTTCAGGGAGTTTGCCCATCTCTACCTATGACTGATCAATATCTATAACACTCTACTATTACTATCAACGCACAATTGTACTCTAGACTAATAGACTTTAAGAAATGGGACCACAGTACGTCTGACTCCCACTGATTGATCTTTTATATTGTCTTTAAATTGAACTAACAATCAAACTTTATTAAAAAAAAAAAAAACATTATTCAGAACATAAAGTCATTTTTCGTGTGCGTTGTATTTTACTAGAGTTGAAAAAGAAATATTGCAAATAAGTAATTATTTTCTCTAGAGTCTGTAATATTTTACTGCTGAAATTTCCCATAATTACAGAATGAAAAACAATGTCCTCTGTTTTCAGTTAAATTAATAAGAGACCTGAAAATTGTTTTGTTCTCAGACAGAGATCTGAAGGTTTGGAAGTCAAACACAGGCCTAAATAACATCTGTGCAGTGCACATGCAACCAAGCCAAATATTATCATTAAAATTAGGAACTGTGCTCAAATGTGCTCAACAAACAATATAAATTGACTGAGATAGAGAGGAGGAACGTTTTGAGTCACTGTTAATTTTCTTGCATTCATAGCCCCTAAAATCCGTCAAAATTATCGTACAGTCAGATTTACATGTATGCATGTGAATAGGGATCAACAAAAGATACCGCTTGAATCCACTTCAAACCCAATGGAAGTGGAATTTTTTTACCTTTTTACTGCGATTTTTTTAATTTCGTTTTTTCATATGTTCAAACCATGATTATCAAATTGCACTGGATCCGTGGATTTCCAAAAGCGACAGCTCCAAATCAAAATCAGGTTCATTTCCGAAACCATTTCTAGATAGAATTCAATTACCTAAATTGCTGCAGTGTAGGTTTTAAAAGAATTATAACATTAATTAGCTTTTAGAAACAATCAGTGATAAATACAACATACTGTAACATAAATAAAAAGGTAACATAAATTCTTTGGAGAAGTTTTTTGGTCATCTCCTTATGTAACACTATGAGATGTTGCAAACAAGTGTCATGAGTAAGTTACACAGTGAATGGCATGGTAGACTGATACATCTATGGTATTGTTCATATATTGTTCACCTATTATTAGCATGTATTTTGTGTGACTTTACTGACTTCACACAGCATTATTTTGACTGCACAATTAAATTTAAAGGGCATCTCCACCCTAAACACCATAGTTTTACCTTTAAAAACTGCCCAGAGTAGGAAGAAGCAGGCACCAGAAGACACAAAGACAGCTCCTACTCTTCTCTTTTCTGAGATTTGAACAAGAACTGCAGGACATCCACAACGAGTAGTGGAGAAAGGTAAGGATTTGATTGTTTAACAATGCACAGTGGGGCCAGCAGTGGGTCAAATTTTAGATTTAGCAGTGGGCATGCCCTTTAACGGCACAGTTCAAGTGCATGTCTGATAAATTGATAAATGTCTGATAAATTTCCCATCTAAGGCAAAGTGCACATTCATCAGGTGCAAGAAAAAAGTGTATCGAATAAAGCACAGGTTGTTTTCTTTAAAATTGCAACAAAATTGATGTTCCTGTAAGAAATGTACAGATATCCATGAGACTTTTTCAGTATTTTTAGAGCTTTAAGCTCAATATTTTTGATTCACTTGATCACTTTGTTCAGATCTGCTAACATTTAATTCAGTTGTCCAATAAATAGACTGCTTATTAGTTACAAAGTTTGGAATGGCCATCAATCCTACCCATAGCCATGAAATTGTTCAAGAACAATGGTGCAAGGGGAAGTACAGTATCAGTCATTCTCATCATCATGAAACGATAAAGCCATGTATGGCTAGCCTTACTCACAGATACATGGGCCATTATATAAATTGCTAATTTGAAATTTTATAATAAAATAACAAAGAAACCTTCTAATCAATAAACAGCCCATGATATGTTAATGGTTCAGGGCAGTAAGTCATTGAATCTTGTTATTATGTGTGGCAGGCCTTAAAAGTGAGAGTGACATGTTGTGTGATATTCGATAGATTTAGATCACCTACAGTACATGTATAGGTAAATCATGTGAGATTAATAAAACTAATGGCTATATATGTTCATGGTAGACAAGGTAGATCTGTCTTCCAGCAGATGTGGTAATGGCAAGTTCATTGAATAGCTTCAAAAGTGGGCTAGATAAGTTTCTAAAACTAAATAATATTGAGAATTACTGGTATTAATACGTATACTGCAGTTCTGGTTGTTCCAGGGATACTGTTTGATTGCCGTTTGGAGTCAGGAAGGATTCCCACCCACCCCCCTTTTAGATGTTTTTGTTTTGTTTTGTTTTTTTGCCTTCCTCTGGATCAACTGTTAGGTAGGGTTAAAAATGACGTGGAAAAGGTTGGACTTGATGGACGCATGTCTTTATTCAACCTCAATTACTATGTAATATAATCAAAACCAAGAATAGGTGAGCATTATGGATGACAGACAGACAGACAGACAGACAGACAGACAGACAGACAGACAGATAGATAGATAGATAGATAGATAGATAGATAGATAGATAATGGATAATGAGATAGATAGATAGATAGATAGATAGATAGATAGATAGATAGATAGATAGATAGATAGATAGATAGATAGATAGATATGTAATAGCCAGAGCGCTAGAATGTTTTATGTGGGCAATATTCTGATGAACATTTCTTATATTGTAATTGCAGACATTATTGTTTGTGTGTGTCATGTTTGTCATTTTAATATCAACTCCTCCAGTTCTTGCACAGTCTGTATTAGGAAGAAGGGACAGCCACAAACAGCAAGGGAACAGCTTATGCCTCAGCACACATGGGAAGGGAGTAACTGTATTCTGGAAACATCCCTGATCTGGCAGGCAGTCCACAAGAGTGGGCTATTAGTACTGCTGTCATCATTAACCGTACATTGGTAATTTATATTTAAACAAGAAAACAGCCATTAACACAACAAGATCCCCACTAGTTGTTTGATGGGAGATGTCGGATGTTATTGTGTATTTAACAAAGGCATGTGAATGATGGATAGAAAGCGGAGGCTGTCAGGCTGGAACAGCAGTCATACAGAGCAGGGGGCGACAGCGTAACCCTCAGGGTATTATTATTTAAGGACAGATACCACTGGGTGACATAGCCATATGGGGAAAGTAAATGCACTAGCTGAAGGTGAAGCACAAGACAGATATCAAGGACATTTAACCCAACAAGAAAATGATACAGAGCTAAGGAACAGTACAATGGACAGACAGGAAGGATATTGGTTAAGAGGCACAGAAAATACCATTTAGTCCAAAAAGACTGATAGTGATATTGTATTAAAGGGACAGCAGTGATACAGGGGGCTAGTAATAAGCAAGACAAGATGCAAACAGTGAATAGTAGGGAAGCTTACAGACATAGGAGATGGAAACGGGTAAAAGCATGGAAGACATTGGAAAGTGATATAACAGACAGGTGACAATCAATGCGAGTAATACAACATGGAATGGGCTGGAGGGATGATGACAAGGGAAACTGACATGGAATTAAATAAAGACTAATTAAGGAACATCGGGCCATTCATTCATTTTTCGATCGGTTTAGTGATCATTAATTTACAATCGTTAATTAACAATAACGATCGTAAATTACTAATAACGATAACACAAATCTATGATAATGCGATAGTAAATTTACTATCCCCATAGAATACCATTGCTGTAGTTTACTACCGGAAAGTATTCTATGACTGAACGTTCCTTAGTTAACGTATATTTACTCCCACGGTCGTACATTAACGTGCACAATTGCAATCAAGTGCTAAATTGATTTCAAACATGTAGTTATAGGTTATATAGTGATAAGGGATACAGAACTGATATAAGGGGTACAGAGCTGATATAAGGGGTAAAGAGCTGATATAAGGGATACAGAGCTGATATAAGGGATACAGAGCTGATATAAGGGATACAGAGCTGATGTAAGGTAACAGAACTGATATAAGGTAACAGAACTGGTATAAGGGATACAGAGCTGATATAAGGGATACAGAGCTGATATAAACGATACAGAGCTGATATAAGGGATACAGAGCTGATATAAGGGATACAGAGCTGATGTAAGGTAACAGAACTGATATAAGGTAACAGAACTGGTATAAGGGATACAGAGCTGATATAAGGGATACAGAGCTGATATATAAACGATTACAGAGCTGATTAAGGGATAAGAGCTGATATAAGGGATACAGAGCTGATATAAGGATACAGGGATATAGGGATACAGAGCTGATATAAGCGATTAAGACTGATAAAGGGATACAGAGCTGATATAAGGGATACAGAGCTGTATTAAGAGACAGGCTGATTATAAGGATACAGAGCTGATATAAGGGGTACAAGCTGATATAAGGGATACAGAGCTGATATAAGGGATACAGAGCTGATATAAGCGATACAGAGCTGATAAAAGGGATACAGAGCTGATATAAGGGATACAGGGCTGATATAAGGGGTACAAGCTGATATAAGGTAACAGAGCTGATATAAGGGATACAGAGCTGATATAAGGATACAGAGCTGATATAAGGGATACAGAGCTCATATAAGGTAACAGAGCTGATATAAGGGATACAGAGCTGATATAAGGTAACAGAGCTGATATAAGGGATACAGAGCTGATATAAGGGATACAGAGCTAATATAAGGTAACAGGGCTGATATAAGGGATACAGAGCTCATATAAGGTAACAGAGCTGATATAAGGGATACAGAGCTGATATAAAGGTAACAGAGCTGATATAAGGGATACAGAGCTATATAAGGGGTACAAGCTGATATAAGGAATATAGAGCTGTATAAGGAATACAGAGTGAAGGGATACAAAGCTGATATAAGGGATACAGAGCTGATATAAGGGATACAGAGCTGATTAAGGGTAGGTAATAGCTGATATAAGGGATACAGAGTGGATATAAGGGATACAGAGCTGATATAAGGGATACAGAGCTGATATAAGGTAACAGAACTGATATAAGGGATACAGAGCTGATATAAGGGATACAGAGCTGATGTAAGGCAACAGAACTGATATAAGGTAACAGAACTGGTATAAGGAATACAGAACTGATATAAGGGATACAGAGCTGATAAAAGGGATACAGAGCTGAATAAGGGATACAGAGCTGATATAGGGGGTACATAGCTGATATAAGAGATACAGAGCTGATATAAGGGATACAGAGCTGATATAAGGTAACAGAGCTGATATAAGGATACAGAGCTGATATAAGGGATACAGAGCTGATATAAGGTAACAGAGCTGATATAAGGGATACAGAGCTGATATAGGCGTAACATAGCTGATATAAGGGATACAGAGCTGATAAGGGGGTACATAGCTGATATAAGGGATACAGAAGCTGATATAGGGGGTACATAGCTGATATAAGGGATACAGAGCTGATATAAGGATACAGACAGTATAAGGTAACAGGGCTGATATAAGGGATACAGAGCTGATATAAGGTAACAGAGTGATATAAGGGATACAGAGCTGATATAAGGTAACAGAGCTGATAGGGATACAGAGCTGATATAAGGTAACAGGGCTGATATAAGGGATACAGAGCTGATATAAGGTAACAGAGCTGATATAAGGGATACAGAGCTGATATAAGGGGTACCTAGCTGATATAAGGGATACAGAGCTGATATAAGGTAACAGAGCTGATATAAGGGATACAGAGCTGATATAAGGGATACAGAGCTGATATAAGGTAACAGAGCTGATATAAGGGATACAGAGCTGATATAAGGGGTACATAGACTGATATAAGGGATACAGAGCTGATATAGGGGGTACATCTGATATAAGGATACAGAGCTGATATAGGGGGTACATAGCTGATATAAGGGATACAGAGCTGATATAAGGGATACAGAGCAGATATAAGGTAACAGGGCTGATATAAGGGATACAGAGCTGATATAAGGTAACAGAGCTGATATAAGGGATACAGAGCTGATATAAGGTAACAGAGCTGATATAAGGGATACAGAGCTGATATAAGTAACAGGGCTGATAAATACGGGTACAGAGCTGATATAAGGGTAACAGAGCTGATATAAGGGTACCTACGATATAAGGGATACAGAGCTGATATAGGGAACATAGCTGATATAAGGGATACAGAGCTGATATAAGGGATACAGAACTGATATAAGGGATACAGAACTGATATAAGGGATACAGAGCTGATATAAGGTAACAGAACTGATATAAGGGATACAGAGCTGATATAAGGGATAGAGCGGATTAAGGTAACAAGCTGATAAGGGATACAGAGCTGATATAATGAACAGCGCTCTGATATAAGGGATTCAAGAGCTGATATAGGGATTACAGAGCTGAATAAGGGGTACATAGTGATATAAGGATACAGGAGTTGATATAAGGGATACAGAGCGATATAGGGTATTACAGAGTATATAAGGACAGAAGCTATAAGGGATACAGAGGATTTAGGTACGAGCGATGTAAGGAACAAATGAATAAGGTAACAGAACTGGTATAGGAATACAGAACTGATATAAGGGATACAGAGCTGATAAAAGGGATACAGAGCTGATATAAGGGATACAGAGCTGATATAGGGGGTACATAGCTGATATAAGGGATACAGAGCTGATATAAGGGATACAGAGCTAATATAAGGTAACAGGGCTGATATAAGGGATACAGAGCTCATATAAGGTAACAGAGCTGATATAGGGATACAGAGCTGATATAAGGTAACAGAGCTGATATAAGGGATACAGAGCTCATATAAGGGGTACATAGCTGATATAAGGAATATAGAGCTGATATAAGGAATACAGAGCTGAAGGGATACAAAGCTGATATAAGGGATACAGCTGATAAAGGGATACAGAGCGTATAAGGTACAGCTGATATAAGGGATTACAAGCTGAATTGAGGAACAGAGCTGATATAAGGGATACAGAGCTGATATAAGGTAACAGAACTGATTATAAGGGATACAGAGCTGATATAAGGGATACAGAGCTGATGTAAGGCAACAGAACTGATATAAGGTAACCAGAACTGGTATAAGGAATACAGAACTAATATAAGGGATACAGAGCTGATAAAAGGGATACAGAGCTGATAAGGGAATACGAGCTGATATAGGGGTTGGTCATAGCTGACTCATAAGAGATACAGAGCTGATATAAGGGATACAGAGCTGATATAAGGTAACAGAGCTGATATAAGGGATACAGAGCTGATATAAGGTAACAGAGCTTATATAAGGGATACAGAGCTGATATAGGGGGTACATAGCTGATATAAGGGATACAGAGCTGATATAGGCGTACACTAGTGATATAGGATACAGAGCTGATATAGGGGTACATTCATGATATAAGGGATACCGCGCTTGCTCTAATACAGAGCTGAAGGGATACAAAGCTGATATAAGGGATACAGAGCTGATATAAGGGATACAGAGCTGATATAAGGGGCACATAGCTGATATAAGGGATACAGAGTTGATATAAGGGATACAGAGCTGATATAAGGGATACAGAGCTGATATAAGGTAACAGAACTGATATAAGGGATACAGAGCTGATATAAGGGATACAGAGCTGATAATAGGGTACATAGCTGATATAAGGGATACAGCTATAATAAGGGAATCAGGCTCTGATATAAGCGATACAGAAAGCTGATAAAGGAATCAAGCGATATAAGGGACAGGGTGATCTAATGGGTAACAATAGCTGATAAAGGTATCAGAGCTGATAAAGGGATACAGAGCTGATATAAGGGTACAGGCTGATTAAGGACAGAGCTCATATAATGGTACAGAGCTGATATAAGGGATACAGACGATATAAAGGAACAGATCTGATATAAGGGAATCAGAGATGATATAAGGGATTACAGAGCTAATGATAGAGTAAATCAGGGCTTGATTATAAGGGATACACGAGCTCATATAATAGGTAACAGAGTCTGATATAAGAAAGGATAACCAGAGCTGATATAGAGGTAACAGAGCTGATATAAGGGTACAGAGCTCATATAAGGGTACAACTAATAAGGATATAGACTGATATAAGGAATCCAGTAGGATACAAGCTGATATTAAGGGGATACAGAGTCGTGATATAAGGTACAGAGCTGATATAAGGCACATGATGCTATAAGGGATTACAGAGCTTGATAATAAGGGATACGAGCTGATATAAGGGATACAAGATCTGATATAAGGTACAGAACTGATATAAGGGATACGAGCTGATATAAGGGATACAGAGCTGATGTTAAGGCAACAGAACTGATATAAGGTAACAGACTGATTAAGGAATCAGACTGATATAAGGGATAAGACTGATAAAGGGATACGAGCTATATAAGGATACAGACTGATATAAGGGTGGTACATAGCTGATATAAGGATACAGAGCGATATAAGGATCAGAGCTGATATAAGGTAACAGCGTGATATAAGGATACAGAGCTGATAGTAAGTGATAACAGAGCTGATATAAGGTAACGAGCTGATATAAGGATACAGAGCTGTATATAGGCGGTACATATAGCTATTAAGGGACACAGAGTCTGATAGGGTGTACATCTGAATAAGGGATACCAGAGCTGATATATGGAGCGGGTACATAGCTGATATAAGGGATACAGACTGATATAAGGTATCAGAGCGATAAAGGTACAGGCTTATACAGGGATGACAGAGCTGATATAGGTAACAGAGCTGATATAAGGGATACAGAGCTGATATAAGGAACGACTGATATAATAGCGATAACAAAGCTTATATAGGAGAACAGGGCTGATATAAGGATCACAGTATAAGTCATAGCTATAATAAGGGATACAGAGCTGATATAAGGGTACTACTGATAGAAGGCTCGAGCTGATATAAGGTAACAAGCTATATAAGGGATACAAGCTGATATAAGGGATACAGAGCATTAAGGTACAAGCTGATATAAGGTTACAGAGCTGTAATAGAGGTCGGTACATAAGCTGATATAAGGTAACAGAGCTGATATAGGGGTACATTCCTGATATAAGGAGGGATCCAGAGCTGACTATAGGGTACATAGCTGATATAAGGTACAGAGCTGATAATGATACAGAGCATATATAAGGTAACAGCTGATATAAGGTATACAGAGCTGCATATAAGGGATACAGAGCTGATATAAGGTAACAGAGCTGATATAAGGATACAGAGCGATATAAAGGTAAGGGCGATATGACAGAGCTGAATAGTAACAGAGCTATAAGGGATACAGAGCTGATATAAGGGGTACCTAGCTGATATAAGGGATACAGAGCGTATATAAGGGATACTAGCTGATATAAGGGATACAGAGCTGATATAAGGATAACAGAACTGATATAAGGGAACAGAACTGATAAAGGATACAGAGCTGATATAAGCGCTAACAGAACTGATATAATTAGATACAGAGCTATATAAGGGATACAGCTGATATAAGGTAACATATAGCCTGATATAAGGTGATACAGAGCTGATATAAGGGTAACGAGCTGATATAAGGGATACAGAGCGGATATATAAGGATACAGAGCTGATATAAGGGGGATGCATATCTGATATAGAAGGGATACAGAGTTGATATAAGGGATACAGAGCTTATATCAGGGATACGAGCTGATATAAGGTAAACAGAACTGATATAAAAGAAGAACAGATGCTGATATAAGGGATACAGAGCTGATATAAGGGATAACATATATATACAAGGGGTACAGCTGATACTAATGACAAGCTGAATAAGGGATACAGAGCTGCAATAGGTAACAGCTATATAAGGGATACAGAGCTCATATAAGGTAACAGAGCTGATATAAGGATACAGAGCTGAATAAGGTACAAGCTGATATAAGGGATACAGAGTCACCTATAAGGGGTACATAGCTGATATAAGGGAATATAGGAGCTGATATAAGGGATACAGAGCTGAAGGGATACAAAGCTGATATAAGGGATACAGAGCTGATATAAGGGATACAGAGCTGATATAAAAGGGGTACATAGCTGATATAAGGGATACAGAGTTGATATAAGGATACAGAGCTGATATAAGGGACAGAGCTGATATAAGGTAACCAGAACTGATATAAGGGATACAGCTGATATAAGGGATACAAGAGCTGATGTAGGCAACAGAACTGATATAAGGTAACAGAACTGGTATAAGGAATACAGAACTGATATAAGGGATACAGAGCTGATAAAAGGGATCGCGACTGATATAAGGGATACAGAGCTGATATAGGGGGTACATAGCTGATATAAGAGATACAGAGCTGATATAAGGGATACAGAGCGATATAAGGTAACAGAGCTGATATAGGGATACAGAGCTGATAGACAGGTCAGAGCGTTATATAAGGGATACAGAGCTGATATAGGGGGTACATAGCTGATATAAGGGATACAGAGCTGATATAGTACATAGCTGATATAGGATACGAGCTGAGATAGAGGGGTGTCATTACCTGATATAAGGGATACAGAGACTGATTATGGTACATACTGAGACAGGGATCAGAGCTGATATAAGGGATACAGAGCAGATATAGGTAACAGGCGCTGAATAGGGATAACGAGCTGATAATGTAACAGCTGATATCAGGGATACAGGCTGATATAGGTAACGGGTGATATAAGGGATACAGAGCTGATATAAGGTAACGACTGATCTAAGGATACAGAGCTGATATCAGGGGTACATAGTGTATAAGGGATACAGAGCTGATATAAGGTAACAAGAAACTGGTCATAAGGGATACGATCTGATATAAGGTAACAGAGCTGATATAAGGGATACAAGCTATAAGGTAACAAGCAATACGGGATACGAGCTGATATAAGGTAACAGGGCTGATATAAGGGATACAGAGCTGATATAAGGTAACAGAGCTGATATAAGGGATACAGAGCTGATATAAGGGGTACTGTATAAAGGTTACCAGAGCTGAATAAGAAGGGATACATAGCTGATATAAGGGATACAGGCTGATATAAGGATACGAACTGATATAGGTGGATACAGAGCTAATAAATGTAACAGAACTGATTAGGGATACAGAGCTTATATAAGGGATAAGAGCTGATATACGGTACAAGCTGATATAAGGGATACAGAGCTGATATAAGGTACAGAGCTTATTAATAAAGGGATACATAGTGATAAGGGTCATGCTGATATAAAGGGATACAACTGATATAAGGTAACAGAACTGGTATAAGGTATCAGAACTGATATAAGGTCAAGCTGATATAAGGCAGAGCTACGAGAGCTATCAAAGGGATCAGAGCTGATAAGGGATACAG
Organism: Hymenochirus boettgeri; assembly: GCA_019447015.1. Taxonomy (NCBI): domain Eukaryota; kingdom Metazoa; phylum Chordata; class Amphibia; order Anura; family Pipidae; genus Hymenochirus; species Hymenochirus boettgeri. The sequence goes on from CM033471.1 coordinate 87,667,584, forward strand.
AGCTGATATGATGGGGGTCGTAGCGAATAAGGGATACAGAGCTGATATAAGGTAACAGAGCTGATATAAGGTAACAGAGCTGATATAAGGGATACAGAGCTGATATAAGGTAACAGAGCTTATATAAGGGATACAGAGCTGATATAGGGGGTACATAGCTGATATAAGGGATACAGAGCTGATATAGGGGGTACATAGCTGATATAAGGGATACAGAGCTGATATAGGGGGTACATAGCTTATTAAGGATACAGAGCTGATATAAGGGATACAGAGCTGATATAAGGTAACAGGGCTGATATAAGGGATACAGAGCTGATATAAGGTAACAAGGTGATATAAGGGATACAGAGCTGATATAGATGTAACAAAGCTGATATAAGGGATCGACTATAAGGAACAGGCTGATATAAGGAACAGTACTGATTGGAACAAAGCCGATATAAGGGATACAGAGACTGATATAAGGTAACAAGCTTGATATAAGGGATACTCGAGCTGATATAAGGTAACACTGCGATATAAGGGATACAGAGCTGATATAAGGGTAACAAAGCTTGATATAAGGGATACAGAGCTGATGATAAGGGATACAGAGTGATATAAGGTAACAGAGCTGAGTATAAGGGATAAGAGCTGATATAGGGATACAGAGCTGATATAAGGGTACCAGAGCTAGGTATAAGGGATACAGAGCTGAATAAGGGATACGAGCGATAAGGTAAAAAGCCGATATAGGGATACAGAGCTGAATAAGGTAACAGACAATGATATAAGGGATATCAGACTGATATAAGTACAACGATAAGGGATACAGAGCTGGATATAAGGTACAGCGATATAGGCTAACAGAGCTGATATAAGTAACAAGCTGATATAAGGGATACAGAGCTGATATAAGGAACAGAGCTGATATAAGGTACATAGCTGATATAAAGGGATTACCGAGCTGATATAGGGTAACAGAGCTGATATCAGGGATACAGAGCGATATCAGGTATATAAGGGATACAGAGCTGATAAGGTACAAAGCCGATATAAGGATACAGAGCTGATATAAGGTAACAAAGCCGATATAAGGGATACAGAGCTGATATAAGGTAACAGAGCTGATATAAGGGATACAGAGCTGATATAGGTACAGCAAAGCGAATAGGGATACAGAGCTATATAGGTAACAAAGCCGATATAAGGATACAGACTGTATAAGGTAACAAATCGATATAAGGGATACAGAGCTGATATAAGGGAACAAAGCTGATATAATAAGAGCTGATATAAGGTACAGAGCTGATATAAGGAACAGACTGATAATAAGTACACAAGCGATATAAGGGATACAGAGCTGATATAAGGTAACAAAGCTGATATAGGGATACAGAGCTGATATAAGGTAACAAACCTATAAAGGATACAGAGCTGATATAAGGTACACTAATCAGGAACAGACTTATAAGGGATACAGAGCTGATATAAGGTACAGAGCTGTATAAGGGATACAGAGCTGATTATAAGGTACAGAGCTGATATAAGGTACCAGAGCTGGTATAGATACAGAGATTAAGGGCATAGATGATAAGGTACAAGCCATATAAGGTACAGAGCTGATATAAGGTAACAAAGCTGATATAAGGGATACAGAGCTATATAAGTAACAAAGCCGATATAAGGGATACAAGCTGATATAAGGTAACAAAGCGATATAAGGGATACAGAGCTGATATAAGGTACCAAAGCTTATATAAGGGATACAGAGCTGATATAAGGGATACAGAGCTGATATAATTACATAGCTGAGTATAAGGGATACAGAGCTGATATAGGTAACAGAGCTGATATAAGGGATACAGAGCTGATATAAGGTAACAGAGCTGATATAAGGGATACAGAGCTGATATAAGGTAACAAGCCGATGAAGGAATCAGAGCTGATATAGTAACAGCATATAAGGGATATAGAGCTGATATAAGGGACAAAGCCGATATAAGGGATACGAGCTGATGATAAGGTACAGAGCTGATATAAGGGATACAGAGCTGATATATAAGGTACAAGAGCTGGTATAAGGGATACAGAGCTGATATAGGGTTAACAAAGCCGATATAAGGTGACTACAGAGCTGATATAAGGGATACACGATATAAGGGAACAAGCGATATAAGGGATACAGAGCTGTATATAAGGTAACAAAGCCGATATAAGGATGAGATAAGGTAAACAGAGCTGATATAAGGTAACATAGCGATATAAGGGATACAGAGCTGATATAAGGTAACAAAGCTGATATAAGGGATACAGAGCTGATATAAGCGATACAGAGCTGATAAAAGGGATACAGAGCTGATATAAGGGATACAGAGCTGATATAAGGGATACAGAGCTGGTATAAGGGATACAGAACTGTTATAAGGAATACATAGCTGAGGCAGGAAAAACAATCCTAACAGAAGGATTTATAAAGTGGTGTCTATATACTAAACACTACTGACAAGGACAATGCTTATCTCTGTTTAATATATACCCGACAAAGGCTTTCATGATGCAGCTCTGTGCTGTCCTACTGCTCTGCAATTTTTTGGCTTTATAAAGTTATAATTGTATCATGTGGTGACTAACAACAAAATCAGTCAAAGAAATCTTTCCTTTTTCCTTATCAGGCTGACTGGAAAAAAATTGTATTGCTACGAAAATTGGGTCCAGTTCCAAATTGCTGGATAATAATAGCACTTAGACTGAGTTAGTACTTTCGTTACACATCCTTAGAATCACAGGCAAGGAAAAGTGTCTCCTACCTCAATTCTGTAAAATATATTATACCTCTGTTCACAAAAGATTTTAAAGGGCATGTCCACCCCCCAAACTAAAATTTCCCCCACTTCTGGCCCCACTTTGCAGTGTTTTAAAATCCTTACCTTACCTCTATGCTTCAAATGGTTCTCCTGCAATGTCTGTCTAAAGTCCTAGAAAGTGAAGAGCAGGAGCCTGGCTTTGAGTGAAAAGGTTTTCACCTCTTACCTTTCTTCTGAGAGGTTTCTGGCTTGCCCACTGCAGCCCTTTCCCCACTCCCTCCCTATCTCTGTTTGCTGTGCTGCTCCCTAGCATTAAATGCTTTTTCTTTAGTGTAGTGGACCCTATCCCACCCCCAACAGCCATATTTGCAAAAAAAAAAAAAAGAATCCGAAATGTACTTACAGAGCCTCATTCCCCCAGTGTTCTGCACTGCCAGCAGCTGCGTCTGTGATTGGCTGCCTCTCAGATATTGTATTATCTTTGAGGCCCCCTGCTTGCAATTTGCTGCAAGCAGAGGGTCAGGTCTGAACGCTGGGGAACAAAGCTCAGTAAATAACTTTCTGATTCTTTTTTTGCAAACAAATATGGCAGTTGGGGGTGGGATAGAGTCCAGTACAGTACAGAAAAAGTTTTTATGACAGGTGGAATACCCTTTAATAAATATCCCTGGATTTCTGACAAAGTATAGTCTTGAGGTTGCCATATACATGACCAATATTCCACAAATCCCTTTGGATTCAATACCGACATTGGCATCACAGTTGGTGGAGGCTGTGGGAAACCTTCTCGTGGTCGGTATCAACTCCCTTAACTATTAGTAGAGGCAGCTGTTACGATAGGCCTGTATATGGTTGCATGTCTGACTGATCCCTATGTTGCATATGGGAGATTGGTTAGGGATCTCTATGTGGTTACTACTGCATATTGGCAGAATATTCCAATAGAATCTGTTATTATTGATGCGATGATAATAACATTTGTATGGCTGTTTTGTAAAATTGGAAAATAAAATGGTGTATCCGACCCCAACCTATATATTGTATACCACAATATTTTTTTAAAGCTCTTAGCATCCCAATGTTCCTACACCCAGTCTCTCTGTATTCTTCTGGGTGGTTACCAGTCAGTCATGGCAATTGCAGATGATGTTATGGCCAATGGCTGACAACAAACCTTTCGGAAGCCGGAAAGACCAGGAGCCGGAACTTCCAGTTGCTTACCAGGTAAGTGGTACAAAAGGAGTGTAGATGGGGGTGTTTGCTTTTAGTTTTAGTTTTGGGGTGGGCATGCCCTTTAATTTATGAAATCCAAACAAAACAATCATGCTTCAGTTTAACAATAGTTGGAGTTTTAAAAAATAAGCACATTACCATATCTTACCAAATGTCTTTTCTTAAATAAAAGGAAATCTAGCGTGAAAAACAAATATCTGGTAGTTTTCATTGTGTGTGCGTGCAGTGCTTGTGGTAATATTTATAGTCTGTGTTTGTCAGAAAGCTTGCAGTGACTTGCTTTGTCTTGATTTGTTCTTGATTTCTCTCCTATATCTAGAATGGGGGGAGTCTAAACACATGAAAGGCTTTGCATTCTTGGGGCTTTAATTCCCTGCAGGTGATCAGATACAAATAAGAAGCCCCTAATATATTAAATCTCCTGCACCAAATTAGCCATGGAATTAATTGCATATGCACTTAAGGCTCGTACATATGTGCAATCGTTTTGGCCGATAAAGTGCCCACACGGGCCGATTATCGGACGAAACGTTCGTCCGTACACATAGGGAAACCATGATCTCACATGTGTACGAACCTTTAGAATGCTGTTATACTGCCAATAAAATAATATGGAAATTGTGACTTTCTATCTTCCTTTATCATTTCTAAATGTCTGTACAAATACAGTCTTAACTGAAAGGGGAGGTAGGGAGCTCCATTTCACCAAGAACTGCCAGATGGACATCCCTGCTTTGAATGGTGTGTCCAGACATGCTCAAAACTGTGATCATTGCTTGCAAAATAATTGGCCACAGTAGGAATGAAGAACTATTATGGCAAAAAGGAGCTTTCACAAGACTGCCCATATGTGCAGATTTTATGGCTGAGCGGGAAAGCAATGGATTTTGTCTGCAACACTCCACTGAATAAATCTATCTACACATGTAAATTGTGTTTTTAGATTATTCTTTATAGATTTTATTTAAGTCCGGTTAAAAAAGAATGTGCCCATTCAGTAACGGAAGGAAATCGTGGAGCTTAGAAGCCATCATCTAAACAAGCTTTTTTGCATGTGCTGCTCGGCTGGTTTCCAGATGCTCCCTGACACACAATGAATTTAGATCAAGACCCTGGAGACGAACGGTGTACATTTATAGTGGTGATTTGTGCCTACCAGCTTTCAGTTACATTTTTATTCTTATCTTTGTATGGTGGCTTCCTGTTTATTCTTCACTGCACAATACAACCTTCTTTAGGAACCATTTTTTGTAGATGAATCATAGCAACACGACCAAACCGTTTTTTGTTTTTACTTTCTTCTATGTCCGTGTGAAGAAAACTTTAATGCCATCGCCAGTTACAGTTATGTCTAGATTTTAAACAAAAACACAACAATTGATAGACACAATGAGAGCAGAGTGAGAGGAGCAAGCAGATAGAGCAGGAAGAGAGCGGGATTAGGCGGCAGGCCGCTCCCAACAACGGGGGGAATGCTCTCTCCTTTTGTACACACTCTTCTTTCCCATGCAAGAAAACATGCTGAGAGGGACAAAAAACTGTAATAAAGTACAAAGATAACAGCTTTTTATATACCAGTAAATAATCAGACGGTATTGTCTTCATAATGGCTGAAAACATTATGCACAATGTCCTTGAACATGTCATTAACTGACGGGAAACCCCTCATTAGGCCACATGGTATTATGCGAGCAATGGTGAACTCTGTGAACACTGTAAGAGAATATTGGAATATTTCAGTAATTATATGGGAATTGCTTAAAATCCTCAAATAAACTAAATGTGTCTATGACTTTTCCTGCTCCATGATTGACAGCCCCATCTGGGTATCAGCTGGAGAATCGCTTTATGATAACGGGAATGCGCTGAAAAACTAAGTTCCCTAAGCTCTGCACATTGCCCTCTTTGCCCCATTACCGTCACTCTGCAAGCTGCAGGCTGCTCACTGGATCAGGGTGACCTTCAAAGTCCTTGAGGCAAGTAAGCTAGTGATTTAGAGCTGCAATTCTGCTGCTTCTTCCGCCTCCACAGCAAATATGCCCTTAACCCACTAATGGCTGCACCATGTTTCAAAGGAATGCATTTATAACCACTCACTAAAAGGTCAACTAAATTGTATCTGTTACCTTAATTCAAATGCTAAGAAAAAATCTGCATTAATGGATCTGAGAAATCAGTTGCTAAAAAAAAAAAAAACACAGAGGAAATATTTTTCCATTTCTACTGTTTGTATGAAAACAATGCATTGTACATAATGGTAGCTTCTTGGCTCCTGTACCAGTTAAAAGCTTTGTCCTTGCTTAGCTATAGTTGAGCAAGGCAGGCCTAACATTCTTTCAAGCATACCACCAGTTACATACTTTAAAATTAGGTTTGACCTGTTCATTTTAGAATCAATATTTCTTTAGATCATAACTGTCTGTCAAGTGTTTACAGTAATTATATCATCTCTGAGATCTGGCAGCTGCTCACAGGAACACACTTGTAATTGTAAGAGCATTATTGCAAATGAATCAGCCATGCCAAAACACCCATGTGCTTAATTTTTGAGGCATTGTTGGAAGTGGTATTACAATTTAGGAACTGGACAGTATATTCCTAGCCACGGTCATTTCTAGTCATAAGAAACCAAGGCAAACTTTTAGGGCACTAATACTTAAGCAAGATGTGGTTATGGTGCTACCTGGTACAAAGGGAGACTTGGCTAGAACACCAATATATCCAGAACTGGTTCGGTTCCTAGCTTACAAAGCAAGAATATACCTGTGTCTGTTTTAGTTATGGTGTCAATGCTAAAATGTGTTGGGTGGCTGAGGTAAATTGTCAACCTGTGATTTGCTCTTATTGCTGCTAAAATCAGTCAAGTGCACTGAATAGTAGGACACTTTAAAGGACAACTAAAACCACAGAACAACACTGAACCAGAAGGCAGAACACCTTGATATAAAACCAGTAATCTGTGTCTTACCTCTCATTTTGATACAGGCACTGGGAAACTTACCTAAATAACATATGGTTTGTACTTCACAGCATTCTAGTATCACACAGTTTGGTCAACGACCATTATGTTCTGCACATGCTCAGTCCTTAGCTATGGCAGAAACTTGTTACAGTTGGTCACACCCATTAATAATCTCTAGCCAATCCCTTTACAGGACAGATAAAGCAAGGAAGCATGTGACAGAGGTCAGGAGGTGTGGTCTGACACTGCACATACGCACAGATACTTTATCCAGTTCTTAACAGGCTTACATTTACCTTAATACAATTTACTGAAGTGATATGTATAACTTATTGGTGTTTTTAGCGGGGTTGTTTTCAGATTCTGGAGCATAAAAAAAATAGGGTTTAGTTCTCCTTTAAAGGCTTATGATAATCAATGTATTATGCTATTCATTCAATCTGAATTCCAATCACTGACAATTCCAATCTGCACAATGCAACATACAGTATCAGCAGTTACCTGCCACTACTTAGCAGTAGTATAATGTTGTGTAATGGTTTTATTAACTGACAATAGTAAAAGAATATATCTTTTTTTTTTTTTTTTTTTTAAATAAGCCTATTTTCACTTAAAAGTATACTTGCAATATAATCTGGGCTGTAGCCTTGAAAGTGCACTTCCAGTTTGAACACCCAAATTTAATCAAACTCAAATCAGCATTCTCAGGCCAGTTTAGGAATCAAAGCAAAATACTGGACTGACTTAAAGATAAATATACCTGATTCAAGAAGGCATAAATCCATGCCTGGAATATATGTGCTATTCACCATTAAAAAATCTAATCTGGTTCATTAATTTAGGAGCTATTTGGTAAATCAATTTCAATTAGCTTGTACATTTTAATTGCTAGTCTACAAGCAGTATAGGGTTCCATACACATCATCCCTTTAAAAACAACTGCACAGAAAAGGCATTTGCCCTACCTTGTATTTTCTAAACTAGATGTTTATTTGGCACATCTATCCAACCCTTTCCTGTCCAAATGGGCCATCCATTAAGAACAAGGACGTGCTGAATCGATAAACTAAATAGAAACCTGGACTGGAAAAAATTCATCAATGAAACTGTTTTTCTTTCATTATAAATATTGTTTTAATTTGTATTAATGTTGTCCATAAGGACATACATTTACATTCCTTCTCTCCAGCAAACGGTCTTCATTTATTCTCCTAAACCAGTGTCCTTTCCTAATCCCTCTAAGGGCTAAAACATACATCGTATTAGAGCTTCGTATTGCTCTAAACAAGGCTTGTGAACAGCATCCGTTTTTCTTTGTTCTTGTTGAATACTTAGGTATCCTGACAGCAAGCAATATGGAATACTTCTAGAACTTCAATTGCTTGTACTTAAACAGAGCCATAACATTTAATTTTTGTGTCCTCACTTAGGAGCTGTCTCCCACAAATCCTCATTTGTGTGATTATTGGTGTAAGGCCCAGTTCCGCTTCTTTGCTCACGACCTCACACTTGAATGTGACAGCGCTGCCTCTGTGTAGATTTCAGTAATAGGCATAAAAGACCAATAATCATGATGTGGAGTGAAAGGAATGTAGTGTTCCTGTGAATTTATTAACACTGATTCTATAGCTAGTGCACATCTCTTCAGATCTCTGACTTCCTTCAAACATACTGTATTATCCAATGCCATTCCCCAAACAGGCTTCTAAAAGACAATAACCCTTGGAATCCAGATAAAAATGTAAATCAATTAATTGTTGCCAGCAAAGTACCAATTAGTTTTGGTAATAACTGTTTTTGGCATATATATTTATCACAAAAATGCCATAAAGGTAACTGACCCTGTGCAGTATGTTAAGGAATATCTTACTCTACATTGAGATATACGGTCATGCAGTATTAATATGGCAATTATATAGTGGATAATGCACCCACAACTGTAAATTATAAGGATATTAGAAGTCACAGAGGAGTTCCATGACCATATAAAAGTACGAGGCCGCAGGCCGAGTACCTTTTATACAGGGCACGGAACTCCAAGGTGACTTCTAATATAATTATAATTTACAGTTGGGGGTGCATTATTTATTATAACCTACCCCTTTTTGGCTTCTGGGTTCTTCTCCTCCTGGAACTGTAAGATTATAAGGCTATAATCTTACAGTTCCTCCCATAGAAATCCACCACAGGGGTAGGTTATAAGTGCATTAAAAAGTAGACATGGTGATATTATTGTACTGATGTAACCGTAACTCAAAGAAGCTTATTCATTTATCAAGGGGTGTGCTGTAAATGGAGAGCAAATAGACTCAAAAAGCCAACTTTTCTAGTCCTTCAACAGACAGTGGTAAATAATTGGAAGTACCACAGAGAAGGAAACAGTGGATGTGTAACTGAAGAGTGTATAAGGAAACCATGTCAGGAAAGCTATAAGGCAACAATATAAAGTACTTCTAGGTAACAAACTACTAGTCAATCCAGGCTATACATTAAAGACTTGAGCATCCCAATAGTTTTATTTCATAACATTGAGTTCCTAAATCTACTTGTGCCTGGTGCCTGTTATTTCATGCTACTGTACATTCCTGGGATTGTAAAAAACAAAACAAAAAAAAGATAGCAAAACCACCAGAGTTTTACATTGTGTTACTTTTTGGCTTGTTATATTATATTAAAAAAATCTTTTTGGTCATTAAAGACTTGGCCATCTAACTCACGTATAAAAGCCTGCACAGTGCCATGAGATAGAGATGATCGCTGAGTGTTCTGGTGTGGTTGAATATTAATAAAACATAGTATTGCCTTGATTACTAACTTTTATTATAAAGCCATAGAATACCAGAAATGTCCTAAATAAGCATAGGTTGCTTGTGAAAATCAGGTTAGATGACTGACATTAACATTCTGTGAACTGTATAATCTTATGATTTTATTATCCCAAAATTATTAGGCATGCAATTTGTCCATCAAATGGAAAACATTATGAGTTAATTGATTTATTGCATCCTATATTCATAATTTTTATTCACGCCGCCAAGGTTAGTAACCATTATTACTACCTGCTGAAGTATTAAGGGATGCTGTCAACAAGTATGTAATGTCATGTAATATTGTTGCAATGCCGTGATTTATGGTTTTGCTAGACTGGATTACTAGTGTTTTATCCCATAATTTTTGTTTCTCTATATTCTTAAGAGAGAGTAGAGACCAGAATTACTGTTGGTTGGCCAAAGATCCAACAAAGAAAAAACGACACTGCATCAACCGGGAAAAGTACAAGAGGAATCCGGACACATAGATAAATGAAATACACAGCTTTATTCTCAAAACGCCTGACGCGTTTCAGACCTCCCAGTCCTTAATCATAGGCCTATGATTAAGGGCCAGGAGGTCTGAAACGCGTTCAGGCGTATCGAGAATAAAAGCTGTGATTTCATTATCACTATGTGTCCGGATTCCTCTTGTACTTTTCCCGTTGTGAGTGTATTTTTTCTTTTGTTGTATCCGTGGAATTTAGTCTGAGCGACGGACCTGGGCATTTTGAACCTGGGTCACCAAGAGGCACGGGTAAGCCCCGAATATATATTGCTGAATTTTGAAGTTTCAAGGTTTCTATTTCGCTATTTGGAGGAGCGATGGTCTGGGGTTTTACACACCCGGACCACCGTAATCAATAAGTAAGCATTTAGTGTCCACACCATGAGATTGGACTCTTATTGCTTAGGTTGGCCAAAGGGCCCACAGTGTTCCGTTCCTGGGGAGATACATTCTGTTTCCTGAATTGCTTTTGCTGCCAATACCTATTGCATTCACACAGTGCTGTGCCAGTAGTCACACACCATATAGTTTACATAGGTGTTTGTATTTAATTTCATTTTTGTAATAATGTGCTGAGACTGACAATACCCTCTAGTCTCACAGTATAAAAGACACAGATGTCAGTTTAAGTGTACATTTTATTCACTGATGTTGCTGTATACATTATATTGATATTGGTGGTCCTGTTTAATTCTCCTCGGATTAAAACCATCCAGTGCTCTCTATATGATGTATAACACTTTGGTAGCCAGTTCCTACACAGTATCCACTCACTCATTGATTGCTATGCAGATAATTTATAGACACATTGATCATTGATGGAAATGCAAGGAGTTTGTTATTTCTAGGAAATGATCCAGACCATTTGTAAAAAAAAAAAAAATGAGTTATACTGATTCAATACCTTCAGAAAAGGTAATGAGAGCAATATGAGAGTGCCTATAGAAACATGGTTATGAGAGTTGTGCTGCTGGGTGCAATGCTTGCAGCTAATACTAGACATGGGCCACTACCCTTGTATTTTCAAGTGCATCCATGTCACAGAGCTAGATTATCCATAAAGGTTCCCTCTTGGGGGCTCAGTTACTCCTGCAGGGGTAGTCCATATGAATTTATCAATTCTTAGAAAGTCAAAACAAATGTTTTTTTTAGATTTTTCCTGTATACCTATACATTTGCTCATAAGTAATATAAACCTTGTGACTTTTGGTCCCACTTAGGTTATGAGTTGATATAATTTTTTTGGAAAATTTCGGCTGATACAATGAAGGGTGCAAACATTTGTAGTGCTAATAGATTAGGTCACCGCTGGATGATATTTAAGCTGACTGAACGATAATTAGGTAGATTCTGTTCTTTTTTGCCCATTGGCGGACCAATGTCAGTTTTTTCTTACATTCAAAACGGTACATTTTGCAGTTTTCTTGATGAAATTCGGCGTGATTTATTGCATGGCCCAGAAGACCTGGTCAAGAAGGGTTTGCAGGAATGTACTGCAAACCCCATTTGTCCTAGGATAGGACAGCCACCTAGCAACAGCTGTTTGGCGGCTGCCTCCCCAATCCGCCGATGGGAATGGAAATTTGTGGGTGCGCGCACACGCTTCCACCTGTTTGCGCATCCAAGATCGCACGAGATTTTGTGAAAGGTAATTTTTTTGCACGGGAAGCAGATGGCTGTCCTACGTTATATAGTAATGGACCTATTTATTTGTTGTCTATATGTGTGTGTGTGTATATACATATATAACTGTTTGTACTGATATACGCGTAATGACCTGCGCGCAGAACAGAATGGAAACAAATCAATTTTGAATTTCAATGCTTTACTTAAACAGATTAACATTTATAGTAACAACTGGGGATATCATAGTGATACATGTAAGGCATAAGGATCATTTTTCAACAGAAATAAGAAGGTTGCTCAATGACTTCACTATTTCAAACTATTCATTATGTGGGGGGTGGCGGAAAGGCGTAGAGGGGAGGTAGGTCTGTCCACGGAAAGGCTAGTGCGTCCCACTCTCCACTCGTTCTTGATCATTCTCTCGCCGCAAAGGTATGTGTCTGTGCGTCATTTCCAATGCAACAGATCTACAAGGGCATCCGCTAGCTCGTTCGAGTGCCCAGTAGAGATGTCCGAACTTCGCAAAATCCGGTCCGCTCGAACTTCGCAAATCCGGTCCGCGTGGATATGTTGGTTCGGATCCGCGAACCGGCCATCCCAGTGCCCAGGTACGTACTGGCTACATGGTTGATATTGAGAAGTAGTACTTTCTCCTATATGTCTAGTGTTTATAAGCAAAGTAATCTCGATTTTGTCCCCCCTCTTCTGTTAATGTAGTATAACGCTGTTTTGTTGTCCTAATCTTTCCTCTTTCTGAGGAAGCGGAGGACATGGATACTGTCTCAGAGTCCCAGTCCCACTGTTGAAGGTGGAAATTGCATCAAACAATGCTATTTTTGTGAGGCAAACGCCTCTCTCCCTTTACGATTCTGCTCAAACGAGTGTCAGGGAGAATTTTGGAAGAGACTTGAGGTGTGTGTAATCCGTGTTTCGCTTTTGTGGTACATTCTTCCCCCCTCCTAGGGCCCTTAACCAGGCTATTGCTTCCTCAGATGTACCAGAGGTGTCTGAGGGAAACTTCTAGAAGGGTTTTTTCCTATCATAAACAGGCTCCTCATCTGAGAGACGATATAGTGTCTCTTACCACCCTCTTATAAGGTATTTCCGAGGTGTCTCCTAGGTGAAAAGAGCTCACTTCCAGTGGCAGCTATGCTCACAGAGTGTCTCCTAATGAAAAGAGCTCACTTCCAGTGGCAGCTATGCTCACAGAGCCTTCTCCATTGGCACATGAAAAAATCTGCCTTTCGCAAGATCTCCCGAGATCTCAGGAATTCCCGATATCGCGCATGAGCGAACGGGTGAAAGCGGGTGCGCGCACCCGCGAATTTCCATCCCAGTGGTGGATTCAGGAGCCCAACAGCTGTTGCTACGTGACTGCCCTCCCGTGTACAAATATTGGTGACTGATTGATGGATGAAATATTGCAGCAACCAATAAGATGTTATCTAACTACAGTAAAAAGCTAACATCATTGGTAGCTGAAAATTATAACACAGATAATCATTTGCTCTTCTTTTTGCCTCAGCCCCATAGTTGGAAGATATCTGACGTACATGTAGCACCTTACTGGTTATTAATCATTTGCGCTGCAATCACATGCACTCTACACACACCAATCGTAAGCATGTGAGAGAACGAACAAGTGTGGACTAGCCCTATGTGTCGAATTGTAGAACATGTCCCTGTACTTATAGCACTAGATAATCTCACCTTTCCATGAGTGTTGTCGTCCAAAAAAACATACAGGCTAATTTTATCGTCTGGGTAAAAAGTGTACCATATACTCTTTTCTAACGCATACACAGGGAGATTCATTAAAAGTTCTTATTGTTAAAAATGGTGCTAATTTTGCCCCAACCAATCAGATGTTAGCTTTCAAATGTTAAAAAAAGATCTGATTGGTTGGGGCAAAATTAGCACCATTTTAAACGATAAGAACTTTTATTGAATCTCCCTGCACGAGTTTCTGGAGCACTAAAAAACCTAAAGGAATTGCTGGAGCTGAGCTCTGGACTCTGGAACTTGCACTATGTGAAGTTCTCTATAGCAGCAGCTCTGAAGCCAGAACCTGGGGTGGTGGAGCTGTCTGAAGATGAAATGTTTAGGTTCCAAAGTCAATCCAATGCATCCAGAATGGCAAGTAAGCCCTGCCAGTACCGACATTTTGGTGGCAATGTCTGATTAATAATTCTGAAAACATTTTTTTCCTTGAACAAATGATCCATCCTGATATTTGTAGCAGATAAATATTCATGAACACTTAGCTGTTTTCTTCTTGCTTCCTGTAAATTTGCATCACTTACCTCGAGACAGCTATGAAATAGGTTCCTGTATCCAGAGCTGTCATTGTTTAAGCTGTATCTAAACTTACTCATTTAAATTGAATTAGAAGTTATTTTTATCTTGTATTTGAAAAAAAACCTTCAAATTATTGTTTTCCCTCCTTTATATCTTTCAGTCTCAGGCCAGGTCATTTTCGTTTCAATTTTTTCAAGATGTGCTCCAGTGTTCCATTATTTCATGGAACTGTAGAGTGTAATGGTGGCCATGAACGCTATGATAGTGGGTCAGTGCATGGACGATTGATTATGATATTTTTTCCTATCGGGCCAGAAAGAAATTCTATTGTAAAAGAAAATTGTGGTCTTATCCGATCAAATGATCCGTCATTCGAACAATCGCAAACATAGGGGCATATTTATAAGGTTCGTTAACTTTTCGCTGCCGTTTTCGCGGACATTAACGCAAATCGCGTTTACCGCAATTTTATAAAAGTCCGAAAACGGCCGCGAAAAGTTAACAAAGCGTTACACTTCGCGGCGATACTTACCTGTTACCGCCGCTTCTATTTATAAAAAGCAGCGGTACTGTGTTTCGCTCGGCTAGTACGGCTGTTTTACTACTTCGCCCCTTGAAGGTGGCGAAGTCAGCCGATACTAACCTCCCGCGGCGGGATGGAGACACGCCCACCCCGCCCACACCCCCCGCGGCGGCGGCGACCACCCGCCGCCGCTTCCCACAGCCCCTCCCAACCCGTTCCCCGCTCGCGCAATCTCGAACGGGAGGCTAGGAGTGGCTGCCGAAGGGGCCGCACAGGTGGTCCGACCACCCGCCGCCACCCCCTCCCCGCAACCCCTTTCAAGCCCCCCGGCCGCTCCCGGGGAGGGAAGGAGGGAGCGGCCAGGAGTGAGTCTGCCTGGCACATCGGCGACCTGAGTGGGGTTGGTGTCGCCAGCCCGAAAGACGTCGCGTCGGATCAGACGCCGGCAACATCGCCTCGTTGAGGTCGCCGGCGCCCGCCGGGGGTACCCCTGGCGTCCCGCAGGGGTACCTCTGGGGGTCGGCGCCTCGGCGGAGCTGGTGTCGCCGGGACTGGAAGAAAGACGCCGCCCAAGGGCTCTTTTAAAGAGCCACACTGGGGGTCCCGGTTTGAGCTGCGGGACCCCCTAAGCCCCAAAAGCCTTCTCAGGCCCCGCTGGGGGAGCCTCCACCCCTCCCATCGGGCTCCCTCCCTTCCACTCCCCGGGAGCGGCCGGGCGGAGGGATGCCGGGAGGGGGTCGCCGGCGGGTGGTCGCGACCACCTGCTGCGGCCCTTCCCGGCAGCCCCTCCTAGCCTCCCGTTCCGAGATTGCTGCGAGCCGGGGAACGGTTGGAGGGCGTGCTGGGAACCGGCGGCGGGTGTGTGGCGGGGTAGGCGTAATGCCCCCCCCCCTTAGAGAGGCGTCAGGGGAAGGGATTTAAGTCCCTTCGCGGCGATACTATACATATCGCCGCGAAGGGGCTTAAAATTACCGCAGCACATCGCGCCGCAATACATATCGCGGGATAGCGCTCGCGTGTTATAAATATGGCGATAGCGCTATTTTCGTGGTCCGCGATGTGCGGCGGTAATTTTTTTGGCGCTATTATCGTTGCTTTATAATATGCCCCATATGTCTATGGTTACCATAACAGCCTGACCCAATTGCCGCCAAATTTTTTGGCAGCATCCCTACACGACCTCACTCACTAATTTTTGCACACAATTAGATGAAGTTCATGAGGCCTGTTTTTAAACTTCAGCTGATTGTGCAACAATGGGCCTAAATGTCGACGGCTCTAATTTTTATTTTTAGGCTGGCAGACCCCATCTGGCTTATATTGGTAAACTGTCATCTGAAAAATAGGTCCAAAATGTAATGTGTTGTACAATGTACCCAGACTTAAGGGGCTTATTCAATAAAGTGCAAAGTGTGCCTGTGCATTAATTTAAACACGCCAATCAGATGCTAGCTGTTACTAGTCCAACCAGTTAGATAATATCTGATTGGTTCTGCAGATTACTAGCACAGTCAAAAGATCGGTCCGTGTAATGTAACCATCTTTTGTAGATGTAGTTGGGGATTGACCAGGCATTTTTAAAGAATAGGTGTACTTGCCATAATCCAAGCTTTGGTTTAGGGGATTGTCTGTGCAGACACAGAAGTTTGTTTTTGGTGACTATAGGGCATATTTATAAACGGCCAATTAACTTTACTTGGCCGAGTTTCTACGCTGTTTCGCTATGAGACGCATTTAAAGGCGAAACCCGGGCGTGAAAATTTACCCGAGGCGTTAACGTCTTATCAGTTACTGCTCCCTTCTATTTATAAAGCTGCAGTTCGAGCTGTGGGACCCCCAATACAGGCACTTAGTCTGGGGCGGGGGTCACGTTCGAGCTGCGGGACCCCCCTAAGCCCCAAAGGCCCTTCTCAGGCCGCAAGGCACTGATAGGGACCAGGGGTGTTCCTAGGGTTTTTGACACTTGAAACAAACTTTTAAATGGCGCCTATGGCAGAACGGTGGCGGCATGTGAAATGGACATGGCCTTCATTAGACCAGGGGAGGTAGTGGGTGGTGGCTTACTACTGACTGGTGGGACTGGATTACTGACTAAACTCTGATTGGTAGACTGTTGCTTGAAATGCAGTTTTTGCAGGAAGTAGATTATTTTTAACTGCCACCTTTTAAGTGTTCCGCAGGGGCCGCCCTGAGCAAATGTTTCAGTTTGTTTTCATGGTAGGGCAACCCCTATATAGGGACGGAGAAGAGGGTCCCGTTTGAGCTGGTGGGCCCCTAAGCCCCAAGGACTCTTTCACCCCACCTGCCCCCAGTGGCGGGTGGTGTCACCACAGCCCCTCCAAGCCCCCTGCTCTGTATGTCGGGTTTCAACTCCCTTTGCGGCGATACAGTTCTTAGCATTGCATTGCGCTAAGTACAGTATCGCCGGCAAAGGGAGTTCAAACTACCAGCGCACATCGCCACAGAAATGCCTGTGCTCTCCTTTATAAATATGGCGAACAGAGTTATTTCAAAGCGGTTGATGTGCGGCGGAAATTTTTGGGTGGTTTTAATGCCCCTTTATAATATGCCCCTATATTTTTTATATTTAGATACTTGTGACTTTTCCATAGAAACAGCCTCCTCCCAGAAAATCACCGTGGATGAGTATGATTTAGTTTTTCTGGGGGTCCAGTGAATTCCTAGTTACACCAATGCACACAATTTATATTTTTCAGGAAAAATACGAAACGTCCGTATAAAACCAAAGCAAAAATTTTACTATAGTTTATTAGACCGGGTTTCTACTGTGCCAACATTGTACCTTTTGTCTATGGTACCGTACTTGCAAGCCTTCAGTGTAGGATTCAATTGGTATCATTTAATTAGATCATTCCAAATAAAACGGATGTTTTTCGCCTTCATTTTGCAGTCTTTCCTCTGCTCAGGCATTTTTTAGGTAAAACACTTTTCGTGTGTTTTTTCTTTTTAAACAGGGAAAATGTCATTAGAAACAATAACGCCAGACCTGCTAGCGCTGTTAATTTTGTCCGTCTGCCCCGTAATAACGAATACATTAACATTTTCACTCCAAACGACTAACTTTCTTACTGATTAAGAAGTATTTGTTTTAAAGCATTTTTGAATGATTTACCAGCACACTGCCCGAGAGAAATTCTAGTAGTATGGGGGGGAACCCTTTCATTTTAGAGCTGCCTCAGGCCAGGATGCAAAGTACAACTACTGTTCCTCATCGTTGAACACTGTAAAGGGAATAGCCATTGGAGAGCATCATCTGCTATGCATATGGAAACAGTAAGCTAGTGGAGAAAAAGGGAGAAAGTAAAAAGACAAATCCCTTTTTAGCCTTAGATGTCATTAATCGTTGTAAACAATATGATTTCATTGTTTATTTCAGGAAGTGCTCCAGTATGAAATCATGTTAGGTGTACCAGTCTCTAAACAGCCCTGCTGGTGTAAATGAGCACTGCATATACAATGTAAATATGGACACTGTCCCAAAATTGTTAGAGTTTGTTGAATGATTGGAAAGCTACGTTTTTTTGCAACTCAACACAACTCAACACAACACTGTCACTTCAGCTGGTTATAAACCACAAAATGCTGTGCATTAATTTGTTTTCCTTGCACATACAGGGCTGGTTTACCCAGGAATATTCTTTCTAATGTGTATAGCGCTGTGGCTCAGATAAATATTATCTCCCCATCCCCCCTGCCCCCTAACCCCCCCTTTAACCCTCGTTTATAATGGTCCCTAACCTCAGTAATCAAAAATGGGTAGCCCAGATACAGGCGGAGGCGTTTAGCTTGGCATTGTTTTGCTTCAGCATTGCAGGTTTTGAAAAAAACCTGAGTCACTTTTACTTTCCTTACAATCTTGTGTTATTGTCCATTGGAGAGTGATATGGCTCATATTGCATTTCCTGATGTGTCCTAAGTTGGAGTCAAACACCAGACCAAGTGCACTTCCATCCAGCAATTCTTTTAATAGTATGAGACTACATAATGTTTCTCTCGATTAACTATATTTTCCAGTTATCCCTGTGATGCTTTTGCGGCTTCACAAATATAATTTATAGCTTAAAAATGATTTGAACAATGATATCAATTTAGATCTCTGTCAGCAGCTCAGATGAAAAATAGTGCCAATTGATTTGTTTACAAAGCTGCAATCCACAATTTTCCAACAATCATTCCAACTGAATTCCAAGCCAATTTCTTCTCTTATTCAGTCCAATATATATTATAGATTTTCTTATTTCTCTTGGCAGGAATAGGCCTCGCATAAAATGGTAGTATTGTGCATAGCTATTCAATGCGCGAGGGGCTGTACTAGCATTGGGAATTCAAGGTTGTGCAAGGCATTCTAGGAAGAGATAAATAAAACTTCAGCGTGGCAGCTGTGGGTCTACATTTTTCCCCACTGCTTATCAGACTATACTTTTCTTTCTATCTATACGCACCCAGTTGGACTAACCAAACGCTATTGAAACTCCTGTGAACCCCGACTGCAATTAAAAAACACTGAGCAGTTCAGAGTTATGGTGCCATGATCTCTGATTGTTTGTTTGGTCCGCACAAAAAATGTTTCAACTGGACTTCCCGATGTGGACAATTATTGGAATATCGTAGAAAGATCTTCACACCGATCTTCCAGACCGATCCGCGGTCCGTAGAGAAGATATTGGCGAGAATAATCCTGATAATGGTACGACTGGCGGAATCTAAGCCTCTATGCCACCATTGGTCCAAGAGTTTTGGTGGGAGTGTACCCCCTCACCCCGCTATTTTTGAGTTACATACAAACCATTACCACCCATTACCACCTGACTGAATTTTTTGTAACCTTCTCATGATGAAGCTTCTTCGCGTGTGCTCAATATTATTGTGATTGCGTTTACCTTCAGCTGGGGAGGCTGTATTTAATCCTAACAACAAAAAAACGAAATAATATCTAGAATAAGAAGAGGATCATAAAGACAGAAGAGCACTTTTACCCATCCCATGCTCTCAGCTAGCTGTGCTTGGATTTAAGTGCGATTTAACAGGTAATCACAGGTATTCTGTATTTGTAGAGATATAGAATAGACAAGCAAGCTCTCTCTGCTCCCTAAGCCTAAACAGTTTTTATAGGGAACAGTAACTAACTCTGTCAGGATGCAAGATAACTGTACAGCTGTGGTGACTTCAAGGCAAAGAACACATTTCATGGCAAAACATTGCGAATTGTATGAATTAGACCTCTGAACTCGCTTGCGTGGAACCTGCCAGGGAATTGCTTTTAACTATGCGGCATATACCTTGTTATACCCATTACATGGCTTAACGTTAAAGACATTGGGCAAAATACAAACCACGTCTTAGGCCAATTGGCACACACCCCAAAATTTTTTATACCACAAAATATAATATAGTCGCTTACTCAAATAATAAACCACAAGCAGAGCTAGAGTATCAACACTTCTATTAAAACGGCATGAGGGGGGTTATGGAATATACTACACTACATTCCATGCTTCTTGTTCTCCTGGTAGCAATAACGTATACAGGTTCACAACCTGTCACAGGTGTTCACTTTTCATCATTCCGATTACTACCTGCATTATCATGCCTGCCAGCAAATCAAATTGTGAACACATTCTAAATCATTTTCCCTATTATGTGAAAGCATAAACCCTGTATCTACACTCATTTGTATAACATTTCTGTCTTTTAGTGGAATATTCATCTGTTTTATTTTTTATATAGTAGTTCTTTATCCCAATCTTTTGGTTTTTTCCAGGTCAGGGTGAGGACAGGGTCAACTCACCCTAAACCGTTAGTGATTGTAGAGATGTTTGAACCGGGTGAATTTCCTTTACGAAATCGGGATTTTAACATAACACACTAATCCAATAGTAGTCAATTGGAGATGGATATTCGATATCGATACTTGGAAATTTTTAATATCGGTGAGAAATTTCAAATAAGTTCAAAGTTCCAAATTCCATTTTAAAATTCCACAAAATGTTTTCAAAATCGGAGCTGGTTAAAATGGAAACTGAAACCCATCCCTGATTAATTATTGTCAGCCTACGTAGGCTCAACAAACAACTACACTGTCTGAAGTCTATGTCAGTGGTGCCCCCACCATGTAGCAAAGTGACCTTTGCTCGAGGCGTCCCCTGCAGAAGACACCCTGAAAGGCGCCAGTTAACATATTCCTCCTTCTGCAACCACCGCC
Organism: Hymenochirus boettgeri; assembly: GCA_019447015.1. Classification (NCBI taxonomy): domain Eukaryota; kingdom Metazoa; phylum Chordata; class Amphibia; order Anura; family Pipidae; genus Hymenochirus; species Hymenochirus boettgeri. The sequence continues at coordinate 87,688,556 of CM033471.1, forward strand.
TTTGTGCACCCAGTCCACCAATTCAGTGTGATTCAGCCCTCCCAGTTTTCACCATTAAGTTTAGCCCTTCAGCCCACACTCCCACAACTCATGAACTTGTTTCCCTGATGAAAGCCATCTCTTCAGTGTGCCGCGGCCGCTCCGCCCCCCTGCCTGCCGATAGGTGGCAATTTTAAAGTTGTTTTCAGGTGTCAAAACCCCACTTTTTTAGGGAACACCCCTATCTAGTGTGTTGTAAAGGTTCCCCCATTACATGGGATTGGTCCTACAGTATCCTAAGCAATGTCATGAAGTACAACAGCCCTATGGTCTTCTGTACTGCCTTTGGGTCCCCTCCTAATCACTCCTCCTCCCCTCTCCATAGAAAATAACAAGCTGACTAGCTACTTATTTGTTAACAAGCGTTTACAGTGGCCACACACATTACAGAATACCAAACATCCCGGCGAGTACTGAAAGGTGTGGGGCCCAAAAAGGACACACACCATGGTGACGAACTATCTGTCGTTCCCACAGAAAATGTTCCATTGGTAGTATTGTGCTTCCATTTAGTTTAAGTAATGTCAAATATGGAAACTTTAGAAAAGAGCAAAGTGCAAGGCTGGATGCAGCATGTGCAAAAGTTTAACCCATGCTATAAATATCAGCAACCCAATCTGATTGTTTGCTTTTTATGTTGTTAGATAACACTCATTGCTGGCTGCAAATTAATAGCACAGTGCAAACCTTTATTCACCTCTCATTGCATGAGCCCCTAAGAAATCAAGTGCTCCCTTTATATTTTTTTTAAAATTTTAATGAAAATCTACCAAGAAATTGCCCAATGCCTTTCTTGTGATTGGGTAAAGAGCCGAAAGACTGTTCAGTTATGCAACATGTGCCAGCTCCCCTGCTGATTGGTAAAAACAGAAAAGAAAACCATCAATGGGCTGGGGGACCCCAATCAGTCATTGTCAAAGGGTCTCTCAACATAACTAGTTAATAATCCCTACACTGTGTTCCTACACTGACATTTTTAATCATTTCTCCTGTAACTCAGCCTTTTAATTTGGAAATGCTAAATATTCTGAGGTAATCTACCTAATTAGAGTGGTTCAAGCAAACGCCACCATATTAGCCCAAACCCAAAAGTTTGCAAACAACAAACAAAAAAAAACAACAAGAGGTAGGGTAGGAAAACATACTATGGGATAAGGACTATAATAAATATATATGCTGTTTTTTTTTTTTAGCAATTTAAAATAAATTCTTTTTCTCATATTACTAGAATAGTCAAAACCATTGCCTTACTGCAAGAGAAATCAACCTCAGTCCTGGTTGGAGTAAAACCGTAGACATATTAGTGTAAAATTCTGTTGGCAATACTAACTCAATGGCATAAACAAACGATGTTACTGGTATCTATCTTATTTAACACTAGATCAAGTTTTTCATGATAGTATCTACCATGAGATGGTTTCTAGTATAATATTGATGATATGTGCAAAGAGATGTATGCATAATAAAGTAAGTACACGCAGCATGGCTTTAAAGGATAGTGGTGACAATCTAATCTAATAATTCTATGAGGAAAGCTCAGTGGGAACTGGACATGAAGAAAAGCAGCTTAATTTAATCATTAGATGCTGTATAGACCACCTCCGAGGCTGCTACCAAAATCAAATAATACTCTAGAAATAGAATAGTCTACACTTTTTTAAAAGGACCAAACTAGCTTCTGTGTACCAATGATAATTTATGGGCTGGGGTTTTGTTGGCTGATGTTAATTGGGCACACAATCATGTTGGACCTCTGCACAGTGATAAATCATTAAAGGAGTAATGAAACAGATTAATATTGATTTACCTTAATGATAGACTAAGCCAAATTATTAAACTTTTAGGTACACAAGCAACATCATCTTATACTTCCTAGAAGTTATATTTTCCAACATATTACCTTTTAGGAAGAACAGACGAGAGCTGTGTCTAATTGCATAAACATAAGTAGGATACTTATCACCTCTCTGTAAATATACATTGTTAACATTTAAGGGACTGTCCATACAGTTGGTCTCTGTTTAAAGGGCAAATGTCCCATCCCAAAACTATCCATCCCCCCCTAACTACTGGCCCCACCATGTATGTAGTTTAATCAACTTACCTCACTCCCAACTCCATCTGGGTTCTCCGTCTCCTAGGCCCCCCCCAAAGTTCAAAAACTACACCAGGAGGTCTAGCAGTCCGCTAGGACCTGCTGCTACCTGGCCCTCCCGTAATTCCCTTCCATGCGCGTGGCAGCCCTTCTCCTCCCCCTCCCTCCCCTCCCCCTCCCCACCCTCCCTCTCTCCTCCCCTTCTGCTATCCCTCCCCTAGCGTTAATCCCCTTCCTCTATCTCCCTTCCCCCATGTCCCCCGCCCCAACCGCATACTTTTATTTTTATGAAAGCTCCCCGAATGTTTTCTCTTTCCTCTCCGCTTTCTTACGCGTGAAGTGAGCAGCCGGCAGCCGCGGTCCGTGAGTTGGCTTTGCCGTCTCAGCCCATCACAGACGCGGCTCCGGTCCCGCCCCTCTGCTTGCATTTCCAATTTCCTCGTCAAGCGAGGGCCGGCGACGCACGAAGGAACTAGGGGAGGTAAGAGAGTTTGGGGGGGCTTTCTGAAATTAAAACTACGCGGTTTGGGGCTGGGTACCAGGGGGAACAACTATTAAATATTAATTTTAGGGTGGACATAGCCTTAATATGCACCTCCTCCTTAATACATTTTGAACCAAGCCTAAGATGAGTGTTCAGCTTTCTCTGGTTCTTAGTTATAGGTTGTATAGTTCAAATTCATTATTCATGTATAAACCGGAAGTGTGAAAGTCATATGATGTCCAAAAAATCCCCCAACAAACAACAACAAAAACAATATTTTCTCTGATTTTTGAAGCTCGTACCAAAATGCATGGGGGGTGGAAACAATGGTGCAGTGATGTCACAACAAGCGCCATCTCTGAAAGCCCACCCTGTCCTTTAGACTCTATAGGTTTGGCATAGATTGCAGCTAAAGCATGATCCTGGAAATCTTTTAAGGTTACAGTACAGTGCTTTTTTTTTAATAAAGGGCATTGTAGTGGAACCACAGTTACCCTTTAAATTGTTTCCTACACTACCTCTTAAAATTGCTGAGTTAACATATTAAGTTTTGTTTTGCTTAAAGAAAATTTGTGGATGTGTTTGTATGGTGCGATCTGAAGTCAGGAATTTGATAGGGTTTTTTTAATTGCTTATGAATATGTCCTTGAGTTTAGATGTCCTTTGTTTTTGTTGGTATAAATAGATCAATCACCAACCTGAAGTAAAATCTCGTAAAATCCTCAAAACTGTGCCCTTTTTTTTACAGGTTTAGAGACAAGAGTGATAAATATGTGTCCTATTTATCTATCTTAAACGTCCGGTATTTTTCCTTCGCACTCGTTATCGCAGGACATCGCAATGACAAATAGTCGCTATTTTCACCTTTTTTATAAAAAGCTTCATTTTCTGCTTTTGCCTTTGCAGAAAAGTAATCGCTGGCGGGCGACGTGTGCGATAGTTTTTCGCTTATTCATTGCGTTAGGTATTGTCACTGCTACAGAGAAATTGTTGTCATTTTGTTTATTTAAAAAAGCCTTTATTGGCTTTGTTGCCTTTTTTGCAGTTTTAACCTGAATTTCGCCAACATCATTATTTACAGGAATTTCCATTAACGACTATATTTCACAGCACTTAGTGTATGTTCCCATATTATGAACTGGTTTGTATAATTAGCTGCAGTTTGCTGAAATAAGCATGCTAAAAAATTTGTCCTCTTTAATAAAATTAAAAAATTTGCCTTTTAGTTTTAACACTAATATTATATCGTTTGGTTGGAGGAAAAACACCAAGGGGCCTTCATGTACCCAGAGCTGCTATAGCTCTGGGTAATGCTCTTCCTTCTTCGCGATTGAATTTTTTTTTTAAATGCTTGGCGCTTATTGGGGATTACCCACTGCGGGATTTAAAATCCGGCGCTAAAACTAGCGCAAAATCCAATATTAATCGCGCACGACTTGGATGCACGGTGATTTTTTTTGCGTAACCAGCGCACTCCAACGCTACATATGGAGCGAACCGGTTAGCGGCCTTTAACTTCATATATTTGACAGCGATCTGGGGTAAATTGAGGCCACCAATTTGTGGCTATTTTTTTAATAACAAAGAAGGTAATTCAGTACTGTATAACCAATTAATACTTCTTAGAACATCCACAGGGATATTACTTATTTCCATCATATGTTCCTAAATTTTTTATTTACATTGCTTTTTGATGAAATTTCCTTTGTAAAATCTGAGAAAAGAAAAGGTGAAAGTTTAAAAAATTGTGGATAAGGCTGGTGGGGAAAATAGCAAAATAATGCTTTATACAATTGTCCTCCACCGACCCCATTTGACTTTGGTAATAAAGAAATCGGAAACTCGGAACCTTAATAAAAAAAACCTGTTCTCAATCGTATTACCGTACAATGCTGGAAAATAGTCTAACACCCCCCCTGGGTACTTATTAGTACTGTAGTAAACCACCCACCATGTACTTACAACCATTCACATGGAATCCAACCATTGCCGGCTAAATAAATGGCCACTTATGTGTTTTCTTCTCACCCCATTCTTGGCGAATTGGAATGGTTCGAACTAAACAACAATACAACTTTTTTTGACATTTTTATAATTGCTTGTAGTGGTAACCCACGCGATGTATGATGGGAGCCGAAAAGTAGTCTGTAATAGACACTTTCGCCACTGTTTATCGCTGCTTTATAAAAAGCGAAAGTCCAGAATTTGGCGATTTCCCCTTGTGGCTTGATCAGTGCAAGTAGTCCATCATGGATGCTGTGTAGGAGATAGTTGTTCGTCAAGCTCAAGAGAGCTACTAGGAAGAGTAGACCACATCAAATAAAAAGTTGGAAATCCGGATGATCTATAAAAATGCCAATTGCTATTTTCTTCTCATTAAAAAAAGCGACTTTAGAAAAGATAAGATTAATGAATGAAAAAGTCCACCCACCCCCCCCCCCCAGGTCCCAATTTTTTGAGAATCTCAGTAGTGGAGTTTTTATCCCAGGACATGAAAAGGTACAAAAGGACTCCACAATGACTAGAGGAAAGACTTAAGTACAGCCGAGGTGACACAAAGATTCAGAGCCAAAAATATAATTTACAACCAACTTCCATTTTAATAGTTGTGAGCCCATGGAGGCACTGTGAGCATTTTTCACTACTACATAAACCAGTCTATGGGGGCATTTTTGTTTACTCACCGTTTTGTTTTTTTGTTCCCCATTCTGTATCTTTTAGAGGCAGCAATAACCCTTTAAAGTAGACCTTTTGGCACTAGTTAAACTAGGGATGTGAGGTGTAAAATTTACAAAACAGATGTCCTGTGCAAGTCTACTAACCTTGTTGCCCTCCATGCGCTTTTTCTTCCTTTCTTCCTTTCTTCTTTCCAAAAATGAGGACCGCACAACTATGAACCCCATAGAAAGTAGTAACTGTCTATTAGGTGACACAACAGCCAAAAAGAAGTTTAAAATCACAACTTTCCCAATAGTATTATCAGGGATAACATGTTTATCTGGAATTTTACATTGTCTTACTTTTATTGCTTGTTATATTATATTAAAAAAATCTTTTTGGTCATTAAAGACTTGGCCATCTAACTCACGTAGAAAGAGCCTGCACAGTACCATGAGATGATCGCTGAGTGTTCTGGTGTGGTTGAATATTAATAAAACATAGTAATTGCCTTGATTACTAAACTTTTTATTATAAAGCCATAGAATACCAGAAATGTCCAATAAATAAAGCATAGGTTGCTTGTGAAAATCAGGTTAGATGACTGACATTAACATTCTGTGAACTGTATAATCTTTATGATTTTATTCCCAAAAGTATTAGGCATGCAATTTGTCCATCAAATGGAAAACATATATGAGTTAGATTGATTTATTGCATCCTATATTCATAATTTTTTATTCACGCCGCCAAGGTTAGTAACCATTATTACTACCTGCTGAAAGTATTAAAGGGATGCTGTCAACAAGTATGTAATGTCATGTAATATGTTGCAATGCCTGATTTATGGTTTTGCTAGACTAGGATTATTAGTGTTTTATTCGATGAAATTTTTGTTCTCTATATCTTAAAGAGAGTAGAGACAGGAATTACGTGTTGGTTGGCCAAAGATCAACAAAAGAAAAAAACGACACTGCATCACAGGAAAAGTACAAGAGAATCCGGACACATAGATAAATGAAATCACAGCTTTTATTCTCAAAACGCCTGACGCGTTTCAGACTCCCAGTCCTTAATCATAGGCCTATGATAAGGGCCAGGAGGTCTGAACGCGTTCAGGCGTATCGAGAATAAAACTGTGATTTCATTTATCTATGTGGTCCGGATTCCTCTTGTACTTTTCCCGTTGATGCAGTGTAATTTTTTCTTTTGTTGTATCCGTGGAATTTAGTCTGAAGCGACGGACCTGGGCATTTTGAACCTGGGTCACCAAGAGGCACGGTAAGCCCCGAATTATATGCTGAATTTTGAAGTTCAAGTGTTCTATTTCGCCTATTTGGAGGAGCGGATGGGTCTGGGGTTTTACACACCGGACCACCGTAATCAATAAGTAAGCATTATAGGTGTCACACTCATGAGATTGGACTCTTATTGCTTAGGTTGGCCAAAGGGCCCACAGTGTTCCGTTCCTGGGGGAGATACATTCTGTTTCCTGAATTGCTTTTGCTGCCAATACCTATTGCATTCACACAGTGCTGTGCCAGTAGTCACAACCATATAGTTTACTATAGGTGTTAGTATTTAATTTCATTTTTGTAATAATGTGCTGAGACTGACAATACCCTCTAGTCTCACAGTATAATAAGACACAGATGTCAGTTTAAGTGTACATTTTATTCACTGATGTTGCTGTATACATTATATTGATATTGGTGGTCCTGTTTAATTCTCTCGGATTAAAACCATCCAGTGCTCTCTATATGATGTAATAACACTTTTGGTAGCCAGTTCCTACACAGTATCCAGCTCACTCATTGATTGCTATGCAGATGATTTATAGACACATTGATCATTGATGGAAATGCAAGGAGTTTGTTATTTCTAGGAAATGATCCAGACCATTTGTAAAAAAAAAAAAAAAATGAGTTATACTGATTCAAATACCTTCAGAGAAAAGGTAATGAGAGCAATATGAGAGTGGCCTATAGAAACATGGTTATGAGAGTTGTGCTGCTGGGTGCAATGCTTGCAGCTAATACTAGACATGGGCCACTACCCTTGTATTTTCAAGTGCATCCATGTCACAGAGCTAGATTATCCATAAAGGTTCCCTCTTGGGGGGCTCAGTTACTCCTGCAGGGGTATGTCCATATGAATTTATCAATTCTTAGAAAGTCAAAACAAATGTTTTTTTAGATTTTTCCTGTATACACTATACATTTGCTCATAAGTAAAATATAAACCTTGTGACTTTTGGTCCCACTTAGGTTTATGAGTTGATATAATTTTTTTGGAAAATTTCGGGCTGATACAATGAAGGGTGCAAACATTTGTATGTGCTAATAGATTAGGTACACGCTGGATCATATTTAAGCTGACTGAACGATAATTAGGTAGATTCAGCTGTTCTTTTTTGCCCATTGCGGACCAATGTCAGTTTTTCTTACATTCAAAACGGTACATTTTGCAGTTTTCTTGATGAAATTCGGCGTGATTTATTGCATGGCCCAAAGAAGACCTGGTCAAGAAGGGTTTGCAGGAATGTACTGCAAACCCCATTTGTCCTAGGGAATAGGACAGCCACCTAGCAACAGCTGTTTGGCGGCTGCCTCCCGAATCCGCCGATGGGAATGGAAATTTGTGGGTGCGCGCACACGCTTCCACCTGTTTGCGCATCCAAGATCGCACAAGATTTTGTGAAAGGTAGATTTTTTTGCACGGGAAGCAGATGCCTGTCCTACGTTTTATAGTAATGGACCTATTTATTTGTTGTCTATATGTGTGTGTGTGTATACATATGATAACTGTTTGTACATGAATATACGCGTAATGACCTGCGCGCAGAACAGAATGGAAACAAATCAATTTTGAATTTCAATGCTTTACTTAAACAGATTAACATTTATATTAACAACTGGGGATATCATAGTGATACAATGTAAGGCATAAGGATCAATTTTTCAACAGAGACAAGAAGGTTGCTCAATGACTTTCACTATTTCAAACTATTTCATTAATGTGGGGGGCGGAAAGGCGTAGAGGGGAGGTAGGTCTGTCCACGGAAAGGCTAGTGCGTCCACTCTCTTCTTGATCATTCTTGATCTTGATCATTCTCTCGCCGCAAAGGTATGTGTCTGTGCAGTCATTTCCAATGCAAACAGATCTAACAGGGCATCCGCTAGCTCGTTCGAGTGCCCAGTAGAGATGTCCGAACTTCGCAAAATCCGGTCCGCTCGAACTTCGCAAAATCCGGTCCGCGGTGGATATGTTGGTTCGGATCCGCGAACCGGCCATCCCTAGTGCCCAGGTACGTACTGGGCTACTAGGTTGATATTGAGAAGTAGTACTTTCTCCTATATGTCTAGTGTTTATAAGCAAAGTAATCTCGATTTTGTCCCCCCTCTTCTGTTAATGTAGTATACAGCTGTTTTGTTGTCCTAATCTTTCCTCTTTCTGAGGAAGCGGAGGACATGGATACTGTCTCAGAGTCCCAGTCCACTGTTGAAGATGTGGAAATTGCATCAAACAATGCTATTTTGTGTGAGGCAAACGCCTCTCTCCCTTTACGAGTTCTGCTCAAACGAGTGTCAGGGAGAATTTTGGAAGAGACTTGAGGGGTGTGTAATCCGTGTTTCGCTTTGTGGGTACATTTCTTCCCCCTCCTAGGGCCCTTAACCAGGCTAATTGCTTCCTCAGATGTACCAGAGGTGTCTGAGGGAAACTTCTAGGAAGGGTTTTTCCTATCATAAACAGGCTCCTCATCTGAGGAGGACGATATAGTGTCTCTTACCACCCTCTTATAAGGTAATTTCCGAGGTGTCTCCTAGGTGAAAAGAGCTCACTTCCAGTGGCAGCTATGCTCACAGAGTGTCTCCTAGATGAAAAGAGCTCACTTCCAGTGGCAGCTATGCTCACAGAGTCCTTCTCCATTGTGCCACTGAAAAAAATCTGCCTTTCGCAAGATCTCCCGAGATCTCAGGAATTCCCGATATCGCGCATGAGCGAACGGGTGAAAGCGGGTGCGCGCACCCGCGAATTTCCATTCCCAGTGGTGGATTCAGGAGCCCAACAGCTGTTGCTACGTGACTGCCTCCCGTGGGACAAATATTGGTGACTGATTGGATGGGATGAAATATTGCAGCAACCAATAAGATGTTATCTAACTACAGTAAAAAGCTAACATCTAATTGGTAGCTGAAAATTTATAACACAGATAATCATTTGCTCTTCTTCTTTGCCTCAGCCCCATAGTTGGAAGATAATCTGACGTACATGTAGCTACCTTACTGGTTATTATACATTTGCGCTGCAATCACATGCACTCTAACACACAAACAGATCGTAAGCATGTGAGAGAACGAACAAGTGTGGACTAGCCCTATGTGTCGAATTGTAGAAACATGTCTCCTGTACTTATAGCACTAGAAATATCTCACCTTTCCATGAGTGTTGTCGTCCAAAAAAAACACATACAGGCTAATTTATCGCTCTGGGTAAAAAAGTGTACCATATACTCTTTTCTAACGCATACACAGGGAGATTCATTAAAAGTTCTTATTGTTAAAAATGGTGCTAATTTTGCCCCAACCAATCAGATGTTAGCTTTCAAATGTTAAAAAAAGATCTGATTGGTTGGGGCAAAATTAGCACCATTTTAAACGATAAGAACTTTTATTGAATCTCCCTGCACGAAGTTCGGAGCAACTCAAAAAACCTAAAGATGAATTGCTGGAGCTGAGCTCTGGACTCTGGAACTTGCACTATGTTAAGTTTCTATAGCAGCTCTGAAGCCAGAACCGGGGTGGTGGAGCTGTCTGAAGATGAAAATGTTTAGGTTCCAAAGTCAATCCAATGCATCCAGAAGTGGCAAGTGAAGCCCTGCGGTACCGACATTGGTGGCAATGTCTGATTAAATAATTCTGAAAACATTTTTTCCTTGAACAATGATCCACCTGAGTATATTGTAGCAGATAAATATTCATGAACACTTAGCTGTTTTTTCTTGTTCCTGTCAAATTTGCATCACTTACCTCGAGACAGCTATGAATAGGTTCCTGTATCCAGAGCTGTCATTGTTTAAGCTGTATCTAAACTTACTCATTTAAATTGAATTAGAAGTTATTTTTATCTTGTATATTGAAAAAAACCTTCAAATTATTGTTTTCCTCCTTGGATATCTTTCAGTCTCAGGCCAGGTCATTTCGTTTCATAATTTTTCAAGATGTGCTCCAGTGTTCCATTTATTTCAGGGAAACTGTAGAGTGTAATGGTGGCCATGAACGCTATGATAGTGGGTCAGTGCATGGACGATTGATTATGATATTTTTTCCTACGGGCCAGAAAGAAATTCTATGTAAAGAAAATTGTTGTCTTATCCGATCAAATGATCCGTCATTCGAACAATCGCAAACATAGGGGCATATTTATAAAGGTTCGTTAACTTTTCGCTGCCGTTTTCGGACATTAACGCATAAATCGCGTTTACCGCGATTTATAAAAGTCCGAAAACGGCCGCGAAAAGTTAACGAAGCGTTAACCTTCGCGGCGATACTTACGTTACCGCCCGCTTCTATTTATAAAGCAGCGGTACTGGTTTCGCTCGGCTAGTATCGGCTGTTTTACTTCGCCACCTTGAAGGTGGCGAAGTCAGCCGATACTAACCTCGCGGCGGATGGGAGGGACACGCCGCGGCCCGCTCCAGCAGCCCCTCCAACCCGTTCCCCGCTCGCGGCAATCTCGGAACGGGAGGTTAGGAGGGGCTGCGGGAAGGGGCCGCAGCGGTGGTCGCGACCACCCGCCGCGCAACCTCCCGGCAACCCCTCCAAGCCCCCCGGCCGCTCCGGGGAGGGAAGGGAGGAGCCGCTGGGAGGGGTGGAGGCTCCCTCCGCGGGGCCCTGAGAAGGGCCTTTGGGGCTTAGGGGGGTCCCGCAGCTCGAACTGGGACCCCCCCTCCCGGCCTTATAAGGGCCCTTGCGGCACTGAGCAAGTGCCTTTGGCGGGGGTCCCGCAGCTCGAACCGGGACCCCCAGTGCGGCTCTTAAAAGAGCCCTTGGGGGCGTCTTCTTTCTTCCAGTCCCGCGACACCAGCTCCGCGAGGCGCCGACCCCAGAGAGGTACCCCTGCGGCCTCCAGGGGTACCTCCGGCGGGCGCGGCGACCTCACGAGGCCGATGTTGCCGGCGTCTTGACCCGACGCGACATCTTCGGGTGGCGACACCAACCCCCACTCAGGTCGCCGATGCCCAGGCAGACTCACTGCGGCCACCAGAACTTTCCAGAAAATCTGATTGGTTAATGTAAAGCAAGTATTAAAAAATTGACCAATCGAAAGGATTATGGATTTCTGCAAACCTATATAAAGAGGAGCTTTCCGCCGCGGAACTCAGATGCCATCGCAGTAGATGGCTGGAAGAAAGAAGCGGCTGGCAACATCGGCTCCGCTGAGGCCGGCGGTGCCAGCGGGCTCACGGCGGCCGCAGTGAGTCTGCTGGCACGGGACCTGAGTGGGGTTGGTGTCGCCAGCCCGAAGACGTCGCGTCGGATCAAGACGCCGGCCAACATCGGCCTCGTTGAGGTCGCCGGCGCCCGCCGGGGGTACCCCTGGCGGCGCAGGGGTACCTCTCGGGGGTCGGCGGCCTCGGCGGAGCTGGTGTCGCCGGGACTGGAAGAAAGAAGACGCGCCCAAGGGCTTTTAAGAGCCGCACTGGGGTCCGGTTCGAGCTGCGGGACCCCCTAAGCCCCAAAGGCCTTCTCGGGCTCCGCTGGAGGGAGCCTCCACCCTCCCAGCGGCTCCCTCCCTTCCCCTCCCCGGGAGCGGCGGGGCGGAGGGGATGCCGGGGAGGGGCCGCAGCAGGTGGTCGCGACCACCCGCCGCGCACCCCTCCCGGCAACCCTCCAAGCCCCCCGGCCGCTCCGGGGAGGGGAAGGGAGGGAGCCGGGGAGGGGTGGAGGTCCTCCACGGGGCCCTGAGAGGGCCTTTTGGGCTTAGGGGGTCCGCCAGCTCGAACTGGGACCCCCCCTCCCGGCCCTTATAGGGCCCTTGCGGCACTGACCAGTGCTTTGGCGGGGGTCCCGCAGCTCGAACCGGGACCCCCAGTGCGGCTCTTAAAAGAGCCCTTGGGCGGCGTCTTCTTTCTTCCAGTCCCGGCGACACCAGCTCCGCCGAGGCCACCGACCCCCGAGAGGTACCCCTGCGGCCTCCAGGGGGTACCTGGCGGGCGCGGCGACCTCAACGAGGCCGATGTTGCCGGCGTCTTGACCCGAAGCGACATCTTCGGGCTGGCGACACCAACCCCACTCAGGTCGCCGATGCCAGGCAGATCACTGCGGCCACCAGAACTTTCCAGAAATCTGATTGGTTATGTAAAGCAAGTATTAAAAAATTGACCAATCAGAAACGGATTATGGATTTCTGCAAAACCTAATAAAGAGGAGCTTTCCGCCGCGGAACTCGCGACCAGATGCATCGCAGTAGATGGCTGAGAAAGAAGCGGCTGGCAAACATCGGCTCCGCTGAGGCCGGCGGGTGCCAGCGGGCTCACTGGCGGCCGCAGTGAGTCTGCCTGGCATCGGCGACCTGGGTGGGTTGGTGTCGCCAGCCGAAGAAGTCGCGTCGGATCAAGACGCCGGCAACATCGGCGGTTGAGGTCGCCGGGCCCGCCGGGGGTACCCCTGGCGGCCGCAGGGGTACCTCTCGGGGGTCGGCGGCCTCGGCGGAGTGTGTGCCGGGACTGGAAGAAAGAAGACGCCGCCCAAGGGCTCTTTTAAGAGCCGCAAGGGGGTCCCGGTTGAGCTGCGGGACCCCCTAACCCCAAAAGGCCCTTCTCAGGGCTCCGCTGGAGGGAGCCTCCACCCCTCCCAGCGGCTCCCTCCTTCCCTCCCGGGAGCGGCCGGGGCGGGGGGGATGGGGGAGGGGCCGCAGCAGGTGGTCGCGACCACCCGCGCGCACCCCCTCCCCGGAACCCCTCCAAGCCCCCGGCCGCTCCCGGGGAGGGGAAGGGAGGGAGCCGCTGGGAGGGGTGGAGGCTCCCTCCAGCGGGGCCCTGAGAAGGGCCTTTTGGGGTTAGGGGGTCCGCAGCTCGAACTGGGACCCCCCCTCCCGGCCCTTATAAGGGCCCTTGCGGCACTGACAAGTGCCTTTGGCGGGGGTCCCGCAGCTCGAACCGGGACCCCCCGTGCGGCTCTTAAAAGAGCCCTTGGGCGGGTCTTCTTCTTCCAGTCCCGGCGACACCAGCTCGCCGAGGCCGCCGACCCCGAGAGGTACCCCGCGGCCTCCAGGGGTACCTCCGGCGGGCGCCGGCGACCTCAACGAGGCCGATGTTGCCGGCGTCTTGACCGACGCGAAATCTTCGGGCTGGCGACACCAACCCCACTCAGGTCGCCGATGCCAGGCAGACTCACTGCGGCCACCAGAACTTTCCAGAAATTGATTGGTTAATGTAAAGCAAGTATTAAAAAATTGACCATCAGAAACGGATTATGGATTTCTGCAAACCTATATAAAGAGGAGCTTTCCGCCGCGGAACTCAGATGCCATCGCTAGATGGCTGAAGAAAGAAGCGGCTGGCAACATCGGCTCCGCTGAGCGGCGGTGCCAGCGGGCTCAATGGCGGCCGCAGTGAGTCTGCCTGGCATCGGCGACCTGAGTGGGGTTGGTGTCGCCAGCCCGAAGACGTCGCGTGGATCAAGACGCGGCAACATCGGCCTCGTTGAGGTCCCCGGCGCCGCCGGGGGTACCCCTGGCGGCCGCAGGGGTACCTCTCGGGGGTCGGCGGCCTCGGCGGAGCTGGTGTCGCCGGGACTGGAAGAAAGAAGACGCCGCCCAAGGGCTCTTTTAAGGCCGCATGGGGGTCCCGGTTCGAGCTGCGGGACCCCCTAAGCCCCAAAAGGCCCTTCTCAGGGCTCCGCTGGAGGGAGCCTCCACCCCTCCCAGCGGCTCCCTCCCTTCCCCCCCGGGAGCGGCCGGGGCGGAGGGGATGCCGGGAGGGGCCGCAGCAGGTGGTCGCGACCACCGCCGCGCACCCCCTCCCGGCAACCCCTCCAAGCCCCCCGGCCGCTCCCGGGGAGGGGAAGGGAGGGAGCCGCTGGGAGGGGTGGAGGCTCCCTCCAGCGGGGCCCTGAGAAGGGCCTTTTGGGGCTTAGGGGGTCCCGCAGCTCGAACTGGGACCCCCCTCCCCGGCCCTTATAAGGGCCCTTGCGGCACTGACAAGTGCCTTTGGCGGGGGTCCCGCAGCTCGAACCGGGACCCCCCAGTGCGGTCTTAAAAGAGCCCTTGGGCGGCGTCTTCTTTCTTCCAGTCCCGGCGACACCAGCTCCGCCGAGGCCGCCGACCCCCGAGAGGTACCCCTGGCTCCAGGGGTACCTCCGGCGGGCGCCGGCGACCTCAACGAGGCCGATGTTGCCGGCGTCTTGACCCGACGCGACATCTTCGGGCTGGCGACACCAACCCCACTCAGGTCGCCGATGCCAGGCAGACTCACTGCGGCCACCAGAACTTTCCAGAAATCTGATTGGTTAATGTAAAGCAAGTATTAAAAAATTGACCAATCAGAAACGGATTATGGATTTCTGCAAACCTATATAAAGAGGAGCTTTCCGCCGCGCCGACGGAACTCAGATGCATCGCAGTAGATTGCTGGAAGAAAGAAGCGGCTGGCAACATCGGCTCCGCTGAGGCCGGCGGTGCCAGCGGGCTCACTGGCGGCCGCAGTGAGTCTGCCTGGCATCGGCGACCTGAGTGGGGTGGTGTCGCCCAGCCGGAAGAGTCGCGTCGGATCAAGACGCCGGCAACATCGGCCTCGTTGAGGTCGGGAGCCCGCCGGGGGTACCCTTGGCGGGCCGCCCAGGGGTACCTCTCGGGGGTCGGGGCCTCGGCGGAGCTGGTGTCGCCGGGACTGGAAGAAAGAAGACGCCGCCCAAGGGCTCTTTTAAGAGCCGCACTGGGGGTCCCGGTTCGAGCTGCGGGACCCCCTAAGCCCCAAAAGGCCCTTCTCAGGGCCCCCGCTGGAGGGAGCCTCCACCCCTCCCAGCGGCTCCCTCCCTTCCCCTCCCCGGGAGCGGCCGGGACGGAGGGGATGCCGGGGAGGGGGTGCGCGGCGGGTGGTCGCGACCACCTGTGCGGCCCTTCCGGCAGCCCCTCCTAGCCTCCCGTTCCGAGATTGCCGCGAGCAGGGAACGGGTTTGGGAGGGGTGCTGGGAAGCGGCGGGGTGGGTCGCCGCCGCCGGGGGTTTGGTGTGGGCGGGGGGGGTAGGCATATGCCCCGCCCCCTTAGGAGAGGCGTCAGGGGAAGGGATTTTAAGTCCCTCGCGGCGATACTATACAGTATCGCCGCGAAGGGGCTTAAAATTACCGCAGACAATCGCGGGCCGCAATACATATGCGGAATAGCGCTCGCTGTTATAAATATGGCGGATAGCGCTATATTTTCGGGCCGCGATGTGCGGCGGTAATTTTTTGGCGCTATTATCGTTGCTTTATAAATATGCCCCATAGTGTCTATGGTTACCATAAAGCCTGACCAATTGCCGCCAAAATTTTTGCAGCATCCTACAGACCTCACTCACTAATTTTTGCCCCAAATTAGATGAAAGTTCAATGAGGCCTGTTTTTAAAATTCAGCTGATTGTGCAACAATGGCCTAAATGTCGACGGCTCTAATTTTATTTTTAGTGGCAGGCAACCATCGGAATTTATTGGTTAAACTGTTCATTCTGAAAAATAGGTCCAAAATGTAAATGTGTGTACAATGTACCAGACTTAAGGGGCTTATTCAATAAAAGGTGCAAAAGTGTGCCTGTGCTATTAATTTAAAGCAGCCAATCAGATGCTAGCTGTTTACTAGTCCAACCAGTTAGATAATATCTGATTGGTTGCTGGAGATTAATAGCACAGTCAAATGTTCGGTCCAGTGTAATGTAACCATCTTTTGTAGATGTAGTTGGGGATTGACAGGGCATTTTAAAGAAGAAGGTGTACTTGCCATAAATCCAAGCTTTGGTTTAGGGAGATTGTCTGTGCAGACACAGAAGTTTGTTTTTGTGGTGACTATAGGGCATATTTATAAACGGCCATTAACTTTACGTGGCCGAGTTTCACGCTGTTTCGCTATTAACGCGATTTATTAAAGGGCGAAACCCGGGCATGAAAAGTTAACGAGGCTTTAACGTCTTATCAGTTACTGCTCACTTCTATTTATAAAGCTGCAGTTCGAGCTGTGGGACCCCCAATACAGGCACTTATCAGTGGGAGGGGGGTCACGGTTCGAGCTGCGGGACCCCTTAAGCCCCAAAGGCCCTTCTCAGGGCCGCAAGGGCACTGATAGGGACCAGGGGTGTTCCTAGGGTTTTTGACACTTGAAACAACTTTTAAATGGCGCCTATTGGCAGACGGGTGGCGGCATGTGAAATGGACATGGCTTCATTAGGGACCATGTGGAGGTAGGTGTGGTGGGCTGACTACTGACTGGTGGACTGGATTACTGACTAAACTCTGATTGGTAGACTGGTGCTGAAATGCAGTTTTGCAGGAAGTAGGATTATTTTTAACTGCCACCTTTTAAGTGTTCCGCAGGGGCGCGCCCTGAGCAAATGTTTCAGTTTGTTTCATGGTAGGGGCACCCCTGATAGGGACGGAGAAGAGGGGTCCCGGTTTGAGCTGTGGGACCCCTTAAGCCCCAAAGGACTCTTGTCACCCTGCCTGCCCCCAGTGGCGGTGGATGTCACCACAGCCCCTCCAAGCCCCCTGCTCTGTATGTCGGGTTTCAACTCCCTTTGCGGCGATACAGTTCTTAGCATTGCATTGCGCTAAGTACAGTATCGCCGCAAAGGGAGTTCAAACTACCAGCGCACATCGCCACGAAAATGCGATGTGCTTCGCCTTTATAAATATGGCGAACAGAGTTATTTTCAAAGCGGTGATGTGCGGCGGAAATTTTTGGGTGGTTTTAATGCCCCTTTATAAATATGCCCCTATATTTCTTTATATTTAGATACTTGTGACTTTTCCATAGAAACAGCCTCCTCCCAGAAAATCACCGTGGATGAAGTATGGATTTAGTTTTTCTGGGGGGTCCAGTGATTCCTAGTTACACCAATGCACACAAATTTATGATTTTTCAGGAAAAATACGAACAGGCCTATAAAACCAAAGCAAAAAATTTTTACTATAGTTTATATAGACCGGGTTTCTACTGTGCCAACATTGTACCTTTATGTCTATGGTACCGTACTTGCAAGCTTCAGTGTAGGATTCATTGGTATCATTTAATTAGATCATTCCAATAAAAACGGATGGTTTCGCCTTCATTTTGCAGTCTTTCTCTGCTCAGGGCACTTTTTAGGTAAAACATCTTTTCGTGTGTTTTTCTTTTTAAACAGGGATAAATGTCATTAGAAACAATAACGCCAGACCTGCGTAGCGCTGTTAATTTGTCGTCTGCCTGTAATACGAATACATTAACATTTTCACTCCAAACGACTAACGTTTCTTACTGATTAAGAAGTATTTGTTTTAAAGCATTTGAATGATTTACCAGCACACTGCCCGAGAGAATCTAGTAGTATGGGGGGGAACCCTTTCATTTTAGAGCTGCCTCAGGCCAGGATGCAAAGTACAACTACTGTTCCTCATCGTTGAACACTGTAAAGGGAATAGCCATTGGAGAGCATCATCTGCTATGCATATGGAAACAGTAAGCTAGTGGAGAAAAAGGGAGAAAGTAAAAAGACAAATCCCTTTTTAGCCTTAGATGTCATTAAATCGTTGTAAACAATATTGTATTTCATTTGTTATTTCAGGAAGTGCTCCAGATATGAAAATCATGGTTAGGTGTACCAGTCTCTAAACAGCCCTGCTGGTGTAAATGAGCACTGCATATACATATGTAAAATAAATGACACTGTCCCAAAATTGTTAGAGTTTGTTGAATGATTGGAAAGCTACAGTTTTTTTGCAACTCAACACAACTCAACACAACACTGTCACTTCAGCTGGTTATAAACCACAAAATGCTGTGCATTATATTTTGTTTCCTTGCACATACAGGGCTGGTTTACCAGGAATATTCTTTCTAATTGTATATCAGCTGTGAGCTCAGATAAATATTATCTCCCCATCCCCCCCTGCCCCTAACCCACCCCTTTAACCCCCGTTTATAATGGTCCTAACCTCAGTAATCAAAAATGTGGTAGCCCAGATACAGGCGGAGGCGGTTAGCTTGGCATTGTTTTGCTTCAGCAGTGCAGGTTTTGAAAAAAACCTGAGTCACTTTTACTTTCTTACATCGCTTGTGTTATTGCATTGGAGAGTGATAGTGGCTCATATTGCATTGTCCTGATAGTGTCCTAAGTGGAGTCAAACACAAGACCAAGTGCACTTCCATCCAGCAATTCTTATTATAGTATGAGACTTACATAAATGTTTCTCTGATTAACTATATTTTCAGTTATCTCTGTGATGCTTTGCGGCTTCACAAATATTAATTTATAGCTAAAATGATTTTGAACAATGATAGCAATTTATATCATTCTGCAGCATACAGATGAATAAATAGTGCAAGTAATGATTTGTTACAAATCTGCAATCCAAATATTCCAAATCAATTCCAACTGAATTCCAAGCCAATTTCTTCTTATTCAGTCCAAATATTTATAGATTTTCTGATTTCTATTGGCAGGAATAGGCCTCTGAATAAAATGGTAAGTGACTTGTGCATATCTAATGCAGCGAGGGCTGTACGTAGCATTGGGAATTCAAAGGTTGTGCAAGGCATTCTAGGAAAGAGATAAATAAACTTCAGCGTGGCAGCTGTGGTCTACATTTTCCCCCACTGCTTATCAGATCTATACTCCTTTCTATTCTATACCACCCAGTGACATAACCAACGCTATTGAAACTCCTGTGAACTCCCGAGCTGCAATTATAAAAAACATCTGAGCAGTTCAAGAGTTATGGTGGCCATAGATGCTCTGATTGTTTTGTTGGTCCGCCAAAAAAATTTCAACTGGTCCGATGTGGAAATTATTGGAAGATCGTAGAAAGATCTTTCAACGATCTTCCATACACGATCCGACGGTCGTACGATATTGGGATATCCTGATATGGTACGACCGGAATCTAAGCCTCTATGGCCACCATTGGTCCAAGAGTTTTGTGGGAGGTACCCGCTGATTTGTAGTTACACCCTTACCACCTGACTGATTTTTGTAACCTTCTCATGATGAAGCTTCTTAGCGTGTGCTCCAATATTATTGTGTATGCGTTTACCTTCACTGGGGAGCTGTATTTATCCTAAACAAAGAAAAACAAATAAATATATAAATAAAAGAAGACATAAAAGAAGCAGGCACTTTACCATCCCATGCTCTCAGCTAAGCTGTGCTTGGATTTAATGCGATTTAACAGGTAATCACAGGTATTCTGTATTTGTAGAGATGATAGAGATAGACAGCAAAGCTCTTCTGCTCCCTAAGCACTAACAGTTATTAAGGGAACAGTAACTACTCTGTCAGGATGCAAAGAATAACTGTACATGCTGTGTGACTTCAAGCAAAGACAACATTTCATGGCAAACATTGCTAGAATTGTATGAATGAGCCATCTGAACTCTGCTTGCAGTGGAACCTGCAGGGAATTGCTTAACTGGCATAATACCTTGTTATAGCCAATTACATGGCTTACGTTAAAGACATTGGGCAAAATAAAAACCAACGGTCTTGCAAATTGCACACACACACACAAAATTTTTTATACCAACAAAATATAATATATCGCTTACATACAAATAATAAACCACAAGCAGAGCTATAGCTAACACTTCTATTAAACGCATGAGGGGGTTATGGGAATATACTGACACTAACATTCCATGCTTACGTTCTCCTGGGTACAATAACGTATACAGGTCACACTGTCACATGTGTTCACTTCCAGATAACTACCTGCATTATCATGCCTGCCAGCAAATCAAATATGTAGAACACATTCTAAAATATTTTCCTATTAATGTAAAAGCATTACCCTGTATTCTACTTTGCCTACAGATATGAGTTTCTGTAAAAAGACTACTGCTTTCTGGGATGAATAAATTCACGTTGTACAGTCCATTATAAGGTTAGATGGAGAAACCATTGTAAGTTTCCTTTGAGGAAAGTTGGGATTTTTGAAATTTCACTGTATATGTAAAACAGTCAAATCAAGGAAGCCCTGGTAAAGGTAAATGGTCCTTTTTGGGCATTGCATAGTCTGTGCTGTATTTCACATGGCCTTGCAACATAGGATGGCTGCACCACCACAGTGGAAACACAGCTTCCACCTCACTACGCACCATCTGCAATAACTACAATCATGTTTGTATACATTTCCTGTCTTTTAGTGGAATATTCATCTGTTTTATTTTTTATTAGTATGTTCTTTATCCCAAGCTTTTGGTTTTTCCAGGTCAGGTGAGGAAGGTCTCACATACAGGTTAGATTGTAGAGATGTTTGAAACCGGTGAATTTCCTTACGAAATCGGATTTTAAACATAACAAAACTAATCCAATAGTAGTCAATGGGTGATGGATATTCGATAATCGATATTGAATTTTTAATAATTGGTGTAAAATATTCAAATAAGTTCCAAAGTTCCAAGATTCCATTTTGAAAAGTTCCACAAAGTGTTTCAAATCGGAGCTGGGTTAAAATGGAATCTGAAACCCATCCCTATTAGATTATTGTCAGCCTACGTAGCCAACAAACTACCACTTTGTCTGATAGTCTAGTGTCAGGGGTGCCCCTACCATGTAGCAAAGTGAAACATTTGCTCAGGGCGTGCCCCTGCAGAACACTGAAAAGGCGCCAGTTAAAAATATCCTCCTTCCTGCAACACCGCATTTGTGCACCAGTCCACCAGTCAGTGTTAAGTCAGCCCTCCAGTTCACCAGTAAGTGTTAGTGTTAGCCCTCTACCCACTCCACAAGCCATGACTATGTTCCCTGATGAAGCCATGCCGCTTACTGTGCCGCCGCCCCCTGCCTGCCGATAGGTGGCATTTAAAGTTGTTTCAGGTGTCAAAACCCCTAGGAACACCCCTATCTAGTGTGTGTAAAGGTTCCCCATTACATTGGGATATGTCCTACAGATCTCTAAGCAATGTCATGAAGTAACAGCCTATGGTCTTCTGTACTGTTGGGGTCTCCTAATCACTCCCTCCTCCCCTCTCCATAGAAAATAACAAGTGACTAGCTGCTTATTTGTTAACAAAGCTTTACAGTGCACACACATTACAGATACCAAACAAATCCCAGCGAGTATCTGAAAGTGTGGGGGCCAAAAAGGACAAACAGCCATGGTGACGAACTATTCTGTCGTTCCCAACAGAAAATGTCCATTGGTAAGTATTGGCTTCCCTTTAGTTTAAAGTAAATGTCAAATATGGAAACTTTAGAAAAAGCAGAAAGTGAAGAGGCTGATGCAAGTGCAAAAGTTTACCCATGCTATAAATATCAGCACAATCTGATGTTTTGTTTTTATGTTGTTAGATAAACATCTCATTGGCTGCTGCAAATTAATAGCACAGGCAAACCTTTTCACCTCTCTATTGCATGAGCCCCTAAGAAATCTAAGTTGCTCCCTTTATATTTTTAAGTTTTAATGAAAAATCTACCAAAGAAATTGCCCAATGCTTTCTTGTGATTGGGTTAAAGAGCCGAAAGAGCTGGTTACGTATGCACATGTGCCAGCTCCCCTGGCTGATTGGTAAACAAACAGAAAAGAAAACCAGCCAATGGGGCTGGGGGACCCCAATCAGCAATTGCAAAGGGTCTTCAACATCAAACTTAGTTAATCCCTACATGTCTACAATGACATTTTAACTCATTTCTCTGTAACTCAGCCTTTTATTGGAAATGCTAAATTCTGAGGTAATCTACCTAATTTAGTGTGTATCATATCAAAATCGACCAATATTAGCAAAACCCAAAATTTACAAAACAACAAAGACAAAAAAAAAACAACAAAGAGGTAAGGTAGGAAAAACATAAACTATGGGAAGAAAGGAATATATAAATATATGCTGGTTTTTTTTTAGCAATTTAAAATAAATTCTTTTCTATTACTAGAAAATTGAAAACCAATTGCATTACTGCAAGAGAAATCAAAGCCTCAGGTCCGGTGGGAATAAAAACGTTAGAATATAGTTAAATTCGTTTGCAAGTACTAACTCAATGGCAATAAAACAAAACATGTTACGTATCTTTATTTAAACTAGATCAAGATTTTTATCAGGATAGTATCTACCAGGAAGATGTTTCTAGTAGAATATTGAGAGATTGCAAAGAGATGTATATCATAATAAAGTAATTACAAGCAGCTGGCTTTATAAAGGAAGGTGGTGACAATCTAATCTAATAAGATTCTATGGGAAGGCAGTGGGAACTTGGACTGAAGAAAAGCAGTTAATTTAATACATTTAGATGCTGTATAGACCACCTCGGAGGCTGCTACATAAAATCAAATATATCTAGGAAGAAAATATCTACATTTTTTAAAAGGACCAAACTAGCTTTCTGTGTACCAATGAGAATTTATGGGCTGGGGTTTTGTTGCTGATGTTAATTGGGCACATAAATCAAGTATTGGACTCTGCACATGATAATCAGTTACATGAGTAATGAAAAAGATTAATATTGATTTACCTTAATTGAGAACTAAGCCCAACTTATTAACTTTTAGGTAACACAAGGCAACAAATCATCTTATACTTCCTAGAAGTTAATATTTTCCAACATATTACCTTTTAGGAAGAACAGACGAGAAGCTGTTCTATTGCAAACATAAGGTAGGAGTACTTATACCTCTCTGTAAATATACATTTTACATTTTAAAGGGAACTGCCATACAGGTGTCTCTGTTTTAAAGGGCATGTCCCCCCAAAACTATAATCCCCCCAACTATGGCCACCAATGTAGTGTAGTTTAATCCTTACCTCACATCCCAACTCCATCTGGTTCTCCTGTAGTCCCCCCCCAAAGTTCCAAAAACTGACCACCAGGAGGCTAGCAGGTCCATATAGGACACTGCCTGCCTACTGGCCTCCCGGAGATTCCTGCCATGCGTGCTGCAGCCCTTCTCCCCCTCCCTCCCCTTCCCTCTCCCTCCCTCTCCTCCCGTTCTGCTATCCCCCCCTAGCGTTAATCCCCTTCTGCTATCCTTCCCCCATGTCCCCCAGCCCAACCGCATACTTTTTATTTTTAAAGCTCCCCAATGTTTTACTTACCTCTCCGCTTTCTCGCGGAAGTGAGCAGCCGGCAGCCGCGTCCGTGATTGGCTGCCGCTCAGCAATCACAGATGCGGCTGCCGGTCCCCCCTTGCTTGCATTTCCTCGCAAGCAGAGGGCCGGGAGCGCAGCGAAGGAAAGAGGGAGGTAAGTAGAGTTTGGGGGGGGCTTTCTGAAATAAAAAATACGGGTTGGGGCTGGGGGCCAGGGGGAACAACATATTAAATATTAAATTTTAGGGTGGACTAGCCTTTAGCACCTCTCTAATACATTTTGAAACAAGCCTAAGATGATGTATCTAGTTCTTCTGGTTCTTAAGTTATAGGTTTGTATAGTTAAATTCAGTATATTCAGTATAAACCAGGAAGTGTGTGAAAAGTCATATGATGTCAAAAAAATCCCCCCAAACAAACAAAAAAAACAATATTTTCTGATTTTGAAGCTCGTACCAAATGCATGGGGGGTGGAACAATGGTGCAGGTGATGTCACAGCGCACAGCTCTGGAAACACCACTTCCATTTAGACTGCTATAAGTTTGCATAGATTGCAGCTAGAAGCATGATCCTGGAAATCATTTTAAAGGTACAGTAGGAATGCTTTTTTTAATAAAGGGCAATTGTATGGAGACCACAGTTACCTTTAAAATTGTTTCCTATACTTATCCTCTAAAATTGCTGAGTTAACATATTTAGTTTTGTTTGCATTAAAGAGAATTGGGTGTTTGTATGTGCGATCTGAAGTCAGGAATTTGATAGGGTTTTTATTGCTTTATAAATATGTCCTTGAGTTAAATGTCCTTTGTTTTGTGTGTAGTAAATAATGATCAAATCACCACCTTGTAAAATCTCTAAAATCCTCTCAAAACTTGCCTTTTTTTACAGGATTTAGAGACAAAGGTGATAAATATGTTTCCTATTTATCTATTTATAAACGATCGCTATTTTCGCTCGTTATGCAGGATATCGCAATGACAAATAGCGCTATTTTCACCTTATTTATAAAAACGCCATTTTCGCTTTGCCTTTGCAGAAAAGTATCGCTGCGGCGACGTGTGGCGATAGTTGTGCCTTATTCATTGCGTTAGTGTATTATCACTGCTTAAAGAGAAATTGTTGTCATTTTTTATTTAAAGCCATTTATTGCTTTTGTTGCATTTTTTGCAGTTTTTACCTGAATTTTCGCCAACATCATTAGTTACAGGAATGTTCCATTAACAAGACTATATTCTTACACAGCACTATGGTATGTTCCCATATTAATGGAACTGGTTTGATAATTAGCTGCAGTTTGCTGAAAATAAGCAATGCTAAAAAATTTGTCCTCTTTAAAAATATAAAAAAATTTGCCTTTGAGTTTTACACTATTATATCTTTGGTTGAGAAAAACACCAAGGGGCTCATTTACCCAGAGCTGCTAAGCTCTGGGTAAATGCTTCTTCCGCGATTGAATTTTTTAAATACATTGGCGAATGTGGGTATTACCCACTGCGGGATTTAAATCCTGCGCTAAACTAGCGCAATCGCAATATTAATCGCGACGTTGGATGCACGGGTGATTTTTTGCGTAACCAGGCATCCAACGCTAATATGGAGCGAACCGGTTAGCGCGACTTTAACTTCATATATTTGACAGCGGCTGTGGGTAAATGAGGCCCCAATTGTGGGCTATTTTTTAATAACAAAGATAGGTATTCAGTGTGTATTAACCAATTTAATACTTCTTAGAAAATCCACCAGGGAGTATTACTTATTTACCCTCATATGTTCTGAAATTTTTTTATTTACATTGCTTTTTGATGAAAATTTGCCTTTTTAATAACTGATGAAAGAGAAAGAAAGGTGAAAGTTTAAAAAATTGTGGTAAAGGGGTGGGGAAATAGCAAAATAATGCTTTATAATATGTCCTCAGACCCCCATTTGACTTTGGTAAATAAAGAAAATCGGAAATCGGAACCTTAAATAAAAAAAAACGTTCTCAGATCGTATTACAGTAAATGCTGGAAAATAGTCTAACACCCCCCTGGGTACTATTAGTATTGAGAAACACTCCACAATGTACTACACCTTCCATGGACCCATTGGCCGGCTAAATAAAATGGCCACTTATGTGTTTTCTCCACCCATTCTTGGCGAATTGGAATGGGTGAACTTATCACAAAAATACACTTTTTTGACTTTTATAAATATGCTTGAGTGGTAACCACGGCGATGTATGATGGAAAGCGAAAAGTAGCTGTATGACCTTTGCTACTGGTTATCGTGCTTTATAAAAAGCGAAATGTCCAAATTGGCGATATGCCCCTTGGGCTTGACAGTCAGAGTCCATATGGATGCCTGTGTACGAGAAGGTAGTTCTAAAGCTAGAGAGGCACTAGGAAGAGGTAGACACATCAAATAAAAAGTTGGATCGGATGACTATAAAATGCCAAATGTATTTCTTCTCATTAAAAAAAAGGCACTTTGAAAAAGATAAGATTAATGAATGAAAAAGTCCAAGGTCAATTTTGAGAATTCTCAGTGGAGCTTTTTATTCCAGGACTAGAAAGTGACAAAAGGACATCCACAATGACTAGAGGAAAAGACATTTAAGTAACAGCCGAGGTGGAACAAATGATTCAGAGGCCAAAATATAAATTTAGCACCAACTCTAAAAATAATAGAAATGAATTAGTGTATGCAACAACATGCTGTATGGTAACAACTCTTTAATTGGTCTAGTTGATACATTCAAGCTCCATTTAATAGTTATGAGCCCATGGAGGCAATGTGAGCATTTTCACTACTAATAAAACAGTACTATGGGGGCATTTTTGTTTACATGCACGTTTTCCCCATTCTTGTATCTTTATGAGAGCAATATCCCTTTAAGCCTTTTGGCATAGTTAAATAGGGGATGTAGGCTAAAATTTAATAAACAGGTGTCTGTGCAAGTCTCACTACTTGTTGCCTCCATGCTCTTCTTATACGTCTTTCCAAAAATGAGGGCCACAAACTATGACCCCATAGAAAAGTTACTGTTATTAGGACATAACAGCCAAAAAGAGTTAAATCACATTTGCCAAGTATTATCAGGATAATATGTTTAGCTGGTACTTTGCTGGCTTGCACATATCTGTTTAGAGTGGCATGCCACCCAATGCAAAAAGAAGAACGTTAGAATTAAACCCCTAAAAAGGTCTAATACCTAACTTAAAACATGTTGATAGAAATAACCAGAAACTTTTGCATTCCCTTTAGATATACGCCAAGCTGTCAAGTGTTTCTTACTTTACACATTATTTTATGTTTGCTTTTTTCCGATAGAAGTCACCTGACCTTTATTTTAATGTGGGCACTTAATAAGAAACCATCACAATACAGGTCTGAATGGCTTTTCCTGCCGGCTGTTTTTTCTCTCCATATGTGAATTGCATTAAAAAGAAAGTCTATCTAGTCCTATTATACAAGATTTCAAGGTAATCTATAAAGTACCTTCTGACTTTGAAGAGAAAGGTGGCTAAATGTTGCTTTTTAGAGCTCCCCAGTTTAAACCTCCAGATTTACTGTCATTCATTATACACATAGTATAATCTAGCAACTGAATAATACCTCCCAGAAGCACATACATCCTGACTGCAGAGGGACTGGTACCATTCACTGCCAATCTGCTGCAGGTGACCAATTCAGCCATATTAAAGGGACAGTTCAGTGGAAATAATCAATATTTTTTAAATAGTTAGTTTGTGTAATGCATACTTATTATAGTTATTCCAATTTCTCTCCCATTTTGAAAAATCAGTTGATTTCATACCCTTTGCTGTTCCTGCTGTGACATTAGTAAGCTGACATTTCAGGTTCTAACGTCCTTCTTCTTCCCAGGATGCACACATCCTTGTAAGTTCCTAACTGTTATTTCTACTGATTGGCTGTTGGATGGGTCAAAGATGTTCAGATCTCTACTGAGCAACTGAATCAACCTAGTTGCTGGGTCATGGGCGCAAACCATAACGGTCTGTACTGGAAGTCAGTATTTCGTTTGCATTTATTCCCACTGACAAAATGCTGAATTGGCAGATTAAAGGGCATGTCCAGCCTTTTTTCAACTTTACATATATCATACATTTGATCCCCCAGCCCCAACCGCCATAATAAAATCCTTAGAAAGTGCCCCGATATGTACTTACCTCCCCTCTATCCTCCGCGGCAGTCTTCAGGCCCTCTGCTTGCACGGAAATGCAAGCAGGGGGCGGGACCGCAGCCGGTCCCTGATTGGCTGAGAGGCAGCCACTCAGGGATGCGGCTGCCGGCTGCTCAGAACGCGGAGGATAGAGGGAAGGTAGTAACTATCAGGGATTTTCTATGAAATCTGTAACGGCGGTTGGGGCTGGGGGATCAAATATATATATATAGTGGGGAATTTACACTAGGGGGAGGGAGAAGAAAACGGGAGGGGAGTGGGAGGGAGAGGGAGGGAAGGAGGACTCTCCTGCGCATGCCTCAACCTTGTCGAGGTGTTGAGGCAGAGACAAGTGCAGGATGAGTCACCCAACACTTCTACACTGCACTTTCTGGATTTGGAGGGGCACAGCATGGCAACCATAAGGGCTTGGATGTAAGGTTTTGGACACTACAGAGTGGGGCCAGTATGGGGTAAATTGAGTTTTGGGGGTGGATATGCCCTTTAAGGTCATTGGGATTAAAAAATACTGCTCTTTTTTTGAAAAGCATATGTATTTGCCGAACTGAATTCCCCTTTAATACAGTCTCAAAACACTTTGGCAGGTAGCAAGCCTCTTTCTAGAAAACTGATATAGCTAGGCCACACCAGCACGTTTCTTACACGTTCTGATGCGTTTTACAATCCATTAGCCCCTGATAATCTCTTCCATTGCATTACAATATGGGTGACCATACTGTAATGCGAATCCATCACTTATTTTTGCAAATTGCATGCATTCCAATAACGCATAATTGAAGAACTGCTGTGCAAACACACTATATTACGATTGTGCCATTTTGTGGTGTTAACGTGGTGTGTTACTATGGCCACAGTCTGAACTTAACTATTTATTGGTTGCCCTAGACTTGCTTGATACAGCACAAAAAACATTTGTGACAAGGCTGGGTAAGAACTGGGCTGGAAGCAGTGGAGCATATTTCTAAACCATGATTTACTGTGGCCAGTAAACATTGACAGTAAGGATCGCAGTTGTATTCACTGATTGATTAAGACCACGCCAGGTATTTACTAACTGTAAATAATGGGGTCAATAAATAACACCAGAAAAATATCCACATTTACAGTTAATCTTTATTTAACAAGCACAATATTTATCAATGGTCAATATTGATTACAAATAAGAAAGTATACAGGTTTATAGAAGAAACTACACTGGCTTTCATCAATCATACTGCGATGTTATGTTGTAGATTTGCTTTTTATTTGAATGAAATATGCAGTAATCATATCAATATATTTACCTAGATTTTTGCATGCATACCCCCCCAACCTTAGGAAGGCAACAGAACACATGTGGGGCAGGGCTATCCATGTAACACTAGCCACATCCATGCACTTCCCAGCCACAGCCCGGAATACCCAAACCATGCCCATCATGAGACATAGCTCCTCAGTCTGGGACTGGCCCCTCAAAATCGACTGTCCTGGTGAAACTGTGGTGATGGGTGGTATGCCTTATGTTCAGGATTAGAAGGAATGAGTTTAGAACCTGTTGTATACAAATGTAAATTTATTACAAGCACTTCCAACCTTATATTTAATAAAGCAAAGTTTGCAGCAATTAACTTAGGCCAGCAAAGCTGCATTGAATACAGTAGGTCGTCTTAAGTATAGATTTAAAATGAATAGTAACGGAGACTGGAGATTTTTTAAGGTGCACACAGATTCCCCCTGTTTATCGGAGAAACATGGACAGTAATTGTTTATATTGATAGTTTATTGTGGTCAAAAACTAGTAGTGGTATTTATTTTGGCAGTGTTCATTTTTGATCCATTGAACCAATAGGAATACTGTCCGGTATTTCTATACCAGGATAAAGGATTTTTATCAGCAATAAATGATAGCAATCCTAATAAATATCATCTAGAATTCTAGCCCAAGTTGTTGTTTTATTAATTATTATGCTTATAAAGAATCTACTAAAATTTGTATTGAAAATGATTTCACACTATAGATTTGGGTTATTCAATGAAGGTAAGACCCCACAGTACCACTCCAAAAAACGCATAATAGATTGTGGGGCAATAGGATGCTTGTTAGTACATGCGCTTCTGCTATGGTTTAAATTAAGGTTAAATGACAGAATGGTGATGCAATGTGAAATTGCAGAGCAGCACAAATAGTGTGGAAAAACAGATCGCATTGGGCACATTTTGCACATAGGGGCCATACATTACTGTAGTGGTGCAAAAATGTGCCTGAGCCTACTATTTGCCTTAACCAATCAGATGTTACATTTTACTTGTGTACTACAGTTTGAAAAACTGGTAACATCTGATGGTTGCTGCAGATTAATAGCACGGGTTAAATTTTGAGCCTCTTTTATTTATACTGATTTACTCACAGTGTTCCTAATAAACAGTAAGAGAGAGATCTTTCAGATTGCTACATGCAGTACATACAGTACATACATATACATACATGCACATTCATCTATATTCCATGTTTTAAAACACACTAACCTGTTTACTTTAACAGCATCAGAAATTCCATGGTGTTAAAGGTAAAGCTTTGCATACTGATATATTGATATTCCGAACTGCAACAAGCAGCGTGATTTGACAGATTGTGTGGTGCTCTATTACTTGCCTCACATTTCTTACTATCTCTCGGGACAATATTTATAAAAATCTCCCAGCAGAACATATTGAAAGCAGATTTGGCCGGAGATTATATTGCTATATATGGTCTAGCTTTTTATTGGGATACCAATATTGCAGTATCCCACAGATTACTGTAAGCAAATGATTGTGATCAATATGTCTCATGTTTAATTTGGTCACTGTCCAGTCCTCTACCCTGTGAGCTAAAAAACAAAATGGTGTATCAATTACAAACATCAGACACGGGCCATTAGAGGTTGGTTTATATTAATGTATATGGATAAACATAAAGCAGGGGGAGCGAGAAATTGTATTAGGCAATGTGCAGTAAAACTCTTTGGCTTCCAGAGTGATAAATTATTCAATTTGTTGGGGGTTTGGATATGAGCTTTGCCTTTTAAACAAGATATTATATGTAAATAGACACAGAGCTAAAATACCAAAGGGTTAGTCCACATCCAGACTGGTGTATTTGTTATGTGCTTACAATAGCGTTTTGCGAATTGCGTACTAGCGTATCACAACTTGGGTGGCCACAATGTGTGTGCTTCTCTGCATTTTCGAAGTGCAGTCGACCGCCATATTTTGCAAATGGCGATTTCACGCATTACAGTTCCTTAGTCTTAATGAGTCAGTTTGTTTGTCCTAACCTTGCACAGTCTAGTGCAGGGATTCTTAATTGGTGTACCACCAGATGTTTGAAAACTACAACTAACAACATTCCTCAACTAGAGGGAACATCAGGAGGCACACCGTTTGAGAATCCCTGGTCTAGCGGAAAGTAGGACTGTGTGGGTCCTAAACATCTGATTAAATGAAAAGGTTTATAATTAGAGGTTTTTATTAATTCTTTTTCCATTTTCCAACTAAAATAGAAAGATTATCAGGGAGATTCAATAAAAGTCTTATTGTTTAAATGGTGCATTTTGCCTAACCAATCAGATCTTATATTACATTTGAAGCTAACATCTGATTCGTTGGGGCAAAATTAGCACCATTTTACAAAAATAACTTATTGAATCTCCCTGTATGTTTATTAAAGGGTAACTGTGGTCTCCTATTCTTCCAAACTAGTGATAATTATATAAAAAGCCTTCCATCCTACCTTCAAAATAAAACCTAAATCACATTTCCAGACAAAATTTGTGAGAAGTTATTGCTGGAAAGGTTAGCAATATTACTTCCTGCTTGAACACCCTGTTTTTAGCCATGTGACCAGCCTGCCTGCATTAATAGGCTCTCTTTCTCAACAGTCAATTTTTTCACCCAGGTACTCCCTGATTTCCCCAGTCTTTACATGAGCTGCTCTCCTCCGGGGCAGACGGGCGGGCAGAGGTCAGGTGATGTCATTTCAACTTACTGGAAGCAGGAAGTTTTGAACATTCACCTCAATATAATTTCTCACGGGTAAAGCCAGAGAGGTGATTGTCAGCTCATTATAAAGAAAATACAGCAGGCTTCCATTCAACCATAACTTGTTTGTAGACCACAGTTGCCCTTTAAGTGTAATTTAGATATGGTCTTATTAAAAGGGAAAACTATTTTATTCTTAACTTAAGGCCAAATTCACGCCCAAAATTAAAATCGGTGTAATTTAATTGACAAAACCCTCATAACCACAAAGCTTACTTGCTCGGTGGGTACGTACCAGTAGGTCTAGCAGCCTTCATCTCTCTGCTGTCATTATCTGCTGCGCATACAAGCTTGTTAGAGCATGCACAAATTGTGAATTATTGACTGTGATGTCAGCTGCCCCCAAGCCCTAAGAAGGCAAAAAAATGGATTTTAATGTATTGGTTTTGCTGATCTTTGTGCATAACTTACTTAGAAAGTTAAGTGATACATTGCTTTCTTTTTCTACAGAAGAAAAACAACATTACCCCAAAAGTCGTGAAATTGAATAATATAAATACAAATGTTAATTAAAGCTTTAAGCACAACAGTTGGCTTGGCTTACTTTACTAGATGGAGAAAAGGATGATATAAAAAATATAGAAATGGGCTTTATTTGCCCTTTAACAAATAGACACCTGTCATCAGTGCTAGCATCAGTGTCTATGTCTATCAGTGCATAGCATTCTGTATGGGCCAAAACACATTAGCACTTCACATTTGGTAGGTATTCCCAGACTGTTTATAAAAAAAGACCCAGTAATGACCAGTGGGGGTGCTATTCAATACAAAAAGCAAAGGTCGCATATTTATTAAAAAATTCTGCTGTACTTTTCACAAAGCAAAACAATAAAATGCTGATAACATTCATTAGAAAAATGCATAGAAAAAAAAAACATTTTCATTAATGAATCATTTTTAGGATTTCTGGTGCATTAAAAACCAGGTAACATAGCTGACAAGGGTGAATAAATTCTTTATTAAATCAAGGTAACCATTGGAATCTGCAGGTTCGTATCTAACAATAAGCAAATAATGTAGCATAAAAGATGTTTGAAAATAATTGTTTTCCTATATTTACTCTTGAAAGGGAATAACACTATAAATGTGTATAGATGATTTCAGTCGTATGATACAAAATTTACATTTAAAGGGCAAGTTCTACCCCAAAATGAAAAAAGACCCTCCCCCTACCAAAACCAAACTGCAATAATTAAATTTCTCCCAATCCACCAGTAAGGAGATATTTCCTTTTTACCAAAAGCAGCAGCAAGCTAGCAGTGTGCAAAGGAGACGGCATGGGGAACATCTAATGTCACGGCCAATGACTAAAACTTGTTCCTAATTGCCCTCTAGTGTGTGCAAGCTCTTGGCACAGTAGAGGAAGCAGTCGGAAAGAATATATTGTGAGGAGTATCTTCTTACTGGTAGATCAGGAAGCAAGGTAAGCAATGCAGTCTAGGGGTTTGGAGGGTTGGTAATTCCCTTTAAAGGGGGCCTGTGGTCTCCAATTCTTCCCAAACAGGTTAAGATTGTTTTGGAAAGCCTTCTGCCATCATAAGTGAAACTAAATCACATCTCTAGATATAATTTGTAAGAAATAATTGCTAGAAAGATTAGCTATATTACTTCTGTATTCAGCCATATGAGAGTTGTGTCAGTGAAGAATCTGCCGTACTTGTGTACTACAGTTTGAAAACATTTGGTAACATCTGATTGGTTGCTGCAGATTAATAGCACGGGTTAAATTTTGAGCCTCTTTTATTTATACTGATACTTTCCACAGTGTTCCTAATAACAGTAAGAGAGAGATCTTTCAGATTGCATACATGCAGTACATACAGTACATACATATACATACATGCACATTCATCTATATTCCATTGTTTTAAAACACACTAACCTGTTTACTTTAACAGCATCAGAAATTCCATGGTGTTAAAGGTAAAGCTTTGCATACTGATATATTGATATTCCGAACTGCAACAAGCAGCGTGATTTGACAGATTGTGTGGTGCTCTATTACTTGCCTCACATTTCTTACTATCTCTCTGGGACAATATTTATAAAAATCTCCCAGCAGAACATATTGAAAGCAGATTTGGCCGGAGATTATATTGCTATATATGGTCTAGCTTTTTAATTGGGATACCAATATTGCAGTATCCCACAGATACTAGTAAGCAAATGATTGTGATCAATATGTCTCATGTTTAATTTGGTCACTGTCCAGTCCTCTACCCTGTGAGCTAAAAAACAAAATGGTGTATCAATTACAAACATCAGACACGGGCCATTAGAGGTTGGTTATATTAATGTATATGGATAAAACATAAAGCAGGGGAGCGAGAAATTGTATTAGGCAATGTGCAGTAAAACTCTTTGGCTTCCAGAGTGATAAATTATTCAATTTGTTGGGGGTTTGGATATGAGCTTCTGCTTTTAAACAAGATATTATATGTAAATAGACACAGAGCTAAAATACCAAAGGGTTAGTCCACATCCAGACTGGTGTATTTGTTATGTGCTTACAATAGCGTTTTGCGAATTGCGTACTAGCGTATCACAACTTGGGTGGCCACAATGTGTGTGCTTCTCTGCATTTTCGAAGTGCAGTCGACCGCCATATTTTGCAAATGGCGATTTCACGCACATTACAGTTCCTTAGTCTTAATGAGTCAGTTTGTTTGTCCTAACCTTGCACAGTCTAGTGCAGGGATTCTTAATTGGTGTACCACCAGATGTTTGAAAACTACAACTAACAACATTCCTCAACTAGAGGGAACATCAGGAGGCACACCGTTTGAGAATCCCTGGTCTAGCGGAAAGTAGGACTGTGTGGGTCCTAAACATCTGATTTAAATGAAAGCGGTTTATAATTAGAGGTTTTTATTAATTCTTTTTCCAATTTTCCAACTAAAAATTGAAAGATTATCAGGGAGATTCAATAAAAGTTCTTATTGTTTAAAATGGTGCTAATTTTGCCTTAACCAATCAGATCTTATATTACATTTGAAAGCTAACATCTGATTCGTTGGGGCAAAATTAGCACCATTTTTACAAAAATAACTTTATTGAATCTCCCTGTATGTTTATTAAAGGGTAACTGTGGTCTCCTATTCTTCCAAACTAGTGATAATTATATAAAAAGCCTTCCATCCTACCTTCAAAATAAAACCTAAATCACATTTCCAGACAAAATTTGTGAGAAGTTATTGCTGGAAAGGTTTAGCAATATTACTTCCTGCTTGAACACTTCCTGTTTTTAGCCATGTGACCAGCCTGCCTGCATTAATAGGCTCTCTTTCTCAACAGTCAATTTTTCACCCAGGTACTCCCTGATTTCCCCAGTCTTAACTGAGCATGCTTCTCCTCCGGGGCAGACGGGCGGGCAGAGGTCAGGTGATGTCATTCAACTTACTGGAAGCAGGAAGTTTGAACATTCACCTCAATATAAT
Source organism: Hymenochirus boettgeri (assembly GCA_019447015.1). Lineage (NCBI taxonomy): Eukaryota > Metazoa > Chordata > Amphibia > Anura > Pipidae > Hymenochirus > Hymenochirus boettgeri. The sequence goes on from CM033471.1 coordinate 87,723,758, forward strand.
TTCTCACAGGGTAAAGCCAGAGATGTGATTGTCAGCTCATTATAAAGAAAATACAGCAGGCTTCCATTCAACCATAACTTGTTTGTAGACCACAGTTGCCCTTTAAGTGTAATTTAGAATATGGTCTTATTAAAAGGGAAAACTATTTTATTCTTAACTTAAAGGCCAAATTCACGCCCAAAATTAAAATCGGTGTAATTTTAAATTGCAAAACCCTCATACCACAAAGCTTACTTGCTCGGTGATGTACGTACCAGTAAGGGGTCTAGCAGACCTTCATCTCTCCTGCTGTCATCATCTGCTGCGCATACAAGCTTGTTTAGGAGCATGCACAAATTGTGAATTATTGACTGCGATGTCAGCTGCTCCCCAAGCCCTAAGAAGGCAAAAAAATGGATTTTAATGTATTGGTTTTGCTAGATCTTTGTGCATAACTTACTTAGAAAGTTAAGTGATACATTGCTTTCTTTTTCTACAGAAGAAAAACAACATTACCCCAAAAGTCGTGAAATTGAATAATATTAAATACAAATGTATAATTAAAGCTTTAAGCACAACAGTTAGGCTTGGCTTACTTTACTAGATGGAGAAAAGGATGATATAAAAAATATAGAAATGGGCTTTATTTGCCCTTTACAAATAGACACCTGTCTATCAGTGCATAGCATCAGTGTCTATGTCTATCAGTGCATAGCATTCTGTATGGGCAAAACACATTAGCACTTCACATTTGGTAGGTATTTCCCAGACTGTTATAATAAAAGACCCAGTAATGACCAGTGGGGGTGCTATTCAATACAAAAAGCAAAGGTTCTGCATATATTATTAAAAAATTCTGCTGTACTTTTCACAAAGCAAAACAATAAAATGCTGATAACATTTCCATTAGAAAAATGCATAGAAAAAAAAAACATTTTCATTAATGAATCATTTTTAAGGATTTCTGTGTCATTAAAATACCAGGTAACATAGCTGACAAGGTTGAATAAATTCTTTATTATAATCAAGGTTTAACCATTGGAATCTGCAGGTTCGTATCTAACAATAAGCAAATAATGTAGCAATAAAAGATGTTTGAAAATAATTTGTTTTCCTATATTTACTTCTTGAAAGGGAATAAACACTATAAATGTGTATAGATGATTTCAGTCTGTATGATACAAACTTTACATTTAAAGGGCAAGTTCTACCCCAAAATGAAAATAAGACCCTCCCCCTACCAAACAAAACTGCAATAATTAAATTTCTCCCCAATCCACCAGTAAGGAGATATTTCTCTTTTCTTACCAAAAGCAGCAGCAAGCTAGCAGGTGTGCAAAGGAGACGGCATGGGGAACATCTAATGTCACGGCCAATGACTAAAACTTGTTCCCTAAATTGCCCCCTCAGTGTATGTGCAAGCTCTTGGCACAGTAGAGGAAGCAGTCGGAAAGAATATTATTTGTAGGAGTATCTTCTTACTGGTAGATCAGGAAGCAAGGTAAGCAATGCAGTCTAGGGGTTTGGAGGGTTGGTAATTCCCTTTAAAGGGGGCCTGTGGTCTCCAATTCTTCCAAACAGGTTAAGATTGTTTTGGAAAGCCTTCTGCCATACATAAGATGAAACCTAAATCACATCTCTAGATATAATTTGTAAGAAATAATTGCTAGAAAGATTTAGCTATATTACTTCCTGTATTCAGCCATATGACGAGCTTGTAGTCATGTGACCAGAATCTGCCTGCATTAATAGGCTCCACATCTCAACTGACAAATGTTCCCACAGGTACTTCCTGTTTTCCCCAGCATTAAGTCTTAACTGAGCATGCTTCTGGGGCCAAGGGGCGGGGCAGAGGTCAGGTGATGTCAGGTGAAATTTGAACATTCTCCCCAATATAATTACTTACAGGCTGCAACCAGAGATGTGATCTAGGGCTCATTTTAATGAGAAGACTGCAGACTATCAATTAACCCTTACTTGTTTGGAGACCACATTTGCCCTTTAAAGAATAAAATGAATCAAATTATTCTTATTGATTTGCTTTATCATAGTAAGTTATTTTTTTCAAATGATGCATTTTATCGTGTTTCCTATTGTACAGCAAAACTCATTTTCATGTGACGTTTATGTGGAACGCGTAGTTTACACCCAAATCGACTTCTCTGTGCAGTTGAATAAACGTAGGCAGCAGAGAAAGTTTTTTTTTAATGTTTTGCAAAAGCTACATCAGAAAACACTTATTGTTTTAATTACCTGCTGTCATGGTACAAGGCAGAAAGGTTGTAAAGTGAGATAAAATCTTTCATTTTAATGGAGTGTCTGGCCTGTCGCATGGAAGTCTGGATTTATTGGTTTACATCTGGCAACTTAATTTCACTTGTTTAAAAAAGATTTTTTTTTTTATTCATAAATGACTTGAGGGAGCTGGCCTGCAGGGGAACGCAACGGATCCCTTTGATATCAGCAGCTTCTTCAAATATTCGCTAAAATTACCTTTTAAATCTTCTCCTTTCTTTCCTGTTTTAATTGCTCTTTCATGCCGTAATTTCGACAACAGCATGCCAATTCAGCTCTGCTAAGAACTGGCACAAAATGGCAACTGCTGAAGATAAATATCTCCGCGTCAACCTTTCCAATCCTTTCAATTCCCGTTGTATCCACTTAACGCCTGCACCCTGTGACCCCCACTTATCTGTTGCAAAGCATTCTGGGAATGATTTCCTTTCTGAAAATACTAGGCAGTAGCATTAAGCAAAGGAATATGCTTAATGACATTTTCTTATTTGTATTTTCTAGTACAGCCAGAGGAAATGTAAAGAACACTCACTATATAACTTAAGGCTTTCTTATTTCTATGAATATTTTGAAAATCTTAGCAGTAAGGCCAAGAATATTAGGGATGATCTTAAGGATGGGTTTCGGGTTCAAAATAAACCCTTTTCAGAGTCTGACGGATTCAAAGTTTTGACGGAACTTTAGAAATGTCGAGATCGGAATTTTCAAAAACCTTCAAGTTTTCATGATATTTTCATCATAAATAGAAAATATTGATAAATATCCAAAATACGATGCGGTCCACCAAAACAAGTTGCACATGAAAACTTTGTTATAGTGTGATTTTTTTAAAGGTTGTGGGAATTGATTCATGTTCCCCAGCCCATTATGCAGGTCCCTTTGCCATTTGTGCAAAGTTAATATTGTTATTAGATAAAAAAATAGAATCATTTAAATGTTCAAAACTTTCAGACTTTCCATTGAATTTTCAAAACTTTCAGACTTTCCATTGACTTTCCTTTTGGGTTAATATTCGAATTTTCTGAATTTATCGAAAATCTCTAAATAAAATGATATAAGTGCCTACCCTACACACTACACAGATCAGGTATAGATAGCATTCTAAAGGATGCATAGCTACAGTATATCATAAGTTATTATAGACGCTAAGGCCACACCATAACTGACCGGAATCGTGTACACAAGTGCGTGTCAGATTCTGGTGCAACACTGCGTGTCGGTGCACGGTTACGCTACAATCTGCCATTATCAGAGCGCATGCAATTGTGAAAAAAATTGGTGCAACGCACCTAGTGTGGCCAGAATAATTGGCCAACACTAGCATATAATTTTTAAAGGGTATGTCCACCCCGTATACAAAAAGAAAATAAATAAACTAGGCAGAACCCCTGATAACCAGTAGAAAAAAATAGCCAGCGGACGAGGAGTCAAACCAACAACAGCCACCGTTAATCCACAAAAAGGCTGTTGCTGGTTTGACTCCTCGCCTGCTGGCTATTTTTTCCACTGATTGATACTCGGGAGGCTGGACCAATCATATGGGCTAGAGGAGACGCGGTGACCGCATGGATATCAGATACACAGAAGGTGTAGCTCCCTGCAGTAAGTGTGTTTAGAATCGCTTGTAGAACCCCTGATAAACTAATTTTCATTTTGTTATAATTTAATAATTCGCCTCCCAGTAAGAGAAATCATACTTACAAGCTCCTCGATCCACCACTGCGGCTCTCTGGCACTTCCGGGTAAAGCAGTCTGTCTCGCCCGTGACAGTGACATCACAGCCAATCACTGACTGCCATTCCCGGATGAGCCTCCACTGCAGTTGCTCAGGAATACAAAAAGAATAGAGCAGCAGCAGAGGAGGGGGAGCAGAAACACATTATTACTTTTTAACAAAATGGAAACTAGGTTTTGGGGAGTCCTGCCTAATATATTCTTCCAACTCTTAGATATGGAACAGTTAACAATATGTTTAGTGAACTAGTGTATTCAGTTGTAAGCACTAGTCTTATTTAAAGGAACAGAGATGCATATATTATAATTATTATGCACATAACATTATGTTAAGAGAAACAAACAACATTTATTGTAAACATTGAAAATAATTCTCAAGGCTTATCCAAGTCAAGAGTTATATAGTATATTCATACTGGGGACCAACACTTAGGCCGAGGACACACTACAACGCACCAGAATCTATTCCGGAGCGTTGTTGCGTCTTTGTGCGTGCAATTTTGCTATTTCCTCTCTCTCTCTCTCTCTCTCTCTCTCTCTCTCTCTCTCTCTCTCTCCTTGCTGGCTGCAGCTGTTGATTCTGGATTTCTTCAGTACACATAGATGAAAAAAAAATGCTTGCCTGTCTCTCTCTCTCTCTCTCTGGCTGCAGCTGTTGATTCTGGATTTCTTCAGTACACATAACTTTACAGCTGTGATTGGTTGAGAGGGAAAAGAGGGCGGGATCCAGGGGTCAGACCATTACCATGCAACTTCCTCTGTTCTCATGCTCATGTGAATTGCACTGATCATCGGATCACAGGGTAACGGGCCCCAACGCAACTAGGGTAGCCAGTCCAATTGGGCAACACTAGTGTGCCCTTTTTAACACACGATCGGATCCCTTGTTAAAATGTGCTGATGTGGCTCAGCCGTAACTATACATTTTGCTCTATCCAAAAGTTTTTCTCTACCAGTGTTATTTTCAAATGTGGGATAAACAATCAAACCTTTATAAATTCATCCTTAGTGTGAAGGACAAACCATGATATTTCAGAATTTTGAATATACTGCTTATATTCAAAATGCTTAATATGTTTTGAGATGCACAGCAGCCATACAGTAGGCCAAAAACTGGCCCATTTCTTATTAACTCATTTGCTACAATTCTTTAGGAATATTAGAAACCTGTGCCATATTTTACACTATTCCATTAATTCTTAGATATTGGCCGTTCGTTTTAGCAGTTTGACTGGCAATTAAATAGATTTTGCAGTTGCAGTACTAATGTTAAATGTGTCTCTCTCTCTCTCTCTCTCTCTCTCTCTCTCTCTCTCTCTCTCTCCTTGCTGGCTGCAGCTGTTGATTCTGGATTTCTTCAGTACACATAGATGAAAAAAAAATTCTTGCCTGTCTCTCTCTCTCTCTCTCTCTCTCTCTCTCTCTCTCTCTCTCTCTCTCTGGCTGCAGCTGTTGATTCTGGATTTCTTCAGTACACATAACTTTACAGCTGTGATTGGTTGAGAGGGAAAAGAGGGCGGGATCCAGGGGTCAGACCATTACCATGCAACTTCCTCTGTTCTCACTGCTGGATGCTAACAGACATGCTCAAGAACATGAAAAGAACAGAGGCAAGGTAATGTAACCTGTCTCTGTTCATCATTGTATTGGTCCATGCTGCAGGATTAAGCCAGCTAGAAAGGTCTGTAACTTTTATTTGGGCCAAATAAATATAAAAAGTTAGTTTTGGAGGTGGACATGCCCTTTAAAGAATAGAGATGGGATCTGGGTCTGACACGGAACCCCTCGGTTCCGAAAACCTAATGATCTATCCGAATCCGGACAATCCTTTCGGACGGATCATTCGGAAGCATTTCGGAACCCAAGGGATTTTGGGACTTCGGAACATATTTTCAATGATTTTCGAATACACGGAAATATTTTCGATAACTTTCGAAAATAGATTTGAATGTTCGAAAAATACAACCCGAAATGCAAAAGGGGTCTCCAATCGTATTTTCGAGGATTTTCAAACGTTCTAATCTATTTTCAAAAATTATCGAAAATAACTCCGTACATTCGAAAATCTTCGAAAATTCATTCCTTTTTCATATTTCCGGATCTTCTGATCTTTGTGATTTTCCCGAGATCCGGGAATCCGAAGCAGAATGAAACTATTGAGTTTCGGCCATCTCTATTAAAGGGGAACTGTGGTCCAAAAATGGCTTTAGGTAAATTGAGGTAAATTGATAGGAATTGCTCCCCTGAGAATTTTTGAAATTTATTTCCATTGTTTATTTTGCATAGTTTTAAAGATATTTACATTTTTGTGTGTGATATGGCAACAGCATCACCAGGTCCCCTGCACTTCCTGCTTCCTGCTCTGAAACAGTCAGTCAATCTGTCCTGTGTCTCCTCCTCCCCTTTGCAGCCCCCTGGTTCCTCCCACTCATGGACCCCATGGTCCCTCCACTCGCGGGTGCCTAACCCCTGCCCACTCGCGGGTTCCTAAGCCACACCCACTCGCGGGTGCCTAAGCCCCGCCCATTCATGGGTGCCATGGGTTACTCAGATCCCCCCTACAGAAAACTATGTTTTCACATAGTGGGAAAGAAGGCCTGTAGATTCCCTTACCTTCTCTGTCAGGACTTCACACAGCAGAGAGGAGGAGGGACTTCCTGTCTCCCTCACACACTGAGGGAGTCTGAGGCTTTGCTCGCCGGCGGCACTGTGCAGGAGAAGCCTCAGGAATGTCACAAGTCAGCCTCCCACCCATTAACTTACTGGTCAGTCATTTCTGTATATCTTGGGCTGTGGAGCACGTAGAGAGGTGGTTGATGGCTCGTTTTAAAGGTAGGAAACTGGCCTAACTTAACTTGTTTTGAGACAACAGTTCCCCTTTAAAGAACAGAATGAGCATGGATTACTCACAACAAAAACTGTCCCACATTCTTTCAATCCTTATGGTGTTAATGTCCAATCTTTTGATCCATTTAGTTTCCTGTCTTAATAAAACATTAGTACTTTTGCCACACTGCATAGTTGGGTTTTTTTTAACTCTATTTCTAAAATATCACTTCAATTGGGATACTTGATCTTTTTGCACATGAAAATGCCTAGAAATTTCCTTTTTATGTTTATGTTAATGTGCGGGTACAGGAACATAAAAATGATAGCATAAAATTCTGCCTGAGGCTCCTCCATATCTTCTACAAGCTAAACACAATTGTAACCGTAGACAACTAATGGTGGCCCTACACACAACAATCCCAATCATACAATATTGGGATATTCAATATTGTACAATCAGTGGGTTATGTAGAGACGGTCGTGCAGGACAAGATTTTAATCTTCCAATTACAGAATCGTACGATCAAGATTGTTGTTTGTATGGCCACCATTACAGAAAACCAAGTGGGGAACATTGTTAAAAACTAAAGAAAAAGGTGTTGGTGTGGACAACCTACAAAAATAGTGAAACACAGGGTAATCTCTAATTGGTACAAGGAGTCTAAGTCACAGTATCCAAATACAATGTAAATGTTTTACTCCACTGGCATACTGACAGAATACCAAATAATGGATAGTATTGCCTATTTATTCAGCTTTAATTTGATACCATTTATAATTCATAATATTCTATTGGTATGCATGGTATTCCAATATGGAGTTCTGCACTGAATGTAATGCAGCATTCCCTCTGTATTGTATTTCGTGTAATAAATTAATTCAAATGCACAAGCATGGAAATATTACAGTTTTATAAAGATGCCATTTAATTCCTTACTTACTGACCTTAAATCCCATCAGGAATTCCTCTAAACAAAAAAAATTAAATCTTTGTCAGTCCTATTGCAAAATCTAAGCAATGACAGTGGTGCTAACTTAAAAATACATATATTTAGCTTTAAATATTATAAATAAAACATATATTTATAGGGGAACTGTGGTCTCCAAACAAGTTGGTTTTATATGAAAGACTGGGTTCCTACCTTTAAAATTAGCCATAAACTATCTCTCTACATGCTGCACAGCCCAAGATATGAAGAAATCACTGTTGAGAAAGTTATGGGATGGGAGGTTCTGAATCTGCAGTCACAATAATGCTTCCTCCTTCTAATCTGTGGTTGGCACATGCTCAGTGCAGGAGAAAGCAGAAGAATCCAGGAAGAGATCAAGTTGCAGTGACTTAAGGAGGCATGGGAGGGGCCAGAGAGGGTTTCAAGGGGACTGCAAGGGGAAGGGCCATGGGGACCCACAAGGAGGAGGAGACAAAGAGAAGAGGGACTGCCACATGGTTTCAGAGCAGGAAGTGCAGGGCATTCCAAAAATACACAGGAAAGCAATTCCTGACTATTTACCTAAAATTCTTTTTGGACCACAGTTACCCTTTAAGTACTGCTTCTATAATTAATGGATTCATCATTTATATAGATTTTGTCTTCAGTAATAAAGAATGTGGGGTCCTATTCAATTCTCTTTTTCTAGTGAACAATAGTATTTTTTTACCCTGTCATTTCTAAATAGTAGATTTGTCCATTTTCCAGTCTAACTTCATCATATAGCAAGCAGCGTCATTATCATCATTTTGCATATATGTGTAACTTTTTAATGATTTTAATTTTTGACTTTAGTTACCCTTTAAAATGGGCTGTTCTAGGATAATATAAGAAGATAACAATAATAATATAATAACCATTGAATGAGAAATAGAAAGAACTTAAGGTCCGACCACTGTCTCTAGATAGCCAAGACAGTAGTCTGGATGCCCTAATTGAGCCCCATTCGTCCAACACCCATGCTGACACCAGTGCAGACCCTGTGAAAAGGAACAATGCCATATTAAAAAAAAAACCACCACACTACAGTGTGGTGTTTTTCATAACTGCAGTGCAAACGAATGGTAACATGCAGCTTTGTGTTTATCATCTGTTGATAGTGTGGCCGCAGATTGAAAAAGGTTCTAAAATGTCCTATTTAGAAATGACAGGGAAAAACCCCAAAGGAAATGAAAACGTCAAAGTTAGAAGAAAGACATAAGGTGGGTGATAAAAGGATGTACACGTCCATTTTTGTAAGCATGCTCTGGATAATTTCATGCACCATTTTTCTGGCATCACTGCTATGTAGTCAGTTTTTGAAATAGTGCAAGAATTCTATAGGGGAGATTCAATAAAAGTTCTTATCGTTTAAAATGGTGCTAATTTTGCCCCAACCAATCAGATCTTATTTAACATTTGAAAGCTAACATCTGATTGGTTGGGGCAAAATTAGCACCATTTTTAACAATAAGAACTTTTATTGAATAACCGAGTATGTGTATGAAATATCTGGTGTGAAACTTTTGCAAACCATTTTGATGTATTATACATTTCAGAACATGCAAGAGGTAATCAGCTATAAGGCTGTAATTGGTGTAGTGTTTGACCAACCACAACTGAATTGTATTTTTTAATTTTAAAAAAAAAAAATGTGACTTAGAGCACTTGATATTGTGTATATTATGAAAACAGTATATTCACTTTTTTCCGATTTTTCTATAAGGTAATTCAATGACAATATTGGCCCCTTGTGACCTGTGGCAACGGATTTTCTAATATTGTTGATCAGAGTACAGTAGTAATAATGAGCAAAACAAATGTCTCACGGCACTAAGATATTTCATATTTGTTTGACCCTAACGCTCAGATTGCAATATTATTTGTATTTCTAACTGACTGTAGTGGTTTATTGCTAGAGTTCTTATCTTATAGAATCCTGAGTGAAATATATGTCTGTCTGAGATTAAAATCCTTGAAAGTTTCATCCCTAAGGTAAAAATAGATAAATTCTGTCCTATATAAATGAAACATCAAGAATTCGGACTTTAATTTTGATAAAATTGTTTGTTGCCTACTAAAGAAAGTCAGACTATATATTGTTTGTTATACCTTTTGTATAAATCTAGCTCAGTGTTTCTCACATTGGTGTGCCGTGTAAGAGTAAGATGTGTGCTGCTGAATTTTAATAGTGCAAATATATTTGTTAACATAATATAAGTTATTAGACAAAAGTCCAATAACCCCCACCCTGTAATTTTTAACCTGATGGCAGTTTAAGGAGGCAGATGTCAGGGCCACAAGCTGTGATCTGGTAAACTAAGCTTTGATGGAATAAAATAGCACATAATAATGTAATAAACCCCTTTGAAATTTTCTATTGTTGGAAAAATCAACATTCACTTGAGTGAGGCATTGATGATTCACAGAATCTCAAACTTCCCCCAAAACAAGATATGGAGTAGGTTGAATGGACTTTTTTTGAGAACATACCTCTCATACCTCTGAGTAGGCTTTATAGTTTGAATTACAAAGATGATTAGATGTAAGGAGAATTGCCTGGAACTTCAAAATTTCAGTATTCCCATGACAGAATTCCAGTTTTCACTGATGGAATTTCAATAGCACAACTGTGAGTTCTGAACTCTTACATAAGCCCCCCTTTTCTACTCCTCCTTAGGGGTTAAAAGTTAAATGTATTTTGGTTTTATACTTTATCTTTCTATCCCAACCCCAACCCACTGAGCTAAGACATGCTCATGGAAGTAAACCTGTAGCTTTCATTTGGAAGTGGTTTGTGCCTACAAAAGTTACGTTAAAACATCACCTGTATTTATTGTAAGGCATCACATGTCAGTACATCCTGTTTCTTGGATATTGCAACAAATTCACTTTAATGTGCGTGAATTATTACTGTATGTATAAGTTCATTTTTCTAAATGAGATGTAGTAGTCAGCTGAAGAGTCCATTTGCACTTGTTTCACCAAACTGACATTACACGTTATGAAATTTGTCACAAGGACAGGGTACAATTTTGATTAAACTAATTACCTATCCATTTTTTTAAAAATTGTATGAAAATGAAACAAATGCTATTCTCTGGGCACAAGATCATGGTGAAAACTACAGAGAAATGCATTTAAAAACATGAACGCGTAATGCATAACGTATACGGTATGTGGATTTTATAATGACATGTGGAACTGCTGATATGTATGAACTTTTAGTCCTCCAAGGCATTTCTCTAAAAGCTCAGCTCAAAGATCTCATACGTGTCTGACTCAGTTGTAGGTTGTCTGACTCACATTTAGTACTAAATTCCCCTCTTTATTATGTTTAACACAGTGGATTTTAGTTTAGGAAATGTGTAGATTTTAGGCATGACCTGAGTTTTACCGCTTTGGCATTTAGTAACTATGGTAACTGGCCAAAATTTGATTGTGGTGTATTTAAAGAAGTGAAGGCTAAAACCCACAGTAAAATGAAAAGTTCTGAAAGTTCATGAGTGATCTACTATAATATTAAATTAAGAGAAATGTAAAGGCTGCCCATATTTAGCTGAATAAAAAAAGTGAAAAAGTAGCCTTTATATTTCATCTGGTTAGCGTAATACAACCAGTCTAAGCCTTGTAGAATTAGCGTCGGCTATCACTGCGGTTCCTAATAAATCCCTCACTTCTGTTACAGTTTCAGTTTCTCTATCCTTCACTACAAATATTTGATGGCAAAAATTGTATTACAAAAAAGTGAGGCTGGATGTGTAAGTTAACCCTCCCACTACTTTTTACCTTTTACCTTTAATTGTATAAGCATTTCAATAATAAATGGCCTTTTGACACTTACTGCGTAGACAAGAATACTCTGGAGTCCCTGAGTATCACTTCAGCACACATGCCACAATCTATAACCACTCGTTTCACCTTTAGACAAGCCCCTGGGAGGCTTGACATGCCTACTAGGGCACAGTTGCTCCCAGGACTTAGAGCCATATTAATTAATCTGCAGTATCGGTTATTGAATAAGTACAGCCGGCAACATACATTTTACAACTGGGTGGCCATACAGTACTATGAGGTACTTAAGTACGTCAATGGTATTGTATAGGCAATTTTATGATTAAGCAGTCAAAATCATTTAAGGCTCAATTAAGGGAGTCCAAAGTATCTGTGCTGAGGCTGGGGATACTCGAGAACCCAAGCACAACTCGCAGACTGGGCACTTTTAGTTGGAGAAATGGAAAACGCATGGTACAGAAGGAGTAAGCCAAGGAAGGAGCCAAGGGTCAGAACACAGGAAATCAGTTAGTGGAGCAAGGTACCAGAGGGTAAAGAAAAAGTGTAGTCAAAGGCAGGAAGCTGGGAGGACAGGCGGCAAACAAGTGAAAATAGGAAATGGGCATTAATCAGGAACCCGAACATCAAAACCCAGAAAATATCACGAGCTAGGGAGAACCGCAAGCTATAATGGACAAAGATGGATTGTAGACAGGTAGCTAAAAAGGCACAAGGATCCAATCAAAAGCAGATAGGCAAGCAAGAACTAGATTGTTAGTTTAGGGTTTGAATTTGGCACCTGAAAGCAAGCCGTCATTTTGCCTATAAAGAAAGCGATTTAATGTGGGTTTGAACAGAACCCAGTTTCGAATCGAATGTGAGGGTTTTCGAAGTCCCGAAGAAACTTTCGGAACTCCCGAATTTCACGGAACCCGGATTTTTCGGATCGAAAATTTTTATCAAAGATCGAAAGTAGACAATTAGCGAAAATCCAAATCGAAAGTAGCCGATTTTTGAAAATTGAAAGTAGATGATTTTTGAAAATCGAAATTTTAAATTAGACGAATTTCGAAAATTGAAACTCGAAAGTAGATGATTTTCGAAACTCAAACTTTCGAATTTTCCGAAAATTTCGTAAATTTAAAAACGGAACGAAACTCAACAGTTTCGAACATCTCTGTAAGGAACATATGATAAAAATGTACTTCCTTAATTACAGCAGCACCTACCCCTCATTAGATGTTGGTTGTATAAATAACAATTTACCTCCCCTGTATAAAGGTACATGGCGTTATAATTGTAAATGATTGCATTAATGACAGATCCTTTGTCTTGCATGGGGTCAGACAGATATCTTATTGAGAACAATATGAAGCAGATTTATACTTACACATTTAACATTGCAAATGGCTTAATTTCCAAAGTTACAAAACTTCAGTGTTTGCTAGACATTAAGTTGAGAAATGATTGCTGGGTAAATCTAAGTATCTTTCTAGCATTTGTCATGTTGCAGTAATTTGGTCGCTAGAGCACGGTTTCACCGTAGCCTCTTGCATTATTTGGTTCCACAGCAATTTTTATGGCATATCCTATTAATATGAAAAATATAAATAGCCCCAGCAGTTCAAAATAACCCAAACATATATCATTGACTGAATATTGGTGGAAGAACTCAAGTAAAACATTGTAATAAGCAGGGCATATTTCCCCATTAAGATGGAAACTGACACACACAAATAGACCTTGCAGGACCTTTGTGTCTATACACTTGCATTACAGAAATAGATTATTGGACTCACTTGCCCATTTCCACTGTAAAATATTTAGAAAGAATCTGAACCTTAAGCAATTTCAACACCATGAATGTATTTAAATTCATTCCCCAAAGAGAGTTCAGAAACAAGGCTTTTTAGCCTTGGATTATTAAAGAAGCTGACAACGTAATAAGGAAACATTCATTTCATTGGTTTCTTTGGATATTGTGAGATGATTTACCCAGATTTAGACAATGCATAGTTAGTGTTCAAATGTAACTCCTTCCATTCTATGGGATTTTATTTACTCCTGCCCATGTGCAAGGTCTCAAAAATGCTAACTAAATGACAATGATTGTTGATCGTGATGTTCAGATCTTTTCATGGCCCTTTAAACCTGGGAACACCGCCTGTATAAGTCAAAGGGTTAATCACAAATAGGATGTTGCTTCTAATCAGAAACCCTCTATATAATAAATTATCCATGCTGCTGATTCTGCTTTGATGGACTTTGGAGGCATAGAGCTACATTTCCCAATACATCTAATGCTGGCCATCCACTGATTTGACATTACTGTGCATTAATTCCTTCTTTTTGACATGAATGCTGAATCGATCATAATATTGAGCAGAGCAGCAGTGGTACAATCCACCATGTTTCCACAACATTTCATTTCTTTGGATCATTATTTGGGATGAGCATGTGGATTGCAAAATGGGATGGTCCCCATGGGTGACACACGGAGATAAGATGTAAGTCATTTGTTTTCAAAAATTCCAGGTTCTGCTCATTTCATGAATTCTATGTTATGCTGAATGATGGGATTGAGACTTTTATAGGCAGGCAGATCAGCAGCGGGCATTGCTTACAATGCTGATCGCTTCTGTCCAGTGCATTGCTTTGTTTATTATCTCGCAAACACTAAAAAAACAGCTAAAAAAGTATATTACAAAATGCCCCAGGGAAGTCTTTTTTTTTAACAGTTACTTTGGTTACAAATTGACCCTTTAGTTGCCATTTAAAGCTCCATGGTATATTGCACATAACTGAGATTCAAAATCCAGACCTGCAAGTTATGGCTGCCTTACTGATTAAAGCTTGAGCTTAAAGCATAAAAATGTCAATCATGTGTACAATAGTATTTTTTTATCTTCTCAAAATCTGTATAGATTTATATCTCATTTTATCCAGTGCTAAAAACGTTAGGTCTCAATTGGTAAAATATGCTAAAGCCGAGAATCGGTAAATAATTCAGTTTGGTCTCTGCTGTTTGGTCTGGTGCAATATTTGTCAAACTAATAACAGTAAAACAGAAACAGTGGATACTCCATGTAAAACAGAGGGGTATGTGGTGTAGTAATGCACAAGTTAACCCCTTATTTGCTCTAATGCCTTTTGCTGTCAGGAAGGACCCCACCCCTTTCTTACTCTGGATCAACTTTTAGTTAGGGCTAAAGAGGAGGGTATAAAGGTTGGACTGTTGGACTAGATCAACGTATGTCTTTATTCATCCTCAATTACTATGTTACTATGCTGTGAGTTGAAGTTCTTCAGGATATCCAAGACACACCCAATTCCTTTGCATAATGTAGTAAGACAAGCATTTCACAATCATAAAAGTAGACATACACATTACAGAATTCTCTTCAGCCTGGTTATTAAAATGGTGCCAATGTTTTTGTTTGGTTCTTGTCCTTCGATTACTTTAAATAATATTCAGTGTAGCATTTCCCTAAGGTCCTAATGCCTTTCAGTCTTTTTACTCATTTTGTACAATCTGCCATTTCTGTTTTACTTTGTACATAAGACTCTTAAGTGTTATACCCTTGGAAAAAATAATAAATCATCTGACATATATATCCCAGTGACAGGACGTTCACTTTTCCAATGTTCACATTCTCTGTGTTTCAGAGGTGTGGGACTATAATTAAATGACATGCATTTCAACCCTTTTCATAACTTCCCCACCCCCACTTTGTGCCTGCTTTGTACTGCACACATCCTTCAACCTAATCAGTGCCAGAAAACCCTGCAGCGTAGTGTGAAAATATGCTTTGGGCCTTCTCAGCAACAGACGGATTAACTCCTTCCTCTTGGACGGGTTAAGATGCACATTGTTCTTCAATATATTTTTATCCTCCCCCCGATTTAAATGGGTTAAATGGATCCCAAGAGTGGCTGATACATGACAGCTCTAAGAAAACCCATAGGGGCAATTAATTAAAAACTGCATCTTGAACACAATTCCCTCTAGTTACCAAAGGAAACATGTTGGGAAACAGAAGTGGTTGATTTGGAAGGAAATGCTTCAGGTCTCCAGATATCCTTTGTTCTTATTCCCTTATAAAATAAACTTAGTGGGGTAACATTTTCTTTTCACACAAACTAATTTTAATCTAATTTATGATGCAAAGTTAGGGTGGTCACATTTAAACCAGGAGACCTGTGGGAAATATAAGCTGCAAGATATTTCTCCCATTTTGGTGCTACAGCTAATTTCCATAGCTATATTCTAAAGTACAGGCCATATCTGGGAGATTCTGGGGGGGTTTCCTTCAAAAAGAACCAAGATTTATTCCTAGAAACTAGGAACTAAATCCACTTCCATTTGACTTGGTGTCTAAGACTTTTATAATCATTTTCTCTAGATAAAGATATGGCTCATAGCAGAAATAGAAAATAAAAATCCAGCTACAACTTTCAATGTGATAACAGGAACTACTACACAGCCAATGATTAATATTAGAAATCTGTTTTTTTCCACTTCACTCTCCTAATATCAAAGAATATTCCTACCTTATTACAAAAGGTTCTATTTGAAAAGCTAATAGAGCTGCAAACACCGCAACAGTGGTATATTATATTGCTCATTGCGTAACCTTTAGAAGACATGCTAAAAGTATTGTGTTATGGTTTTTTATATAAAAAAAAATATTTATTTACATTTTAAAACAGTACAATAGTCTTGTGGTCACTAGAGATCCCGAAGTCTGAATTTCAGACTTCGGACCACATTTTCGGTGATTATCTAATGTATGAGGTTATTTTTGGTAATCCTCGAAAATAACCCTAAACGTTCGATAATCCTCAAAAAAATCTGATCAGAAACTTGAAAGTAGTTTTAAGTTTTTCTTATTCTTAAATATGAAAATGAAACGAAACCAGGTTCGGCCATCTCTAGTGATCACATTTTAAGAATCCCACATTTGAAACAACCCTGGTTTTGATTCAGAACTTTTTAGCGAATATCCAAAATTCATAAAACTTGAAAATACTTTTTGAACTTCGAAAATTCCATTCAAATATCTAAAATGTCTATTAATAAATTGAAAATTTCTTTAAAAAATGTAAAATGTCTTTGGAAAATCTAAAAACTTCTGATTCAATTAGAAAAAACATTTTTATAATGTAGGGCACGAACGGCTGTAAGTAGCGTTTTAAATATTTTTTTTAACGATATGACACAGTGGTTGGGGGTGGGCAGGGATGCCCTACACTACAGAAAAAGGAATTAATGCTAGGTTAAAGCCTAGCCATGGAAGGATCTGGATGGTGGAAGGGAGTGGTGCTCCCTTGTGCATGCCAGAATACCTCCCATAGGCAACACAGGAGGCAGAGTCCTTTTTGCAGGAAGACAGCTACTACTCTTCAGTTTCCTGGACTTTGGAAGAGAACTGCAGGAAAACCATAAGGAGCATAGATGTAATGTAAGGAATTTTTAACACAATGGGGGTTAAATTTTAGTTTAGGAGGTGGACATGCCCTTTAAGATAAAGGAAATGGAAAGAAAAGTATACATCTCTGGGAAGTAGAGGATTCCTATCTCCTATTCTTCAATAACTGCACAACACATAGGTAAATGTTATAGTTCTTCTTTAAGGCTGGTATAGAACTTAAACATTGCCTTAACGTTGAGACACAGCTTTTGGTATGCTTGGGTTTTGCAGGGATGTTCATTGGAAAATTATTGCATTTGGCCCCTTATATGTATATTGCAACGCTATGTGGTTTTGGTGTCTTATAGTGTGGCCAAGTCCTTAAGGCTTTTGTAGTTTACCTTAGAAAAGTAAACAAGTCATTGGTCATGTTGGACCCTACATATAACACAAAGTCAACAATTATAAATCTTCCTGGTTCTACTTCTTATTACTAAATTAATTTAGGCAAAAAGAGTTTGATTCGCCAAGTTTGCCCCGAATTAAGATTCTTGAGTTACAAACTTCCTCAATAATTAATTGTCATTATTATTAATATAAGGTCACTAATGTCAGTTTATAGAAACAGCAGTACTGTTAATCAATAGCCAAATTCTGAAAAAAAATTTAAATGTGTGTACAATATGAAAATGTATCCAAAATGTATTTCTCTTACAAGATTAGACTGCCGTTTACAGCAAAAATACTATGACCTTGTCCAATGATTGATGAAGTTGCTATTTCACTTATCCACCTACTGATCGAACTATGCTTCTGGAAGGATATACCATATAGCATATATGATTTGGAAAACATTTCCCCTTGGAACCTTTCTTCGTATTTAATTTCCAGTCACATTTGATTTCTTTCCTATATATGTCAACATCTATCTAGAAGTCAAATGTCTTATATTTTCCCATGAATCATTATTATAGGGTCATGATACCTCTAGTTTTTTTTTCATGAATAGCTCTACAATAGATGTATCATATATTAAGACATATTATGCATTAATAATTTAGAAGCCACACAGGGTGCCCTCATACCCCCATTCTTCTACTCCTCTGACAGGTCATTAACAGCTTTTGTACAATAAGGACAAACCACCACATCTCTAAATTTGGGAAGGCAAGAGGTGGCTTTATCATTTTCCATGTGCATCAGACTAAATTCATATAATACTTCTGCAATTCATGTATCTCTGAATGACAGTAATCTTTAGTGACATCTGTGGTGGTCATGTTCAATTTGAAGCAATATTTGGCATATTTTTTTCCCTTCTCAAACATTTGTATCTTGACAGGTCTAGAGCCTAAAGCATCATGACATTTTGGTTCAATATTAATATCTTCCCTTTTCCAGTTGAAAGTTTTTCTCTTTTTCCTCAAGTTTGTGCAGAGATGGATTATACCCCGCCTCCAAATGCCACGACTCAATTTATAATTTATCACAGCACTTTCAGCTGTAAAACCACGTCAAGATCATATTTTAACTGTGCATTTTTTCCTCAAGGAATCAATAATTTTTAGATGTCATGTTCAATTAGAACTGGAACCAAAAGCTAGAAATCGTTAATAAACATTTCACGTCTCAATAAGCCCTAATAATTTGTTCATTACACATTTGTATGTATGAACGCATTGGATTTGTTCTAACTGTATGATTAGGATGGTAAATTACTGTAGTGTGCCACTTTTTAACAATTTGTAGGCAAGGTGATTTGTAACCTGCAGCTATCTAGACAATTCTCTGCTACATTTTGTAGCATAACCTGAGAAATGATGGATAATGTGAGGTGTTAAGAAAAAAAGAACAAAGCTGAAGGTAAACATCAGCTCAGATGATTTCTCAGCATTTACTTGATGTAAGTATAGAATTTGTCTCAGAATGGCACTTTTTAGGGAATTAAATAGAGCCACGCCAGTCTTGAAAGTCCATAGTAGAGATTTATTGCATATGCATATAAACACATGTGTCACTCAGCTGGATAGTAAGTAACAAAGATAGCTTGTACAGACCCCTTTCTTATACACAATCTTGACCATATGTCACAAGCCCATCCTATAGAAAAGGACTTTGCAGTCCCCTTTTACTTTAGACATGTCACCTTATATGGCCATTTGTTACCTTACACAACTTTAACAAGAAAGGTATGTTATCCAATTGTGACTAGAGGTCCCAGAGGTCTATGTTACATCCCATATTCATGCCACGTCTACACAGTTATTGCATAATGTATGTAGTAGAGATGTCCGAACTTCGCAAAATCCGGTCCGCTCGAGGATCCGCGAATTTTTGGAAATATTCGAAAATCCGCGAGTGGACCCATTAAAATGAAAAAATCCTCGAAAATCCTCGTAATTTCGAAATTTTTCGTAAATACGTATTTTCCCGCTTTTTTGAAAATATGTAAAATTTACGTAATTTCGAAAATTTTCGAAAATACTTATTTTTATGCATTTTCGAAAATATGTGAAATCCTCGTAATTTAAAAAAATTTCGAAAATAAATTTTTCCGTGCATTTTCAAAAATACGAGAAATCCTCGTGATTTTGAAAATTTTAGAAAACGCGGTTCGGGAAAGTTTGGAAGGCGGAAAACCGGAAAATCTGCGATATCCGCCATTAGCGAACAAGGTAAATCCGCAGCGGATTCGGGTTCGGATCCGCGAACTGGGCCATCACTAGTATGTAGTATACTTACAAAGCTAAAATACACATAATCCATTGATTAATTATAATACAAATATTCCATATCACACTAAAATGTAAAGATGGAGAAACACAGCATCTTGCAGTCTCATGCTATATGAATAGCATTGCCCACAACACCTAAGAAGCAAGAAGTAATTTCTTACTCCCATGTTCCCCAGAGTAAGGGGCGGAGATATGCAAAATACTCCTTTATGTCCCTTAGCTTATGCATGTGTCCAGAACCGCTGGCTAATAACATGCAATATAGCTTAATATATAGAGCCAATCATCTGACCTGCAGACACAACGTGTTTTGATCTTGTTAGATCTCGTCAGTGCAAGATACAGATTCATGGCTCTATGGTGTAGGACTTGGGCGTACAGTAGAAAAGACAGCTAGAAAGCTTAGGGAGAGAGGGGAGAAAAAGGAGCATAAAAGGCATCTTGCAGTCTCATGCTATATGAATAGCATTGCCCACAAAACCTAAGAAACAAGAAGTAAATTCTTACTCCCATGTTCCCCAGAGTAAGGGTTTTTTGCTCCTTTTGGCCCCTCTCTCCCTAAGCTTTCTAGCTGCCTTTTCTACTGTACACCCAAGTCCTACACCATAGAGCCATGAATCTGTATCTTTCACTGAAGAGATCTAACAAGATCGAAACACATCGTGTCTGCAGGTCAGATGATTGGCTCTATATATTAAGCTATATTGCATGTTATTAACTTGCGGTTCTGGACACATGCATAAGCTAAGGGACATAAAGGAGTATTTTGCATATCTCCGCCCCTTACTCTGGGGAACATGGGAGTAAGAAATTACTTGCTATTCATATAGCATGAGACTGCAAGATGCCTTCTGTTATAAGAAGGTGTTTCTCCATTTTTATGCTCAGTGAAGGGCTTTTTGCACCTTTTGGCCCCTCTCTCCCTAAGCTTTCTAGCTGCCTTTTCTACTAAAATGTAAAAAATATCTATTGGATTTTTGCCTCCTAAAAGTTTTATTTTTTTGGCTTTTTTCTCTATAGTTCAGTCAAAAGGTATATAGGATTTTGCAGTCTTAAAGTTCCATAGATTATAATAGGATTTCACCATGTCAAGGCTGGAAAATTATTTTGCGTGAAGTGTTATCAAAACATGTACTTTTGCTGCTTTTAGAAATAACATTTTTCTTTTGCTATGGTGAATTTCTATTGATCTGCTGTCAATTTTAAAGCTTTAAAGCCTGTCCTAGTAACATCAGAATTATCCAGGGTGGTCGAAATGATAGGTGACATTTTGATCCATTTTTAATTTTGACAATATTTGTATAAGAAGCTAAATATGCTTTTATAATACATAAGGCTTTGGCCTTTGAATGCTGAGGTGAAGAAGAATATATTCTCAGCTACACAGGAGGTTTTTATAAGAATATATTCCCCTGCCTACAAAAATTAA
Source organism: Hymenochirus boettgeri (assembly GCA_019447015.1). Lineage (NCBI taxonomy): Eukaryota > Metazoa > Chordata > Amphibia > Anura > Pipidae > Hymenochirus > Hymenochirus boettgeri. The sequence continues at coordinate 87,744,912 of CM033471.1, forward strand.
CTAAAACAATCAGATTACTTTTAACATAAAAGAAGAAAGCAAACCTGTGAGTCTCCAGTACTTAGTATTTAAAAGCCTGTATAAACCCTCTGCATGAAACAGTCAGTTCAGGTGGCTGCTTCACTAGGCAGTCATAGGTAAGATGCGCACTCTCTGCTCACTCAAGGATATTAAGTCAACTCAGGGTTCCCTGCTCTGTATAAAAGCACACAGTCTGCGACCTCATGCTTTGCATGGCAAGGGAATTACTCTGTGACATAATATCCTTAAATACAACTCAATTGACTGCCCATTACGATTTTTTTGTCAGGTCAAAATATTGCTGGGAATATTTGGCTAACTGACATATTTTGCCCAGTTTTTAGCCAAACATGGTAGTGATTTTCATCTGTTTAGTCTGTCTAAAGGGAATATCTGGCTTGTGTTTACCCAGGAAGAACTAATGTTTTTGTGTAAATGAATGCTCAAATGTAGCCCCAAAGTGTACAGATGTGATTATTTAAAGATTTTTAGCACAGGTTTTTTTTTTCAATCTTCCAATCTTTATACCAAAGGATAAACCTATTTATATGGTATTATATTTACAGGGGCAAGCTTCCTAGAATATTCTGAATTTCCTGTACATTTTAATAGATACAGCACGCTCCCTCTCTTTGTATAGAAATCTGACTCAATGGCAACAAATGCACTTTTAAACTGTGCCCTTTGGGCTATATTTCAACATTTATTTATACAATAAACTTTAGTTCTCCTTTAAATAAACCTGTCTGGTTAGGTATATGGCCAATATAAACATTTCCCCAAGATGTATTAAAAGACAGACTATCTAACAAATTCTATCTGTATTTTAAACTAGTGTTTGATGTACATTTATGTAAGAAGGATATTTTACTGTTACCACCCTTTAATAACACTGTAGAGGATATTTCCTATATTATCCTGTACACTGCCTTTTATTATTATTATCCTGAAGAGTCACTACCTGCTATTTCTATAAAGAACATACTGTAATACTTATTCCATTTTAAAATGCTGAAAAAATAATTTATTTGCTATGTAGTAGTTGTTAAAAGTAAAAAGATTTTGTTTGTTTTGAACCATACTCATTTCAGTTTAAGATGGGCATACACATGGATGTAAAATGGCAAATTTTGATGAATCTAATGGGATTGGCTAATGGGTACAAAACAACAAATCTCAACCAATTACAAATGGGTGACATTGTATTTCTGCTTTAGAGGTATAGGGAGCTGATTGTGATCAGTAATGTGTATCATCAGAACTTCTTGGAAAGAAAACTCCCATTGTGTGCTGCTGGGATCCTGTTTTAAAGTAAACAAATGAGATGCAATAATGTGTATCAGTCAAATTATTTAACAGTTTCTGCTGTAAATTTTGCAACAAAAGCCACACCTCTATTCAAGACAATGCATGTCATTTTAATTTAATAAAAACAATTTACATGTGTGTATCAGAATGCTACTTATTTTATAATGGGTGCACTGTGCTTGAGCAAACATCTAATGGAGCCAAAAAAAAGATATTTGTTGACCTAGTCTTTCATTTAAATAAGCATGTATCCCTCCATGTCCTGTAGACATAATAGGTATTGCTTATTTTCTTTGATAAAAAGCTGTTTGATATGAGGTTTCCCGTATTTTACACAGGAGGCCCACAAAGCTAATTAATATCGCTATGACTGGGAGGTTAATTTACTTTCCAGCTATTTTATAAAACATGTTAAAAACCCCTAGACATACACATCTACAAACAAGCGCATTCTTTGCACAATGAGGATTGATTTCAGTACCATGGACAGCTCAGTAAGAAGGCTTGCTTTGCAAACGGAAATGTATAAGCCAGACATGTAATACTTTCTATATACATGCTATGGGCAAACCTAGAGGATTGTGTCAGTCTCCTATTTGTTTCTGCTGATCAGCTTCTAGCAGTGTCCTTAATGAAGTTTGACTATTTCCCAACCACTGAGCCATGCATGCAATAAGTGTTAATGATAGAATGTTACAACACATGACTTAGATGATCAGAAGGGCTTTCAGAGAAGATTACACCAGGATAACGTTATACTTTTATTTCTTGTTATTTTTGTTAAACAAGTTCTGTAAAAAAAAAAAAAAAGAAAATTAAATATAATAAATGGAAACAAATTAATGTGATTTTCAAGGAAAAGTGTTGTTTAATTACATGCAAACATGTTAATACTTTTACTAACAATCATTAATTACAGAAGTTCCACTTTTTCTTTCTATACAAAATGCTGTATTATATTTTATTTGCCAGAATGAGAAAAATTATTTAGCATTAAAGTAGTAAAAACCCCAAAATACAAATACAGCACCACAGATACCATAATTGTCAATTAGTAAACCCATTTGACTCTCACTTCTGAATGCAGCTTCTTAATGTAGAAATAATTTATAGAATTTTTCAGGTTACTGGTTATCTGTGATGTCACTGCTATTTTCTAGTGTTGCCTCTTCCTAGTGGTCACAGAGGCAAAACTCCTGCACATGCTAATTAGGTACCTTGTGTTTCCATACCCATCCCTCTAGTGCTAAGCTGCATGTAACAGTGGACCCCAGAGCCCCCAACTTGTGTCTACACGGCAATTATCAGAGAGTGCAGAAAATATGATTAGCTGATGTGCTGCTTTTAATTCATTGCATATATATTTTTGATGCAACCTGTTAACCCTTTATATTTGTATATACACAAAGAGGCTGTGTCTTTTTATGTGGTCATTTCTGAACTGTGCCATTTATAGAAGAGTGTGTATTGCTGAAATATGTATTTAGAAGTGTGGTGTAAGTTGCACTTATTGCATTGTACCCATATACCATGCATTTAATGCAATGGCACTTAGCAAAGGCACTTAGCATTGTAGTGTGTAGATTTCATTTGGGTTTGAGTTCCTTTTTAAAGGAAACATATAAAAACAACAACGTGTGCAATGCATTTCTCAATAGTGTACCAATTTAAAGGGGAAAATTTGAAGCAGTCAAATTCATATCAGTGAAACATGGAGGAGCACTTATTAAAAACCACTTGTAACATGGCTGAGGTAGAATTAGTGTTGTTTAGTTGCAATTACTTTGCAGTCATTTATTGTGTCCCTATTAGAGCAAGGGATCTGGCAACCAAGGCTGGAGAGTAGGAAGAGTATATTTTTCATTTGCTCATTTGTACATTCCTACATTCCTAGTAGCAGTGTTGATGTGAGTAGTGATGGCCCCGAACCCATTCGGACAAACTCAAACTATACGAAATCTTTTCAACTAGTTCGGGTTTTCTGAACTTGCGGACTAACTTTCAATATTTATCGAAAACAGTAACCCACGAAAGAAACCATTGAATGAAGTGGTCGTTTTTGGTAACCCTCCAATTTATTGTTCTGTAATCCTCGAATGTAGCGGTCGTTTTCGGCAACCTTCAAATGTATTGTTCGGTAACCCTCGAATGTAGTGGTCCATTTCGGTAACCCTCGAATTTAGTGGCTAATTTCGGTAACCCCCGAATGTAGTGGTCGATTTCAGTAAACCTCAAATGTAGTGGTTGATTTCAGTAAACCTCCAATGTATCGTTCTTTAATCCTCGAATGTAGCGGTCTTTTTCAGCAACCCTCGAATGTATTGTTCGGTAACCCTCGAATGTAGTGTTCCATTTCTGTAACCCTCAAATGTAGTGGCCAATTTCGGTAACTCTCGAATGTAGTGGTCGATTTCGGTAACCCTCGAATGTAGCGGTCGATTTCGGTAACCCTCGAATATATAACTCAGTAACCCTAAAATGTAGCAGTCGATTTCAGTACCCCTTGAATGTAGCGGTCGATTTTGTTAAACCTTGAATGTATTGTTCTGTAACCTTCGAAAGTATCGTTTGGTAACCCTCGAATTGCCCATAACCCTTGAATGTAGTGTGCGGAAACCTGACAATCGCCAATCGTGGGTAAAGAAGTGTTTAAACGCGTTTTGGTGATATAATGGTGTGGCCATTTCCAAGGTGCCACAGACATTTACCGTAAGTTACCATCGTTATTTTAACTGTAATTTATCCAAACTTTTCAAACTATTTCCTCCCATTGATTTTAATGGGTTTGTTTCCAAACTTCGGAACTTTTACTAAAGTTCAGAAGTTTGGAAATGAAGGAAGTTCAGCCATCTCTAGATGTGAGATGCCTCTAGCTCTCCCTATCAGCTGCAGCAATATTGCCTTATTTTAGAGTAGAGTGTGCCTTCTTAAAGGGGAATGTAAAATATCATAACATTTGCAGGCTGAAGCAATATCTGCTGCAATCACAAATAACCATTCTAAACCCAAGAAATGTGTGCCATAAACAAATGCTTTTGGTTTTTGTGTGGTGCAAGTAATGCAATAAAAAGGCCACTAGAAAATTTATCTCTGCCTTTCTTTATCATTGTTTATTGTTGTTTCTAAGAATTTGTGAGTATAAACTAATTTGTGAGTATAAACTAATTTTACTCTGTATTCAGCTAGATCAACTGGACTTTTTAGTTCTTATAGACTTTCGCTAATCATCAACTGTCTTTCTCAACTCAGAAGGATGGCTGGAGTTCCTTTGTTTTCGAACTGCCGAACTTCAGTAAAAGTTCAGAAGTTCAATAGTTCAAAAATGGATCCATTAAAGTCAATGGGTACAAATAGTTCTAAAAGTTCAGATTAAATGCAGTTAAAACAGCAATGGTAACTTACTGTAAATGGCTCTGGGACCTGGGAAATGGTCTTGGAAACACGTCCATATCACTAAAAACTTGTTTAAACACTAAAGGGGGCTGACTTACCTAGACTCACTGGGCAAATATATGGAGTTAAAGTTCGCTACAGGTTAGCGTGACTTTAAATCCAACGCTCGCCATTCAGCTAATAGCTGGTGCTAAAATACCGCAGTGAGTAAATCCCTTACCAGGATTTACCCACATTCGCAAACACGATATTGAATCGCGATTGGGCCATTTACCCAGAGCGATAGCGGCTCTGGGTAAATGAGCCTGAAACTTTCCCCAGAAATGGGAAATTGTCAGGCTTCCGCATTGAATTTTCTAGGTTTACCAAAATCGAACACTACATTAAAGGGTTACCAAATGGTAAATTCGAGGGTTACCAAAATTAAATTAATTGAATGCTACATTCAAGGGTCACCAAAATCGATTGCTACATTCAAGGGTTACCGAACAAAACATTCAAGGGTTGCCTAAATCAACGATACATTTGAGAGTTACCGAAATCAAACGCTTCATTAGAGGGTTACCGAAATTGAACATTACATTCGTGGGTTACTGAACGATACATTCAATGGTTACCGAAATCGAATGCTACATTCGAGGGTTATCAAAATCCAATGCTACATTTGAGGGTTACCGAAATCGAACACTACATTTGTAGGTTACTGAACGCTACATTTGATGGTTACCAAAATGAAACCCCTTTGTTTATAAAGTATGCCAGTGTGCAGATAATATGATATTGTATGGGGCCTAAGAATGTGCACATTCGAGGGTTATCGAAGTCGAACGCTACATTCGAGGGTTATCGAAGTCGAAAGCTAAATTCGAGGGTAACTGAAATTGAATGCTACATTCGAGGGTTATTGAACACCGTATTCTACGGATATGGAGCGCTAAAGTCAAGGTATATCAATTCGAACATTCAATAATTATCAAAAATTCTATATCATCGAAAGTTCGGGAAGTTTGAAATCCGGAATAGTTCGAAAAATTCAGTCCGTTTGATCTGTTAAAATTACCATATAACAAATAGGTGTCGGGGACTGAATGCAAAAGAGGCTGATATTGAAACTGCCTTGGGTAAGGCATCAAATCAGCATTGGCAGACAAATGGCATTGACCCCCCAACCTACCTCTATTCAAGCTCTCGGTTTCTTTATTTTGACAAATATGGCCTCCTTGACACCTCCCTTCAACTTATCCTGCTCCTTTGCCAAGATGTCGACATTATATTACACTGCACTTCTGGGACTTAACTCTTTTACATGGAAGCATACTGGGCTACAGTATCTTAACTTGTTACAGTGATATCAAGGTAATATTTGTACAGTAAATAAGAAGAATGTGCAGGCTGACACCTAGGGGAATATTTATAAATCAGCCCTTCTCATTTTTTGTTTATTAACAGACAACCCAATATCTGTTATCCATCACATTTTGATGAGTTTCTACACCTTTTAAAACCTCTTTTTGGACTTATTTCAGTGGTTCACAAATACCACAAATACCTATTTTTAAAAGGGGTGAAAATATTATTTAAATAGTTTGAGGGTTAAAGGATAACTATAGTGTGTACAAAGTTTTTTTAAATTAATGATTGTGATTCTTTCCTCAGTATCGTTTTTGTTAGCATTTGTAGCATGTAGAAAACTGCCTCTGCCAGGCTTCCTCAGTGTTCTGTGTATCTTTAAAGGGTATGTCCACCCCCCAAAAAAACTTTTTATATTTGGTTGGCAACCCCCCAAAATCTCGTGCATGGAAGCAAGTAAAAGGGGCCAGACCGGCAGTGTTTCCTGTGATTGGCTGATACGCAGAAGCTCAAGAGCCGCGTCACCAAAATGCCTTCCGCTGTCCGCGCGCCATTGGAGAAGCCTACTCCAACTTGTGCGCACGCACCCGAGAGGCACACAGAGGATTTTGCTTTTGTTTTCCTTTAAATGTTTACATTTTAATCTGACTGGCTAGTCACAATAGATTTAATTATAATAATAACAATAATTGTTTTGAATATTCTTAAAGTAAATTATACTCATGCAGTGACTGCTTTCTGACTCCTCCCACTGTTATTTTCATTGACGATTTCCCATCTCTAACATTGGGGAGCATATGTTAATGAAGGAGGGTGAGGAGCCAGAAAGCAAGTTAGTGCTTGAGTATAATTCTCCTTTCATATAGAACAATCATTCTTTAGTAAAGGGAGATGAAAGTGATGATATTGCTGATTTTCAACAAATCCTGTTAGATCTGAGGGAATAGATCTGAGGGAATTGAGCTGAATATTGGCCATATGTATGACCAACTTAACACCTTCTCATAGTATCTGTAGTGAGCTATTGGCTAGAACAGATTTACAAGATAGTCCTGGGTAGTTTGATTTTTTCTTACTTAAAGGGCATGTCCAGCCTAAAACTTTTCATTGAAATGTTCACTTTAACAACCACCCTCCCAAACCCAGGATTCGTATTATCCATACATTCCAAAGATGCCCCTGTAGTGTCTTACCTAACCCGGTCCCTCGCTGCTCCTCCTGTGCAGCTGACAGCTAAGGAGTGACATCATGCCAATTACCTGACAGCCGTGACCAGGAAGTAGTGCGGATGTCAGCGCAGAGCCGCACTATTCCTGTATTTGCCCAGGTGGTGAGGGACAGGGTTAGGTAAGTCACATTAGAAGCATCTTTGGAATGTATGGATAATGCTAAACCTGGGTTGGGTGGGGGGGGGGCAGTAAACCTTTCTATAAAAAGTTTTTGTTTAGGCTGGACATGTCCTTTAAACTGCCATTAAAGCTGTCTAGCTGTCTGCAAGTAAGCAAATACTGAACCCTGATCTTTTTATTTCAGTGGTTTTGTTTATTTAAAGTCCATTTATTTGGGGTCTGAATCACAGAAAATGTGTATGGAGGCTTTCTACAGTTAAACAGATGGCACCCACCCTGGAGAGGTGGTCAACACTGAAACAAGCACATGTCTTAGCTCAGGTTATTTCTCAACTGGATGAGGAATGACTCATTTATAGATGTATTCACAGCATCAGATTTACATAATAATGCTCCCATTAGATGCACACTTCATTATATTCACAAGTCATATCCTTTGTTTAGTGCTTTCTGTCTACTTAACCTGTAAAACATAATACAGAGTACTAGTCCCATCTGCTTTAGAATGGTTCTAACCTATTATCAGATAGAAAATGGATATTAAAGATATTTTATTAACATTGTTGAAGGACACTCATGGCCCACATTACAAATGCAACACATTTTGTTAAAACTACAGTATCTTTTCAAACCTGCATTAATGAGTTTTAAAAATGATCTTATTTACAACTGTAGCTGTCCATACTGCACATATTTCTATTAGAACAAAGTACACATGGACTTTACTTAAAGTATCCTCTGTACGCTACGTTGTCTGTCAGTCCCCTTCCCCCATGTTATTGGTAATGTTAGGACATAACGTTTTATTCTGTGAATTGGTGCACCTGATAAACTTTAGGAGATATTTAAGCCTAAAGGCCTTTTTTTTATTTTACCAATTGCATATTTTGCACAATATCAATCTGGAATAAATACCCCATATTTTATTTATAATATATAGTAATTGCTAATGCTAACTGACCTTTATGGACCATAGATACATTAGTTAATTATGATTTGCAGTGTTTCTCATATTATTTAAAATATATTTAGTGAAAATATGAAGGTGTCCTCACAATCCTCTACCCCATATTAATGTTAATGTATTGATTAAAAACAGACATTGTTACAGTCCGATTTTCAGTGCATTGAACACAAACTAACTATACTAGCTATCAGGCTTGTATTTGAACATGTATGCCTTATTTCATTTCAAAAGGAGTTACTGAACAAATGAGGCATTTTTCCAACATATTTTCTAAAGAAACTGCAATTGTCAGAAATGCATTTATTCTACAAATACTGTATATGGCACACATAGAAATACACAAACATACATATTAAAATAAGTTCAAACATCATTGTTCCCTTTTTAGAGTCAGAAAGGAATCTTGGGAGAGGGCCCAGAGAGGGCAGCACGATCGGCCATGGTTTTTCGGCACATCCGACGGCCGGCGGTTGGTTGGGCCAAGGCAAGATGCAATGCAATAATTTGGACCAAAACACTGAAATCTTGGTCAGTCGGGCCAAATTATTGTATGGTGTGTACCCAGCTTTATGCAGGCCTCATGGATAGGGTAAAAAGTTTAAAGTAGATGGACATTTTTATTTATCCAGATTAGCCAGATTCAGCAAATATCTTTCCATTTTTCACAAAGTCTGGTCAGTAATTAATGAATTATTCCGGCCTCCACTCATGCATAAAATTGTTAAAGGGCATCTGTAGTGAAAAAAACACATTGGTCCATTGCAAAGTTAAATTCATGTACTCTGTGCTGCCTTTATCCTATCTCTGTCAGTGACTTTGTCCATGTCTCAACTCCGGCTAACCGACAAGCTTATCATGTGCAGTAGGAGTTAAAAGTTCAACATCCTGAAAAACACACCCACGCACAGTGGCAAATAGAAAGCAAACTGTCCTGGAGACACGGATCTCTCCGTGTCCTGATCTCTCTCTTTGTGACCCATCAACAATCAGTGAAGTCTATCAAGAAGGGGGGTCAAGTGCAGCCTTAACTCTGCCATCAAAGCTACCTCTTTCCCCCTGCTAATGCTCTTATCTCTATGTTTATTACAGAGCATGGAGGAGGGAGGGACTTGAGCAGGGAAGAGGATCACATCACAGGGATTTGATTGACAGTACAAGTAGGAGTACAGGAATGCAATCAGATATTCTTCTAACTTGTGTATCTCAGGTCACAGAGGGAATCTGAACACTGATGACACTCTGGGGGTTGGGGGGAATTATAGAACTCATGGAAATAAAGAAAAAAAAGTTCATTTTCCCACTATAGATGCCCTTTAAAGGCTCACAGATTTTTGCAAATATTAATATTTATAAAATATAAAAGCTTCAAAATCAATCAAAAATTATAATGGACATGAAGTAAATGTTCCCACTTTCCTGCATATTTTATATTTTAATATACAGTAAAGTTTTCTTGCAGATGTCAGATAGATTCCATTGGAAGCTGTGTGTCTTTCACTAGAAATTCCCCTGCAAACATTCCCAAAATTCTGTTAAACCTTTGTATAGGGAGATTAATCGAGTGACATGGGGCTGCTATAGGTTACCTATACTAAAATATAGCAGGCTGATAAGGAAAAGGATTGCATGTTTTTCCACCACACACAGAGCTGATAAAAGCCTGATCATGTTTAAAGGGCATGTCCACCCCCAAAACTAAAATTTAACCCCTTACTGGCCAACAAGTAGTTTAAAAACAATCCTTACCTTACATTCTGCTCAAAATAGTTCCTGCTGTGCCCCTCCAAAGTCCAGGAAAATGCTGTGTAGGAGCAGTGTGTGACTCATGCTGTGCTGAGACTTCCTCAACCCATCAAGGTTGAGGCATGCTCAGTGCAGCCCTCCGCCTCTCAGCCAATCACGGACGTGGCTGCCGGTCGCCCCCTGCTTTCAATTCCATGCAAGCAGAGGGCCTGAACACTGCAGCGGAGGAGAGAGGGCAGGTAAGTAAGAATTGGGGGACTTCTAACAATATATTAATGCGGTTGGGGCTGGGGGAGCATGCCCTACCACATATCAAAAGTTAAATTTCGGGGTGGACATGCCTTTAACCTGATAGGATGGTGTTATGATGCTGTGTGTTCCAAGTAGCACTTACTCTGAATTGTGTGTTGCTGCATGCCTTCAATCCAGCACACATTTTGTTTAGAAGCAGCATCCTCCCACTTTTAACTACTCTCACTTCCATCTGACCTGACTTTTTTTCCAACAAACCATCAAGCCTGTACACAGTACACAGCATTCCAACTGTCAAAACTCTGTCACCATTCCATCTACAGTAAAACTACTCACAGAAGAATAGTTTTTGAGAGCAAGGAACTTGATTGACAGCTAAAATATAAGAAGTTTTATTATTGAATATCTAAAGAAATAGGGGTGCAGATCAACAACAAAAAAATTATACAGTGATGGTTGGGAAGAATTGTAGTTTCCAGTTATGGTCAATTCAAAATAACATATTTATTGGGTATAGATGCCCTTTAAGTGACTTTACTAGCACTGATACCTTGCAGCGCTGAAGTCCTAAGTTCGAATCCACCCTTGGACACATCTGCAAGGAGTTTGTATGTTCTCCCCGTGCTTGTGTGGGTTTCCTCCGCGGACTCCTGGTTCCCCCCCACAATCATAAAGACATACTGATAGGTTGTATGTGTCAAATAAATGTGCTTAGATTAAGCAAGGAACTTGATTGACAGCTGAAATATAAGAAGTTTTAGATTGGATGTCTAAAAAAAATAGATGGCAGATCAACCAAAAAATGATACAGTGGTGGTTGGGAAGAATTATAATTTCCAGTTATGGTCAATTTAAAATAACCTATTTTTCGGTATAGATGCCCTTTAAGTGACTTCACTAGCACTGATACCTTGCAGCGCTGAAGTCTTAAGTTAGAATCCACCCTTGGACACATCTGCAAGGAGTTTGTATGTTCTCCCTGAGCTTGTGTGGGTTTCCTCCGGGCACTCCGGGTTCCCCCACAATCATAAAGACATACTGATAGGTTGTATGTGTCAAATAAATGTGCTTAGATTGTAAGCTCTATGGGGCAGGGCCTGACATGAATGTATACATGCAATTGTAAAGCGCTATGGAAGAATTTGGCACTATATAAATGCATAATAATACTAACTTACTTTGCCTTTTTTCGGGATTTAATGTAAAACTCTTTATAACTATTCTTTGAAATTCCAATAAAACAGTTTTGTATTACAAATGAATAAATACAATGTTCGTAAATATAATAGTGCTAAAAAACTGTCACATTTAACATGGAGAATGTAAATATATTGCATGGCTGTTATTTACGGTGCATTGTTGTACAATTCATTTCACACAAACAAAATATATGGCCAGCTCACTGTGTGGACTTATTTATATGAAATGTGATAGCATAGACAGAATTTAGTTCTTACGTGAAATAGCCCAATTTATTGCACACATTGGCGGTACAGGTAGCATTTTTCACAGCAGGAGAAAATGAAACAAACCCTGTGTAGAAAAAACTAAATACAATATAGTCTTTCTGTTTGTATGGATCTGCTATGTGTTTATTACGAAACCCTTTTACTGGCTGCCAGACATTCTGTGGGTCTCATACAGCACTTTACTAGATTAAGAACACCTCCTAATCTAAGTACTTCAGTTATGATATACAGAAAAATGGGTAGAAAAATTAAAATAATTAGATATAAACGGTCAAGGCTCATTATGCTGGTGGTTTTGCAAATCTGGCCAAATTTGTCTGGAAAAACCAAAAGGAGAATGAAAGTCTAATTATAAATTAAGTTTAGGTTATTACCCATCTAATGAGGGCCATATCTGCTTCATGTTTTTCATTTTTTAATGCTAACAAATAAGTAAATAAAGGGGAACTTAAGTCTACAGACAACATTGTCCAAACAGAGCACATTCACAAAGAGGCAACAAGCTGTCTCGTCTCTTCCTTTGCTGTGGCTTGTACTGTCCAGCTTAGTGTACACTTAATAAAAGCTACAGCATTGCACCCTAGAAGCTGGCAACCAATTATATAACAGCACAGAGACCCGCCTTTGTTAGTCCCAAATCATGCTGCAGCAGATCCTGCATCTTGGACAAAGAACAGAAACTTAACCGTGGAAAAAAAAAGTTGTTTAAAAAATCTTTGTTCCCCCATACATTTTATTGCATTTCATACAAAAAAACTAAAGTAATCTTTGCAATCCTTAAAAAAAAAAATTTACAATTAAGCCTGGCGATTTGAACCTGTGACCTCCTGGCTCCTGTTTTTAAAAGAATGCAGTAGACTGCTGAGCCAACACAGCATACATATTAAAAACAGGTATATTTAAAAAATGTATTTTCCATAGAATTTCACACAGAAAGAAAAAGCCACAGTGGACCTAGGAGGAAATCTGACTTACAGTGTCTGCAGATCGATTTCCTATATACTACATAACAATTTTTAAATGAACATGAAAGGTAATTTCCCATATAACGGGAGGTAACAACGTTTTGTATGAGCATATTATGTGACTGTTGCAGTAAAAACACAGGTATATGGAAAAATTATTGTTTTATGTCTGTGGCTACAGAAAAGTCCATAGATCAAATTGGATCTATGAACTGATGTGAACATATATTGATAAAAATGTACTAAAGCCACAGTCAAAATGTTGAAACTAAAAACATAGAATCCTTGTGTTATTAAGTAAAACATGTGCATTGCCAAAGTCACTTCTCTATGCAGAATGCAGAAAAGTGTAATTGTAAAATGGATCTTGGGTATTTTTCTACATCTGGACAGTGGCTGGCTTATGACTAGTGCTATATGGAATTTACAGAATTGCTGTTTTCTGACAATAACATATTTTTACTATAATTCATATTTTTCCTCTCTTCGTGTAGAGATGCCAAAAACTTATTAGTACCCACACAGTTGTTTGTCATAACAGAACACTAATTTGTTCATTAGAACATTTTGTTAATTTTATTGAGTACGTGTGTGGATAGCTATGCGTTTGTTCTGAGTGTTTGTATTTTTAGCTGCAGTGCCCATGGATGTGGTGTCTGTTGGAGAGGTATGGGGTAAAGATCGTTGGTTAATTCTTATTTTGGGGTTGGTTCTTTTGGTATTTGCATGGAAAGGGTTGAAATTGATGGTCATTTTTATATGAATTAATGATGGATAATTTCTGTGTATTTATTGGTGAGTGATTGGTCTTCTGGGATGAGCCTTATGTATCCAGTCTATATATCTATTTTGAAAGGTGATTTGTTCAAATAGTTGTTCAAACAGTGGGCTTACAGGGCTTATGTCCTAAACACTGTCAGCTAGTTGTAGTCTGCCGCTGAAGCTAATAGCAGAAATATGATTTAAACACATTCATTCACCTGGATATCTCAGCATAACACCCCAGCAAACAAATTCTTCAGATAACCATCACATTTACTTGTTAGCACAGGTGAGGATGAATAGGTGCAAACTACTTTTATGCATAGATTCTTACACATGCAAATGCCTGACAAAGTCCATTTAACACTATATTATTTTCTAATTCTGTATTTAGTCACCATGTTGAGGCTTTACATGACACATACGATAGTTGAAATTAGAGCCATATGAAAATTATGTTCAGTAATGTATTAGCAAAATAACAATCTTTCAAATGTTTACACATTTGCAGAGTGTTAATAGAGGTCACCCAGTGACACTTTGTGTTCTTGTGAGAAGGAAGCATTTGGTGCGTTTAATTAAGGGGGGGGGGCAGATAGTTTTTCGGAGTGATTTAAAGAGTGTTTCTTTAAAAAAAAAGTTTATATGAAAGCATATAGCATTGCTTGCATATGCCCGTTTTTGTCATATGATGAAGTTTTTATTGTGTGTAAACAATTTGACTTTGCTTATCTTCAGTTGAGGTAACAAAGTACAAACTTAATAAACAACATCAAATGGCCAATCCTGATTTCTGGCTTTCTAAGACTAAAATAGTCTTAAAGTGGTATGTACACTGACAATCACACTGGCTACGTTAAACAATATAGAAGCCTTCTTAGTTATAGAATCTACTTCTTATGTGTATATAAATGCATATTTTAGAGAAGAATCTGATCTGTGTAGGTGCTCTGAAGAGAACACCCGTAACTGGCTAACTACATAGCAATTATAGATATTTAGGCAAATTTAACGAGAGCCACAATGTCTCCTTAATGTCCCTCTTCCACAATGTAGTGGATTCAATTCTGCCTCATATCCATTCTGATTCTGACTAATCATTTGTGTGTGTTCATGTACATCTTCTAAAGTCCTGCTGGTCTTGTCTTACCATTCACCAATTGCAATGTGCAGCCTTACAAAAAAACTCTGACACTGCTGCAACCATGGCACATCCCTTCTTAAAGACTCTAGGGCATTGTCATAAACAGGTTAACATATCTTTTTGTGGCTTGCATCACATCCCCATAATGTCTTGTACTATTATTTGCTAACACAACTCCTTACAAGGAGTGCAAAGTTTGTCAAAATATTGTTTAAACAATAAGAGTTTTAAATTAGTACACAACTGAGCAGTTATTCTTTAATTGATACAATTAAAACTGGAAAATGTTATACCTGCTATACAAGGATGTCCAACCTGCAGCCCTTTAGATGGTTACAAACTACCTGAATGCTGGGAGCTGTAGCATGCAAAAATCTGGAGGGCCTGCACTGCATAAAAGTCTAATATGGTTCACATCACTTTATTGCCATATTGTTTAGATCAATATAGATCTTCCTCTTCACCCAGAAACAACTGCTATCAGCCATAAAATGTGTCCATTTAACACCAGTGATCATAAAACTTTATCTCCTTACTAAATGGACTGCTGGCAGAACATACACATTACCAAGTAGTAGACAGACAGTTTTGGAAAAAGGGACTTTGCCCTCCTGATCTCCTTATGGTGAAGTCCTCGAATGTGATCAAACTGCTTTGAAGAATCATCATCCTCTGGTAAATTAGAGAGTAGCTGTGCCATAGGAGGTTAATAGGCTTATAGATAGAAACTTTGTTAGCTAATATGCTGCAAACAGATTCCATTAGACATAGCAGATGCTTTCTCTAATGTTCTGAAAATGGCATATTCAGCAAATGTAGCGCAATTAGGATGTTTTTAGATTATATTACTATAGGACAATGCACTTATCTTGTTCCCTTCCTTTTGGTAGCACAATCGTCTTCACGGCATGACTGTTCACAAAAGGCGTTTTTCTTCTCCCATAAAACCCATAAAAACAGTAGTCTAAAGTACACTATATTCCCAGAAAATCATGACTATATTTTTGCTACAACTTTAAAGATTGCTTGTTAAAGGATATCTATACTCTAAAAATTAACTGTTTAAAAATGGAAAGTACCTGGGACAGGGAGGTAGGACTGATTATTCCTACCTCACAATATAATTTTGTTAAGGAGCTACAGCACTTACAGTTTTCATTTGCCAGGTTAGTCCTGGACTATTCCTGTATTTAAGATAGTGCTGAAGCCAGGAGGAAGACTGGAAAAATCAGTTTTCTTTGGACTGGTGCTCCTCATAGAAACAATATTGGGAGGTAGGAATTACCAGTCCTGTATCCCTGTCCCAAGTACTTTTCAGTTTAACTTTTTTAAATAAATGTTATATGCACAATAGTTTTCCTTTAAAATTCTAGTAGTTTTTTTTAAAAATGGAATTTGTTTAATCATTTATTTTTAACTGTTTTTGAATTCTGGATCTTAATATTCCACTGTATTCGTAACACATGATATATGCACAGTACAGTAGACTCAGCTTTTCTTGCTGTTAGGAAGTGGTCCTATAACCCATCAAAAACACTGCTGCCTTCCCTCTAAGGAGCCTAGATTAAATGTCCCCACTATGTTAACATTGGATGCCACTGTACACACACATCCATCTCCTGGTGGGAAGCAGCCCCAGTAATAATGTTCAGTCAGTCCTCCTAGTGTGATGAGTCTGTCAGTGCTGACAAGGGGAATTACTGGGACCCTGAGACACTGTGTCACTGGAGGAGGGACGAATGCTCTACTTTATCAGATCTGTTTTCGATTTAATTGCTTGAAAACAGACTTCACAGTTCCTGTGATGACAGAAAGGCGATGATCAAGACAGAAAAACATGTAGTGAACTGTCTTAGTTTGCTTCTTTGCCCTGTATGCTGAGTGCCTCAGAGGGCAGATTGTGACATTTATCTGTGCTATACAGTTGTTTTGATATAATGTATGCTGAACGCTTACTGTCCACTGGTTGGCTTCTAAAGAAATCCAAAATGTTTAGACTTTTTAGAAATGTTCATCAGAAGCTTGATATTAATGAAGCTTATTTAAACAATGACCATTGATAAATAAAGGGGATACTGCATTGTTTAATTATATATTGTTGTATTCCTATTCTCTCATGTAACAAAAATCAATTAGGAACACTGTGAATGATAGTAAGTAAATGATACATCCATCACCATCATAAACATCTGGTTTGGATCCATATAGAACAAAGGAGACTGCTGGCCACTACTTCCTACTGTTGTATGAGCAGGGTCTGCCCACTCTAGGTCACCTGCATAGAGACAATGTATGGGATAGGTGTTTTTAAATACATATATGGAGACTTATTAGACTTATTAAGTGATTGAATATCTACACAAACCAAAGGTCTTGAAAAGATAGATTGACTATTATACATCAGTGAGACTGAATAGAACTGCATATTAAATATAAAAGTTCACAACAAAATTTTAATGGTGCTTTTTTTTTGCATGTATTTATAGATATTTAGCCTAGGATTTTTTTTATATTTTATAATCTAGACCTTTATTAAACTTTTCTGAATTAGCCTAACATGGTGTATGGAGGGTAGAACTTGATTATTGTATATTATTTACCCTGCACCGAGTGTAGGTTGGTGGGATACTGTAAGGGTCCTAGGTTCCTGAATCTGATCCACCCACTCTGCATTTAGAGTTCATTTGTTGTTTTGACAGAAAATTTATATCACCTTGCTTCATATACTGTATAATTAGAGATGGACCCTAACTCGAGCCCAAACCCAGTTCTGAAGCAGATTTCACGGATTTGCCAGAACTTTTTTCAAACTGCAGAACTATTTTCAAAGATTCTCAAAAGTCTGAGAATGTTTGAATTTAAAAATCAAAAATTTTAGACATTTCTAGAAATCTAGAAATACCAGGCGGAATGCCAAAGCAGAAGTCGCATACATTTTCTGGTACTGAACAGCATTTTTTAAAGATTTTGAACATTGATACATTTTTCCTAGACCATTTCCCTGAGCCAGTTACAGAAAGTTACCATTGCTATGTATACCTTATTTTTAGGCGGATCTTCCTGATTTTTTTATTGACTTTAATGGATCCGCTTGCAGATTTTCTAAATTTTAGATCCACGAAAATCCCTGAATCTGCAAGCATGAAGGATTTCAGATTGACCATCTCAATATATGATTGCCGCACAAGGATATAAAGTGTAAGGACAGAAAAAAAAGACGTCAGAAAGTCCAATTACTTTCTGTTTTTCATTTTCCCTGTAGATCTGTAGACCAACATAGCCACCAGCAACAGTTTCTGACAGGAGTCTAATGTGTGTAGCAGCATCTGCTGACGTTGTTAGGTGATCTGTCCTGGGACAGCCTGATCACCCCCCACCTTCCCCATAGTAAAGAACAGGCTACTCAGCTATTGCCTAGCACCTTGTCTGTACGGAGATGGTTGGATAATAAAATCCTTTTGGTTATTGTCTATCGGTTGCTCAAAATGAGATCATTGAGTAGTAAGTGCACTTAAAGTCAGGACAATTTGTTTTAGCCGAAAGATGAACTATTCTCGGATTTTTATTGGTTTCAGTTTCATTTCCCTTTGTGCCCCTCTTTATTAACCCCGTTATGATTTTTTTTGCATTTATAAGCATGTATAAAAAGGCATGGAATCACAGTAATATGGGTAGATTAATAGTATTTTACACTAAGCAGCTTATTCACCTTTCAGTCTTTGACTGCATGTTCAGCTATGCAAGTAGGAATACATTCCAATAAATCGGTTTATATTCGTCACTATATTCTCTCAAGAAATGCAAATGAAGGCCTTTTTCTGATTGTTTTGTATAAGGCGGTGTGTCTTTTTAAGGCTGTTTCATTAAGAAGGTTTTGTTCTATTTATCTGCAATAATTCTTATTACTTTGCCTAATGGAAACAATCATAAATATGCAAATGATACAACTGTAACACTGACTAAAATATGAATGTTCTTTCAATACTAGCATGTAAGGATACGTAGTAGTGAAATAATAATGTACACAAATTTAGTCATGCAACTTGCAGTCTTAAAGCAGTGAGATTTATTAACCCAGCACCTGGTAAACTCAACCAGGGATAAAAAACTGGGAGGTCTCTTATGACCTGGTTATGGTCAACAACTAAAAAAAAAATCTTAAAATACAATATTTATAGTCTGATTGTTTGTATCACTTACAGCAACATGGAAAAAGAACACTCAGATTTCAGCTCTTGGTAAACTACATCTTCCGGTGTATCTCAGCTACTTGATCGTGTATTACATGTAAAGCTGGGTAAATACAGTACTTATAACAGGCCAACCCTGTCAGGTCCAACGTGATTGGCCTATTATAGGCCACATGTGACAGACAATTGGCCAGTCCTGCAGCTGATCGAATACTGATGTTAGAAGCAGGATCATTTGGTTGTGAAAGACATTTTTTAATTAGTCTCTAGACTTTAGGCTGAGGCCACACTTGAGCTCTCACCAGCGTTACAGGCGCGCTCGTTGTCCCGCGTGTGCTGTGATCGCCCAATGTTGAGCAATTGGAGCACATGCGATTTCCCAAAAAATGCAGATGCGGATCAATAAAAGCGCTATTGGATCAAAATTGCGATCGGATCTTGATTAAAAGTCCATTAGTGTGGCCTAGTCCTTAGTATAGGAAGTCGATAGCTGCTGGCCAGCCAATGAACTCCCTATACAGAGTACAGAGGAAACAGATTGGGAATATATGTAGCCAGTTTTATAGCTAATGATAGACATCTTCAAATGTAATCCGTCTGTTATTTGCTGTAAAATAAATAGCTTAAAGTGTTGTACTTCTGTGTAACTGGAAATACTATTAGGTGGGAGATTATTTTCATGTAAACAATTTGTTTGGGAGATTCCACTGATGTGAGTAAAAACTAATATCTAGACCACATTTAACATTTTGAGACAAGTCTAATGGATTAGCATATAAAATTGATGTAAATAAGTCCAGAATAGAAGAACAGATGGGACACTATACATTTTCACTTTAATGATGAGAAGGAAGGAAATGACTGTGCCTTAAACTGGGAACACACAATGCAGATCTGTAGCAGATGACAGACAGATTCTATTGGAATATGTCAGCTACAAAAATGCACTTTACACTTTACAGATCTGATCTCTCTATACTCTGTATTTAGGTGGCCACAAAAGCATATGCCACTATTGACTCCCTATGCTAAAGTAAAGGTGACCTATCCCACAGCTGACACCGGGTTTTTTTTTTTTTGCAACACACATGACCAATATTTGACAAATATTATTGGTTCCAAAGAGATGTGTCTTTTATCAGCCATGTGTGTACCCAGCTTTAGACTCAGCAGGGGACCAGACTTTTTATTTATGCTTTACTTAAGTTTGTTTAATAGCAAAGCAAAATTAAGTCGCACAAACATATGGTGCTAGAAACTATTACATTCTCATGTCAAACCACATGACAGAAACTCAAATAAACAGTCCATGCCTTTGTCAAAAGATAAAGTAGTGTTCTTAACAAAATTGCTTGACCATTCAAAGAACCCCTTGTGTTACTAAGATTATATCAAGCAACTCAATTCTTAAGGCGAAGGTTTGCATAAAAACAACAAGAAAACATTCTACATCCAACGAACCTACAACCCAACAAGCCGACATTGCTGTGGTTAAAGAATTATGCCCATAAATCCCTATACTAAAGTCATGAAAGTATTTTTATTGTACTAGAATTATTATACCCTGTGTAACATTGTGCTACAGATTTAGAATCCCCTACTAGTAAAATTCTACAAACGTTTGGCTGCTAAGCTGTGGATTTTCTTGAAACTGCCATTTACATTTTCCAGAAATAAACAGAGTCAACCGGCAGGTGCTAAACATCTTAGCCAACAGTGATTCATAAACATTGCTGCAAAATACAGTAGATTAACTAAAATCCCTACAAGAATAATTGGTAAAAAAAAAATGGATTGATTTTTTTTTTTTGCCTATTTCTGGTTTCTCTATCAGTACACTATGGCAGTTTATTTTTTATATATGTTTAATTTTCCAAGGTAAAACAATACTTGTACTGTAACCCATAAATGCCAGTAACTGATTAGATTCTCCCCTAAATATCACCAACCAACTGTCCTTGCAGAGTACTGCGTGGTTTAAGGGTCTTAGAGCTTCCTCACACAATACAGCAAGTAAGTTACTAGGACCTATGGGGTGTATTATTCTTCTATTAATTACTACGCATAAATTTTCTGCTTAATATACTTAGAGCTCCAGTAAATGGGAAGGATGTGCAGATAATGGGTAATAAAGACTGACTTAATGTACTGGGTTTGCAGTGGGTAATTTACATCAGCTGATAGCCTTTGCAAAGTCCCAATTACTCATTAGAAGCACAGATAACAGCATGTTCACTCAGCTTTATTCAGTGATGGTTTCTCCATTGCCATAAATACCAAACACTGGGATGTTTGACATGTGTATAACCAGATCAGACCATTAAAATTTTTCCCTATTAGTTTACATTTTCTGTGCGTTGCTGGTCAGTCATTAACACCTTTCATTGGGATTCAAGCCTTACAAAGGACAATTATTTCATTATCCTTCCGTTCTCTCTCATTTTCCACTGTGGTATTCTTACCTCCTGTCTTTTACAGTCAACCTTCCATTTGTATTCAGCTTGCTTAAATTAAAGGAATTCTTTTCACAGACTTTTTTTTTTTCAAGATCAATGTGGCTTATTGTTCTTTCGTTAAATGGGATTTCAAGGACGCAGATCACAGCAACAGCAGCACCAACAAAACTATCTTTTGTAAATTTCCAACACCCACCTTGCTGGGCAGTAATCATCTCCTTTCCCACATTTTTTACCATTTTCAAACCCAACAGACCACAGTCTATCCTACAAATCAACTGGAGAAAGAAGAATACATTTAGTTTGATACATTACAGTTCATACAATGGGTGCATTTTATCTTCATACATTGTCACCTTAGGAAAATGCAAAATGTCTTTCAGACAAATAATCAGACCGAGAATGTAGCCTTCAATATGCCCGTATTCACTTAAATAGACCTTCGCTTCTGGATTCCTACGCAGGATGAATTAGTATTTGTCATTATGGAATGTAAAGCTAAACAGGTTAGAAACAGGTGAATACGTACGAAAGGGAAAGTTATATTGAGCTAAGAGAATTCCAGAAAACATGAATGTTACATGTGTTGGAAAAGCCTAGATGCCAACAAGAGATAAATGTAGAAAATATGTTTAATGTGTGACTGCATCAATCGCATCTAGGAAAGGATCAGACATTCTCTTCATAACACAAAATGATGACTTTGGATGGATTTTTAAAAGCATCTTACAAAGACAATTAAAAAGAGATCTTCCATTAACAGGCAGTGCAATTGGAACAGGCATCTTCAGCAATATATTAATGAATAATAGCTGGTGGATGTAAAACTAGACCCCCCCCCCTCTTCTCTACTGACAAATGTCAAGGCATGTATGGACAAATTATTTCAGAATACTGACATCTTATTCATTGGTTCTATGAATAAGAGAATATGGAAATATTCTCTCTTTATTCTGCTAAACCATAAATTCTCCTTTCCTAAAACAATCAAACAACCAACAGAAAAACATTAGCATTACGGTCAAACTCGTTGAATTATATATAGTAAATGGATAGTTTAGTATCCATTGTCTATTGTTCATTTTATTTATAATAAAGTGATGCATCTTTTTTTTATTAAACCATATGGCACAGATGACACAGTTAAACAAATACAATAATTGATTACATAACCAAGCACTATTTGTAAGGATATTGTTTTATTGATGTCTCTCATTATAATATTATATATCCAAGATGTGCATCATTTTTGCCTTTTAGGAGTCTGGGTTGAAATTTTGCTTGTTCTGTTGATACCACAAACAAGGAGATATCATAGTTAATATGTAGCAGACACAGAAAAGATCACGGCATTTTATTTATTTATTCCCTTTTTAGGCTGTATATTCTAGTAATCTTATTTATGAGCTTTCCTTGTTTCTATTTTTCCATTTTTTGGCATCAGCTACTGCCTACTGCTGTTTTCCATACTCCTGCTGCCTATCACTTGCTAAAAACCCCCTTATTACAGTGTTCCCTCCCCCCCTTCCCCCCCATTTACTGAAGCAAAAAAATGTTTTGAGATATTCCAAGGCAGCATAATAAGCATCGTGCCCGTTGTCATGACAACCCTTGAGCAGGTGAGAGAAGGCAATGGCCTAAACTGAGCAATGCAGTGGGATTCTGATAGTGTGTTAATAATGCCCCAAGCCACAGGGTCCACATATCGGGGGAATAAAATAGGATAGGCTTTGTGTCGATGTTATGGAGATATTTCCTCAATCTAAAGTTAACCTGATAAATAGAAAGAAAGGTGATGCAGTGGCGGAAAAAGAACAATCTAATACTTTAGGGGAGAAACTAAGGAGCATCTCCTCCTGTACCTCAGCTGTAACCTGCAGTAGGAAATCTAATCTGGCTACAGACAACATAATAAAGCATTTTACAGCACAGAGCACCTAGAGAATTTCCACAGGCTACATAACTGTCTGGTCTAGACACAATGTGAAATGCTGCAGCCACAATCCATATACCTCATTTCCCCTTCCCTGCTATACAGTTCACTTCAGTAATTAGTATGCGTCCCTTTAACTGACATCCTTAAAGCTTTGAGGCTCTGCAAGGATACTAATCAGCTCTTGCTATGCTGCCCATTTTCCAGACACCTTTACATTTTTATCAATCTGCCCTTCCTTGTGTAAAAACATTACCATCTCTTCCCACTGATATTGCATTTGGGGTGAAATAAGTAAGATAACGGCAGGTGACAGTGTTAAAATAATCCCATTCAATTATCGGTCACTGATATGTCGCACTATGCAGCTTTTATGGTGGCCATAGACGCATAAATACCAGTCGTATGATAATTGGGATATCCCGATATCGTACAACCGTCGGATCGTGTATGGAAAATCGTTGAAAGATCTTTCAACAATCTTCCAATAATTTCCACATCAGACCAGTAGAAAAAATTTTGGCCGACCAGCAATTCAATCATACGACCTGCGGATTGTACAATCGGATTGTAGCCTCTATGGCCACCATTAGTTAACAGTCCTGTAAGTCAGGCATACAGTACACGGGTTGATATTTTGACACTTTAATAAAAAGAAATTGCTACTTTAACAATGTAGGGGTTGCCTGTCAGTTATCTACCCACAACCCCAAATGATAATTTTACCAGTTTATAAAAGTACATGCATTTATCTGTTGTATTCAATAAGATCAACTGGACTTGAAGTTTAGTTCTTGAAGGATGTTTCGCTAGTCATCCAACTGGCTTTCTCAATTCAGAATGACTTGTACAAGAATCTGTGGCAATTATGTACCCTGGAAAATCTCAATTAGCATATCACAGCCAGGTGTTAAGGGCGTGATTGCATAGTGGCTAAGAGGTGTTATAGGAACGCCCAGGGTAAGCTGTCAAAACAGCATTGTACATGGCAGACAGTTGGTGACGAACCCCCCCACCTCTATTTAGGCTTGGTTTCTTTATTTTCACATAAATGGCCTCCTTAACATGTCTCTTGAACCAGTCACGTTCCTTTGCCAATATGTCCTTTATACTTAAGATGCAGGTACACTGCTGAGTCCTGACCTGAGGAATTGGCTCTTCTGTGCTGGGCCATACGTTGATGTAGTTGCTGTTTGGTCTCCCCCACATACAAATCAGAGCATTCTTCACTGCACTGCACTGCGTATATGATGTCGCTTTTCTTGTGTTTCGGTATTGGATCTTTCGGATGTACCAATTGCTGCCTCAGTGTGTTGTTCGGGTTAAAGCTGACAGGGATACGGGGTTTAGTGAAAATTCTTCTTATTTTCTCGGAGACCCCTGCTACATATGGGATGACCATGTTCTTTCTCCTGTCTTGCTTTTCCCCTTCACTGTTGGTATTCGTGTTCTTTTCTTTCCTTCTACTTCTTTTGACAAAGGCCCAGTCTGGATATCCAAAAGTTTTAAGGGCCCCTTTTGAGATGTTTCATTTCTTTAGCCTTCGCCTCTGTGCTAGTGGGGATGTTCTCAGCTCTGTGTTGCAGGGTTCTGATGACCCCCAGCTTGTGATCTAAAGGGTGGTGGGAGTCAAACATCAAATACTGATCTGTGTGTGTTGGTTTTCAAGAACTAAACTTCAAGTCCAGTTGATCTAATTGAATACGACAGATATACAATGACCTGGATGAATGAGAACCTTCACAAGTACATGCATTTGTAACCAGATATTTAATAAGAGTTTTTTCCTTTCTAGAAAAGCTTCTGGACCCTTTTAATGAGCTTTTTTTATAAGCTTGAGCATGCGCAGAGGAGGTCAATCATTGGTCAAGATGTCAGTTGTCACAGCCTTGATTAACAGCATGGAGGGAGTTTCTTTGCCAGAATAGAGTAAATAATTATCCTAAAATATCTGGTTAGTATTACATCTAATAAAGTGCTGAATATATCAGTTGGAGTTGGGGGCAGGTAACTGACAAGTTACCAGTTTATTGTTTTAAGGGTGGACATGCCCTTAAAGCCACATTCAGTGTACAAAATGAAGATTGGGTATATTACCTGAAAATTATTTTACTGATCATTTTATTTTTCCATGCTCTTTACCTTTAATTTTAAAAGTAAACAAGCTGTTTATCTCCATAAGAACATGTGGTATTTGGATCTAACTTTACATACTAAAGGCACATACGTGTTTAGCACTTCACGAACAAACTATTCTCCATTACTGCCTCTGAGAGCTGATTGATGGGCACTGCACCCTGTAAATGCCATTCATTTGAACCAATGATTGTCACCTCTGTGACTGAGAAACCAGACTGCAGAACTGGCAGCTAAACACCTCCAACAACTCCTCAATTGCTCCATCCATGCACAGCAAGGGATTGCTGTGCACTTTTGCTTTATTAAAATGGACTGTTTAAATACAGGTATTTATTACGTTGGTTTTTTTATTTTTATTTATTTTTGGTGTTTTTAAATTTTTCAAATCACTGTTCCAGTAAGGGTTGTTTTGGAAAGCCTTCTGCCATACTTTCAACATGAAACCTAAATCACATCTCTAGATAAAATGTGTAAAAGTTATTGCTAGAAAGGTTCAGCTATATTACTTCCTTCTTGAACACTACACAGCTTGTAGTCACATGACCACTCTCTGCCTGCATTAATAGGTTCCACAACTCAGTTGTCAATTTTTTTCTACTTCCTGTTTTCCCCAACAATAAATCTTAAAGGGCATGTCCACCTCTCACAGAAAGTTTTGCTGTAGTGTAGTGGACCCTATCCCACCACCAACCGCCATATTTGTTAGTAAAAAAAAGAATCTGAAACGTAATTACTGTACATTTACTTAATTATAAGCAGGGGTCTGACAAGCAGCCACGTCCATGATTGGTTGATAGGCAGCTAATCATGGACATGGATTCTGGCAGTGCAGAACGCCCAAGGAACGAGGCTATACGAGGTATATTTTTGATTTTTTTTTTTACAAACAAATATAGCAGTTTGGGTGGGATTGGGTGCACTACAGCAATAGATTTTCATGCTAGGGCACAGGGCAGCAAACAGGGATCAGGAGGGAGGGAGGGGAGAAAGGGGTGCAGTGAGGAAGTCAGAAACCTCTCAGAGTACAGGTAAGAGGCAGAGATATTTTCACTCACAGACAGGCTCCTGGTCTTCACTTTCTGGAACTTTGGACAAACACTGGAGGAGAGCCATTTTGAGCAGAGATGTAAGGTAAGGTTTTTGTAACACTAAATAGTGGGGCCAATAGTGGGGGAAATTTTAGTTTTGGGGGTGACATGCCCTTTAACTGAGCATGCTTCTCCCCAGGGGTGGAGGGGTGGGGCAGAGGTAAGGTGATGTCACTCAACCAACTGGAAGCAGGAAATTTGAATATTTACACCAATATTATTTCTCAGAGGCTGCAGCCAGAGATGTGATCTAGGGCTCCAAAACACTAGCACTGTACAAACCTTTTAGACTTATGACCTGTATATTAACAACTGAGTGGTTGCAGCGTGAGTGCAGAGCTGGTTTTTCAACATGTACAGACAGAGTTTCTGTTGAGTACAAAAGGTGCTGACACCTGAGGTGAAATGTGTCTAATAAAAATAATAGTGCACAGTCTTTTGAAAAACAACAGCAAAATAGTATTATCTTTGTCATCGCTTCACCAATCCGCTGAGGGTGTTTGATGAATGGCCCCTACTGCCAAGGCACAGAAGAGTTATTGAAAATTGCTACAGAAAGAAACAGGCAATGCATTATAGTGGTAGATGACTTTGCGCCCTCGGAATGACACAGTATTGCTCAGCTGCACTTGAGAAGGGGATGGGGTTGGCAAGTGTTAGAAAGGTCAGTTTTTGACCCTTTTAGTTCCAGCATCATCTTCATAAATCCTTTCTCAGTCCCTGGACAGATGTAAATGTGGACGCCATAGGAAGATAAGAGAGTCCAGGAAATGAAATGTTTAACTGTGCATTGTCAGGAAAGCTACACCTGTGGAATAGATTTCCAATGCATTTTTTTATACCCCTCAACCGAACAGCATCAGGTTCCTTGGTTATCTCATCTCCTCTTCTCCGATTCCCAGTTCATTCACCTCGTTAAAGAGAAATAATGCCCCTGAAACCAGGCTACAGAGATAATGAATAAAAACTTAGACAAGAAATCATTACGAGCAAAAGATCTGTTTTGTTTAATGGAATAAACAAGAAGTTAATTATTTGGACACAGGGTAATTAAAGTGGGTGAGGGCTAATTGGCCCAGCGTCTGGAATGTTGACAAGCTCCTACGAGATTTCTTGTCTCATATCCCTGCAGGGAGAAATGCTGCATTATGGAGGGTCCAGCGCAACTGCTACAGGATTGCTAAATACAATTTTGTAATTAATAGTTGTGAAAGTGCAGGATATTTCTACCATAAGCTTAAAAACTACGATGAAAAGATTTTTATTGCTTATTGTATGACGCAAGCTTTCTTTTTTACAAATTGCAAAATAATATGTTTTGGGGGCTAATTCATTAATTCTGCAATTGTAAAATAATATGCTTTTCAAATATAATTATCCCATCAAGAAAAAGAATTAATAATATAATTATATAACATAGAAATTATATCTAACTACAAACAACATCTGCATTGAAAGCTTAATTTTGTTCTGATCAGTAGTAGTTATTTCCTATTTCCTCTATACACGAAGCAAGCTACAAAGGTGAGCCAACAGCGATTGGCCTTTCCTGCTGGCCCCTTAACATTCTAATATTGACCAAACTGCTCAACTTTTCTGATGACTTGTTATTGACAGTCACAGGTAAAACTGTAATGTGGAACTTGAAGATGTTCAATCAGTTGGATGTGCAAACCCAGTTTTTTATTTCAATTTCTACCTGCATCCTAAGTCCTGTGGTCATAAATCTAGTCATATGGGAGCTACTGTATATGGAAACATGAGTTCATTTAATTTACCATATATGTATACTTTAACTCAAGTTGTCAGAATGTGTCTGAATGTAATACCCTTTTAGAAGAGATACTGCTGATTATGGTAGCGTTGGCAATGCTAAAGGTTATACGAAACACACATAACATTTATGTGATGTTAGATGAGGTGTGTTTCAAATTGTAGTCCAAACTTGCTTGAAAGAGTGGCATTCTTGAAAGAGTTAGCTAAAAACATGGACATTATCCTAGATGTCTCCTCTTTATATGGGGCATATTTACTGAGGCCTAAAACGGCACATTTAAACAACATTTTAACAATCTTAACTTTCACCGGTTGCATACGGTATTCATACTTTTAAAAAAGTAAGTGGCTCAGGACTTTTGAGAATTACACTGTATTGTATACCAAACCATTTGCAAGCACAGGATTTCCAAGGGAGAGATTCCTGAAAGGGTTATCATGGAGCATTATTTGTTACAGGTGCAAACCACATTATAGTAAAAAAAACATTGCCATATAAATCCTTGTTCCTTTATATCGTTATTTATTTAGTTAGTATGTATAAGCTTTGTGGTTAGTACTGTGAACAATAGCAGTACTAAAGGGGTACCCATGTGACAATAAGCAGGGAGATGATCATTTCCCATGTGTATCTTGGCTCCCATTGTTTTTAGACTGGCATCATTTGCATTTTCAGATGACCTAAAGGTACCAGAATTGCAGGTACAGTAGCTATAACTATAACTGTAACTATAAACAATAATCCAAGGGGAAAGGAAAAATTCTAGGCACCTGCAATACACCCCTGAAATCTCCGCTGTACGTACCCCCTTTAAAATGGGTGCACACATTACTAGTAAAGGGCTAATCCTGTCTGTACCATTTTCAGTAATGTGTGTACCCACAAAACTACTGTTTCCAATGCCTACAAACATTCAGAATCAGCTGTTACTGCCTGAAATTCTTTTCTCAGCCGTGGTTGGCTCCCTGTACTGTAGTTTAGGCAGTTGTCCACAACACCATTAAAATGTGTGGCAGTCCGGACGATCTTTATATAGGGAGAATGGTTGTGACTGTGTGTGAATAATGACAGAAATAATCTTACAGATTCTCTCTACCATCTTTTAAAGAATGGTACAGTGTGTACCCAGCTTTATCCTTCTCTCCCATGCAGTTCTCTGTTGCTCATATAGTGGATCTACCACAGTGCTCACTGATGAGGCCCCTTTAGCTTATTTGGTCAGGTTGGGGCTGTGTCACCTCTAGGCTACAACTTCTCATGCAGCTTCATTTATTACCATTTACAGTACTATAAATGATTAGGTTCTTATTTTATCTCCAAATAAACAAGTAAAGCTTCTGATTTTTCAGCTGTAATTTTGTGTTAAATGTTATTTATTTTGAAAACCACTCATTCCTTATAAGAACAAAAAATGCAAAAGATATATGGGAAATACACCTAAAACGTGTTCCAGACTCCATACTCTAGGCTATACACTGGTCTCCAGTACTGCTAAAAGGTTAATGTTTAAAACAGGTGTCTCAGGTTTGGCTAAATTCGGATCTTTCCTGGATTGCGTCTATGAACCTTCTCTCCCCACATTTAGCTAATCCAACTAGTCTCATCCCATTTTCATATTGCAGAATGTGCTCTGATTAGTATTATACATTATTTCAGAAATAACAGTAATAGGAACCAAATTTATTAAATTTTTAAAAAAAATCCCTTTGAAAAGCAAAGTTTCTGTTTCATGCCAGCTTTGCACACTTTATTGTACTTATCAATGTGGAAAGATTGTTTTATTATAAAGAGCCACTTCTTTCTTCCCCATGTGATTGCATTACTGCAAAAAGAACTGCCATTATAACAATAGAGAGCCTTCTTCCTGCAGGTGAACAGTCACACAAAGGAACATTTCCACCAGCCTTATTGTATTTCTGTTGCTACGGAGGGTAAAGGGCAGTAATTGGCAATCAGCAGTATGACCTTAATAAACCTTCTTACAATTCTTTTGAAAACAATGTCTGAAAATGTTGAACGTATATGGAATTATATGGTTCTCGTAGCAGAAATTTTAATGATTAGGTATTGACGATTAAATGGAAAGTTTTTCTTTTCTTAAAAGCAAAAGATCAAATAGAAATCTTTTAAAACTTTGCACCAGTATTTATTTATTTTTATTTTTTAATTTTTGAATGTTATTATAAATTTCAAATATGAATTTCAGAAATGGACTTAAATTTTAGAAGTAGTCTTCCCAGTCTGACTGCAAATGAAATATCAGATTGGAGAAAGGCAGGTTAACAATGATAAGAAAAAACACACACTGGGAGATTCAATAAAAGTTCTTATCATTAAAAACGGTGCTGGTTTTGCCCCAACCAATCAGATGTTAGCTTTCAAATGTTAAATAATATCTGATTGGTTGGTGCAAATTTAGCACCATTTTTAACGATAAGCAGGGTTATTTAATAAAAGTTCTTATTGATAAAAATGGTGCTAATTTTCCCCCAACCAATCATATGTTAGCTTTCAAATGTTAAATAATATCTGATTGGTTGGTGCAAATTTAGCACCATTTTTAATGCTAAGAACTTTTATTGAATCTCCCTGAAGAACTGTTATTACTTCTCCCAGTTCATTTTCAGGAATACCATCGTAATGGTTCCTTTTCTTACATCTCAATTTTATCCATGGATTTCCCCCAAAATATATAATTTTGGCAATAGAACATATTGGCCCAAATGATTGCATACTGTGAGATTTCTAACACAATTATATATAGTATATATAATTCCAACTTCAAAATGAACCTGGTTTCGAAAATCTGCAGATTTTTCATTGAAAAAATGGAAACTTAAAAATTCCATCCGAATATTGAAATCTCTTAAATATTTGAAATTTACGATCAGAAAATTTAAACTCTATTGGGTTCTAATCAGATTTCTGGAATTTAAATAGGTTCTGTGTAACCAATTTCAGAAACTCCCCAGTTTTCTTCATCTCTATACTGTTTGATAAAATAATTTTTTAAAGATGCTTATAGGCTAAGCCCAAAGGAGACCAACTGTATTGCTCCCAAAATAGATAAGAAAGTTTAGCCACACTACTCCATAGATCAAATAATTTATTTACTCCAATTTAATGTAAAATACAACGGCAGGTTGTTTCAAACAATGGGTTTTATTAGCAGGCAAAGAAATGCAACTTTTTTTTTTAGGCAGTTTAGTAAAATTTCATAGTATTTGTGACATTTGTTCCTTTCATTTATGGGAGAATAAAACACACGAGATCACATGCACTTCAATGTCAGGGAAGAACGAATTGCAGGTAGCGGAATTGGCTGCATTGCTGGTTGGAAAACTCAATCTGAATCTTGGTTATCGGGCTTAGGCCAAACAATAATTTCTAGTGTTCACATAAAAGATTCCAGGGACCAAAAGCCATTGTAACTGCTGACATAATCAAGCATTTAAGGCATTTTGGGGCTGATGCAATAAGCGTTGCTGCAATTAATAGTACAGGCAAACGTTGGCATCAACCCTTTAACTTTAGCTCCCCCTTATGGCAATTCAAAACAAATCCTTTGCATCGTGAAATTGCTGTTTTTGTGTATAGTTAGTTAGTTTGGGTTATTGTTAAATTATATATATAGCACTGTATGGATGGCCTCTTCCCTCATTTTAAAAAGCCAAAGGGCAGGGGGGAAGTGAGAAAGCCTGTTGTATGGATCCAGTGCACAACTATGAGAAATGCAAAGTTCGCTAATGGTAATTGAAGTAAAAAAGGTTAGAAGTTAGGACCTTCCAGACTGGGGTTACCTTGACGTGGTTGGAAGGTTTTTCATTCATGTGATCACAGTAATGTATACTAAAACCCTTTTGTTTATAAAGTATGCCAGTGTGCAGATAATATGATATTGTATGGGGCCCAGGAATGTGCATTGATTATCTTTTCTATGTTTGTATAAACGTTTGACCAGATCAGTAGCACTTCCGCCAGATGTAGTTGTAAATTAGCCTAATTGGAGTGCTTCCGCAATCCTTGTATTGTATATATATATATATATATATATATATATTATATAATATATATATATATAATATATATATATAGTATATATAGGTAACCTTTATTTTCTTATTTTCTTTAATTAACTGACTGCCTGACTATGATTGGATTCTGTAATTCAGAGCACCATGTTTTATGTATAATTATTTTTTGTGTGAGTATCCAACTTTCCTTTTCTCTTCCGCTCCCTCTTCCGCCTTCCTCGATGTGGCCAATAGGAAGACAGGCTCCTTGAAAAGCACATCCTCTCATTGGCCTCTTCCTGAACAGACGGAAAGAGGCAGAGAGGACTGGGGCAGCGAAAGAAAGTTTAGTTAATTCCAGTACCACTGCAGTTCTAAGAAGAACCCAGGGGTGGACATTGGACACTTTATATTAATATAGTCTTTGTGTATTCATTAATAAAATGGACTCAACAAAATGGTTATTGCAGATGTTAAAGGAAAACTTCACATTTAAGTAATGAGTTCACATGAGGGGCAGTTGTAATGGAAGGTGGCAAAATTTGCCCATGCTAATAATTTGCAGCTTGTTAGCAATAGACAGCCATCAAGGGTGTTGGTTTGCCAACTTTATCTTCTTTAAAAATTCTGAAGAACAGATGGGAGTTTTGCTGCACACAAATGAGCGAAAGATATTTTTACCTTTGAAAAGTGCAAATATTTGAAATCCAGTTTTGGTGTCAAAATGATGGCAGTTTATGGTAAAATTCCCTTGGTAGTTACGACCAACAGATCTGGGAGTTCTAACCCAAAACCAGGCGTGGGTCAAAACTCCAGCTCATTTCTATTAGGAACTTTTGTTTGAGAAACCTTACCTAGGCAGTATTAGAACATCTTCTCCTGCAGCACTGTGGCAGCTTCAACATGTTTACATGGAAATATGAAGAGTAGACATTTCCTCTGCCCACAATAAGCTGCGCCTACCTATCTTAAAATCATTAAAAGTATAAATGAAAAATAAACCCTACTTATAAACAGACACGCTCTCTGTAAGTACTGGGCATAAATAAACCTCTTTAAAGTAAGGAAACGCATGCATTATGTATGCTGCACGATGCCCCCACGTGTCAATCATTCTGGCAGTTTAGGTGTCTCTTTCACTTGGTAAATGCGAATTTGCTTGTCAGCACTCAGCAAAGCTATTTTATTCCGTTTACAGCTCCGCTCAGCGCCTTATTATATTAAAGCTGTATGCAAGGTAGCATCATTTTCTCTTTTATAATATTATAAATAATACAAACAAGGGAGAGCTGTGTAACAATGTACTTGGCTTTCATGCTTCGTTACACCTGAAAAAGTCATAACTTCTTTATAATTACAATACAATGAAGTTGATCTTTAGGGAAAATGTTTTGGCAGAGAGATGTTTTCCCCTCTCAATATGGTCTCGGTTTTAGGAGTAATCATTTTGGGGTTACACAGCAGGGTTATAGTAAAAAAATAATTCTTGTACAATTATCTATTACTACTGCTCTTCTCATCTGCTTCTGAATTTTTTAAAGGACAATTAAACATAAATAAAACCTTCCATTCCCGCAAGATTCTGTACATTCTGACAGCTCTACAGCAACCAAAAATATTTGCTCTGTCTCAGATATAGAGCCCTCTGATCACTGGGCTAGCTAGAAGGGATTTAAAGGCGTACCCTACACTATAACTCTGACTTATAGCACAGGAACTGCTGTTTGATGCATCACTTGTTTTTAATCATTCATAACCCACTGCGATTCCTGCCCCATCTCTCAGCTTATTGAGTATAGACATGCTCAGTGGAATTCATCCAGGAAGAAGAGATTCATTCTCCAATCAGCTACATTTTCGCTCAGTGCCAAAGAGGATTTAAATTGAATGTACTTGGATGGCTTTGTGTAGAGGAAGATTTTATTGAATTCAAACAACTCTCGAGTCTCGACCCAATACACTGCAAGCCACAACAAGCTAAAGAGGGGTATAATTTGTGGTAACCGGTTCTTTATGGGTTAGCAAGACTTTAATGTCTTGCTTGCTGTGGCTATCTATCTAATATGCAACTCTTCATAAGTGATTGTTTAACGCTATTCGGGATTTAACCAGAGCTGACAAGCCACTATTGAATCTCATGCACAGGTTAATCTTTGGTAAATGTTTGGTTAAGAAGGAAATCAAGCCTTACATTATTTTACTAGTCAGTTTCTGGACAGTAAGCCAGGGAAACATTTTGTATGCTCAGGTACTGGTTGCAGTAACTTTAAAGCTAGTTCTCTATACTATACCATTTTGTATATGTAACATAAGGGCCTGCCAAGGCAAGCTATTTATATCATATTCAGTCAGTTGAGCTCTCTGCCTCTCTTATTACACAGCTGTGTAGATACTGGATGAATACTATACAGATTGAAAGGTATGTGGCCCATATTATTCCCCTTTAATAATTAGCTACTGCTGCATGGAGCAATGCTGTCAGGAAAAGGGTATATTTTATGGAGCCAATGAGCAAATCAGGTTGGCATTAATTACCCACATTGCATTATCCGGGTCCACAGGCAGTGCTGAAACCAAGGCAGTGACAGCCCATTATCATACACCTGTCTTGGGTTACAATCTCATGCACCGAATTCAGTGTAACTAACTATGTGTTACACCTGGGATTTTTACAGCGAATCTGTCACATTGTAGCCAACCACTATAAGTTTAGTAATCTGTGCATCCAAATGGAACTGCCCATTACCACCATTAACATGCAGATAAATCTCTTTCTGTCTCTATATACAGATGGGGTTTTGTAGTTAAACCAGTGAAATATGAAATAGCTTTCTACACAGGACAGGCTTTTTTTTTTTAAATTAAATTAATTGCCAACGACACTGTAAAAATGCTGATGGAGAGTAAATGCAGCTGTTATGGAACCCATTCATCTTTCTGCTGTAAATTAGAAACAGAACTGTCAGAATTAGAGACAATGGGGGGGGCAACACTAAAAGGGTCTTAAGTCATAGAGTTCTTTAACTAACAACTGCATGAACAGGCCAGAGCGAAGGGTAGAGGAAGGATAGAGGCCAAAAATTGTATACATGCATTCAACCAGACTTGTTCTGAAACGGCAGCTCATCACTACTCCACATTGTGGTTAGTTAAATGTATGTTTATATTCTATATTAACAGCTGTATGTTTATGCCCTGTACTTTTTATTTACTGAATTTTTTTATTGACTTTTATACTTGGATAACATTATTACACAAGAGAGCCATGAACATATTTAAAAAATGTATATCCTTGGATAAGGAGATTAGCAATGCCATACGGTAATTAGAATCAGTGCTAAGCTTTGCCAATAGTTTCACATAACTCATGTGTGTATTATATTAAATTCACCCCTACTTAAAAAGGGATATTGTAATTCAATTATTGGTTGAAAACGTCTTGGCCTGTGGCCTTGTACTTTTATATGGTCACATAACACCCTGGTGATGTGGAACAGTAGTTGATACATTGTTTAAAATATCAAATATCCGTGTAATTTTATGTAAGGGCTGCTTACCTTGAATATACTATTAATTTAAAAATGTTATACTAATGCTTCATAGGTATCATTTCTCACAGATCTCTTTAATTAAAGAAGATGCCAGGCCTTCCTAGTCTTACAGACACATAGAATTCTGTTTGTACTGGTCTTTTGTGGAAATTCAGTGGTCGCATATTTCCTCCCTCGTTCATCATATTCATTTCAATACACGAGTGTGGAAGCTAAGAACGTTATAGGATTCACGTCTGAATTCTCAGGGGGCGGCTTTATTCTCTCTTTATTTGATGAAAGGAGAGCTTCTAATTGCTATGAATTCCATTCAGTATAATTGCATGCTTAATAAATTCTAACCGGCTAATTATCAGCAACAATCCCTGTTTAATTCACTGACACGGTAACTAGTCTATTCTTCAGTAATCACATGCTTATTTAGGGCCTCAGACATTTTTAAAACTGTTTCGACAGCAGAAAAAGTGCAAGCACTGATTTTTTTTTCTTTTCATAATCTCTGTGCTCCCTGCTGGATATTTATAACTGTGCATATGTACAGTATATAAAAGAACTGAGAGCTGTAGATTTGGTGTCAGAACAAATATGAGTGGTTATCCCACGCATTTCTCTGCATTATATTCGGCACAAGAAACTTGGGCTGGATCATTTTAGGTGCACTCCAATGTCTGATAATAGTTCTATTTATATGGTATGTAAGGGCTAGGCCACACTGAAATGCAAACGCAAATGCAATCGCAATCGCATGCGATTTCATGTGCGATTTTGTTGCGTTTGCGGTTGCGATTTCTTCAATAAGTATAGGAAATCGCATGCGATTGCGATTAAAAATGCAGAACGCAAAACGCAATCGCAATCGCACCGAAAAACGCGCTTTTTTTGCGTTGCCGCGTTTTCAATGATTTTTTAAAAACGCAAGCGCAATCGCAAGCGCAAGGTTTTTAATGTACGGTATAACTTTTATTTATTAACAATACAATGCTACTGGCATTTAATGCATTTATGTATATATTAAAGCAGTCTTGCAAAAAAGGTCAAGCAAAATTCACTTAACTACGATTGCAGGTAGTTCCAGAAATCATTCAGTGCAATAAGAGGTTATATTAACAAGGGGGCAGAGTAACTGCTTTACATTATAACATTTTAGAGAATATCTCCCTTGACTTCCATGTATCCATTTACCCACAAAGGTTCAGGTGCTGGGTGGTAGGATTAGTTATTATCATTTTGTTGAGAAGTGTCAGCACTTTTTTTTAATCTGCCAGGTTAGTGTCTTGGGCTTTCCTGAATTAAAGAAAGTGCTTAAAGGGCATGTCCACCCCCAAAACTAAAATTTAACCCCTTACTGGCCACATCAAGTAGTTTAAAACAATCCTTACCTTACATTCCTGCTCAAAATAGTTCCCCTGCTGTGCCCCTCCAAAGTCCAGGAAACTGCTGTGTAGGAGCAGTGTGTGACTCATGCTGTGCCTGAGACTTCCTCAACCTCATCAAGGTTGAGGCATGCTCAGTGCAGCCCTCCCTGCCTCTCAGCCAATCACGGACGCGGCTGCCGGTCCCGCCCCCTGCTTTCAATTCCATGCAAGCAGAGGGCCTGAACACTGCAGCGGAGGAGAGAGGGCAGGTAAGTAAGAATCGGGGGACTTTCTAACAATTATATTAATGCGGTTGGGGCTGGGGGAGCATACCCTACCACATATCAAAAGTAAAATTTCGGGGTGGACATGCCCTTTAAGCCTGGAGGAAGCCATGCTGGTGCTCCTAGCGCAAACAGGAGGTAGGTATTGGGAGGTAGGAATTATTAATCCTAATGTACTTCCTTGCCCCAGGTACTTCCATTTAACAGGTTGTTTTTTTTTTTCAAACTCTATATGCACTATAGTTCTCATTTAATAAAGATGGACCATTGTGTGTATGGTGACATTTCAGAAGCAATCTACACTGTGCTTTATTCTAAAATGGGAATGCTGGGAGTATAAGCAGCTACAGTGTGACATGCCTGACAACCAATTGCAGAGTACAAGCATCTCCAGACTTTAAGTCCTACTGTTATTCACAACATAAACTTAAGTCAGATGGCAGGCAGCTGTTAATTGTTTACAGTAGGAATGAGCATTGAGCAACTGCTTAGAAAGATCTAATGTCTACTCAGCTGACAAAAGCTCTATACTACAAAAACAAGCAGTCACAACTGATTTACACTACAGGCAGTCGGCCAGTTTCAGTAGTACCGAAAACTATAGAGTGAAAAGGCCTTAGAGTCCACAACAGATGAGCCAATTGGTTTCATTCCATATGGCACATTAAATTATGGCTGGAAAAACATATGAATTTCTAGATTATGATTAAAATTCAGTGTTCAGAATAGAATCTAGGAGTACATTTTTTTTAATGTTGTTGTTAATTGTAAAATATGTCACTGTTACTGGTGGGCAACATATACTGTAAAAACACAAGTTGATAAACAGTAACCTTTCATTTATTGTATAGTAGAGTTTTGTATTTAGAATATTATAATGTATGATAATATAGCGCTGAACATATTGTGCAGTGACTGACAATTAATGTATCTATTCACACTCCACACACACCCAAGACCTTTTAATCCATGTAATATATCATCACGTCTTTATGCTAGGATTTGTAGCAGTTACTTTTATGATAACTTTTCTCTACTAAATCTAATTGATAGAAGTATGTGTTGCTATAGGATTTTTTTTGTTGGGGGGGTAAATGTTTTAAAAACATTAAAAAAAAATTCAGAAACATAAAAGCGGACTTTCTGCTGTGCAACTTTAGAATGAATTGAATTGCCAAGCTCCCAGCTTTATAGCAGAACATTTGTGCCACTCAGTTATTACTTATGGTTAATGATACATACTCTGCCTTACCCTCCCTATTATTATTAATGGAGAACTATAGGGTAAAAAATGGTTGGATTTATACAGTAAAAGGAAGTGCAGAATAACAGTATGACTAACTTATACCCATCTGTCTACCTAGTACACTAAACATTGGTTAAAAAAGGTCATTATTGTATATGTCTTATACACTAGCCCTTATTTTATGGTAGTCTATTGCACAGTTGAGTAAGAAGCTCAAGTGTAGTTTACTAAGTACAGGACATGTGCTAACTCTAATAACTGACATACAATGTAATAGACAGATAGCAATGATATCCTGTTCTCTCTCCTGTTTTTTCCTGCTTTGTACCCTCCCCATTATATTTCCCTTGTCCAATAAGAAGCTCTTTTTAAAATATGGTCCCTTTCCTTGTGAATAACCAGTGCTGGCACTGGTCTACCCAGGCCCTCTCTCAATTTTTTGTGGATCCTGAAGGAATCATACGTGTTAGCTAACACCTGCTCCTTCCTGGTTAGCAGCTGATAATACATTGAACTTCAGGGTAGGGGGGCAGAGCAATGAAATCATGTGTGTTGCTCACCTGAAAAAAATGTTGTGAAAGCCCTCAGACGTTTGGACCTCTTGGCATGACCCAGTAGAGCTACACAGGGCTTTGTCACTGCTTCTAAACCCCAAAACTGTCCTGGTTCTTTATGAATAGTTCTGATTAGAGATGGCCAAACTCACTGATATCCATTCCACTTGCAGATTCACAGATTTTATAAACAGAAATTTAAAAATCCGCAAGCAAACACATTGAAGTCAAAGCCAATTAGAAGATCTGAAAATTCTGCCTAAAATTAAGATAAATACCAATGGTAACTTACTTTAAATGGCTCAGGGACCTGGGAAATGGTTTGAGGAACACAAAAAATCAATGACCAGAATCCAGTGGATCCGGGAAATCTGCTTCAGAACTGGGTTTGGGTCCATCTCTAGTTCTGATCCCTTTAAACAAGCTAAGACTCAAGTACAGCATGTAAGTGAGTATAGATTGAATAATGTAATGTTGTTAATGCATGTTAGGGTGTTGGAAAATGTATTTGATTATTAACTATTGAGAAGTGTTGATGGGATTCATTCTACTATCCTTGGGATTTGTAAGCAGAAGACTGCAGTGTGACCCTTTCTGAATTTCAGAACCAAAATAAATAGAGGATGGGCTCCAGGCAACACAAGATATGTTCAGCTTTTAAAGAATAACTATTGTGTGTGTATTTTTTACAAATACCATTAAAATAAATAGTACTTGGGACAGGGATATAGGACTGGTAATTCCTACTTCCCAATATTGTTTCTGTGAGGAGCACCAGCCCAAAGAAAACTGATTCTGCCAGTCTTGCTCCTGGCTTCAGCTCTATCTTTAATACAGGATTAGTCCAGGACTAACCTGACAAATGAAAACTGTTAGTGCTGTAGCTTCTCAACTGAACAATATTGTCAGGTAGGAATAATCAGTCCTACCTCCCTGTCCCAGGTACTTTCCATTTTTAAACAGTTAATATTTAGAGTATAGTTATCCTTTAACTCTTAAACTGCAACTCACAGCCCCCTACAACAGTTAACAGACACATGATAACAGCCGGAAAAGCATTATTTGCAAATACATAATGAAAAAACTATAAATATATTAACTGAAAATGCCTGCACAATAATACTTTGAAGGGCAAATAATTTGACTTCCATCATCTATCGGAAGCAGATTATTTCCAGGGAGTTGGAGTTCAGCCATTTCTACTGATCCACTGTTTAGGTGGACCATACTTAAATGAATAAAGAAAGAAGAGGCCGTGCACCCACCTTAACCCACTTATAACGTGTAAAAGACTCTGCTAATCCCTGCTGCTTTGTCTTTTTCATGCAGATTGAATACCTCTTTATAGTATCCTTACCTAGTTATCTCTTGATGTAAAACAATATTTGCGGGGCTCATTATGATGGTA
This sequence comes from Hymenochirus boettgeri, assembly GCA_019447015.1. NCBI lineage: Eukaryota > Metazoa > Chordata > Amphibia > Anura > Pipidae > Hymenochirus > Hymenochirus boettgeri. The sequence continues at coordinate 87,785,629 of CM033471.1, forward strand.
GCAATTATTTTTTTTCTCATAGCAATTTAATAGCTCTACCTTCTACTTAACTTTACTGCAATAAAGAGATTGGGTACTTAGTATTTAATTTGCATTCAAGCATTTGTGAGAGTGAATGTACCTAGTCCCAGTTGTGTCCTTGGAAACAAGAGAATAGAAAACACCCAGTACAATGAGGGATGCTGCAAATATAGGGTTTTCTGCACAAATGTCTTTTTCAGTCTAATCCACATATCCAGGGAATATACACATTTAGATATAGACTGCATTAGCCCTGCATTAATCATGATTTATAAATGGGGTGACATGAGTGACAGTGCCTGTATGGGAGGGCATAGAAGCATAGCACAATGTAGACCTCTGACACAATATATATTTTTCAGAACAAACGCATTGTGACAATCCGAACATTTTATACACCAACAGGAAAGCATCAGGTAACTCCCTTACCTACATATTGAAAAGTGACCACGTGTCATACATGATGTGTGGGTTTTCATCTCCAACCTCAAACATATAACTATCTAGCAAATCTATATTAAGTCACAATTGGTACAGCAGCAGTTACAAACATACCGTATATACTCGAGTATAAACTGTCCTGAGTATAAACTGAGGTACCTAGTTTTAGCTTAAAAAGAAGAAAAAAGGTATTGACTCGAGTATAAACCGAGGGGGTTAGTATTTGCCACTTGTTTGGAAACTACAACTCCCAGCATGCTTTATTGCATCTTAAGTGGCAAATACTTGCAAATAGGGGTAAATCCTCCTTTATTTGTGCATACAAATAAAGAAGGTTTTACTCTTATTTGTAAATATTGCCCTCCCTGGTGACCGTGGTATTCTCCTACCTTGTCCGGCGGCCGTTCGCTCCTTGCTCCACATCCTCAGTGCGCATCCGGATGATGTCACTACTCTGCGCCGCAAAGTGAGAGGCGCCGGGTAGTGACATCATCCGGATGCGCACTGAGGATGCGGATCGCGTGGCTGCCAGACAAGGTAGGAGAAAGGCTGACTCGAGTATAAACCGAGATAAGATTTCCAGGCTTTTTTTAAAGCATGAAAAAGTCAGGTTTATACTCGAGTATATACGGTAGGTTGTATTTGAAGCCATAAAAAAAATATTTGTAGGTTGTTAAAAAGACTAATCACAGACACTTCCATGCATTAAGACTGGAAAAGCTGTCTATTATCTGAATGTGTTCTGCTGCAGTCTCTAACTAGGACCAGCAAATGGTCTCCTGTCCCAGCAGCAGATAACAGGCCACGTTTTTACACGTTGACCCTCCGTGTAAGGCATCAAGCCGTACTTATTTTTGATAACCAAAAAATGGGTTTTTCTTCTGTCATTACAGAAATTCCAGTAAATTATTTAATGATACATGACTGCACTTGTGCAAATGTGTGCTTATGTTAATACTGTAAATGAGCCCGGCAGTCTTTAAATAAATTAGAAAACAACCACTCCCATACAGATGAATACGCACATATAAAGCCATTAATATTTTACGAATGCATGTTTATACAATGAAATAAACACAATTAATCAAGTGCCAAGCTTAAAGACCCCATGGGTCCTATATACAAACACATGCATAGATAATTACATGCATATATGGTAAAAAAGGGAACATATACATTTTGATGAGCTTCTATCATTAAAAGCATTTGTATTAACATATTTAGATAAATGTATGTGCTGTGGGCGCACCTACCTGATCACATTCACCCAAACAGCACAACGACACATCAAGTCGATTAACACACACACAGTCCAACAATAGGGAATATGTGGTTTTTCAAAACAGATAAACCGTGTGTTTGTTAAGCTGCAAATTCTCTATAAACAACACGGAATGCCCCATGGAAGCCATGATTCATCTATTTCTCGCTACTGAAGGAGGGAGTGAGTAATATAATAATATATGCTTGCTGTATACATGAGAATGTATGAGCTACATTGACTGCTTCAAATTATTTCCAGGCCTCCCATCTCTGCCCCTCTATTGCACATCTATATGTTTTCGTCTCTTTAATTAAATAATTTTAAATTAATTTCTGGAAAATGCTCCTAGCTCCAACATTTCCTTGCTTGCTACGGCTAACAACACTAGGATTTCCTAGAGTAAACACATCACACCCATAAACTCTCTATTAAATAAAAGGCAATTTCACTGTGGCCTTTAAGCTGCCTGTACATATTGCTGATAAAAGGCAAATGCCGTCAGATCCGTTAAAAGCGGCCACAGGATCGACCATTTTTTAACTATTGGCACCCTATTGTCTAGTATAGAAAGCCGATAGTGATCATTAGATGTGTAGGTGACAATCTGTAGCCAATTAAAAATTGAACCCAATGGAATCTTCCTGTAATATGCTACAGATTACTGGCAGCCAAGTAAGGGTAACAAATATTATGAAAGTGTTTGTCACTGTGAGCTGTCATCAATTACAAAGGCTTGTATTTATTGTTGAATTAATTGCCCATTTACAATAAACACTTGCATGAAAGAATGTTCCCCTCTTTTTGTAGATCATACAGAATTACAAAAAATGATATAAATTGCATTAGATTTATTTTTGGGATATTTTTCTTTTTACTTTTGTCCATTTTCTTTAAAGGGTATGTCCACCTGAAAAATTAACATTGCCTAAAGTAAAAGAGTCCATTTAAATATGCATGATACCTTTTATGGATTTTGTCTGTGTGCCCTTGTTTGTCCGATGTATGTGCTGTAAGATCCGCTTGGCACATTGAATATTCATGTTGCTGCCTTCCCAATAGCAGGCAGTCCGACGTGCGCACCATCCCGCACATGCGCAGATCCACCCATGCTGCGTCGGACTCGTCGACCCTGCCCGGCTGAGGGATTAAAACGGAACATCCCGTTCCGGAATGGATTTGTAGGTCTCGGACACACACACACACACACACACACACACACACACACACACACACACACACACACACACACACACACACACACACACACACACACACACACACACACACACACACACACACACACACACACACACACACACACACACACACACACACACACACACACACACACACACACACACACACACACACACACACACACACACACACACTTTGGATATTTAGATCTTGGGTCTATCTACACACACTCTCCCTGCTTCCCCCAGCCACAGAAATGGCACACTTTATGTATGAACTCTCTCCTTTGTCTCTGCCAGCATTGTCTGTTTTACTACAGTTCTGACAATGCAGGAGAGGATCTGTTTACATAAAAGCACAGGGTCAAGTGGGCGGGACCAAAACGCATGGTAATAGCCTCATTTAGTAATCAGCTCACTTCCTTATCCAGCACAGCTAAGGCCACACCCCCAAAAACGAATAGAACTTCTAGAGACTGCTGCAAAGGTAGGGAATGGAATTTTTTCAAAAGAAAGGCAGGAAAAGGCTTCTGGGGATGGGTACTACCTTATAATGAAAAAAAAAAAATTTGATTTTGGTGAATAGACATACCCTTTAAAATTACATTTAAAGTTAAATACAAAAATACCAGTGCAGCCTATTTCAACAAACCAATACTGTGCATAAGGCATTTGTTCCTTATATAGCGCAATTCATAAATACTCCTTGTCACTGTGCCTATTGAGGCTTATAGGACAATTATACTCACCTTCCCTCCGCTCTTCTTCTTTGGTCAGTAACTTTTACCCAGGGTGAGGACCTGAACCACTAGGTCCTCACCCCTGGGTTCGAGGAACTTGAAGCACAGCATTACTGAAACGCTGCTCTTGTAGGCTCCAATAGGAAGGTACACTCTTCAACGAGCGTGCCTTCCTATTGGCCTCCTCGCGCAAGGAGAGGAGGGGGCGGAGCCTACCAGAGCAGCTTTTCAGTAACGCTGTGCTTCAAGTTACGCGAACCCAGGGGTGAGGACCTAGCAGTTCAGGTCCTCACCCTGGGTAAAAGGTACTGACCTAAGAAGAGGAGTGGAGAGAAGGTGAGTATAATTGTCCTTTAAGTCCAGTCTAGTGCAGTGACTGACTAACAAGATGTTTGATCTTTGCACTGCATTATGGGCACAAAAGAACCATTGCGAATATTAATGAAGAAGTAAACAGTACATGCAATTTAACCCTCTCCATTATCTCCAGACTCCCTTAGAGCTAGATTAAAAAATACACACACGAACATACTTATGCTGGGAAATTTTAAGCAGGCCATACACACAGCAATATTATTGGCCAATCCATCCTGATAAAATTGCTATGATAATGAAAAAGCCCCATCGGTTTGATTTCATTGGAGACAAACCACAAAAAGGTAATTATGTAATATTCAATATCCCACAATCATATTGCTTCATATGTTTCAAAATATGGACTAACTTTTTTTTCCAATTGGGAATCCACCTTTGTGTTCTAACTGGGGTGTTGCATTCCATTGTATAGATAGCAGATAGAAATCATACAGATATACATTTTGTTTAAAATCCCAGTACTTCTTTATCCAATATCCCTAGTGCACTTTACGTTTCATTGGTTAGATTCCTTCCACCGATTGATGTAATATAACAAGTGAATTGATTTGTTTGATCCAAACAGTTGCTGACTATTTTGATGCAATGATCCCAGAATTCTATTTATCCGATAAACAGAACCAAGGTTTTACCTGAGAAAATGACACATTGATTTTGAGAGTACATTAAACAGGGGCCAAAGGGGAAGGGGAAGTGCGACAGACTGTAGTTCTAGGGGACAGACTGAGATGATAAGACTTGAAGTAAAAAGACAGGACACGGAGGTGAACATTGAGGCAAAGAGACAGACAAAGCCCTGAAGTTTTCTGTGTCTGTTGCTGCCTATGGCCTTTGGTTGATAAAGGAGGGGGTCTCTGCTCCATCAGGCTTGTGCTGGAGTCAGTATGCCATGACTGGCCTCCTCCCACAGAGATGTGAAAAATGTCCCTTGTTGGTCACACTACGTTTGTTTTTCATTAGAAGTTAAGTGCGTACATGAACGATCGAGCCGGGTTCAGCATCCAGCCGCATGTGCCTGATTGAAAGGCTGCGGGCAGCGGGGGAGCCTCTGGCAGGATTAAACAGGGCAAGCAGCAGGGCAGCCAGCACCTGATGAAATTTATAGTTTACCTGAGGCATTGCAAATGATAGAATTCCTCCATCTTTGGGAGGGAAAAAAATCCCAACAAACTGACATTCGTTACATTAGGCCTGCAAAACATGACTGAAAAGACAAAACGGCAACACAATGGTCTCCTTGACATAATAGATGCACTACAGTGGAAACTATACATGAAGTCATATATGGAATACAACTATGAAAATGGCTTCAGCTTTTAACAATTATATAACCTATTTCAAGGTGTATTATTTTTAGATAGGTTGTTTTAATAAGGCCTCTGTTTAATTAGACCTTTTGGCCGTTTGCACGTAATTTGCATTTTTTTAATTGTAATTTAGCTATGTGCAGAGTATTTTTAATAATCTTTAAATTTGATTATAATTCTAAATAAATTATGCAGGAACATACAGTATAATGATTCATACTGCAATTGGCAGGTTTTGGTTGGTGAGGGCAGTACATTGGGAGTCTGGCCATTTTGGTGCCCTTAATAAGTCTCCCTTGGTGCCCCCTTCCCAAATGAAACTTCTTCCAACCACCTCTTGGATTAGTTTTTGCATACATTGAAAAACTCAGCCAAGATAATTATATTGTATGCAAAAAGAGAGGCTACAGGAAACCATATTGGTAACAGCTTATTGCTCCCTGTCTTTTAAAGAAAAGAAAACTTTTGAATGGTGCCCTAACCTGAATCTCGGCATAGGCAGCATTGAACAGGAATGCGAATAGCTTCCCCATTATGTCCCTCCCCCCCTTTTTATACTAGTCTTGAAACACCAATGGGATTTCAAATGGGGGTTCATTAATATAATAACCAAGTGCACAGATTATAACAGATGGCATAGCTAGGTACAGTTTAAATGGATATATAGACATTAATGACTGTAGAATATTGCAGTGTGGTCCAGGCTAGTATTTTATCCTTTGCCTAACTCTTTAAAATCAGCTAAGATTACCATGTCCACCGTTTTCTCTCAGTGGAGTCATTACACTGCTGCTAAGAGTTATAAAATAATGGTATTTTTTGGGTTATTTTTGTCTGAAAGGAATTTCTAGAGAAAAATTGTCCATTGACATTAAAGGTAAAGTATTTTTTATTATTGTCGCTTATATGGAATTTAATGGTCGCAATTTCCTGCAGAGAATAACGGAAAGTTCATTTCCATCGTCTATGGTCCCCGTTGACTATAATTCAGTAGGTCAGGCCTGTCTTCATATACAACACAGGAATGAATCTGTTTTCTGCAGTAAAATAGAAAATATTTATACATTTTGGAATTGATTTTAACAGGTATATGTACCCCCAAACTAAAATTGAGATTTTATTGGTATATCCACCCCCAAACTAAAATTGAGATTGTAATGGTATGTCCACCCCCCAAACTAAAATTGAGATTATAATGGTATGTCCACCCCCCAAACTAAAATTGAGTTTTTAGTGTTATGTCCACCCCCAAACTTAAATTGAGATTTTAATGGTATGTCCACGCCCCAAACTAAAATTTAGATTTTTATAGTATGTCCACCCCCAAACAAACTTTTTGCATGCAGCCTTATTGCCCCCAAAACCTTCATTTTGCAAGGTATACAACTTCCCAGCCCTTTTCCCCTCTGCTGTCTTTTGCCTAGCTTCTGGCATGAAAGGCTCTTGAGGTTTTGGGCGGCAATAAGGCTGCATGCAAAAGTTTGTTTGGGTGGGGTGGACCCTTTAAGCTAGAGGTGTAATGTGGGTTCTAATAGAACCCAGTTTCGAATCAAATCTGAGGGTTTCAAAGTCCCGACGAAACTTTCGGAACGCCTGGATTTCACGAAACCCGGATTTTCCGAGTTTTCTATTTTTATCCAAAATTTGATAATTACCTAAATCAAAAGTAGATGATTAACGAAATTGAAAGTAGATGATTATTGAAAATGAAAATCGAAAATGAAAATCGAAACCGCAATAATCATCGAATTTATGGAAATGACTCTGCCACATTACCTAAATTCACCAACCACAATAGTGCCAACCCCCTGGGTAGAAAAGGCAACATTTCAGTTTGGAGAGATTTTTTTTGCTTTTTGAGCTTGAACTTTGAACTTGAGCTTTGATTGTTTGGATTTCGGTGGGTTAACACTTGCTGTTACCCTCCTGTTTTCACACATTTATACCCAAAAGTCCTTTTAAGGACTACTGTGAAACCCAAAAGTTCTTTTAAGGACTACTTAAAAGAAGGTAGTCGACTGGATTACCCAGCCTTCCCCTTCCACCTCCTCACAGGCACAGGACAGCCGAGCTGCCACCACTGATATTGTTCCTGCCCCTCCCTACCCTGTGGCTCCTAATATGGGCATGGACCCTGATCCTATCTATCAGGAGTTTATTGACCACATCTTCCAAACTTTTGGGGATCCGGAGGAGTCACAGGAGATGTTTTCCCACACTATGTGTGGCACTAGTGTGCTCGAGGAGGCACAGTCCTTCCTGACTCCTGTTGCAGAGGAAGAATATGTTCAGTGCACAGGGGGACAGGAGGCTGAGCTTATCATGCAGCAGTCCAGAGACAGCAGCAAGGGAACTAATATAGGGGGTGAGTTTCCAGCTGCTGCTGCTCATGTTAGTGACACAGCCTCCAGTGATGAGGAGGTGCTCGTGGACAATGATGTCACGGATCGTTCATGGGTGCCACAAGTGGAAGAGGAGGAGCAGGATAGTGTGTCTGAGGGAGAGCGCTCAGAGCATGAGCACGAGCCTGGACCCAGAGGCATCACTAGGATCAGGGGCAGAGGCAACAGCACACCAAGTACTGTGTGTGGAGGCTGGGCACCATTAGCATGCCAGTGCTCCACAACAGCAGGTGACCTATGCTCCAAGGCGGGCCAGTGGCTCAGCAGTGTGGGACTTTTTACTTTGGCTCCAGGTGATGCCACGGTTGCAGTGTGCAGTCTGTGCCTGCAACATGTTAGCCATGGGAAGACCACCTCTAACTTTGGCACTACATCTAAGCGGAAGCATATGGTGCTGCACCACAGAGCTCGGTGGGAGCAACAGACAATGTTTAGGTACCTGCACGTTCCCTTCAGGTGCTTCACCAGTGGAAATTAGGGAGGAGAGACAGTCTTTGGACACTGCTACTGGTTCATCCACTAAAAGGCAATTCTCTCTTCCCCAGTTATAGGAGCGGAGACAGAAACTATCCCCCAGTCACCCCCAAGTACAGCGTCTCACTGCCCATTTAGCAAAACTTCTGGCAGTACAGCTGCAACCATTTAGCCTGGTAGACAGTGCAGCTTTCAGGGAATTTGTGGCCCTGACTGTAATTACTTTGCCAATAAGGCAGTACCAGCCCTGCATGACCATCTGCAGGGCAATATATCTGCTTCGCTGGACCACAGTTGGGCAAGCATGTCCACCTTACTATGGACTCGTGGTCCAGCAAGTATGGCCAGGGGCAGTATCTGTTTTTTACAGCCCAGTGGGTCACGCTGCTAGCCAGCAGAGACGCAGCATGGGGCACAAGTTGGGAGATGGTGGTACCACCACGTATTGTTGATATGCCAGTCTCCACTACCTCCTCCTCATCTGGTGAGTCCTCCTCTCAGACAGCCCTGTGCCCCCCTAGAGCCTATTCTTCCTGCCAGGTGAGAAGGTGCCATGCTGTTTTGCAGCTTCTGTGCCTTGGTGATAGGAGCCACACTGGGCCAGAGTTGCTGTCAGCACTGCAAGGGCAAGCTGAGAGGTGGCTGACCCCCCGCCACCTCTCAATAGGCAAGGTCATGTGTGACAATGCCACTAATATCATCTCTGCCCTTCGCTTGGGCAAAGTCACACACGTTCCTTGCCTGGCCCATGTTCTCAACCTGGTTATCCAGCGGTTCCATAACAAGTACCCTGGCATGCAGGATGTAATGAGGCATGCTAAGAGGGTGTCGAGCTACTTCAGACGGTCATATACGGCCACAGTCTGTCTGAGTTCCAGCAGCAGCACCAGCTGCTGCAGAAACGCTTGATATGCGATGCCCCAACCCGCTGGAATTCTAGTCTCATGATGATGCTGAGGCTGCTTCAGCAAAGGCGAGCTATCATGGACTATTTGTACCATTACAGTACAAGATCAGGCTCTGGGGACCTGGGTTTCCTGTTTCCTGTTAGGGATGCTTGTCTTGTGCTTACGCCACTTGAGGAGGCCACCAGGATGGTAAGCCCTGATGATGCCACCATCTCGGATACCAACCCTCTGGTGTTCCTCCTCGAGCACACGCTAGGCGGCATGCTTGACAGGGCACTAGCCACAGAGCAGCAGTTACTTGAAGAGGAGGATGACAATACCGTGGCTCTTTCTGAGCAGCTGTCTGATGATGAGAAGGAGGATTTTGTTGACCTGGAACCAGTGGAAATGGGGCGTTCTTCTAGGGGGACACTTCAACCCTCCCAAGTACCACATGTCATCCGTGGTTGGGGAGAGGTTGAATCCGACATTGTAGTCCTCAGTGACACCGAGGACATGGGGTCCTCTGATTCAGGCAATTTGTGGAAGTTGTGCTCCTTTTTGTTGCAATGCCTGCGCAAGGACCTCTGGATTAAGGCCATCAAGGAAAAGGATCAGTACTGGGTGGCCACCATTGTAGATCCCCGCTACAAGGGTAAAATGTTTGAGTTCATCCCCACATCTCAGAGGGAAGGAAAAATGCAGAACTATGAGGTGTTGCTGTTGCATCACCTCTGTTCTGCCTTCCCAAGTGCTACCAGGCTGACAGCACCTGATGTTGGGGATGCACAGGACTCACGTCCCCCTATGCCTGAGCGGAGGAGCAGTACTGGAGCCGGTCCCGTGGCCAACTTCAGACTATTCTTCCAGCTGCAGTTGCCAGGACCATCTACTGGCAGCTCCAACAGGCAATACCTCAGTCGCCAGGTGATTGACTACATTGGATCTGGTGTAGACCCACCAGAGTCTGAGGATCCAATGGACTATTAGGTGGTGAGGCTTAACATCTGGCCTAAGTTGGCACAGCATGCCATTGAGGTCCTGTCCTGCCCGGTATCCAGTGTCCTTTCAGAGAGGGCCTAAAGTGCAGCAGGGGGTGTTGTTACGGAGAGGAGGACTTGTCTCTCTACTGAGAATGTGGACCGTCTGACATTCATTAAGATGAATAAGGCGTGGATCATATCTCAGTACAGCATCCCTGTTGCTGATGTCTGTGACTGAAGGCCTGTTGCCCCTTGCCACCCATACTGCTCCTTCCCTCTGCCTCAGTGTTCACCTTGAGGCCTAGCTAATGCCAGCTCAGCTGGCAAGTGGCTAATTTTTCTATTTAGTAGGGTCCTGTATGGTCCTACCTCGCTCTACCTCATTTAAGCTGTGTAACGGCTAATTTTTACAGTGTAGGGTCAGTTGTGTGTGGCTCTATTATCATGGCTGACTAAGCTATACTAAAGCTAATCTTTCATGGTTACTAATTTAAGAACAGCTGCTCTGTGGTTAATGTTTCTACCTGTGGGTCAATCCTGCCTGGCCCATGCCAAATGTTTACACCCTTGTGGTGTCACCTGTTCTGACCATTTTGCACAGCTGCACCAACTACTCTGTGGCTAATGTTTCTTACCTGTGGGTCAATCCTGCCTGGCCCATGCCAGATGTTTACACCTTTGTGGTGTCACCTGTTCTGACTAACTAACTACAGTGGGAATGCTCCTGTGGTGCTGTAAAAAATGGTACCCCATCACCCACTTTCACCTATACAATGGCAACTGTGTGTGGTGTGCCTGGGATGGTATAATTATGTGTGCAGTAAATTATAGAGACAACATTTTTTTTCAAGCTTGAAAATATTTCTTAATATATTTTAGAATATATATAAATATATATATATATATATATATATATATATATATTTTAAAAATAAAAACTATTTACAAAAAAAAAATTATAACTTTCTTTTAAGAAAAGTGACGTCCCGCTGCAATCGCCGAATGTTGCAGGCCATTCCCTCCATGGCCCTCTCCATACCGGCCATTCCAACTATGACCCTCTCCAGCCGGTCATCATCATGCACTGTGGGTGGTGCTGGTGTTGGAGGTGGAGCAGGGGATGGGCCGGGCTCCTGTGCTTCCATTTCTGTAGGATTATATAAAAAAATATATATATATTAATATGATGGTAGCGACAGCTTTGTCGCACTTTTTAACACTTTTTAACACTTTTTAACACTTTATATAACTATCAGGGTAGGCCACACTAACGTTTTTTACGTGTTTGCGCACTCAATTTCACTTGCGATTTTAAATAACATGGAAATTACGGAAATGCAAAAATTCATGTGATTTCTGAAGCACGTGCGATTGCACATGCATGTTCACTTTGGTCACACATGCGATAACCATTTTTTTGCACAATTGCTTGTGTTTCCATAATGGAAAATATTGAAAATGTGCAAATGCGAGACAATGCACCAGAATTGCGTGCACGCTTCAATGCGTTGCAGTGTGGCCTCGGCATCAAGGTCGAAAAAAATGTCCAAAACTGTGATACTTGCCTTGTGGTGGTGCCAGAGGCTGAGGAGGTGAAGGAGGAGGAGGTGGAGGAGGAGAGGGTGGCGTGGACCCTTCTGTCCTTGTATCTTTCTCTTAACATAGTAACATACATAGTAACATAGTAATTAAGGTTGAATAAAGACATTCGTCCATCAAGTCCAACCTATTCACTTTTTTTTTTTTTTTTTTATTTATTTATTTATTTTTTAACCCTACCTAACAGTTGATCCAGAGGAAGGCAAAAAACCCCAGCTAAAAAAGGGGGGAAAAAATTCCTTCCTGACTCCAAACGGCAATCGGAAAGTATCCCTGGATCAACCAGATCTATATGCATTAATACCAGTAATTCTCAATATTTTTTAGTTTTAGAAACTTATCCAGGCCTTTTTTAAAGTTATTCAATGAACTTGCCATTACCACCTCTGCTGGAAGACAGTTCCACAGTTTCACCGTTCTCACTGTAAAGAAACCTCTCCTAACTTGAAGATGAAACTTCTTTTCTTCCAACCTTAAAGGATGTCCACGAGTCCTCTGATATGACCTATTAGTGAACAATGCACCAGAGAGTTCACTGTATGGGCCATTAATATATTTGTATAAGGTTATCATGTCCCCACGCAACCGCCGCTTCTCCAATGTAAACAGCCCTAACTTGTCTAATCTGCCTGCATATTCAAGCCCCTCCATTCCCCTTATTAATTTAGTTGCCCTTCTCTGAACTGCCTCAATTTCCAAGATGTCCCTTTTGTATATGGGATTCCAAAACTGCACCGCATATTCCAAATGTGGCCTTACCAGTGCCTTGTAAAGAGGGAGAATAATATTTTTTTCTCTTGATTCCATTCCCCTCTTTATACAAGACAATATCTTGCTAGCTCTAGCTGTTGCTACCTGGCATTGTTTGCTACAGCTAAGTCTGTTATCTACCAGAACCCCCAAATCTTTTTCCATTTCAGATGCACTTAACACAGAGTTATTTATGGTGTAGGTGGCACAGGGATTATTAAATCCCAAATGCATCACCTTACATTTATCAACATTGAATCTCATCTGCCATTCTGCTGCCCATTTTGATAATCTATCTAGGTCTGCTTGCAGCACTTGCACATCATTGGAAGTTTCCAAAGCTCTGCATAATTTAGTGTCATCAGCAAACACAGAGACCTTGCTCTCAATGCCCCCTTCTAAGTCATTTATAAACAGATTAAACAGAAGCGGCCCCAGTACAGAACCCTGAGGAACTCCGCTTAGAACTTTAGCCCACATAGATGTAGCTCCATTAACCACCACTCTCTGTTTGCGGTCCAATAACCAGTTCTCTATCCATGAACAAATGTTTTCTTCAAGGCCAACAGTCCTCAGTTTATACATTAGTCGCCTATGTGGCACAGTATCAAAGGCTTTTGCAAAATCCAAATATACCACATCCACAGCTGTGCCTGAATCTAACTTCTTACTCACTTCTTCATAAAAACCAATTAAATTTGTCTGGCATGATCTATTTCTCATAAATCCATGCTGACTACTACTAATAAGATAATCTCTGGAGACAAAGTCAAGGATATGATCCCTTAACAAAGTTTCCATCACCTTCCCTACCACTGATGTTAGGCTTACAGGTCTATAGTTACCAGGCTGTGAACGACTACCTTTTTTGAATATTGGTATTACATTGGCTTTTTTCCAATCCAGTGGCACATTCCCAGACAAAAGCGAATCTGAAAAGATGAGACACAGTGGTCTTGCTAGAACTGAACTAAACTCTTTTAAAATCCTAGGATGCAATCCATCTGGTCCTGGCGCTTTATTGATATTAACTTTGTCTAATTGTTTCCGTACCATATCCTCTGTTATCCAATGTGAAAACTCTTCATTTCCTCCCTGCACATTGTTACAATCCCTACTGTAAGGATTCTCAACAGTAAAAACCGATGTAAAAAAACGGTTTAGCAGATTAGCCTTTTCGGCATCCTCTACAACCACCTCAGCTCCATTATTTAATGGTCCCACATTCTCAGTCCTCATTTTTTTACCATTTATATACTTAAAAAATATCTTGGGGTTGGACTTGCTTTGTTCGGCAATCCGTGTTTCATTTTCTATTTTAGCTAGTTTAATTGCTTTCTTGCACTCTTTATTACAACTTTTGAAGTCCCTGTAAGCCTGTTCTGTGCCTTCTGCTTTCAAAATTTTAAAAGCCCTTTTCTTTTTTTCCATTTCCCTTTTTACCTGAGCATTAAGCCATGCAGGAGTGGACCTAATTTTTTTACACTTGTTTCCTAAAGGTACCGATTTGGAAATGTTATAGTTTAATATCCCTTTAAAAGTGGTCCACATCTGCTCAGTATCTTTACCTAGAAACAGTTCCCCCCAGTCTATGAGCAGGAGCGATTCCTTTAAAAGCATAAAATTAGCTTTCCTAAAGTTAAAAGTTTTTGTTAAGCCAGTGCACTTTAGTTTTCTGCAACCTATATTAAATGACACTATATCATGGTCACTATTCCCTAAGCTTCCCATTACCTTCATCTCCAAAATGAGCTCTGGGTTATTAGATATCACCAGATCCAACAACGCATTCTTTCTAGTAGGAACTTCTACCATCTGTGAAAGAAAATGCTCATATAGGAAATTTAAGAACTTTATACCTTTTGAGGTGCTGGCAGTTCCATTACTCCAATCTATTTCAGGGTAGTTAAAATCCCCCATAACCAGAACATGCCCCATACCAGCAGCCTTCGCCAACTGCATATGGAGATTCATTTCCACCTCTTCCCCGGCATTTGGCGGCTTATAACACACTCCAACAATTAATTTACCTACCTTCTTGCTTCCTGTACACAGTTCCACCCATAATGTTTCTGCCGCATCGTTTGCTCCCCCATCTAATCCATCTTTTAAATTTGGCTTCAATTCCTGTTTAACATACATACATACTCCTCCTCCTTTCTTATTAACTCGGTCATGTCTAAATAAGGAGTACCCTTCAATATTTACTGTCCAGTCGTGTGAATCATTAAGCCATGATTCTGCTATACCAATTACATCATACCTTTCCTTTAACGCTATTATTTCAAGTTCGCCGGTTTTTCCAGCCAGACTCCTTGCATTTGTAAACATACATTTTAGATTATCAATTGATTTACTTCCATACATGGTCGTACATGCCTCCTTATCCTCTATGCTCCCCCCTCCTCCTTCTCCTCCCTCCGTTGTGTTACTAGCCCCCAAATCCCTAACTTCTCTATCTACCCCTGTGTAGTTAAACGTTCCCTCCCCCCCCCATACCTAGTTTAAAATCTCCTCCAACCCCCTAGCCATCTTCTCCCCCAAAACAGTTGCACCACCACCATTGAGGTGCAATCCGTCACTACTAAAGAGCCTGTAGCCAACAGAAAAGTCAGCCCAGTTCTCTAAAAACCCAAACCCCATCTCCTTACACCACTCCCTTAGCCACGCATTTATACTCCTGAGCTCCCGTTGCCTCCCTAGCGTAGCACGTGGCTGCGGTAGTATTTCTGAAATCACTACCCTGGAGGTCCTTGCTTTTAACTTGGCCCCTAATTCCTCGGAATCATTTTTAAGGACCTCACCTCCACCTCTAACTTTGTCATTGGCACCAATGTGAACCAAGACCGCCGGGTCACTCCCAGCCCCACCCAATAATCTGTCTACACGATCCACCACATGTCGAACCCTAGCACCAGGCAGACAACACACTGTTCGGCATGCCCCTAATTCTCGGAAATCATTTTTAAGGACCTCACCTCCACCTCTAACTTTGTCATTGGCACCAATGTGAACCAAGACCGCCGGGTCACTCCCAGCCCCACCAATAAAGCTGTCTACACGATCCACCACATGTCGAACCCTAGCACCAGGCAGACAAAACACTGTTCGGCATGCAGGGTCCTGGCGACAGATTACCCTATCTACCCTTCTAATAATAGAATCCCCTACCACTACCACCTGTCTATCCTTCCTAGCCCCCAGTTCTCCCTCCCTTGTATTGTATTGTGTAACATCTGTAACATTATATTAAAAAAATAAAATCAATTAATATGACGGTAGCGACAGCTTTGCTGGGCTTTTTAACGCCCCACCAGTTTATTTATTAACAATAATTAACTTACTAACATTAACTAACATTTATACTGTAGCTAATGGCTGGCAATAAACTTTTAAAAAAACAAATTTTCTTTTGACAATTATTTATGTGATTTACAAAAAAGTTCAAATAAATGAGATAATATTTTATACAAACATTTTATATAACAATCAAAGCAGAAATAAATGGCTAAAACAGTGATAGCTGGACCTCTGCCTCAAGTCAGGCCACCTGCACTGTAGCTGGAAGGTGGTCTGGCTGATGTCAAACTTAGCTTAGCTTAGCTGCAAACTCTGCATAATGCGCAACTTGCGCCTCTTAATATGCGGGGTGCCAGTCGGCATCCCGTCATAATTTTTCTTGACCAGGTAGGCCACCATGTACCGCTGCCATTCCATACTTGGCATCCTGGCTGAAAGTGAGGCTCTAATGCAGAAGATTATAAAGTGGGACAAACAGAAACAAGCTGTCAATAGCCGGAAGTAGATATCGAAAGCAAAACTGCTGATTTCGGTAATCTTCGAAAATGCACGTCAATTTCGGTAATCACAAAATGTACAGCTGTAACCTTCGAAACTAGCTATCGATTTCGGTAAACCTCGAATTCATAACAGCGACAGTAACGTTTGATTTCGGTAACCTTTGTAAGTAGGGATTGATTTCGGTAACCCTCAAAAGCAGAGATCAATTTCGGTAACCCTCGATAATTGTACCAATCCAGACAACCCTCGAATTCGTAAATTCGTCAAACCTCGAAAGTAACGATCAATTTTGGTAACCCTCAAAAGTAGCGATTGATTTCGTTAACCCTTGAATGTTTGTGCCGATTTCGTTAACCCTCGAATGTACAAGCCAATTTTGGTAACCCTTCAAATTTGTAATATCTGTAACCCTCGAAAGTAGTGTTCAATTTCGGTTACCCTCAAAAATAGAATGCGGAAGCTCGAAAACAGCTCGATCATGAGGAAAGATCATTTTTAAATGAGTTTTGGTTATATTTACGGGTTCCCCAGACCATTCCCCAGGTCCCTGTGTTATTTACAGTAACCTACTATTACTATTTTATCCTTAATTGATAGAAAATTTTCTCCTATAGACTTCTATGGGTCCGTTTTCGAATCTTTGAATTTTTCAGAAAATTCGAAGACGGAACGAAACTCATCAGTTTCGAACATCTCTACTTTAAGCTAATTACCCCCCAAACAAAGACCCAGCTATAATTGCATCTATGTGAGAGGCTTCTAAATAATCTTACCAGCACTTGCTACCTCGGTCACAGACGCTGGTGCAGCCCCTTCTTCTGCTGCTGTGCCCTGAAAAGACACAGAACAGCAGCAGCAAAGACAGCTGAGGGAACTAGTGCGACTAAGAATATTTAGAAGCCTCACGTATAGGTTGGGGGGGTAATTAATTTTAATTTTAGTTTTGGGTGTGGACAAACCCTTTAAGCTTGTAGAGATCTATTGAAATTACCAGGAAAACACAGTAGCACAAAATGCAAAAGTATCAAAAAAACACAGATTCTGGTTATAAATATTCAGTGAATAAGCCTAAAGAAAGAATATATGCAGGGTTTTCATGCACAACAGGAGGCCCTAAGCTTTAGAATATATCTTTATACTCTTAGAGAATCCCTTCACAATATCGCTATGGAGATTTGACCATATTTCTTTTAATTTCTAGCAGCCTGACTCACTGTGACCGACAGAAACAGGCATAAAAATATGCCAAGCTAGCACATCTCTCAGAACACAGCTGTAGTGAATTGGCTGCCTCCATAAGTAGTAATGCAAGATATTCAGTGATGGAAAAAAAGGTCTTGCAAATGCAAATTGCTGTAAGGAGATTGGCTTTTGGTAATGCATGGGATCATTTAAATGCAAAAGAAAAATACTGATTTGTATGTTAGTAGAGTGCTATTGCACATTTACAAAAAAAAAAGGAGGGGGGGATGTAATTAAATTTTTTTGTCGCCACTGTTTTGGCCTTAAAGGACAACTCCACCCTCATAAGAACATCTTTTAGATAGAATGGCCTTTTTAAAATATGTTGATATATCATACTTTGTCCTATGAATTCATTACTGTACGCCTGCTATGCTTCTGGGTGCCTCATGGAAACTGAGCAATTTAGAAACCTTTTCTGAGCCTGTACTGAGCCTGGGCATGCTCAGACGAGGCAGACAGGGGATTAACATTCAGTTATTGGCTGTTATGTCAACTATCAAATCCATAACTGACAATTGCTAACTGGAAGAACCAGGAAAAAAAATACCAGGAAACCGGTTAGACTTATATATTTCAAATTTCAGACTATTACCGTTTAGGGTTTTGGGGTTTGATTTACCTCTATGTAAGTTTTCATTTTGGGGCTGGACTTGCACTTTAATAGAAACATGACGCCACCGACTGGGCTGATTGGGTGTTTTACCAAAAATAATACTGGTCAGGAGGGTAGCCTTTATTGGGGTGTATAAAGAGATAATTATAGTAACAATATTTTGATTTTTTGCTATTGACATCCACAGTTTCTTGATGTGAAATCTGCTAAAGGTTAGGCAGCCAATTGAGCCATGAACAACTAATAAGTATCCTACAAATGTCCATTCCAGGTGCTAAATGTGGGCCATTTGGTTGGGTGTTGATGATGGTCTAACCTACCGGATCACTGAACGATGCCTAAACAAGCAGTCGTTCACCAGCTGCTGGTGGTAAAAAAAAAATTCTAGCTGTGGGTTAACAAAGCCAATTAGTAATTGCTGCTAATTGATAACCCTCTGTAACATTTCTCTAAACAGGTTAAAGCCATAACTAATGTCGCTGGTCTTAAACCTTGATGTACAGTAGGTCACAATTAAGGACAACAGCTTAGGACAGTAGCAAAAGGTTTTTCCAGTGTATAGAAAAGTACGGTAGAAAATAATGCAAGAATAAAACACAAACAAAACTAGATGCATGTAATGTTGCTGGCAGAACCATAGCCTATTTATTTCCATAATGACCAGAGTTCTGTGGTGCTCCAGAGGACTATAAGCATACATTATTTATTTTAAATCCTTTTCAAAAGTGGGCCAAACGCCAGGACAACAAAATGCTGGAAAAGGTGTTGAAACTAAAGAATTCCTTTTGAAATCCAAAAATAAATTGCAGATACATACTCTCTATTATCGAAAGAAAAATATGGCAAGTTATTGAGTTATTGTTTATCCTGCCCTGAAACATGGCTAGAAATGTTAAAAGCAGATCAGAGAAGAAATACGAGCAAGGTGCAACTTGTGCTGTACAAATGACAATATTGTAGATTTAGCTGTGTATTTCTCGGGTTGCTGACATTTCCATCCCATCATGCTTTAAGTGCAAAAATGCATGTACTGTAACACCAGAATCTACTGTGCTGTAAGCTTTTGGGAGCCATGATGCAGTCAGGTATAGCAGATTCTTCATGAAGGTGTTTCACTTGGGTAAACCTTGATGGTCCCAAGGGGAATGAGCAGTATCGTAGTCTAAGAGAACCAATTGGACACAGCTGCCTGATAAATCCATCATCTCCAAGAACTGGGGCTTTTAGCATATAAAAGGGTTTTTATGACATTCTGCCACGAAAAACGATCCTCCGAGTATAAAAAGGTGCACTCATGGGTCTTTTTCAGGTACTTTTTTGTGAATATGTGCAACAAGACAATATTTCAGTCTTATACCTCAGACCTTAACAAGCCATAAGTGATACACACCACTAGCACACATGACTTCATTATAAAATAATGCATCAATAAATTTATCATATATGTGCAAAGTGCAAAAATCTCAATTGGGCATCTGATCAGAAGAACATCTGCCTGTGTATGGTTAGCTTAATTGCGGATTATAATGAGGTCTCGTCCGGCTGCTCTTTAGAAAAACTTTACAGAGAGTTACACTGCCCAGCAAGTGTGTATGAGGAACTGGAAGGATGGGGCATGGGACAGGAATAACCTATTTTAGTTCATAGGGAAGCACACTCAAATAGCACTTAATAAATGGAACTGTTGTGATAATATTATATTTGAGTGTGCTTCCCTATGAACTAAAATAGAATTGATACTTACCTGATGTGGCACAGGCTACAGGGAGTGCACCTCACAATCTACCTGGCGGGATTCCACTGAACAATTGATTATTGGACAGGAATAACCTCCCTTACCTACTCTGCTGCTAAAGTTTGGAGAGCTTTACTATCCTACTGCTTGGCCTGTAGGATAGGGGGGGACATCACCAGGGAAAACTGAGCTTTACTGTGGAAAAATTAATGCAGGAGAGGTCAGTGCCCTTGTTTCTTGTGTGGGAGATACTGTAGCCCTTTTTAAAGTTTAACTCTGTGCTGCCTTGGCTGACAGTTTGTCAAATCATGTTCATATAGCCAAACCCCCCATGTACATTAATCTGTCATCAGCCAAGGTGTACATAGTTAAACAGAGAAGTTAGCTGCTTGTCTGTTCTTACAAGGCAAGTCCACCTTAAAAATTAAAATGCTTTGCTTCATGGAACAACCCCCAGAACCGCAATACTAGCTTGACCTGTATATTAACATAAGACAACCCTTTATCATACAAGCTGTAAAACATTAATAAATACATATATCAATACAATATCGATCAGGTCATCAGTAAAGAGAAGAAAAAGTTAATAATATGGATCTAACACCTCTCATCAAGAAAACAATGGAATGAGTAGTACTCATTTAACCCTCTTGGCTAATCATGTCTAAATATAAAATCTAGTGGCTAGTAATCACTGTGGATGAGGCGAAAGTTGGAGCGGCAGGCAGTTCTCCACGACCAATCATGCGGCCCATAAGAGGCAGTAAGATAGTCAGTGACGTATATATAGATGAATCTATTTATTAATTTATTATAGATGAATGATTGACCTTTAGTGATGTTTTGATATGATCTTGTATTGCAAGACAGCTGCCATATTTAAAGGGGAACTGTGGTCCAAAAATGACTTGAGGTAAATTGAGGTAAATTGATAGGAATTGCTCTCCTGAGAATTTTTGCAATTTCTTTCCATTGTTTATTTTGCATAGTTTTAAAGATATTTACATTTTTGTGTGTCATATGGCAGCAGCATCACCAAGTCCCCTGCACTTCCTGGCTTCTTCTCTGAAACTGTCAGTCAATCTGCCCTGTGTCTCCTCTTCCCCTTTGCAGCCCCCCTGGTCCCTCCCACTCATGGACCCCATGGTCTCTCCAGTTGCAAGCCCCCCATGGCCCATTATCTAACAGCCCCATGTGGCTCCGCCCACTCACGGTTGCCTAAGCCCCACCCTCTCGTGGTTGCCTAAGCCCCACCCACTCACGAGTGCTGTGGGTTACTCAAACCCCCTCCCCAGAAAACTCTGTGGAATCAGCCTTTTCAGGCAGAGTGAAAACACATTGAAAGAGAAGGGCTGTAGATTCCCTTACCTTCTCTGTCAGGACTTCACACAGCAGAGAGGAGGAGGGACTTCCTGTCTCCCCCTTACACACTGAGGGAGTCTGAGGCTGTGCTCGCCGGCCGGCAGCACTGTGCAGGAGAAGCCTCAGGAATGTCATAAGTCAGCCTCCCACCCATTAACTTTCTGGTGACAAATAAAATCACATCATCATTAGGAGGTGAATTTTATCGTTAATAGGCTTTATTTTGAAAACTGTACTCAAGATTATACTATACATAGGCAGCTGGGTAATGACACAGGCAATATGTATCAGGAGTCATTATGCTGCAAAACCAACTTTGTGCCTCTATACACTCGCAGCTATGTGTACACACAAGTGGTTCTTTCCTGTCTTTTGTTAACATTTTTCACTGCTTGTATACTCTTCACTTAAAACTTGCTTAGTTAAAGGATAAGTATGCTGTAAAACTGGAAGCTTGGAAGTTGGAAGCTGCAGCTTTAAAAAAAAACTATTGTCATTTTTTTTTCTATGCCCCTCCAGAGCCTACCTTTTCTGCTTTAAAGTTGCTGACATCTTGAATCTGTTTAGTTGACTGTTTAGCTCCGCCCCTCCGAGACGCGAGGCGACTGCGCGCTTGGAAGCAGGAGATTACCTTTTTCGACTACTGATGATGTCGGAACCAGGGAATTTCGGAGGGGCAGAGCTAAACAGTCAACTAAACAGATTCAAGATGTCCGCAGTTTTAAAGTAGGAATAGTAGGCTCTGGAGGGGCATAGAGAAAAAAATGCCAATAGTTTTTTTTAAAACTGCAGCTTCCAACTAAACTTAACATTGTTTTACGGCATATTTATCCCTTTCCCCCTTTTTTCTAAACCACCTACTTTGGATATTTTCCTACAAATGTGAGTGTAAAATGAAATTTAAAGCTGCCTTGCTCAGACAATCTGCTGCATGTGCCCTTTGACTTGCAGAAAAAAACAGATCGTTTCTGTCGCTGTAGAAAATATACAAGAAAAAGTGCAAAATGAGTGACAAAAACACAAATAAAGATGGGTTTGTGTGGGTGTTTACACATAAATTAATTGAAATAAAGAAAACTTTTTGCCATTTAATATGAGAAGTCAATTTGAAGCTATTTTAATTCTATTTATAAACTTCTAATTAGTTGGGTTTTCATCTGAAACTACTCCTGTTATGTATGTTATGTAGTCCGAGAGCAGCTAAATAGGTGTTATAGGTGAAACTATGTATGCACATAAATTAGATTGTCATTGGCCAATACAGCCAATGAAAAATCACGAGTAATGAACTTTTAAGCTGGGCACACACAACGCAATCCTTCGTCCTGGCCAACCATTCACCACTTCCAACTGATCAGCCAGGACGAAAGACTGACGATTGTGGCCATAGAAGACCGCATGATCGGCCATGGTTTTCAGACGTGTCCGATCGTCTGATTTGGACAAATGAACAGTCGTCGCCGGCAAAAACCCATGCAATTATTTTGGCCCAATTGACCGATACACTGAACTATTGGTCGATCGGGCCGAAATATTGCATCATGTGTACACAGCTTTACATATACATATTACGTATACATGATCAAACCAAACTTTGTTAACTGATCTGTCTGTTCAAATTGCTTAATGATTATTGGGAAGTGATCCTATTGATCTCTCATGTTGCGGGACTCCTCTGTGTTGTTGGAATCCTTTGGATTGCTCCCCCCTTCCCTCTCCATTGAGAGAGAACAGGCTGCTCAGGCAGATAATGGTCTTTAGAACAATTACCTTTGACATATCTATAGATCTATAACACGATTTAAATTTAGATATATGGCATAAAATAGTTTATTGGCTTTTCTTAGAAATATTTAGGAAACCCCACCTACTAAAAGTGATATAAAAATTTAAATGAAAATAAACAGTTAAAATGAAAAGTACATGGGACAGGTATAACGGGCTGGTAATTCCTACCTCCCAATATTGTTTCAGTGAGGAGCACATACAGTCTTCATACTGGCATTCGCACTATATTTAATTCAGGACTACTCCAGGACTAACCTGACAAATTACAAATGTACGTTCTGTAGCTCCTCAACGAAACAATATTGGGAGTTAGAAATAATCGAACTTATCTCCCTGCCCCAGGTACTTTTCATTTTAAAAAAGTTAATTTTAAGTGTATAGTTATCCTTTAATCGAAAGGTTTTTGTATTGATTTACCAGCAATGTACTTACAGGGAGATTCAATAAAAGTTCTTATCGTTAAAAATGGTGCTAATTTTGCCCCAACCAATCCGATCTTATTTAACATTTGAAAGCTAACATCTGATTGGTTAGGGCAAAATTAGCACAGTTTTTAATGATAAGAACTTGTATTGAAAAATACTGACAGTGTTTTTGTGGATTTCCAAAATATATTGATATGTATGTTTGGAAGTCTCAGGAATTAGGATTGATGTGTTCACCCTGTTAATTTATGTGCACATTAATGACCAACTTGACATTTGTCCAATCAACTGCGAGATATCAGAAGAGTTTCATTTGAGAAATAACCTGCTGTGGGCCAAACAGGGTCATGCAGTCAGTAATGGCTGCATTGTTTGTAGGCATGCATGGTAGATTTTACGTTACATTTACATTTACGTTAAATTTCACCAACATTAGGAGTAATTAGCAGTAATAGACAGGTTCCTGATATTTATTTTCAGTTGGATATCATTCATTTAAAATATAAAATCCCACACAACAGATGTATGGAAACTTTCACAGCATGGAACTATTTTGTAAAGGTACAGCTACGTAGAAGTTGTTTTGATGTTTCTAAAAAGAAGCAGATAATCTAAAAGTTTTTTAATTTCTTGAGAATTGTACACATAGCACTTTCTTCAATTTCTGAATGTTGTAGCAAGACGGATTGTTCATCTGTCACTACAATGTGGATGATTTGGTTCAGGATCAACAGTCTACTTAGATATTCTTCCCTGTGGTGACTGTTATTCACCAGAAACATCTTCATCTCCAAATATATGTATTAGAGTATAAAGTATGGGATAACGACATATTAAAATGGTTAAGACTATGAAATTATGAACAAAAGCCCTCCGAGATACAGAATGAAGTAATTTGTGATACACACTCATACATTTAGCTATTTGGACCTACTGGATAACAGACTCCATTGCTTTTATTTTCCCTAACTTTAGTGCATGTGTGCATTAATGTAATGTTAATCGTGAGAGGTGATAGGCTTCCCACAGGATTCTGCTGGTCTGCTGGCTAAGCCATGGTGTTCCCCTGGCATCAGTGCCCCTGAATTTAGTTAGCTGAAGTTAAATTTCAGCCTAGCTTGTTAGTTATTTTAACTGTCACATGGGTAACAATGTGTTACTATATACAAAGGAACAACAGGAAAAAAGGTCAGTCTGAACTCAATCACTCAATCATATCAGTATTTAAAAAATGTTCCGTGATTACTATATATTAGAGTATAGAACATTAGTGATAAACTGAAGTTAAAAGTGGAGTTCAGTGCAAATAAATATGCTTTTAACCTGCCCATACCTGTTCTACTTAGAATAACTAAGTATGCATAATACAAACATACAGGGAGATTCAATAAAAGACAGATTCTTATCGTTTAAAATGGTGCTAATTTTGCCCCAACCAATCAGAACTTATTTAACATTTGAAAGCTAACATCTGATTGGTTGGGGCAAAATTAGCACCATTTTAAACTATAAGAATTTTTATTGAATTACCCTGTAAGAATTTTAAAAATAATGATATTTTCCACTGAACTTTCCCTTAAGTTATTAATAGAAATTACTTTCCACTTAATAATAGTATAAAATATCTGTTGTATTCAATTAGATCAACTGGACTTGAAATGTAGTTCTTGAAGACGTTTCGCTAGTCATCCGACTGGCTTTCTCAATTCAGAATGACTTGTACAAGAATCTGTGGCAATTATGTACCCTGGAAAATCCCAATTAGCATATCACAGCCAGGTGTTAAGGGTGTGATTAGATAGTGGTTAAGAGGTGTTATAGGAACGCCCAGAGTAAGGTGTTAAAACAGCATTGTACATGGCAGACAGTTGGTGTCGAACCCCCCCACCTCTATTTAGGCTTGGTTTCTTTATTTTCACATAAATGGCCTCCTTAACACCTCTCTTGAACCAGTCACGTTCCTTCGCCAGTATGTTAACATTACAATCTTCAAAGGTATGTCCTTTATCCTTAAGATGCAGATACACGGCTGAGTCCTGACCCGAGGAATTGGCTCTTCTGTGCTGGGCCATACGTTGATGCAGTTGCTGTTTGGTCTCCCCCACATACAAATCAGAGCATTCTTCACTGCACTGCACTGCATATATGATGTCGCTTTTCTTGTGTTTTGGTATTGGGTCTTTCGGATGTACCAATTGCTGCCTCAGTGTGTTGTTCGGTTTAAAGCAGACTCCCTTTTGTATATGGGATTCCAAAACTGCACCGCATATTCCAAATGAGGCCTTACCAGTGCCTTGTAAAGAGGGAGAATAATATTTTTCTCTCTTGAATCTATTCCCCTTTTTATACAAGACAATATCTTGCTAGCTCTGGCTGTTGCTACCTGGCATTGTTTGTTACAGCTAAGTCTGTTATCTACCAGAACCCCCAAATCTTTTTCCATTACAGATGAACTTAACAAAGAGTTATTTATGGTGTAGGTGGCACAGGGATTATTAAATCCCAAATGCATCACCTTACATTTATCTACATTGAATCTCATCTGCCATTCTGCTGCCATTTTGATAATCTATCTAGGTCTGCTTGCAGCACTTGCACATCATACTATATTGTGAAGGATAATAGGCACTGTGCAGGATGTCTCCACCATACAAACTGATTTAATAATTTTTTAATATATGGTAGATAACCCCCTGCCCACCCCCAGCCGCTGTTATTTCTTTAAAAAAAAAAGATTAGAACTGTACTTACAGCCCTTCGCTCCCGCGGTGCACTATTTCAGCTCTCTGCTTGCCAGAACTTGCAAGCAGAGGGCCGGGCCCGCGCAGCCAATCATAGGTGCAGTTGCCTTCAATGGAGAGCGCTGCGGAAACAAAGGGCTGTAAGTACAGTTCTTTTCAGTTTTTTTTTTTAGGGGTGGGTAGGGGGTATCTACCATGTATAAAGCTAGGTTGATCGCAAGCAATGGATGGATCCGGATGGTGGGTGAGAGGGCGGGAAAGGGCTCCCCTACGCATGTCACACTACATCCCGGAGGCTGCAGAAGAGGCAGAAACATTTTGGCAGGAAGACAGCTACTACTCTTCACTTTCCTGGACAAGCATTGCAGGAGAACCATAAGGAGCAGAGATGTAAGTTAAGGATTTTTTTTAAACTTCACAGTGGGGCCAGTAGTGGGGATTTTTTTTTTTTTGGGGGGGGTGCCCTTTAAATAAACTTGGTTAAGTTTGATGTTGAAAAATGCTAATTTATGCATTTGGACAAAAACAACACAAATCCTAGTTATGCCTTAAATGAAATAAAGTTAAGGGTTGACTCAATAAAAAAGGACTTGGGAGTTATTGTGTACAATAGACTTAGCAGCTCTAAGCAGTGTAATGCAGTATCTGCTTAAGCAAATACAATTATTTCCTGTATAAAAAGGAGCATAGCATTAAAGGAGTAGGGCATAATTCTGCCTCTGTATAAAGCCCATGTAAGGCCTCATCTTAAGTATGCAGTGCAGTCCTTTGAAGTAATATAAACACATTAGAAAAAGCACATAGGCAGGCAACTAAAATGGTAAAGTGGATGAAGAATGTTATTAAGAGGGATGCTCAAAGTTGGTTTTGTTTTCCCTAGAAAAGAGATGTTTGCAAATATAATAACCCTATACAAATCAAATAGGTTAGTGGAAACTAGAGCCAATTATCAGGGGATATTTTCTCTCATAAGAGCCATTTCAACATAAGCAACGTAAATGGTTCTTCCCCGTAACAGCAGTAACATTGTGGAATGCTCTACTGTGAAAATGTAGTGTAGCTGAATCTCTTAACACATTCAAAGGAGGTTTTGATATTTCCTTGGACAGGCAGAATATTCAGGGTTATAGCTGGTGACTTTTTTTTTTGTGTGTGTGTGTGGCTTACAACTTGATGGGTTGTTTTGTTTGTGTTTCAGCCCAACTTTCTGTGTAACTGTGATGTTCTTGTTTATAGTGTCTGTTTTTTGTTGTTTTTATTAGATCACATTCAGTGTGTGCATAACAGTCCAAAAAAGGGTTTACTCAAGCACACCAATATGGCAATTGCCTTATATTAGGTAGGTGATTAAAATGGATGAGCACTCTACTTTTGAGCAAAAGTGATTATTTATTGAAGCAAAATACAACGTTTCGGGGATGTATCTTCCCCTTCCTCAGGTATAACCACTTTTGCTGAAAAGTAGTGTGCTCCTCCATCTTTATTGCATGCATTGTGTTAATGTGCACACACATTCCTATTTTTTCTCTTAAAAAGGTGCCTTTATCTTTAATACTTTTGTGGTATTTTTATTTCATGAAAATAGGCATTATGAGAGTCTAGTGGGATCTTAGTGGTTTGCTGCTATTTGTGGTTTGAGCGGGGGCAAAGGTATAAATAGTGGGAACGTTTATTCCAGAAGTAAAATGAACCACATAGAGACTCTGTAATGTCTCTGAGGTGCACATCAAAGGTCACTTATACAAAACTGAGAAGAATCAACATTTAAGTCCTTCTCACTTTGACTCAAAACTGTAGTTTAAGTCTGCTGCTCACATTACCCAAAGTGATTGATGTAAAACATGAATGATTGGGATCAGATGTGACTTAAATGCTAAAGTTACTATTCTAAAGTTATTCGTAAGAATTCAAGAAATGTCTGTAAAAATAATGCCAATTTTTAGTTAAAGCTGGAAGCATTTATTTAAATTAGGAAACCTGAGAATTTGTCTTATGAAAAATAATGTAATGCAAAGATCCCTGCAGTTTAATGCTTCAGTGGTTATTGTTGCGTGTAAATATGAGCATTGCCTTTGTGTGTACCTTATCAATTCAAATATCCTGCTTTTACGTCCTTTTTTTTTTTTTACTTTTAAGTCTTTTTAGGGTTTCAATATAATGAATGAAACATCTAAAAGCATGGTTGGCTTACATTTATTTTCTAAAGCCAAATATGAATGTATTTGGGTAGACTGGTAATAATTATTTATTATTACCAATTATTGCTGTCTCTATGTCGTGAGTATCTTCTATACAGATGTATAGAAGACCCTGCTGCTTATTTTTTTCAGCCAGCATGAGTTGCACAAAGAACAGACTACCAGGAACAATAATAGCTGATTTAACTGCTGCCAGCTAACTGCCATTTGATACGCAAAAGGGGTTAATCAGGATTTACCCATACCCTCCAAAGCCATTATTGCATCACCTGCATGGAGATCTACTCACAGTGACTGTGGTGCTAGTTAAATCTCCCGAAAAATTTCATATTTTAGAAATATGCGGGCAATGAGGTTACAGGTTCAAATCACCAGACCTACTTATTTTGTTTCTTTTTGAATGCTTGATTGGAAATAAACTACAAGGTTCCGTTGTTTTTCATAATAAAAAAACAAAAGTAATGTGCAGGGGGGTTACTATGTTATGTAGGATCTGCTGTAACATGCAACTTAATTGTGATGTTTACAGAATTCTACCAAAACAAAAGAGGTGGATTATGGGAGTTAATACCCACAAGTTAATTTCGTTAATTAATCAACAGCCACACCAAAGGGAGATGTGAGACATAATTTGACTTTAATGTGCTCTTTCTTTCGGGGCGTTGGCTGGTGACTTTAAGGCCAAGGCCCCTCTACAGCGCACACAATCGCGAGCGTTATCGCACGTGATTGTGTGCGTGATTCTTGTGCGTTTTTTGTTTGCATGTGCGTTTTTTCCGGTTTCCATTATGGGAACGCATGCGTTAACGCACCAAAAATGGGGAACGCATGCGTTACCAAAACGCGAATGGACGTGCAATTGCATGCGCATAGGAAATGCACATGCATCGTTCCCGCAATTTAATTTATAACTAAACCACACGCGCAATCGCAAGCGCAAAACGCACGTGCAAAAATGCGTAGGTGGGGCCTTGCCCTTATTCCTTATCAGAATTTTACATGTTTTATATGGATATTAAAAAAGGAAAATATTGCAGCCTGGTATTGCCTGTTTTCAAAACCTCTTGATCCCTATTCCATGTGTATGTGATAACATATATATGTACTATTAGTTCACAGACCGATTTGGAGTGGGACATTCCTACAAATTATGTAGCTCTCAAATAGCCTTGACCTAAAAATACAACTAAATATTGGGTAATGTCAGCAGTGGATATTATTTGAAGGTAAATAATGTGATACAAACACATTTTATTTACATACAGTTTATTATTAAATGTATGTCTGCACAAATGTGATTTCCATGCAATAATGGTAGAAATATCTAGGTTTTGTTTTGACATCCTGAAACAATTTAAAGGGGCATCTATAGTGGGGAAAATTAAAAAAAAATTATAATTCCCCTTAACCCCCAGTACAATTACATCAGATTCCTCCCCTGTCCCAGTTATAACAAACTGTAATTACAATACACTCTGCCTGCTTGTGCCGACAATCAAACCTATCGGCAAATTGGCATTGCTAAATAGTCTCTCATCTTGCTCTGTTACCTGCTCTGCATTAAAGATAAGAACAGATGCAGAGCAGGTGATCCTCCTCCTAGTGATTTACTGCTTAAGATCCAGCTGCAAACAGACTCTGCTCCCTCCTCACTCCCCCTCAGCACATTACAAATGTTTCCTGGACGAAGGAGACACTTGATTCCTATTGGCTAATGTGCTGAGGGTATGTTTTGCAAGTAATCTTAGCCCAATGTCGGCTTGTAAAGACATAAATCAGTACGCATGTGCGACATGATTCACAGCTGGTTTTCAGGGGGGGGGGGGGGAGAGTGCAGCACTGCAGTGAAGTCTGCCTTTCTGTGAAAATGGAGCCACAGATAATCTTGGAAAAAGGCAGTGTGTTTTAACCTAATTTAGTGTTGCATTGAAGGAATTTAATATTTTCACTATAGATGCGCTTTAATGACCTTCTTTAATGCAGAATATATTTTAATTTTGTTTTCAGATTATGCAGATCTACTTGGGGTCATTGCTCTATATACAATAAGAGACATCCTCCTGGGTTTTCTTATCGGGAGCTTTACATGCGCCTGGATGAAGGAAGTCTTACTTTTAATGCTAATCCACACTGGGTGAGTATCCATAAATTGTATTAGACAAATAAATGCTAAATACAATTTTGGTAACTTGTTCTCTATAGCCATTTTTCTATTTATTTAAAGAGGAGTTTAAGAGGGCAGGATAGTCTTAATAGATTCTGTACTTTCAGCATGACATAGGGCACAGCCACACTGCAACGGAATCGCATGCGATTTCATGTGCGATATTGTTGCGTTTGCGCATGCATTTTTTCATTAAGTATTGAAAACCGCATGTGATTTAAAAGGTGGATCGCAAACGCAACGCACCCGAAAACACGCATTTTCGGTGCGTTTCCCGCGGTTTCAATGATATGAAAAAAGCGCAGCAGTGTGGTCTAGCCCTAAAGGTGCCCATACATTAGAACTGACCTGCTGACTGGTCCTGCAATATTCAATCAATTGTTCAAGAACTGCCTTTCTGGTTTTTTTTTTTCTTTGCGACTGACATACAATCTAAAAATTAATGAGCCAGGCGAGGCCACATTATCATGTCGGTCACCAAATAAAACAGGAAAGGGGGTTCTGGAATTACTGATGGAATCTCGTGGGATCAGTTAGCAGGTAAGTTCTAATGTATGGGCACCTTAATAAAGTGACTCGGCATCTCTAAAAGCTGCTTTTACAGCAATAGTTCACTGAAAAAGTGAACTATTCTATTAATGCATTGATTGCAGAACGCTAATGTGCGCTATAGTTAAAGTGAAACCGGAAGCGTCGGGACCTGTCACTGCAGCCTGCGGTGGTTTTCAGGCAAGGAAAATTTACTCACTTCGTTCCTGTAAAATTTATTGAAGAACGGAACTACTTTACCTCCCATTCTTCAATCAATGCATTAAAAGAATAGTTGACTTTCAGTGAACTATTCCTTTAAAGTAGGTTCCCAAGAAATTTGCATAGTCCACAGAAATAAAACTTTATGGAAGACCAGGATATTATAGAAGGTTTATTCTTCCAGACTGACTCTCCATTTGAAATTCTAACTGCAAAAGCTATAGTGAATGGAAGATTGATATGCACTATTGAGGCCAATAAAAGAATGATCTAATCTCTAAGCCTTTATTAATTTATTTAGTTGTCTAATGTCTAAAATGCTTTTCAGTCATCCATAAGAACAATGCATACATATGTAACTGAAATAATTAAAGGATAAGTGCACTGTAAAAACAAGTTATGATCATTTGGAAGCTGCAGCTTTAAAAATACTGTTGTCATATTTTTTTTTTTCTTATGCCCCTCCAAAGCCTACCTTTTGTGCCTTGAAAGTTGCTGACATCCTGTTACTGGTTTGCTCAATGTTAAGCTCCGCCCCTCTGAGATTTCCTCTGCTTTCTCCAGCTTGAGCCTCAAACGATAATGCCTGTGAGTTCTGTGCACGTAACTCACCGGCATTGCTGTTTGAGGCTCAAGCAGAAGAGTGCTCTGAACTCACAAGCATTACCGTTTGAGGCTCAAGCAGGAGAAAGCAGAGGAAATCTCAGAGGGGTGGAGCTTAACATTGAGCAAACCAGTAACAAGATGTCAGCAACTTTCAAGGCACATAGCTAGGCTCTGGAGGGACATAGGTAAAAAAAAAAATATGGCAACAGTATTTTTAAAGCTGCAGCTTCCAAATTGACATAACTTGATTTTACAGTGCACTTATCCTTTAAATAAGAGTTTCAGCAGCCTTAATGCTTGCCATACACATCCTCGTCATTACACCAATTTGACATTCAATCTGTTTGATTGTATTGTCGAGTGGATCAGCAGTTTTACCTGCTGACATTCCTGTGACATTTTCCAGCCAGATGATAATTGTGATCCTAATTACGATCAATATAACAATCGTAATATCAAGCAATCGTAATATCAATTGCATAATGATTGGGCAAGGAGGTTGTGAGAACATTGCAGGAATAGTGGGGGGTTTGTAACGTATGACCAGTTTAAAACACATTTAAAACTTAAATAATATAAAGTCAGGCCCAAATCCTAGACACATTAATGCTATACTCCAGCTTAAATGTAAATTGGAATAAATCAGTCCTATACCCAATGAACAACCCTCCACAGACCTCACTACACTGCCCTGTCCCATCCCACAGACAGACCACTTTAAATATTTAGAAATTTACGTCATAACCTCACCGGTCTACTTCTATAAATTTAACCTTTTACTAGAAATAGCACAAAATAAAATTACAGCTTGGAAACAATTACGACTCAACATCATGGGAGGAATCAACCTTATCAAAATCAACCTGTTACCCAAACTGCTAAACACTCTACGACATGCTCTGACCTGGATCCCGCAATATTTTTTCCAAAACTAAACAAATTAAAAACTGCCTTTCTATGGGGCAATGGAAGAGCCAAGACAAAATTGGCAACCCTACAATGTCTTAAAACACATGGCAGTCCTGCATTACCGGACTTATACTACATTGCAGGCCAGCACAAATATTTACATTCATGTATAGATCCGAAAATCACCCCTACAGGCTCTGAAAGAAAGCTGCAACAATATTTAACAGGCTCACTACTGGCATTTTTGCAAAACCCACAAAAGCATCCCATTGGCATGGAACAGTAATACATACTCTGCCTCTCAATCTGGAGAACCGTGGGCTCAATTGTTGCCTATGACGGGGTCCCAACTGAAACACCGCTATGACACAACGAAAGCATCCCACAGTTGGCAGCACTTGAAACCAAAGACTAGCAAATCAAACAAATCCTTACCTTTGCCGACATTATAACAAATAATGTGATCCTTTCATTTGAAACTCTACAACAAAATTATGAACTACCAAACAGTTACCACTTCAAATATCTACAGTTTAGACATTTGTCTTTAATTTACTTCAATATTTTAGACCAGACCTATCTCCACATCCACTCAAGAACATACAAAATGCTTTCAGGACCATGCAGACTTCTGTCATCTTATCTGGACATGCTGCCGACATTCTGGCAACAAGTCATCGCCATCCTTACCAGTTTAAGTGAAATGTCCATCCCATTCAGAGTTGAAATTTGTGTACTGGGTATGCTCGATGAGGACTAAATTTCACAGAATTTTTCTAATTTAAACTGTTCTATGCCTGCAAAACCATAACACCAAACCATAATAAAATGAATGGCTCCTGAGTACCCAACGATAGCGCAATGGAAGGCCTTAATTAATGCTACACTACCAAACCATAAGAAACTGTTTTGAAAGAGAGGACGTCAAAATAAATTTAGGGAAATCTGGAAACTATGGATGGACAATCAAGATACTACTGTTTAGGTCTGTTGGCCCCTGCGGCGGCGCCCTACCCACCTCCCTCCACCCCAGAGATGCTCTTTCAACAGATTTACAGAAAACTGAAATGCCTTTTTGTATATAGTTATTTTAACTGATTTCTATATAATATTTTTCCAAGAAATGTGGTATACAATCTATATTGAAACTACTTATGTTGATCACCTGCAAATGCTGACAACAAACTTCCGATGTAAACATGCTTATGAAGGTTCTCATTCATCCAGGTCATGGTATATCTGTTGTATTCAATTAGATCAACTGGACTTGAAGTTTAGTTCTTGAAGACGTTTCGCTAGTCATCCGACGGGCTTTCTCAATTCAGAATGACTTCTACAAGAATCTGTGGCAATTATTTACCCTGGAAAAGTTGTACATATATTATAGTTGCACTATAATAATATAGTTGCAATATAATAGTAAACTGGAAGTAGAGGTTTACAGAAAACCAACACACACAGACCAGTATTTGATGTCTGACTCCCACCACCCTTTAGATCACAAGCTAGGTGTCATCAGAACCCTGTAACACAGAGCTGAGAACATCCCCACTAGCACAGAGGCGAAGGCTTAAAAAAAGAAACATCTCAGAGGAGCCCTTAAAACTTGTAGATATCCAGACTGGGCCTTTGTCAAAAGACATAGAAGGAAAGAAAAAAACACGTATACCAACAGTGAAGGGGAAAAGCAAGACAGGAGAAAGAACATGGTCATCCCATATGTAGCAGGGGTCTCTGAGAAATTAAGAAGAATTTTCAAAAAACATCATATCCCTGTCTGCTTTAAACCGAACAACACACTGAGGCAGCAATTGGTACATCCGAAAGACCCAATACTGAAACACAAGAAAAGCGACATCATATACGCAGTGCAGTGAAGAATGCTCTGGTTTGTATGTGGGGGAGACCAAACGGCAACTGCATCAACGTATGGCCCAGCACAGAAGAGCCAATTCCTCTGGTCAGGACTCAGCCGTGTACCTGCATCTTAAGGATAAAGGACATACCTTTTGAAGATTGTAATGTTAACATATTAGCAAAGGAACGTGACTGGTTCAAGAGAGGTGTCAAGGAGGCCATTTATGTGAAAATAAAGAAACCAAGCTTAAATAGAGGTGGGGGTGTTCGGCTGTCTGCCATGTACAATGCTGTTTTGACACCTTACCCTGGGTGTTCCTATAACACCAACATGCCATTACGCCCTTAACACCTGAAAGTGATATGCTAATTGGGATTTTCCAGGATACATAATTGCCACAGATTCTTGTACAAGTCATTCTGAATTGAGAAAGCCAGTCGAATGACTAGCGAAACATCTTCAAGAACTAAACTTCAAGTCCAGTTGATCTAATTGAATACAACAGATATACCGATGTAAACACTATACAAACAGGGTTATTCAATAAAAGTTCTTATCGTTTAAATTGGTGCTAATTTTGCCCCAACCAATCAGATGTAAGTTTACAAATGTTAAATAAGATCTGATTGGTTGGGGCAAACTTAACACACGATAAGAACTTTTATTGAATCTCCCTGTATATTTTTAATGTTCAATAAGAACAAAGTTAAAATAATAAGACCACTCCACAAAACACTAGTTTATAATGGTTATCGGTGAACATTTTTGTAATGCTCACAAACTACTGTTAAATGGAAATTTTCCGTAAGCTGACCAGTGTTTATTTTATGGTGTTATTTATAAGTATAATAAATCTTCTGTGAAAAAGCTTTTACTCCTAAGGTTTATTGGCACAGTCACAGAGGATCTGTGATACACACCTGTGAATTGTCTACTGAAAATAAATTATTTTACAGAATACAGTATTGTTGTTTTTCAAGTGCAATTTTATATTAAGTGACTCTTGTACATTATGTTGTAAATTTTTTAGTTATCACAGGGTAGCGCCAATGGTGCTGCTTTTCCAGAGAATGTGTACATTTGTTGCCATTAATAGAGAAAAAATGAATCTGTTCAAATTTATTATCCACTTTACTACAAGTCTGCATGATAAATGCAGACCCCCTCTACATGTACTAGTGACATCATGTCATGTTCTTTAATGCCTAGCCCCCACTAATAATTAGGCACTCGTTGGGGATCGCAAATATGATGCAATCTGAAAAATTGTTGCGGTGCCTATCCCTAATAAACATTTTAATTAGTCCATGCTGAGACACGGAACAAGATATGAGAATTTGCCCTGGCACATTTGATATCTAATTCTGTCAAAAGACATTTCTGCAAGACTAATGTTAGTATTCGGACAACTGCCTGGAAATGTACAGACATGGATGAAATTGTTGGCACCCCAGAAATTTTTCCAGAAAATCAAGTATTTCATGCAGAAAATAGAGTTTGCAGTAACACGTGTTTTGCTCTACACGTGTTTATTCACTTTATGTGTATTGGAACAAAACAAAAAAGGAGGAAAAAAGCAAATTGGACCTAATGTCACACATCTCCAAAAATTGTGAATAAATAATATTGTTTCAAGCATGTGATGCTCATTTAAACTCACCTGGGGCAAGTAACAGGTGTAGGCAATATAAATCACACCTGAAAGCATATGCAGTCTTTGCATTGTGTGTCTGTGTGTGCGACACTAAGCATAGACACAAAAGAGAAGAGAACTGTCTGAGGACTTGAGAATCAAAAGTGTGGAAAAATATCAACAATCACAAGGTTTCAAGTCCATCTCCAGAGATCTACATTTGCCTTTGTCCACAGTGTGCAACATTAGGCTTTTCAATCCATGGCACTGTAGCTAATCTCCCTGGGCGTGGACGGGAGAGGAAAATTGATGAAAGGTTGCAATGCCGGATAGTCCGGATGGTGGATAAGCAGCCCCAAACAAATACCAAAGAAATTCAAGCTGTCCTGCAGGCTTAGGGAGCATCCGTGTCAGCGCAAACTGACATTTTAATTAAATGAAACGCTATGGCAGGAGACCCAGGAAGACCCTATTACAGACATAAAAAGCTAGACTACAGTTTTCCTAAATGTACTTGAGTAAGCCAAAATCATTCTGGGAAAACATCTTGTGGACAGATGAGTGTTTTGGTAAAGTTTTGGGATTGATTTTCTGCCTGTGGCACTGGGTGCCTTGAATGTGTGCAAGGCATCGTGAAATGATTTCCAAAGGATTTAAGGGTGCAAATAATTTTGTCCAGCCTATTTTTGTAGTTTTATGTGACATTCTGTCCAATATATACATATGTGTATAGTAAAACGTGTTACTGCAATACTTTTCTGTGAGAAATACTTGATTTTCTGGGGTGCCAACAATTTCATCCATGACTGGGCCAGCACCAAGAACGGTGGGGGGTAGACCAACATTCTTATTGGATATATTTTACAATGGAATGCTGAATCTGTGTATGGCCAGCATAACTCCTAAACAGGGTGTAAGAAAAGCTTGAACTTTAGGACTCCCGTACCTCCCAGTCTTTCTGCTCTTCCCTGATCCTTAACAATAGTTAAAGTGGGAGCAGGCAAGTTGTTTAACTCTTAGTATCGCATTCTGAAGGAGCAAGGAAGAGAAGAGACAAGATGGTACAAATAGACAGAAGCAGGAGACCGTAATATAAAATTGCTCTTTTATATGGTCAGTGAACTTTGTGTGAAGTAATCCGTTTTCCGGGAGGTGGTGTGCAGTTCTTAGGAGTTGA
Source organism: Hymenochirus boettgeri (assembly GCA_019447015.1). NCBI lineage: Eukaryota > Metazoa > Chordata > Amphibia > Anura > Pipidae > Hymenochirus > Hymenochirus boettgeri. Next base: position 87,823,073 of record CM033471.1, read on the forward strand.
GTTTGCACTTATTGATTCAATATCGTTTAGCACAAATTAAACAGCCGGCGCAAGGAATTTGATATGCAATTTGCGTGTATTTTTGCGTGACTTTTTAATGCCGGCAATTAGCTGACAAGATTTACTCTTATGTGCAAAGTGTATATTAAATTAGAAGGGAGAGATTTTTATCTAGAGCGATAGAAGCTATGGGTAAATCTCTCCCAAATTCTTTTTATTAAACTGTAAGGTGTTCTTATCTCTTCTATAAACATTTTTATTTCTCTTTTGACTAATTTGGGTTTTTTTGTGGGTGTGTCTTATTTTTATAGGGAATTGAATACTTTTTGTCACGGGGCATTCTAGATGATTCAGCTAAAGAAATTGCTAAGTTTATCTTCTGTACTAGAACACTAAATTGGAAGAAACTAAGGCTATACCTCGACCGAAGGTAAATCAAATTTAAATGTGCGAACATTAAATTATAATGTATTGCATGCAATGGGAATTATCTGCTAAATTTAAATATTTTAATATATTTTAAAAGGTCGAAAAGCCCCAACAAATTAATACATTTTTTTATTGTACAATGCAAGTTTTATAAAAGGATGTTTCAAGATCCAACCGATCAACTTCTTATATAATAGAAATGCTTCCAAAATAAAAAGAAGCATTTCTTATCCCAATCTTTCTCTATATAAGCATTTTCACGCAAAAAAAGTAACAATACAGTAATAAATTTAATTTTCTTCTTGCAGGCGGGATGTTTTAGATGATCTTGTGACACTACACAACTTCAGCAATCAGTTTCTACCTAATGCACTGAGAGAGTTTTTCCGTCATATACATGCACCAGAAGAACGTGGGGAATACCTTGAAACACTCATCACCAAATTCTCTCATCGCTTTTGTGCTTGTAACCCTGTACTTACAAGAGACTTGGGTCTTAGTCCTGGTAAGGCTTTATTCACAGTATTCAAAAAAACATAAAGCCAAAATAATAATCTTGCCTGTTAACAAAAAGTGGAATTTTTCACATGCAGGACTATAGAAGTTTAGAAGGAAGACTCCTGGATTTTTTTTTCTTGCAGCATCATAACTTATTTTAGCTTTTTTTTTTTTTTTTTGTGTGCATGTTCAAGGATTCATGACCCTTTTTTTCATAAGAAGGATTTTTGAGTCCCCTTCTAAGGAGGACCTGAAGTGTATATCGACCAAACCATATTGTGTGTGTCATAATAAAAGCACTTGAGCAGTAGTTTTGCAGTTTATTCCTTGCCTTCTTTATATTGCTGTTTATTCAGATTTGCAATGCATTTGTACCAGACAGAAAGAGAGAGTAGAATATTCTTCATCTGGGAATTAAATAAACGTATACAAAACATATATTTACTCTCCAACAGTAGTCTTTTGCTATTGTGTAACTGATCTGGCGATGACGCTGGACTTTAAATTGAACTTCACCACAGATAAGTGAAAGTGCCGAGTTGTATTGCCCAAAAGCAATACACACTAAACACAGTCATCCTTATTTACCCAGAGCTGCAGCCACTGTAAAGCTGGGTTAAAAACCCTCTAACTGATTCACAATCAGTTAGCTTGACTTTTAACTCCTAAAGCAGAAAAAAAAATCGGGCTGAAATATGCCTGGAACCGCTGATTTAAAATTATGTATTTGCTTTTACACATGGGTAGATATTTCATCCTTATCGTTAGGAAGTTGCAAATACCAATGCAACCAATCTTTTGTGACCAATTTTTCACAAAAATGTGTGCCTATGTCTGTTATTTTTGTCCAACACTGTGTATTTTTAAAACATTGGTCAGGGAAGGATTTCATCTCACATTATTGCTCCAACTTGAAAATATTCCATTTATAGCAATTCCCTGTAATGTATTGAAGTGTGTAGATTTGGCCGGACACCAGAGAAACATAAAATAACTTTCTAGTAAGAATGTGAGCATTTTTTTTCTTACTCTCTATGCAGATTTCATTGCTGATATATAGCCACTTATTTTCAAAGGCATTCTTTTGCAGGACTTAAAAGCACATTTTCCTCAGCTACTGATGAAATTAACTTGTGCATGCTAAAGATCACAAATTTTAACTGACTATCAGATGTACAACGATCTAGCAACATTGTTTAGCAATACACTTTGAAGGATAAAGGCTTTTTACACACATGCGATCGTGGGTCACCGGGCACGATGTGTACAAATATTTTGTCCGATAATCGGCCCGTGTAGACAGTTTATCGGCCGAAGCGGTCGTTCGTTCGGGGATCGTTGAAACGTTTGTTCGTACACAGCATGCGTTGCGGGTCGGGACCCGCAATCACGTGTGTACGAGCCTTTACTAAATTATATCAGCCGTGATATCCTTTGTTCTTTACTCTCTGCAGGAGGTCTCCTACTCATTCACAACTGATAGAACTTTAATGTCCTTCCTGTATGTAGGTTTTATCTACATATAGACATTTAATTATGGACCTGCACTGAATGACTGGCCGACTAATTGTCTATACACAGTGATTTTTGGTCGTGCATTTCAGGTCTGGCCCGCAAACTCAAATCTGTAGCTTTAGCCAGTGTTAAGGTTCGAACACACGTGTGATCACGGGTGCTGGCCCATGATGCACAATGTGTACGAACGTCCTTTTTGCCAAATAATCGGCCCATGCATGGGCACTTTATTGGCATAACGGCCACTCGTTTGGAGATCCACCCGGCAGATCTGGCAACAATCTCCGAACGAACGGCCAATAAAGTGCCCATACACAGGCCGATTATTGGCCGAAACAGCCATTCGTACACATCGTGCGGGTCGGCCTTTAACCAGGGTTAGTCCTGTGTAAAGCTTAACCTTCTTCCTCTGCAAGCTCCGTGCACTTCACCCATAAAAAAAGATGGAGCATCATAAGCCCATTTTTAAAGCTAGGCACAGGGCTGAAAATATTCTTTTTTTTTTTTTTTTTTTTTTTTTTTTTTTCCTTTTTTGCCTAAGGTGTCCATAGGTAGAGGAAAAGACAGAAAGGTTGGAGGTCTGTAACAAGCTTCAGAAAAAGTTATATTTTTGGGGGGGTGGTCTGGGTGTGTAGCTACTGTGTATGTAATATTCTGCTCATAATGGAGATACTATTGACTGTAATAGTTTGTGTGTGAACCATAGTAATGCTAGAATAAAACCACAACATTAATTGATCCGTATAAGTATTCCATGTTTTGAGATGTGCTATGATCTCTGCATCTATTATATATAATTGCATGCCTTTTATATTTTAGGTCCTCAAATACAGCTAAACAGGCATATATTCCATATTTGGGGCTCTTCTGCTTGACCCTTGATTAAAAGGAAAAAATCCAAATTGATGTATTTTACTAAAAGCAAATGCACAGAGTATTGCTTTTCTCTTAACACACTTTTCAGTTCATCAGTAAATAATGTAAATGTGCTTGTCAATAAACAAATAAGATTGTGCTTCACTGAGGCCAGTGCTGTAATAATGAAGTTAAGCACACATTAACAACATAACATGAAAATATAAATGGTCTTATAAACAATTTGTATTTCCCCACACGCACAATATATGCCCGCAAATAGGACTTTTTTTTTTCTGTTTTAGATGAATGTGTTGTATAAATCACTGTTTCATCTGTGTCTTTTTTTTTTTTTGCATTGTTTGTGCATAATTTGGATAAATCCTTTTTTCCCAACAATTTGGTATTAATGGGAGTTTTTTTTTCTTTTGTTTTTTGTTTAGATGCAGTGTATGTTCTGTGCTATTCTTTGATTCTGCTTTCCATCGACCTCGCCAGTCCTCATGTAAAGAACAAAATGTCAAAGAGAGAGTTTATCAGAAACACACGTCGTGCTGCTCAGAACATTAGTGAAGATTTTGTAGGGCACCTTTATGACAATATTTACCTTGTTGGCCATGTAGCTGTTTAAAAAAAAACAAAAAAAAAACTTTGGCTTATGCAGTAACATGGACAGAGTTTGTATAATCCACTAACCATTAGCAACCAATCCGGTAACGGCTTTGATTGTTTACAGTTGAGTAATTGAAGCCAATTTCCTGATTTGGTTAGTCTGTTATTGAGTTGGGACAAATCTTTTCCCCCACAATCCTATATTTCTAGGTTTAAGAACCAACAGTGATTTGCCACATATCCCAAAGCTTTAACCTGGTGACAGATATGGGGGTTATGCTACTGCTGGTCATTCTAACCTCTGTCTACCAATTCATAATGTATTTAATTAGAAGTTTACCGTGAAATGTTCAGTTAATGAAGAATTATTTTTTTATGAATAGCTGTGCCTATCCTGTCTCACACATAACATTGCTGTTAGACCCATCTAGCCCTTAATGACTGTTAACTGACATTAAAATATAGGCCTTTTTCAGGGTGTTGAATCTAAACACTAGAATTGTTATTGAAAGCATTTACCAGTGCATTCTTTTATAATATCTTGTAATTTGTACATACTAAACTAAAGAGATTTATAATCCTAATATAAGATATTAAATATGTAAAGTATTTTAACAAAAAATTGTGTCATGGTTCTGTGCATCATAAACTTATTTTGGTGTCTCGTTTTTATTTTTTCCATCCTTATTCAAAAAAAAAAAAAAAAAAATACTAACTAGCAATATTTATAGTATGTTATTGTAGTATTTATATAGTGTATAAGTATAGCATCTGGCAAAACAGATGAGATGACCACAAGGAAACAACGGGATTGTATTAAGTAACATTTTATAGTAACTGATTTGTAGCATTTTCACTGTAGCATAATGCATATTATGATCAATGCAAGTGATATATACTGTATGTATTATTTTTTAAAGGTTGTGATTTTCATATTCCAAAAGTGGGCCCCATTGTGGGGAAAAAAATAAATAACCAGACTGCACACACACAATATGGTCAAAGGAACTGTGGTCTCTATAAGTGCCCTTAATACTTGCACCATCTCATGCCTTTTAAACAAGCCTAGGATAATTTATCAAGCTGCTGTCCATCATAAATTGTAGGCATGTTAAGTTACACTAATTGGTCTGCCCTCTCTCTGAGTTAGTCGGTGACCAGAACTATATGAGCTGTGTAATAAGCCCCACCCCCCAAAAAATCAATCTTTTGTTAAGTCATTCTTCCCAGCCACCACTACCTATTTTTTGTTGTCAATATGAAGCATCTTACTTCAGCAGTCAATCAAAATTTTCCTGAAATCTTTCTGTTCTTTGCTTTGCCTATGTACACCGGGAAATTGTTTTTCTCATTTCCCCATTAATGGAAACTATAATTCTTCCAAGACACTATTAAGCCAATCTGAAGCATATTACATTTCAGCTGTCAATTAAGTGCCTTATCATAAACTCTTTTACTGTGTGCTGCTGTGAATCCTACATTATAGGCATGTAAAGCTACTTTTCCTGGTCTGCACACACACTCTTGCTCTCTCCCAACCCTGAAACATCAATCTTTTTTTAAAGCTAGGAAAGCAGGCCATACGTGTCTCAATCAAATAATCCCTCGCACAGTCAAAGATGGAGTAGATAGAAAATTATCCCCCTGACCCAATCTGTTTTTACTCCTCGTCTGATTCTAATCTCAATACCTACCACTGTATGTTGAATGACATTAAGAAGATTGGTGTCAACCAAGAAAAACAGCCGCTGGTTGAATTAAAGATGCTCATGGATGTTGAGAGAAAAAAAAGACTAGGGAGGTAATTATAGTACAATAGCCGACTATTCTATATTGAAGCGGCTGTACCCCAGTTTCCTGACCAGTAATTATTCAAACTTACTGTGTAACCCTGTTGATGACTTTCAAAATAAACTAAAATTGAATCCACTACTCGCACCACTGGGTAGTTTAAAAAAAATTCTTACCTTACAACTCTGCTCCTTATGGATCTCCTGCAGTGCTTGTCCAAACTCCAGGAAACTGAAGAGTAGGAGGTGTCTGTGTGGATAAGGTTTTTGTCTCCTGCTTGTCCTCTGAGTGGACAGTGGCATGCGCAGGAGTGCCCTTGCATGAGAAATGTTTTCTCATAACTTGTGATGATATTAAGGTCTATTAAATATCGATTACTGTAGATACTGATAGACACAAATTTGTGATGAACCGATTAGATTTTATTTTACCTCACAGTTACTATCTCTGTCTTTGGCAGAATTTACTTCAGGCAAGTTTAGGGCACTGCCATGGGTGCAAAATGTGCCCCCTCCTACACAAATGTTTTTTTTTTTAACCCTACCTAACAGTTGATCCAGAGGAAGGCAACCCCAGCTAAAAAGGGGGGAAAAATTCCTTCCTGGCTCCAAACGGCAATCGGAGTGTATCCCTGGATCAACCAGATCTATATGCATTAATACCAGTAATTCTCAATATTTTTTAGTTTTAGAAACTTATCCAGGCCTTTTTTAAAGCTATTAAATGAACTTGCCATTTCCACATCTGCTGGAAGACAGTTTCACGTTCTCACTGTAAAGAAACCTTTCCTAACCTGAAGATGAAACTTCTTTTCTTCCAACCTTAGAGGATGTCAACGTGTCCTCTGATATGACCTATTAGTGAACAATGCACCAGAGAGTTCATTGTATGGCCCATTAATATATTTGTATAAGGTAATCATGTCCCCACGCAACCGCCGCTTCTCCAATATAAACAGCCCTAACTTATGTAATCTGCCTGCATATTCGAGCCCCTCCATTCCCCTTATTAATTTAGTTGCCCTTCTCTGAACTGCCTCAATTTCCAAGATGTCCCTTTTGTATATGGGATTCCAAAACTGCACCGCATATTCCAAATGAGGCCTTACCAGTGCCTTGTAAAGAGGGAGAATAATATTTTTCTCTCTTGAATCTATTCCCCCTTTTATACAAGACAATATCTTGCTAGCTCTAGCCGTTGCTACCTGGCATTGTTTGCTATGGCTAAGTCTGTAATCTACCAGAACCCCCAAATCTTTTTCCATTTCAGATGCACTTAACACAGAGCTATTTATGGTGTAGGTGGCACAGGGATTATTAAATCCCAAATGCATCACCTTACATTTATCAACATTGAATCTCATCTGCCATTCTGCTGCCCATTTTGATAATCTATCTAGGTCTGCTTGCAGCACTTGCACATCATTGGAAGTTTCCAAAGCTCTGCATAGTTTAGTGTCATCAGCAAATACTGAGACCTTGCTCTCATTGCCCTCTTCTAAGTCATTTATAAACAGATTAAACAGAAGCGGCCCCAGTACAGAACCCTGAGGCACTCCGCTTTGAACTTTATCCCACATAGATGTAGCTCCATTAACCACCACTCTCTGTTTGCGGTCCAATAACCAGTTCTCTATCCATGAACAAATGTTTTTTTCAAGGCCAACAGTCCTCAGTTTATACATTAGTCGCTTATGTGGCACAGTATCAAAAGCTTTTGCAAAATCCAAATATACCACATCCACTGCTGTGCCTGAATCTAGCTTCTTACTCACTTCTTCATAAAAACCAATCAACGTCTTCGGGCTGGTGACACCAACCCCACTCAGGTCGCCGATGCCAGGCAGACTCACTGCGGCCGCCAGTGAGCCCACTGGCACCACCGGCCTCAGCGGAGCCGATGTTGCCAGACGCTTCTTTCTTCTGTCTTCAGCCATCTACTGCGATGGCATCTGAGTTCCGCAGCGGAGTGCACCTCTTTATATAGGTTTGCAGAAAACCCTAATCCATTTCTGATTGGTCAATTTTTTAATGCTTGGTTTGCATGCTTTACATTAACCAATCAGATTTCAGAACTTTCTAGAAATCTGATTGGTTAATGTAAAGCATGCAAACCAAGCATTGTCAGTGCCGCAAGGGCCCTTACAAGGGCCGGGGAGGGGGGTCCCGTTTCGCGCTGTGGGACCCCTTAAGCCCCAGAGACACATACACATTCCCATGTTATTTGCAAGGATCTATCCTGGGTAAGTGTGACTTTAGGACAGGATTGTCATTAGTTTATGGAAAGTTCCAAGCAATGTACCATGGATTTAATGTCCTTGTTGTGTGACTTGTAACACTAGCAATAGCTGCTGGTATATCTTGCTTGCAGGATCGGTATCACCCCAATGAAGTCCAAGGTCTCCCTGTCCAGGAATTCTAGACTTTTAAGGAGTAATTCTGTGATGTAAATTAATCTCAAGGAAAATGTAACTAGAAAAAATACAAAATACATGAAATATAATGAGACTACAGTGTGGAGCTGACTACCATGTCTGTTCTTTCTGTGTGAAATTTTTCTGTTAGTTCTTTTAATGTAATACTGGCCATGAACTTTGTCCCAAGCGTTAACCGTAGGAACCCACCAAACCAGACAGATGAGTGACCAACTGTAATTTCTTTGGAGGAAAAGAACAGATTACATTTTAGTATAATAATATTTAATATATTTACATTCAGTAAATATTGCCGCATTTCCATAGAAAGGAATTAGAAGAATAGAGTGTCTCTCTACCAATAGGTGAATATTATTTTCAAAATACAAACCATAACGTAATTTAGCAGTTTGTCAGATGTGTAATAATACCCTATAGAAAGGATTTTAGTCTTGCCCTTTCACCTCGTGTCAGTAAAAGTAGAAATGTAGACATGTGCATCTCTACTAGGTTAATGTGCTAAAATGTGCTAAATGAGAGCTTGTATTTAATTATAGACATACGCCATGTAATTCCAATACAGCAGTGTTGGTTCTTTTCATCAATGTACAGTATACAAAAAGAGGTTTAGTAGGGTAAAGACCCCATTTCTGATTAACTATGACAGCCCTAATAGAAAAACACGTTCTGGATTGGTTCTGATTGGTTGACTGGCAAATTTGCTATGAAGGTGGATCCCCTACACTGCCAAAAGCTGGAAGAATGGAGCTCATATCTCTTTTCCAAGAGCAGTATCCTTAAAAACCCTCATATATGGTCTGGTGGCTGCACAAGACCAGACTTGATCAGGAAGGAGAAATCAAACTTTACCACTTGGGGAAAATAATTCTGACTGGTCCAATCAGCTTTTGTTCAATTACCTGCCTGATATGGCTAGGCAGACTATTATAGAAAAGGTTCACATGGGTACATTTTTTGATAATTCAATCAAATCAGTCAAATTCGGTTGGGGGTCGTTCGATGACCCGCCAGGCGGATCGGCGAATGACCCCTGACTGAATACATACACACAGATGATTCTCGCCTGAAAAGGGCTTTCGGCGCGGGTGTGTCAGGGGGTCGTGACTCGGCCACACATCTTGCGTGCGTACGAACCTTTAGGGATGTCAGTCTGCTGTGTTTGAACTGAAGTGGAGTCTTTCCTTACCCTACTTTAGTTCCTTTTATATTGTTAATTGGGCCCCTTTTCAGAATAGACAAAAATTCCCAGGAAAATGGCCCACAGATATGAACAGTATAATGCAAGTTATTTATAACATAAAGAATATAAAAACTAAATCATTTTGTTCTTTTCTTATTGGTAAGCCCCTTTTAAAAAAATTGTGTGTGCTGGAAGCACTCGGGGAGCACCATTCAAATGCCCCCTTCCCCTGAAACCGTTTTGGGGGATCACTGGTAATTTACGCCTGTAGTGCTGGGAGCCTGTTCTCCTGCAGAGCCACAGTGATAAGGGAGTCCTCTTGATGTCAGAGTTTCCTAGAATTATGAAAACTGACCTTTTCATGCTGCACAATAACTGCCCACACAGTGTGGGGCACTTATAGTTATCTGGGTGGGGGCCATTTCTATTACAATTGTCTTCTTCTTTACTTTCCCCATTAACCACCAGTGTATCTTTCCAAGTTATTCAACTGTTCCTTTGACTGTTAACCACCAGCTTCCCAATTATCCACTATCTATCAGCATATCTATCAATGGTATTATCTATCCATCTATCTATCTATCTATCTATCTATCTATCTATCTATCTATCTATCTATCTATCTACCTACCTACCTACCTATCTATCTATCTATCTATCTATAAATCTATCTCTATCTATTTACCTACCTGTGCCCCCACCCCCTTGTAGATTTTGAATTTACCAAGTGTTTAACTGCAGCCACAATCCGGAAGCCACACTCACAACCAGAAGTCATGCCTACAACCAGAAGCCACTCCCACCTCACCACGCCTAATACAGCTGGAAATCGCCTTTTTACAAAGTTTGACTCAGGTGGCAAAAACCATAGAAGTGCCCCTGGTTGTTACCTAGTAAAAAGCTAACATCTGCCCTGGTTGCTGCAGATTAACAGCACAGGTCAAATTTCGCAACATTTATTACATCAGCCCTACTATGTTATTTGAAAACGTTCTAACTAAAGCTAGTGGGTGTTAATTCCTACTACTTCCAGGAATAGAAAAAAACTGTATGAAAATGATGGCCATTGATAAGAATGTTACGGCCTACATAATCTGCGGTTAATAGCACAAGAGACAAGACTAAATTTAAAGGGGGGAAAGCTAAGAATTGTCTTATCTTGCTCTAAAAATGCAAATTGTTTTTATTAAAGAATATGTCAACAAATAGGCAAAAATGGCTCATGTGTGCCCTTAGCCCAGCCATTACAGACGACAAATAATGTTTTATTGCTGCATTTGGCTCCAAAACAATATATTGCTACTAAATCCCATGTTCACATCAACCCATTATTAAATACTGGTGAAGGAAGGAAGAAATTATGTTAACATCATTAATATTTGTTCCCATGTCACAAGCACTTACTATTTAATAAAAAGTTAATCTCTTTTCTTCTGAGATGTTGCAGCCAATTGTAAATGGAGATTATTTTTTCCTTCAACAGGGGAAAGCTGATGTGAAGCGTAATAAGTAGACAACTAATGGTGCCGTCATATCCAAGACTAATGGCAACAATGTGTTTAATGGGTTGAAGCCTAGTGACTGAAGTCTGTAAACAGACTTTTAAACAGATTTTTTAAAAAGCCTTCTTAAATCTGAATGTTATATACTAACTTTTGTAATGAATTGAATTCTCTTTATATGTTATGCGTGTGTTGGGGTCATTTTAGCAGAACTGGATTTAAAGGGTATGTCAAAGTATAACACAAAATGTTATACTTACCTTACCCACCCCCTAAAATCCATACTTACTTATTGGTTTTTTTGAAGTTAGATATTCACCCTGCAATCTGCCGTCCTCTTACCTGGTTGTTGCTGCGCTGGAGATGAAAAAGGAGAAGACTGAAGGCCAGCAAGGAGGACAGCGAAAGTGCAGGGTGAGCATCTCACTTCAGGTACAGTATATACTCGAGTATAAACCGTCCCAAGTATAAACCGAGGTACCTAGTTTTAGCTAAAAAAGGGGAAAAAAAGATATTGACTCGAGTATAAACCGAGGGGGTTAGTATTTGCCACTTAAGGTGTTTTGGAAACTACAACTCCCAGCATGCTTTATTGCTGGGAGTTGTAGTTTTCAAACATCTTAAGTGGCAAATACTTGCAAATAGGGGTAAATCCTCCTTTATTTGTGCATACAGTATGCACAAATAAAGAAGGTTTTACTCTTATTTGTAAATATTGCCCTGGTGTCCGTGGTATTCTCCTACCTTGTCCGGCGGCCGCTCGCTCCGCATCCTCAGTGCGCATCCCGATTATGTCACTACTCGGCGCCGCAAAGTGAGAGGCGCCGGGTAGTGACATCATCCGGATGCGCACTGAGGATGCGGTTTATATTCGAGTATATATGGTACCTTTTAGAAGAAGTATTTTGACTGTTGTAGAGTTGACTGATGATAATTCAGCGATTCTCATACGGTGTGACTCTAGATACTTGAAAAACGCATCCTTCCCTGACTTCCCTCTGTAGTTGGGGAATGCTGGGCACACAATTTGAGAATCACTGGCAAAGTCCAATGATTTGATTCTCCCTGCACACCATCTCATAGAAAATGAGGTTTACGCTCGCTTTTCATATATTGTTGTAGACTTCGCCATACATATGTGACTGCTGTTGCATATTGCAGCATGGATTAAATTGGACCCAATATTCCGTATTTTGTTAAGGTGTATGGGCAGTAAACCATTCCTGTTCTATGAGACAATGCTAGGATGTTGCAGTGGTGCTTTTTCTGTGGAGCGGTAGGCACAGTGGGATCAGTCAAGGTTTCAACATTCACAGGCTGATGGCAAAAGAATTAAGGTTTCTGCTTTTCTAATCTCGTGTCAATAATATTTTTGCATAGCGTTTATTTATTACTGGGGGGATGCTATTGGCTATATAAAGGCACTACACATGTTCCCTACTCTAACTGTGCCTTAGATTTTGGGAGGGGGTGGGCAAAGGGAGAGGAGAAATGCATACTAACTAGGTGTGGGCTGAACAGGCAAGAAAAAAGGCAAGTACCGTATATACTCAAATATAAGCCGACCCGAGTAAAAGCCGAGGTACCTATTTTTTACCTGAAAAACAAGTTAAACTGATTGACTCGAGTATAAGCAGAGGGTAGAAATTATCACCATTACTGCTAATCAAGGCCAAAAAAAAGGCTCCTGCCCACCACTCTAAACCCACTATACACCACAAAGGCCCAAATACATTAACCCCCTTTCAGTAACCACCAATTCCTGGTCACTTTAGATGTTTTGGAAACTGCAACGCCCAGCATGCTTTGATTGGCAGTTTTTAGAAACAGTTTTTAGTCTGGTAGTTCTTACCAGTAACATAAAAGAAAGAACTCCTGCTCACCTCTGACAGCAGAGTCAGAGCTGCTCGCAAGCTCCTCCATTACCGGCACTGTTAGGCTAGATGGTGCTGTGTGCGATGTTGCGTCGCACGAGCTTATGCACTCGCGACCTCCTGCTCTTCAGACTGCTTCCTACATTGCGGCCTCATGTTAAGTTTGTTGCTGGCTTCAGTAAGGTTTCTCCTACCTTGTCCGGCGGTCGCTCGCTCCGCATCCTCAGTGCGCATCCAGATGATGTCACTACTCGGCACCACAAAGTGAGAGGCGCCGGGTAGTGACATCATCCGGATGTGCACTGAGGATGCGGATCGCGCGGCCGCCGGACAAGGTAGGAGAAAGGTTGACTCGAGTATAAACCGAGGTAAGATTTTCAGGCTTTTTTTAAAGCCTGAAAACCTCGGTTTATACTCGAGTATATCCGGCAAGTAAAACTTGGTACAGGTGTGCAGAGGAAGGCATGCCCCCTCTCTGCCAGTTAAAAATACCCATCATGTTCATTTTGTATTGTAAAGGAAAATATAGTAAGCTGTATTTAACTTAACAATTCTGCTCTTGTATTATAAAAGAGCTGAAGGTAAATTTGAAGCGTTTCTAAAAGATAAAGCAAAAGTTTGGAATGTTGGATTGCTGTTTCTCCTTTTTATGTTTTACGAGATATTGAGCACTGAAAATGCACAAAAAAAACCCAGAAACATTTCCAGTGAGGGGTTTGGAAATTTACATGTGGTATTATGCACAGTGGCCTAGGGGTTAGGACTCCTTTTCCATATATGCAAGGAGCATGTATGTTCTTTCTGTGTTTGTGTGGGTTTCCTCCAAGTTCTCCAGTTTCCTTACAATTAAAAAGGCACACTGATAGGTTATACATGTGAGATTTAAGGTCCACACAGAGTTACAGATGTGCAATTGCGGGGCCTGGTTTGCTAAAGCTGGCAAATTGTATTGTATTGTATACATCTTCTTATATAGTTCTACATTATTTAATTCAATCTGGCCCTGCCCCAAGACATTACAATCTAGACACTTAAAGGGCAAGTCCAGCCCAAAAATGAAAACTTACATACAGGTAAATCACCCCCCAAAACCCTAAACAGTAATAGTTTGAAATCTAAAATATGTAAGTCTAACCTTAAATCCTTCGCAATGTCCTGATGCCCCTGGTTCTGCTTCCTGGTTCTTCCAGTTAGCAACTGTCAGTTATGGATTTGACAGTTGACATCACAGCCAATAACTGAATGTTAATCCCCTATCTGCCTCTTCTGAGCATGCCCAGGCTCAGTACAGGCTCAGTTCAGGTTTTTAAATTTCTCAGTTTCCATGAGGCCTCCAGAAGCATAGCAGGCATACAATAATGAATTCATATGACAAAGTATATTATATCAACATACTATTTTAAAGAGGCCATTCTTTTTAAAAGATGTTCTTATGAGGGTGGAGTTGTCCTTTAAGCTCCATACAGATATGCAATCACGGGTTATGCCTGACCGAATGGCTATTTTGCCTGATCATACATTAAACAATATTTGGGCGAAACAGCAGCTTGTCCTACAGTCGCAACCGCCTGTATGGACCTTAAGTATCTAGATTGTAAGCTGTTGGGGCAGGGCCAGATTGAATTAAATAATGGAATGGATTATAGAAATGTTAAGTGCTGCATAAATATATAAGAAGATGAATACAGTGTGTATTGCCAGCTTTAGCAAATCTGTGTATTATGTTATGCATTGTGTATAATAGCATTAGGATTGTGTAGTATACACCATACCACCTTAAATCTGAGTCCCCTGTGAATCTTCTGTGCATCTCTCCTTATTTTAACACCAGCAAAGTGTATAAAATGAAATTACTGAGCTTTTCATCTTAACAGATCTCTAAAGAAAAGTTCCAATATTTTTTTAAATAGTTGGAAAAACAAATTTCATATTTTAAAGCAGCATTTTCAGAGCCTGCGCATGTTGTTTATAATTGCCAGTGAAAGTAAAGCCAACATTGCTATCACAATTGTTCGTATCCTCTGCATTAGAAATTCCTTTGCGAATGGTGACATCATTCACATTCAAGTAGATGGATTTTGCCTAAGGCGAGATAATGAAAAGTATAATAAGAATGAATATTGACCTTGTGTCTTCAGAGCTGTCTTTTGGATGAAAAGAGGTAATCATATCCTTTTCCTGGTGCCCTCTCAAGCCTGCAGAATACTGTTCATGCTTACATTAGTGCAATTCATTTAATTGACCCCTTTTGAATTACTTTCTAATTTCGTGCCTTTTTCACTGCTTAGTTCCAATGCCATCCTTAATATTCCGCAACGTGGCTAAAAATGGTTAGACCTCTTCTGTGTTTCACATTATGATTGCCCCATTAAATGCAATTTAGTAAAAATGCTGCAACATATTTCTGTACTAAAGACGATTAAATGACAGGCATCTACACATGTCACCCACTGTTAAATCTTTTACTTACTTTTCTGCTATTAGAAAAAACGAGGAACAGCTTTTGAATCCTCACTTCTAGATGTGTGATCCCAGATCCTTTCTACCACTCATAAGAAATATTTTTCATCTTTACAAGATGTTATCAGATTGTTTGATTAGGGTCTGTGGCAACACATCAGAACGTTTTGTGAATTCATAATTAAATCACACCGATCAAATTCACCCACGTGTAATTTCCACTTTTCATCAAAAATGAACAGATTAGTCTGGTATAATCAGTCATTAACCCACAATGACTGCCGCTAATTATATTCATCACCAAAATGTAATCTTGAATGGTATCAGTGACTAATCCTTCATGCTACGTTATCGCTTCTCATGTCAGATTGCATTGTAAATTTCCAGGTTAAGTTATTGATCGATGATTTCCTGTTGAGAGGAAACTTATGATTTCAATTATTTGTTTGTGTTGAATTAACCTACAGCATGTGCCAACAGAGATTCTACGTCTGGTTTACAATCCAAACGTATCCATATTCATTCATATTACTTATCCATACTTGATGGCCATTATTCATGCACTGCAGTCTGAGGGCAAGCATTTCTTTTTTTTTATGTAATTGACTTTTGGATATTTTTGCCAATCCTGGATTAGCATGATAATTTAGGATGAATTCCACCGAATTCCACTGCACAAAGACAACCCTAATAACAACCAAAGGATATGACCTCACTAGGACACACCCATGTAAGAGGAAACATGTGTAAAACAAATACTAAGGCCATGTAGGTGTCGTGGCCAAAGTAGTGCCTTTAAGTTAAGATGCTGTAGCGCAATTAAAAAATGCTATACAAAGAAAATGGATTAGCATATGTTGTCCAATGAAAAATGTCAAACTGTTTAAGCTGTATATACAGGTTTTACTTTTAGGCAAACCCATAATTGCATTTTGTGTGGAGATGAAAAAAAACTGTGCAGATTCATTCTACCAGCAGTTCTGAAAATATGATTCAAACCAACTAAGGCATCATTTTTCATCCACGATTTTGACTTTCAACCATCATTTTTGACAGATTTTCAACCAAGATTTGAAATTCAAAAAAGAAAAAAAAAAGGTAGTTCCAACTCTAAACAAGGTTTGTTTCAAAACCAGACTCAGGAGTCAGCCCTGGCCATTACAGCCTACTGGGGCTGTAATGGGCCACAATAAAATGGGGAGCAGTAATACAGCAATTTACCTTCTTACTGAACTTGATAAGCTTTTAAAATTGGCTGCTTCAATATTACACTGGTTATGTAGGTGCAATGGGAAAAGTTGACATCATCCTAGTGCAAATTAACATGGCCTGTGAAAGATTTATAGAAGCTGAAGTGTAAATTGTGCCCTAATAGGAACATTTAAAAAGCTAATTTTTGAACATGAAGAGAAAATGATAATAAAATATTATGGATTTTCATGAACAGTAAGTGTTTTGGTTAACCTTTCATTCCAAGAAATGTGTGGTTGTTCCTCTGTTTTTATGATACTTTTTTCAGTATTGCTCTGTCCAGTATTTCAGCTCACCATGGTGCTTTCATGTAGGGAATAGGAGGGCTTTAAAGAGCTGTTAGTTTAGGCCTTAACATGGTTAGAGAAAGAAAGGCAGGCTGAATGGTAGTGTTATGTAACAATTATTATTACTTTTTAAAGATACCAAATTAAATGTTAGAGGGATCCCCAATTTACAGAGGGGGAAGAGAGCTTATTTCTACCTCCCTGTGTGCAATAGAAACAGATTGCTATGGCCGTACACCTTACCTGCTAGCACCATGCTCCCTAGTTCTAACAACTGATTGGCAGACTGACCTGATGTCCATTTATCTTCTGCACATGTGCGCCTATAGGGCTATATGGAAGGGATGTCTGCCAGTCTGACAATCAGATGTTAGAACCAGCGAACGTAAAGCCTCTACTTTCTATTTCTAGATTGCAGTGTGATTTGAAATATAAAGCTTTGCAGTAGCTATCCTATGCAAATTTATTATTCTACATACAGAAAAGAAATATGAAAATGTTAATAGCCAACATTTTCCTCTGCTTTTTTTGGTTTTAATCTTGAGAAGCGACTTTATTCAATGCCGGCTTAGAGCTTTAACGGACAACTCCACCCTCATAAGAACATCTTTTAGGACGAATGGCCTCTTTAAAATATGTTGATATATCATAGTTTGTCCTATGAATTCATTACTGTATGCCTGCTATGCTTCTGGATGCCTTGTGGAACCTGAGCAATTTAGAAACCTGTACTGAGCATGTACTGAGCCTGGGCACGCTCAGAAGAGGCAGACAGGGGATTAACATTCAGTCATTGGCTGTGATGTCAACTGTCAAATCCTTAACTGACAGTTGCTAACTGGAAGAACCAGGAAGCAGAAACAGGGGCAGCAGGACATTGTGCAGGATTTCAGGCTAGACATATATTTCAGATTTCAAACTATTACCATTTAGGGTTTTGGGGGGTGATTTACCTGTATGTAAGTTTTCATTTTGGGGCTGGACTTGCCCTTTAAGAAATCCTTAGCCAATTGAAACCAAAGATAACCCTTTTTGGGAGAAGCTTAGTACAACATTTTAGCTGTTCAAATGGAGAGATATGCTGTCTGATGATTGGCTATGCTGTCTGGTGATTGGCTATGCTGTCTGATGATTGGCTTACTTGATGTGACTAGCATGATTATTGTCACGTAAATTTGGTGCGATTCCAATATATAATACAATTGCACATGTAATCTTTTAGTCATGCAAAACACTTGGTAAATTGGTAGTCGTGACTTTAAGGCATGCTATTTGTAAATAAGCCTGAATATGTATAATAAGTATGTTAGGCATGTAGTGACCATGGAGCAGGCATTAAAGTGCACAGGGACAGTAGACCAACAGAATGAAACATTAATATTGCAGCTAAACTCAGCTGGCACATCTAGATATGCAGTAAGATCAAAGCTTTTTTTTCTCTTATAACATTTTGCTATATTTTAATACGTGCTAACAACTACAATGCACCAAACATCAATAAACTAAAGTACTGTAAAGTGCGTTGGCTCACAGTGTGACATTCAAATAGCCTTGGGGCTGTGCTGTTCCTATAGTTCCCCACAGTGGTTATCAATAAAATAGCATCGGGACATTGGTCCAAATCGTGGTCCGAATTTTGCCCTACCAAATGGCCACACAGGTACATATGTTTATCGTAATGTATAGATGTTCTTCGCCACTCGTTTGGTGGACGCGTGGTTTGAATGCTCAGGTGTACAAGCCTTTAGGGATTTTGGTGTGTGATATTGTTTTGCTATAAAACAAAGAAGAAACAGTAAGTATATTAATACAGTCGCCTGAAACTGTCATTTAATGTAGGAACCATGATATCTGTCTTAAACCACTGTGATAGCCTCAGCAGGTAAACAAAATGCACACAAACTTTTGATGTCAGCAATATCACTAGTCAGATCAGGGAATAGCAAAGGGATTTAAATAAACTTATTAAATGAAGAGACCATATAGAGTAAGGGTTAGGTCCCACTATCATGCATAGCGACGCATGCAGGATTTTTGCAATGCGCTGCTGTGCGTGATACTCCGTGTGCGATGTGTTCTGGGCCATATGATGTTATTGGCACGCATGCGATCCGCATAAAAAGTCCTGCACGCTTGTGAAACAATAACAGACCGGACTGCAGAGCACGTAGTGGGAACTACCCGGTAGCGTTGCACTGGCAATGCATCCCGAAAACGTGAACGGAGAGCAAATCGCGCTCTGACACGCAGTAGTGGGACCTAGCCCTTACTGAGGTAAGTCAGTACACAATAGATGCTGTTTAACTATACGTGGGATTTAGGTTGGCTTCCTGAAGTTTTCAGGAAACAGAATGGATAGAAAAGTTACAAGTTCAATAGGAAAAGAGCAGCAATTCGCTGCTGTAAATGGAAACAATCTCGATCTCCCACTCTGACTATTAAAGGCAATAAATATTGTTAACCCAGAGATTCTCCCTGTTTCCAACACTTGTGATGTCAATGCATTTTTCCAACCATGGGATTGCTCAAACTGGTCAGGAAATCAAGTTCCTACACAATAGCTTTCACTCTCTTACATAAGCTGTTCATCCATGATTGTTATTGAGTGTTATTGAGTTTCCAACTGCAGCTGAACTTCACTTCTCAGCATGGCTTGCTGTGGATAAGGGAGAAGTAAATAGCAAATACGGTAGATATCGATTCACTGGGTCCGGGAGAGCAAAACAGGTGAATTTTAATTAATAAGACAAAAAGTTCACAGTTCATGCTCACCATTCTTCCTCCTTCCCATCGCAAACCAACTATTGATTTAGAGATGTCAGATTCACTTTAATACATTTTCTACTTGACATCACTTGTTCAGACAATGCTCAATTTCTTGCTGACTTTCCTGCAACTTAAAAAGCGCACAATTGTCTGTTCAAAAGGCCGTAAATCTTTTTCTTGTGTTCTTTCATTCGTTTTCTGTTTTAAAGCCCCCGGCTATTCTTACTTTGTGTAATTGAGCCGCCTTTCCAAAGTATAACAGCAAGTGCTATTGCCTGTATCATTAGCTCTTTTTAACAATATAGTGCCTTCAAAAGTACAGGTACAGGTGCTTGACCAAAACTGGCATGTATCCAATATACGGCTAGAACACAAATATAATGATGTGTATATGTAATCACTGTGGTCCTTTTTATTGGTGAAGCCTTTTAATAAGCCTTTTCTATCTCTCCCAGAGATTTTTTTTTATCCTTTTATTACCGCACCACAGACTGCTTTTACCTCCATGTTTTTATTAGGCTTTGTGCTCTAATTCTAACAGACAGCTGAATTCTTATTCTAATGGAACTGGTTTGCAGCATGTGGGAATTAATGGAGCTTGCATTATTATCATTTTATTCTGAGCAGAAACCCTGAATAGATGTAAGATAGCTAAATGAATCAATCATTCACATTATACAGTATATGTATGTAAATACAGTATACTGTATATGCGCAGTCATAACCCAACAGCTACTATGCTTTCAGAACTTTTAAAAATAATAGGAAAAAAAGTTTTTTTATTTAACAATGTTTATAATGTTATTCAGACCTTGGATTTTATAGAAACGCAATCATAATCAGTACTACCAATTGTAAATTCTTTAGCTACTGTATCTGGTACCAAGCCATAGCTTTATCTCTATCCAAATGCAGCATCTGGGAACAGGAAATACCCACCTAGGGGGTGGTGCACATTAATACCCCTTTAAAAAAAGCACCTGGCATTCTTAATGTGCATTTTCAACAAATCAATATTATTGCTACAGGGTGATACACTTAAGGTTCATACATACATGCGATTGCGGGATCCAACCCGCGACAAGCAATACGTGTTGATGATTAGAGATGGGATTCGGGTTCGACACAGAAACCCTCGGTTCCGAAATCTAAATGACCCATCTGAATCCGGACGGATCGTCCAGTTTTTGGGACTTCGGAGCGCATTTTTGAAAATAGCCTCGAATGTTCAAAAATCCTCAAAAATACGATCAGAAACTCGAAAATGGTCTCCGATCGTATTTTCGAAGATTTTCGAACGTTCAAGGCTATTTTCAAAAATTAGCAGCGATATCCTCGAATGTTCGAAAGTCATAGAAAATTCGTTCTGTTTTCGGATTTTCGGATCTTTGGGATTTTCCCGAGATCCAGGAATCCGAAAACGGAACAAAACTAGTTAGTTTTGGCCATCACTATTGATGATCTGCCCAGCGAAATGGGCAATGAGCCCTGGCCGAAGACCATTTCAGCAGAGGAATTGCTCATACATGGAACGATTGTTGGCCGAAACAGGCGTGCATACACATCATGGGTCTCGGGTCAGCTACCTCGATGTGTATGAGCCATAAGAGACTAATGATGTGAAGTACGCCCACTAACTACATGTACCATAGCTATAGCTGCCCTTGATTTTAACGCCAACAGGCACTAACCCTCTGTATATCACTACAAACTATTTAGATTGGGAACAGATAGCTGTGACTCTGGTACAATAACATTGTAAATAGAATAACCTGTCATCATTCCAGGAAATACATCATTGTATGAAATGGCCACTTGGCTACTATAAAACTACAATTTGTCTCCATGTTTCTTCATGAGCTTTTCTGATCGCACATCCATCCCTAGATTGTTAATAGATTGTGAAATGTGCTACATTTGACAAGGATACCAAAGAGAAACCTCATCTACTAAATTGTGTTGAAATGGGGAAACCAAATGATTTTTATATTATAGTGGATTGGTTTTAGCGTGAGCATTACAAGCGATCATTGTTGGGTGGAATAAAGACTTGTTTATTTAAATTTATATTTTTACCCTTGGTCTATCAATCATATATATCAACTACTACATTGTTTATACCATCCATTATTACAAAAACCAGTCTATGAAATGTAGCGCTGGATAGAAATAATATCAAGTAAAAATTTCATGTAACCTACAAATCTACAAATCTACAAACCCTAACCAATTACTTATATTGTGCTGAACCTTCTGCAACTTAAACCTTTGTTCTTTGTATCTCTAATGAAGGAATTGTCTGACACACGCTAGGGGGCATATTTATAAAAGATTGTTTTTATCACCATTTAGGTAGCACAGGACATCGCAAACACACATTGTGTAAATATTTATAACCCCGATGGTTTTTGTCATGTCGATGTGTGGCGGTATTACAGGCAATGTACAGCGGTAATATCACAGTACCGTAGTAAATAGTGGAATTACACCATAACATCTACCAGAGACGTTACAAGTAGTAGAGTAGTAGAGAATTTGCTAATATAGCAGGGAGGACTTTAGCAGATAAAACACTAATATTTATTGTGAAATAGCGAAAACAGGAAACTTAAAAATCAAACATCTTAAATTCCTGACAAAACAGGAATATCGGAAATTCAAACAGTTAATACTCATAAATAGACTAACATCCACCCAGGACCCTTTTTGCATTGGAAAACCCATCACAATGTATTAAAACCTTCCATTGACCTATTTCCAGGCTAGTTATATGGCCAGTTTTTGCCACCTCAGACTTGGCGATTATTAAAGGCTTCACTTAACGCAGTAAAAACCTTTCTCTGGTTAATAAATGCTAACAGTTACCATGGCGATTTATGACATTTGGCAAAACCTTTATAAATATGCCCCTTGGTTCAATCATTTTTTCTTTCCCTGTGGCCATTTCGTACCCTGGTTGAGTAGATTGTGCACCATGTCTATGAAAATATATAATGGAAACTAAGTGGGAAAAGGGCTTCTTATTAGTGGAATATAAAAAAAGAACCCTTACTCCCCTTTAATATAATATATTGAGCAAACCATTGAGGCACTCTGTATACCTCCATGAATTCCACAGCCTACATTACCTCATTAAACAAATGGGTTAAAATGCTCTGTTATTTGTGTCTAATAGAAAACATGCTTAATACGTTTAATCCCATTCTGCTTCAGGTAAATGTAAAGTTTAATTAGCAATCCTTATGTTGTGCAATATCAGTTCTACACATTACAGAAAACATAGAGATATAATTTACAAAAAAAAAAGCACAAGAAGACCAGTTAAGTCTTTGATTGTGCTCAAGGACACCTTAAAATCATCCCACTTACACCTATAAACGTGCTACTTAAAAAAAAAATCTGTTTGAAAAGTGTTCAAAACACCAGTGAACTGACAAGTAGCCATGTCCAGGAGGTTATAGCACCAAAATGAAAGAATTGAATCATTGTGGAAATCATAGGGGGGGTGTTAGTTTCACTGTAGAGTTATAAGAGAGAATGGTACCAACCTGGCAAGCGTAGTGTATAAAGCATCCGTGACACTGTACAACCCATAGCATGACACAGCTATACCATAAAAGAAAGAATCGAAATGATCTTATACTCAGTTTTATTTTATTCTGAACAAGTCAACAATTAGGGTCACATACACGGTGAAGATAAGTACGTTATTACTGGCAACTCAAAAAAAATCCTTTTATCCACCATGTAAATCACACGGTTCATAATGAGGAAATTGCTCATGCAGCATGTATTCGACAATAATGCAAATTGGAGATTCTGAAAATCACATTAAAATATCAGACAAGACAATTAGTTCATAAATTCTTTTTTTTTATGACTGATGAATTGCAGTCTGTGGCAGGTTAGCAAACGCTTCTCCTAAAATGTGCCATGTCTGTAGCCATAAAGAAACAGTAATCGGGTTTCAGTGGTGGAGCAGATTTTTTAGGAAATGTCATCAATATTTTGACATTGCTTTAGAACAATAAAAAATCAATATAATATCAAGTACGTAATGTGCCAAATGAAACAGGAAAGGAATACTTAGCTCTGTATTTAAAGTGATGTTTTGTTTACTGTCAAAATTTTGCCATCGATAATATTATCTGTTGTATTCAATTAGATCAACTGGACTTGAAATGTAGTTCTTGAAGACGTTTCGCTAGTCATCCGACTGGCTTTCTCAATTCAGAATGACTTGTACAAGAATAATCGATAATATTGTGATTTCGATGTGGAATTTCAGTTTTGGCAGGCAAACTTCTCATGAACCCTACCAGCGAATTAAAGCCCTGGTGGGTTTGAGCATTCCTAAATAGAGATAGCCGAAACTCCCCAGTTTCGTTCTATTTGTGGATTCCCGGATCTTGGAAAAATCCAGAAGATCCGAAAACGGAGCGAATTTTTGATTGTCATCGAATGTGCAAGGCTATTTTCGAGGATCCCCTAAAAATATACGATAAGAGACTACCTTCAAGTTTCCGATCATAATTTTAAGGATTATCGAACGTTCAATAATTTTAGAAAATAGTCTCCGAAGTCTCGAAATTCGGGCGGATTATACAGATTTCAAAATTGAGGGGTCCTGTGTTGGAAACCCGGATACCATCTCTATTCCTAAACAGGCTTATTTAAGAGGTGCAAAATTTGCCCCAACCAATCAGATGATACTTTTTTCCTGACTAGTGTTTAAAAACATTTGATTAAATCTGGTTGGTTGCTGCAGATTAAGTACATAGGCAAAACATGTTCACATCTAACTAAATAAGCCTAGTTTTCAATATGTAGAAGAATCAAAGAGGCAGTAAATGTGTCTTTTAGTCTAATTTAATGTGGTACAGTTAATATTTTTCTTTTATTGAAAACAAAGCAATAAAATTAGAGAACATCTATTATACAGTATATTGGACAAGCAAATAGAGCAAGCAAAAGTTTGTATATAAACAGGGAGATTCAATAAAAGTTCATATCACTTAAAATGGTGCTAATTTTGCCCCAACCAATCAGATGTTAGCTTTCAAATGTTAAATAAGTTCTGATTGGTTGAGGCAAAATTAGCACCATTTTAAACGATAAGAACATTTATTGAATAACCCTGAAAGTTAGTATATGGAATATTTGCTTTCCTTTCTCTCACATTTTTCTTTGGCTTTGGCTTTCTTCTGTGTGTTGGTATTAAATATTGTTATTCTTTCAAAGAGCAGAAAGCTACTTTGTTTGCTTTGAGATGAACAAAACCATTGGCAAGCAAGGTTTTAAAATCCAATTTTCTATGTTTCCAATCAGCACTTGGAATAGAAAAGGGCTGAACGCTGGGTCAGATAATCTGTACTATTTGCATCTAATAAAGCGAAACATTTCATTGCATTGCAAAACAAACCTTTGTTATCCACACAACACCTTCCTTTTGGAATTGTGTTGTTTTGTCAAAAATCAAGAGTTTTAAAGGCAGATGTAATAAAAGTTCTCCAGGCTTATCTACCTCGGAGTACTGCAGCCTGGGAGCACTCTCTCCTGCTCTTAAAATTGCGCTAACCGTTTTATGATTGGTTAGCCCAACCTTAAGCTTCAGTTTGCGGAAGCTGCACGAGAACTGAAAGAGACGCTCGCACAGCTATCACACACCTATTTACCAGAGGCTGCGTGGCTGTTAGCACGTAATATTTAATGCCAGCAGATAGTTGGCATTAAATACTTACGCGCTAGTGAGATTCACCCAGAGAGGCGCGGCCTATGGTAAATACATTACAGGAGATTTGCCCAGAGCCCTTCTTGTTTTTCGTTAAAAACAGTGCTAATTTTGCCCCAACCAATCTGATGTTAGCTTTCAATTGGGGCAGCACGGTGGCTCAGTGGTTAGCACTGATACCTTGCAGCGCTGAGGTCCTGAGTTCAAATCCACCCTTGGACACATCTGCAAGGGGACTCTGGTTTCCCCCACAATCTTAAAGACATACTGATAGGTTGTATGTGTCAAATATATGTGTTTAGATTGTAAGCTCTTCAGGGCAGGGACTGATGTGAATGTATACATGTAATTGTAAAGCACTACGGAAGATGTTGGCGCTATATAAATCCACAATAATAATTGGTAAATAAAATCTGGTTGGGGCAAAATTAGCACCATTTTTAAGGATAAGAACTTTTATTACATCTCGCTGTCAAAACAAAATCAAATTTTCAATAATAGAAATACTGGCAATGTATGCAATGTGCCGGCTTTGGAGAATCCTCTTTATGTTCATTGTATTAGTGTTTGATGTGTTATAGATATTTTGAAATATCTAGGATAATCAAAAAGAGAAGTTTAGCATATTTATTAACTAAACAATGTTATTAGGTCTTGCTATAGAGACACATTAACCAGCTTTTCGCAGAGAAAATATAATACGGATAGTCTAGTTATACCACATACACATACCAGGGTGAAATCTGGTTAGGGGTGATGGCGTCCATATCCCTGCGACAAATTGCTCACCCCTGCCAAACCGAATGCAACAAAAATATCACTACTGGGGGGCGATGTCCCAACGGCTGCTTTCGCAAAAAGTAATTAATAAATTCTTCGTGATGGTTATTTCATTAGGCTTGGCTCCGCGTTTTCACATTAAATTGTTAAACATTACTTTTATGATATCATTATTTATAGGTTTTATACATTGCATAATATTTTTGCGAGTATGAGGACAGAAGAGCTCAAAAGATTTTAATGATGTCATAGAAAATTTGCACATTCTGCAGCACAAAACCCATGTGGTTGTCAAGAAATGACGGCGCATAAATAAAAACATTAAGCAATATGAATCTATATGATTACAGGTTTTCAATAAATATATGTTAAAGGAAATTTTCTTAAGGCAAGACCTTGTACAAAGGATGAAACAGGATCAAAAAATAAAAAAATGCTTGTTTGTAAGATCATGGGCACAATTTAGTTTAGTTTTTTTTATGAACAGATTTGTTATGGCGTTAACAAAACTTAAATAACTGCAAAATTAGAAGTAGAAGTTGGTACCTCACTATTTTATATATATATATTTTAATATCCTCATTCTGGCTAAGCTAGTCCCTACCTCCATGCAGTCAATCAAGGCTATGACAGCTGACCACAGCCAATGATTGATCGCCTCTGCACATGCTCAAGCTTTTAAAAAGTCCTATTTTCGAGAAATTTCAAAAATAGCTTAAACGTTCAATAAAAATCGTAAATGCACTCCGAAGTCCCGAGTTTAAGTTCCGTTTTGGGATTTTTGGGATTTTCCCGAGATCCGGAAACCTGAAAACGGAACCAAACCCGGCAGTTTCGTCCATCTCTATTTGAGTTATGAGTTTCTAAATTTGGACATGTTAACATCTATTCTAGAGAATTAAAATAGTACATTTTTCTTTACAGTTGTAAATCTGTGCTCATACTAAGCTGTGAATGTTATAACCTTTTGTATATTAGTTGTTTTGAGCACTATTGCATTGCTAAAATATTACATGCATTGTGAATGCAACTCGGTTTTGAAAAGAAGAGTTAATGAAGCCAAGAAACTAGTGAGCCGAGGAAATGTAACATGGGTATATTCTCACTTAATGTCCAGCAGTTTATTGTACCTTTTAACGCAACATTTGTCATAGCTTAAAAACATAAAAATCAATACTAAGATATATACAAGAAATACAAAATGCCTGAGGCTTGTAGGATTGATGGAAAAGAGTAGGAGAACATGGGGAGCAGATCAAACACACAATTCCTGAAGTGGCAGCAAATGTGCTGAGTTTCTAATGCTAGTACTCACTACCCTCAATATCCTTTGATTTCAGGATGCCAGCAGAGTGCGGGGCCAGCGAATCCCTTCCCATTGCCAATGCCAGGCTCTGCTGGGTTGGGAGGTCAAGGAGGAGAGCTGCTGCCTAACTTCTTAGTGGAACCCAACAGTGTCTACATTGTGAAGAACAAGCCTGTGGCCTTGAACTGTAAAGCTACTCCAGCTACGCAGATCTACTTCAAGTGCAACGGAGAGTGGGTGCACCAGACTGATCATGTCATTCAGCACAGCACAGACCGCAGCACCGGTATAGTTTGGGCAACCTTTTTATACATTTATTACTGTGTGCCCATTAGGTAGCAACAGTAGCAATGTAATTCCAAACCGTATGATATGTTAGAAAAGCAATGAAACCCTTGAGCAGTTGGTGAGCCGTACCACAAAATAATATGCTCTAGGGTCCTTTTACGTTTCCATACCTGAAACTGGGCAACTTGAATATTAGAAACAAGGAATAAACTTTAACTAATTAAGTTTAAATTTGTGGTTGGGCTAAGAATGTTCAGTAGTTAGGATTCTTGGGTCACTCATTCTTTTTTTGTCAGAAACTGCAGTCAATTATCCTTTGTGAAACTGTTACTGTAATTGGTTCCTTCCGCCTCTATAAATCTGGATACTTCCCTGCATACAAAAGAGATGCAAGTCAAAGTTCTCCACTGTTTAGCTAATGTCACCTGTTGTCTAGTAGAACAAAGAGATATGACTGGAAACAAAAGCCTTATGGTTTCTCTCCTTTCCAACAATTTACTGTTTGTGTCTGATACCTTATTTTGTTCCCCTAGAAATCTGCCTTTCCTTGCCTTTTACTGCCTGACTCTTTTCTTGTGTAAACAACCCTCTCCAGTCCATTTTTAGTTTTACAATGGAACAGGAAGAAGGCACAGGTGCATGGATTATTATCTGACAAGTGACAGTGGCTGGGAGGCATTGCATTAGACTACGCATTTCACATTTTGTCATATTTACACAATACATTGTGTCCAAATTAATAAAAACCACAGGAGTGTGTGGGTTGGGGGGGGTAAATAGACAAAGTAACAGGTTTTATTATTCTTAGTTAATTAATTAGTTTCCGATTAATAATCTTTTCATTTTTTGAAGCTGAATTGCTAATCTGTGAGAGCAAAACAAAGAATGCACAGACGGATCAGATGATTATGGCCCTGAGTGTTGCCCTCCATCACATTCTATTTCTTAAAAATAGGTATTATTTCAGTGATGTTGAACCTTAGCACTCCAGATGTTTTGGAAACTACAACTCCCAGCATGCCTTGTTTGCAGAATGCAACCAACGCATGCTAGGAGTAGAGATGGCCAAAACTTACCAGTTTTTTTCCGTTTTTGGATTCCCGGATCTCTGGAAAATCCCAAAGATCTGATTCGATTATTATCGAAGGTTCAAGGCTATTTTTGATACTTTTCGAAAATAGCCTTGAACATTCGATAACCTCGAAAATACAATCGGAGACTGCTTTCAAGTTTCCAATCGTATTTTTGAAGATTATAGAATGTTCAAGGTTATTTTCAAAATTATCGAAAATAGCCTTGAACATTCAATAATAATCAAAAACGTGCCCCGAAATCCAGACAGATGATTCGGATTTCGGACCCGAGGGGTTCCGAGTTGGAGCTGGGTCCAAGTTGGACCCAGATCCCATCTCTAGCTGAGAGTTGTAGTTTCTAAACATCTAGAGTGCCAAGGTTCAATTACCTACATTTCTGAAGATTTCTCGGTATACTTTATATTCCTTGTTGTTGTTTTTAAACCCCACCCAGAAAGCCTTTTATTCATTTAAAGAATTTCTTGTAGGAACAACAACAAAAAATAATCAGCGTTTCCTAAATGTAATTAAATCTCGTGTAATTTTTAGCGTATAATTCCAATTAATTTACTGCCAGGTAAAATTCCTCTGTCTGGAGAAGATGAAGTACTGTAGCAGTTATCAGACAAAAGATTAACTTCCCCCCTAGTGAAGGAAAATAGCCCTCCTATATCTGCATTTGCCATTTTTCTTTATATTCGCCAATTGCTTTAGGTGCAGTATGTACACTGGGAATTTTTTTTAGTTGCCCATTATTTGAAACTATAATTCACTAAATCTATCACTGCATTGTTTTATATGGATCTGTCCCCTATTTCTTTAAAGTACTGTATTGAATCTTACATTTCAGCTTTCAATCAAGTGCATTATTATCATAATCTATTCTATTATGTGCAGTTTTGCTGTAACTGAAATGCAGACAGATGATATGTGTGAATGGCATGGTGGGACTTTTCTTCTCCCAGTGGTGCCTCATAGTGATTACTGAGCATGCTTGGCTTTACACCTCAGAGAAATGCTGCTAAAATGCATTTAATTTTAGATGAATTGGAGGCAAAGTATTTTTTCAGTTTAAATCAAGGATGCCCAAGCTGCAGCCCGCTAGATGTTGCTAAACTACTACTCCCAGCATTCCCTGGCAATTCTGGGAATTGTAGTTTGCAAGTATCTGCTATCTGATATATATTCAGTACCTGCATTTTTCATTTTTTTTATTTGAATATCTTTCTGTCCTTTCCTTTTCATCCTCTCCCAATCAGGTCCTATCACCCCCAGTCAGGATGTGCCCAACGTCTCGCTTTTTCTTACATTCCCTGAGATTGGTACAAAGGTCGTTTCAAACCAGATATAAATAAAGGAAAAACAGAAATGTCTTTTCTTTGTTTAGAAACCTTTCATTCAACTCAACAAAAACAATATGTGTTAGTGAGGGTTTAGCCAAGCAAAAAAAAGAGAAAAAATTCTCAAAAACAAACACTGGAAGATTCAGAAAGCAAATCAAACCAAAGGCAGTAATCGCCCTGGGACTGCTCTTCTTTTCTCTTAGCAGAAATGCCACAGATCTAATGCATACATTTTTTATTATCATTATTGAAATAAAAGGACATATTTGATTTTCTGGGTAGATGCAGACAGAAACCAGACAAAAAGTCTTATTCTGTAAATCTCTCTTTAACATCAAGATCAGCAACAACAAAAAAGCATTGCAGTTTTTTTAAAAGGACAAGTAAAGCCAACAA
Source organism: Hymenochirus boettgeri (assembly GCA_019447015.1). Taxonomy (NCBI): domain Eukaryota; kingdom Metazoa; phylum Chordata; class Amphibia; order Anura; family Pipidae; genus Hymenochirus; species Hymenochirus boettgeri. The sequence goes on from CM033471.1 coordinate 87,853,444, forward strand.
AATCACAATGCTATGAATAATGCTGCTTTTTGACAGTTGGTATATGGGAAAATAGTCAGGTCAGTGGTCAGAGCCTGAGCAAAACTAGTACTGTATTGAAGGCATGCAGCAACACACACACCTCAAGTGTTACTTACATGTATTTATGTATAGATTAAGATGACGCAAAGTCATTTTTTCAGTATACATACCATTTAAAGTGATACCATAGGTGTGGGATAAGTTTTGCTCATCTTTTGGCCGACAGCTTACCACCCTTTCCTGTGATAGTTGTGAGCTGTCAGCCAAGGCATGAGCAGAATTTAAATCCATAATAATAATAAAATCCTTATTAATAATAATAATAATAATGACACTAATAATAAATAATAATACAAAAATCCATAATAATAATAATAAAAATCCTTATTATTATTATTATTATTATTAATAATAATAATAATATTAATAATAATAATGACAATAATAATAAATAATAATAAAAAATCCATAATAATAATAATACAAATCCTTATTAATAATAATAATAATAATGACAATAATAATAAATAATAATAAAAAAAAAATCATAATAATAATAATTTTGACAGCTTACTGTATATTGCTTGTTCCACTTACCACCCAAGGAGGTAGGACAAAGGGCAGTATTAATATAGGATAGTTATCAGAGTTTTCCGATAATGTTTCTTTACTGGCACAGCCATTTTTTGCAGAGGTTATTCATAAAATAATGCCACATCCATGAAATACATATGGTTAATGGTAATTTATGACATAGGGAATATTTTACAACTCACAATCTAATATAATGGCAGCGGCTGTCAATGGCGAATACCACACAGTAATGGAATTATTGGATAAATTGGTCAGTAAGTCAGCATGTAATCTATCCCTGCTGTGGATCTCAATAGGATCATACTGTAAATAATAGCCTTATAATCGGTGTGCTACTACGTAGTAGCGCGCCAATTATAACCAGGAAGTCCGATCCACTACTTATGGTTCTGTCACTACTTATGGTTCTGTCACTACTTATGGTTCTGTCGAATATCCTTTCATTTACAGTAGGGTGTACATTATCCTCTATATAATAACGCTGGTAGTATGGCTGCCCTTCTCATCTGCCTCCAAGTGTTTAAAACCAGAAATACATGGAGACAGAGACTTCTTCTGTTTGTGGAAGTAAAGCGAGTATTACCAGGTAAACATATCCTTTAAGGGTTACAGTTTATATAGCAACATTTCAACATATTATTTATTTTTAATAGCAACATCAGAAACCTGGAAGATCCATCATTCATTTCAATAGTTCACTTGGTATAATGTGTTTGTTTAACAGTTCATGCTAATAGTCCTATATATGCATATAAATGATGTATTCTCCTAACAGATGTTGCTTTAATTAGTTTAATTACAATTCAGCATTTTATAATGATTCTCTTATTATTAAAGTATAGCTGTCAAAGCTTATTTTAATTTCTCCTCCCACTCTTGCTACACTTCCTAGACACTTCAATCACAGAATACTAATGATAATTATTAGTATTGGACAAATTTATTACCTGTTTGCAAACGAGAATGATTAAAGAGAAACACATTACTCATTCAGGGTCTCAATGATGATGATTGTCCAGCTGGTCGAAATCTTAAGTCTGCTTTTGGAAGAGGAATATCAATTATGGCTATCCTATAAATCGTCCAGCATATCCTAAAACCAGTATTTCTTAATCCATGACTAGTGTGGGCAGAAGTTGTGTAATGTAATGTATTGCAATGATTCACATTTAGCATAAGACAAAACCCCTTAGTGTGCAATAAAAATCTGTCTTCTATTCCATTCATTAGGCTTCATTTTGTTATCAACTTGTCCTGTTTAGAATGCTCCCTTGTACAACGCTAATGCAAATATTAGTAAGAACGTGATATTATTTACACTGATCAGTTTTATCTTTTAATGGTTGTCTGTCTGATCTAGGACTTTATCCCTTACAGATAAATTAAAAGCAATTAGGGCTAGGCCATGCTGCTGCATTTTCTCATGTGTCAATAATCGTGTTGGGAATCCGTTAGCACGTGAGAATTGTGCTTGCGAATCGAGAAAACGCGCACCGATTTGCACGTGCTTTTCATGCTGGTTGCCAGCATAGTGTGGCCTCAGGAAAGAAATGTCTTCTAGTTTCCATTTCCCCCAGTTTTTTTAGAATAAAGGGCGAGGACACACTATTGCACTTATAAGCGCACAATAGTATTAGGCTATGTGGGGGGCCAAACCATCTCCACTGGTGTCTGCTGCACTGCGATCTGCTTATCTGAGAGTATTGATCACTATTTTTTGTGCGATTCGCATGCACTCCGATAAGGCAAATTAGGGCAAAAAGGGCTGGGTCACATTGCTGCGGATCTCACTCACTTGCAAACATGGTAAAGCGTGTTAAATGTGCTGTGTTGCGATTTGATTTTTACATGTATTACTGTTCGCAGTATTACTGTGTAGCCGCAGATAATACTCTGATTATAACTGTTTGTTGGGCTGTTTCAATAAAGTGAACGTGTGCAGTATGTTAATAGTCTTTCAACACACCAAACATTTTTCATTTGAATATATTTCATTTACACTCTGTACAAGTGACTAAATAACTCAGTTTAAAAGAGGGGTCCAGAAGCATAGCAGGTATATGCAATGAATTCAGAGGACAAAGTAGGATATATCAACCCAGGGGACATTGCGATACCTTTGCTCAGTCCTAACTAAAACCCAGGCATAATGATAATAATAAAAAACAACATGCTGCCAAGAAGAGAATTTCAAGTACAAATTGCCCAGCTTGTGACCTAAACAATTTTCTGACTAGACTAGAAGAACCAACTAGGGGTAGTTTATAGGAGTGTTATATCCAGTCCATTATGTCCAGCGTTGCCATTTTTAGAACTATCAGTGCCAATTATAATAAATGTTATATAAAGTGCTAACACCTCCTGCCGCTTTGATTGACAGACTCAGAGAGAGCTCAAATCCCTGCTTTTCAGCTAACACTGTAACACTGCATCCTACAGAACGTCGCCTCTTCTGTTTTTGTCTTCCTCTGGATCGACTCTTTGACAGAAAATGTGGATGAATCTTCATTCAACCTTGACTGCTATGTTGCTATGATTTGTTCTGTCTCCACTCAGCCCCCATACACAGCTCCATTAGGTTTTAACAGACTTAATTTCTCCAAACTCATTAATACAGTCAACAGATGCCTTCTCCTCTTTTACATTATCTTCTGACCTGTTATTTTACACCCTTTCTTCCTTCTAATTATTCCTGTTTATTAACCAAGTTCCAGTCTCTTTGGATTATCGAGCAAGCACAGTTATCTCTAGTAAACAAATTATTTGCATCCATTTCTATTTCTATTTGCATCTACAGCAACATTTTACCTCTTAGGAGTAAATTTATATAAATAGGGTGAAAAAGAATCAAAGGAAGCAAATCTGTAACTAAAATAGTGCGCTTTTTATGCGTTTGTGCATGCGTTTTTCCGACCATTGCAATCGTGGCAACGCACTTAAAATGTGCATTTCTGGGTGGGATGCAATTGTGCATACAGTTGCAAATTGAATTCTGCATTTAATTTATGCAATCGTATGTGGTTTTCTATTTCTAATGAAAAAAACGCACGTGCAAACGCATCAAAAACGCATGCGATTCCATGTGCGATTGCATTTACAGCGCAATGTGGCCATGCCCTTAGAACTAGTGGGGCTGATGCAAAAAGCTGTGCAAACATTTAGCTGTGCTAATTGATTTGCAGCAACCAGCCAGATGTTCGCTTTTTACAGGCTTAGGGCTAGGCCACACTAATGAGCATTTGAGCGTGGTCCAATCACGCTTTTTAAAGTACAGACTAGTGTGGCCCAGTTGATGTGGCCACAACAGTGCACAAGTGAGCACTGCGTGTGTGATTCGTAAATTTGAGCGCATGCGATCCGCATTTTTTGTGCAATCGGGAACATTAAAGTGCACGCGGGAGCTCATTACAGTGTGGCCTCAGTCTTAATGCTGTTAGATATCTTCTGATTGGTTGCTGCAGATTTTTAGCATGTACATGCGTTTGCACCTTTTATTACATCAGCCCTATAAAATGTGACTATTGCTTGTGCAATAAACAAATAAACTCACTCAGGGTGCTGTCAATTAAAGACTATGCCCATAAGGCACACTTGACAGTTGCCAGAGGGGTAGCGGTAGAGGCATTGCACTCTGGGCCCTGGTCTCCCACACAGCGCCACTGTGATCAGGCTGAGGACACACTATACCAGGCTCATGCGCACGTTGGCATGCGATTGCGATCACCCAGTGATTCGCAATCAGAGCGCATGCGATTGTGCACTGTGATTTACGTATCGCAATGCATCGCTCCCTAGCACACTAGTGCCATTGGTATACAATAGATACTGTAGTTACATTGTTCAGACATTGATGTGACACATCACACATGTTTTTAACAAAGAATTAAATAGCATGATTTTCACGTCCGTCCATGAGAATGAGATCCAACGCCTGATGAACGGCTGTTCCAGGCAATAATTGGCGATACTATTAACACTTACTTGGGCATCGGATCTCTTCCTCATGGTGGAACGTTTGTTTGGACCTTAACGTCTACTGCACTTAGCAAACATGCAGCAGATTTTGCTTGGAAGCATAGACATAATGAGGAGAGCAGACCACTGAGTGGATAGCAGCAGGCAGGGGTGTTCCTAGGGTTTTTGACAACTGAAACAACTTTTAAATGCCGCCTAACAGCAGACGGGTGGCGTCACGTGAAGCGGGCATGGCTTCATCAGGGAACATAGACGTGGCTTTGTGAAGGAGGGTGTGGTAGCTGACTAACACTGACTGGTGGACTGGGGGCTGACTTAACACTAATTGGTGGATTAGAAGGCTGATTTAACTCTGATTGGTGGACTGGAAGCTGACTTAACACTGATTGGTGGACTGGTGCTGAATTGCAGTATTGCAGAAAGGAAGATTTTTTCTAACTTTTACCTTTTAAGTGTTCCGCAGGGGTGCGCCCTGAGCAAATGTTTCAGTTTGCTTCATGGTAGGGACACCCCTGGCAGCAGGACAAAAAAACACATTAAATATCCCTTCTAATGTCTCAATTCTTTTAAACAAAACATTTCTAAAAATGCCAGATGTTTGCAATGAGAGTCCTGCCATTTCACTTAGATGTTTTTTTGAAAGGTTATTTAGTAGAAACAGTTTCAACTTTCAGTTGCTAGCCAATTTTCACTGCAGTCAACGTAAAAAAAATTATACAGCGAAATGTCATTTTCTTTTGGGCTGCGGCATAACTGATGGTAAAATGGATTAAAGCAAAATATCTCCCCAAAAGCTTGGTGCCCCATTTCAATCAACTGCAGTTCCCTATGTCAAAGGAGAACTAAACTAAAATGTAAATGGGCTTGAATAGGTTCTATACATCATAATAAGCAGATAGATACCCTCTCACAGCAGCAGCCTGGTGGAAAATCATCAGTTTCTGTTTTCTGCAGTCCTTTTCCCTAGTGTTAGCATCAAGTATTTAGACTGCTTGGTCTTCATCAGCTAGAGACAGATAGAGGGAGAGAAGGGGCTAGAGAACTTAGTGAGCATATGTAACTGTGAATCTGGGTCTGTGACCCATTGTGGAAAAGGGAAAAATCTGCAGACTAAAACTGCTGATTTCACATATGAGAGATACAGTTATCTGTTAGTTAGGAATTACAGAATCCACGCGGATTCATTTATAGAATCATAGAAAAATATCAGCAGGGTTTTTATGCTATTACCATGCATAGATTCGTAAGATACCAGCTAATTTATTTGTAACGTTAATACAGCAAATACAATTTTTTTGTTGCCTCCATGGAAACTCTTTCTACCTTCCTTGCTGACAGCCTGGTAATGTTTTATATCAGAATTTCATTTAATATGTATGATTTCACCTCAGGGACACACAGTAGTTATGACTAGGGATGGCTGAAACAGACGGGTTTCGTTGCGTTTTCGGATCTCGGGAAAATGGCGAAGATCCGAAAATCCAAAAACGTTACTTAAAATCGGAACTTCGGAGCAAGTTCTCGATTGTTATCGAACGTTCAAGCTATTTTAGAAAACTCTCGAAAATAGCCTTGAAACTACGATAATACTCGAAAATGTGTTCGGAAACTATTTTTCAATCGTATTTTCAAGTATTATTGAACGTTAGAGGGTGTTTTTTAGAATTTTCGAAAATAGCCTTGAATATTCAATAAAATCGAAAATTTGCTCTGAGGTCCCAAAATCCAAACGATCTGTCCGGTTTCGAACGGAACATTCGGATTTCGGAATCGAGGGGTTCCATGTCGGATCCCGGACCCCGGATCCCATATCTAGTCATGACAAGATCAATGATTCTTTGTGTAGGAAACATTTTAGTGTTTAAAGGGTATCTGTGGTCTCCACAGTCAGTGTCTACAGTGTCTATTGGAAAGATCTCTCTCATACCTAAACAAGCATACGATGAGGTATCCTGCTTATCTGGATCTTAAATTATAGGGTTCTAAAATAACACTTCCCAGACTGCCCTGTCTGTGTCATAAACCCTATCCCCAAATCAATCTTTTCTGAAGCTAGTTACAGACAGGGGTGTTCCTGGGGTTTTTGGCACCTGAAAAAAACGTTCAAATGCCGCCTATAGGCAGACGGGTGGCTTCATCAGGCATCAAAGGCGTGGCTTGTGGATGTGGGTGTGGTAGGCTGACTAACACTGACTTTAAACTGAAAGGCTGACTTTACACTGACTGGTGGACTGTTACTGAAATGCAGTATTGCATGAAGGAGATTTTTTTTACTGCTGCCTTTCTACAGGGGTGAGCCCAGAGCAAATGTTTCAGTTTGCTTCATGGTAGGGGCACCCCTGGTTACAGACATACATCCATTCTCTGTGCTTTCCTCTACCTATGGACACCTTATGGAGATTTTATTTTATTTCCAGGCTTGTGGCTAGCTATAAAAATGATTAAGAAGTTTGGGGTGGGGCTTATGATGCAGCTGATGATGCTCTGTCCTAACAGTGGGCCTTAAACTTGGGGGCAGACCAGCAGTGCAGTTAGTAGCATGATCCTGAGTCATTTTAATGGTAGGAGAGTGACTTTTTTTTAATAAAGACCACTTATATGGAGACCCCAGTCCCTATTTAAAGCACTGCATGCTGCCCTTACCAGATCTACATAATATATATCAGAAATATGCATTTGTGTGAAAGAAATGCAAAAGTATTTATTACTAACAATAAATACATTCAAAATGCAAGCTTTCAGTGCACAGAGACCCCTTCATCAGGAAAATTAACATGGATGCTCAAAGAAAAGGCTGTACATAGATCCCATTAGTTAGGTGATAGCAGGGGTGGGAGCTGGATGTTTAGCTATAAATGTTACAAAGAGGAAGCAATAGCTCTGTCAGTGTCTAGAGGGGTTTCTCAGACCTTTTGATTGATTCCTGTTGAATTTAATAAACATGTATGCCTTCTTTTTCCATGATCAGTATGGAATTGATCGTACTTCGATTGTGTGTGGTTCCGCAATCAGTTCATTTCTTATCAACATTCAATAGTTTATTGAACAAGTCATTTTGAAATGTAAAGCAATTGAACAAAAAATGATTCTTGCATGGGTAACCTACACTAAAGGCTCGTACACATGCACATGGTGCGCCTAAGCCATGACCCCTGAGACCGCCCGCTACCCGCGACGAACGGGCGCTTCAGGCGAGAATCATCCATGTGTATGCGTTCGTTTGTCGAACGTGTACACACGGACCTTTAGTCTTTATAACATAATCATATATTTACATTGCTAAATGTTTTGTTCCCTTCCAATCTGTAATAAGATTTAGAAGAGACTGAGAAGCTAACTGGAAAAACAAAGCCATCCGTATATAAAAACCCGTAAATTAATGCAAACAAAAAAAAATAAACAAGGCTAATTTGGAAGTGGGAAATTAGTATTTGGTAGTATTTTAAAATAAAATGTGTTATTTTGTTAAAACACATTCTACCTTAAAAAGCAGCATAGTGTCTCCATTATGAGCTTTAACGTCCATTTTTATGTCTCACAGTCATACCACAGTAAATGTTTTGGCATTACGCGTTTATCTGGTCCTGGGCCAAAATGCTCTTTGTTAAGGGAGAAGTATAATGTCATGTTTTCCGTGTCTATACTTATATCTATGGTCTGACATGAAATAAATATTTATTTTTCATTGACTACTACAATCATATTTTAAAGGGCATGTGCGCCCTTAAAACAAAAAACTAGTCACATGTCCATTATGCTCCCAACCACAACTGATATGTTTAGCACATGATTAGATGTATGATGAACCAGATATTTAAGTATAATTATTGCCTCCATTCTGGCAGAGTAAGCTGGCTCCTCCCTCAATGCAGTCAATCAAAGCTTGTAAAAAGCAAAGAGGAAGAGGGTGGGATTAATCAAAGAGAAGAAGGCAATGTTATTAACATAGAATTTCAGGAAGACTAGATTTTTGGCATGAAAGGAGTGATGGCCATTTCAAATAAAAAAATGTAAAAATTGTTGATAATCCATTTCCGCAAGTGTAGGGAACCTAGTGATGTTGGTTCACATTTCATAGATTTCTATACAGGAGCTGCTGATTATGCAAGAGACAGATTACCATTAAAGAAGAAAAAAAATATCTGAGATAGAAGTTCATTTTTAATATGAATAACAAAAAGTCACGCTTAAGGCTCGTACATACGCTCAATCTGTGAGCGAGGAACGACCTCCAACGGCTGAGCGCTAGACGTGACAAACGTCCGTTTCGGACGAGTATTGTCCGTTTGTATGCGTTCAGTCGAGGGTCGTTTGTTGATCTGCCTGCACAGATTGAGCATGTGTACGAACCTTTAGTCACACAGAGGATGCAATGTAGACAGGGAACAGTTAAACTACAGTGTTGTAATGTGTAATTCTAACTTTCCAGGGCTAACTACTGTACAAAGCCTGAAACCTGAAACCATTAATACCGGTAGTCTTCATGTTAGCACTGAGTAAAACTTATATTAGAAATAATAAAAATGTGCTTGGAACTAAACAATGAATTAAAGATTCGGAGAGGAGTCGGTTCCCATCCATTCTGCAAAATAAATGACAAATACACATACAAAACAAAATGGCCTCCAGACAAAAGGGCCTTCATGCATCAAACGCCAGAATAATCCTGGACATGTCTCTGTTTAATCAATCAGAAATGCATTCATTTTGGATGAAATAAAATTTGAATGTGAAGAAGGTCGCAAGAAGTGACCTGCAAATATTCAATATATTCAATCATATAAACAGGGTTAATATAAGTCCCATGCAGTCACTAGTAAAGAAATTCTAGGACAATGTTTTCCAGAACTGTTTATTGGAGCTAAACTGTACAAGACTCAAGCAGTGACAGGGTTAATGAGGCAAAGATCACACACATTTGTCTGGAAAGGAGTTATCGAAGCGTTTATGCCTTGCTGGAGACTTGAATTAATAAGTTAATGACCCGCTCCCTCTCAGCTAGCGGCAGAGAAGGGGTTATTAAAGCAAATGTGAATATTTTCATTTGTTCAGCAAGGGAATAAATGAAGCAGTTATTGTAATCGTCTAATAAGAAGTGTCTCAGCAGAGCAGCCACCCTGCTCCTTTTGCAAGGGACATATATGACAGATGCATGCTGTTGGATTGCTTTACTTTAGTGCAGTCCTTGATTATGCAGTCTTTCTTACTGAACAGCAATAATACAAGAATAGGACAAAACATTTTTTTTTTATTGGCTGTATCATAACTGAAAGTTGGACTCTACTTCATCTTTTCCAACTTTTATTAGAGATATATGACCAGCAGACATTGGTTTATCTACAAACATAAGGCTGGGTACACACCAGCAGATATTTTCAGCCGACCGACCGCTCCACAGCACTTTTGGACGGTCGGCTGAAAAGATCTGCTGGTGTGGGGTGGCCGGCCTTGATCGTCCGTTTGTCCGGATCGGATGATTGGACATGTTGGTAAATCTCGATCGATCACGCGGTTCCCTATGGGGCTGCACAGTCAATCACATGGAATGTCAGCCGCGGCCACTATTGCCGCGACCAGTGGACATATGTCCCGGCCGAGTGCTCGATCGTAGCGAACGCTTGGTTGGGACTGAGCCTAAAGGCAAAATGTAAAAGTTGAATAATACCAACCCCCCACCCTCCCCCTGCGCATCAGGCCATCACACAAATTTCCCCCACCCTGTGAGCTTTTAATCCACACAAGAGTCTCTTTAATACCACTAACTGGATTAATTAAATGGGATTGAAAGAATAAATGAACACACTCATCATGAGCATAACTATCAAGAATTGGGTATAAGTCAGGGCCCCTTGGCCCTGATTCATGGTGCTACCCTGGTAACTACGCCCCTGGCAGGGGATCAGGATGGATTTACAATACAGCTTTCTGAATAAAAAACATTTACATTTCTAACCAGGTTTTAAACAAAATTGTACTCATTTTGAGATAAGAAAATAAGATTCTCCTAAAAGCTCAATCAGCATAATCCAGTAAACAATAGTGCAAGAAGCTCAATGAATCTTCTTTTTACCCCAAATTAGGCCCTGGTCACATTAGGCTAATACAGCCTGATCCTAATTGACTTCTCCTTTTTTTCATAGAGATGCTTGAAGCTACTTGGATACGTATACAGAGATGGTAGGTATGAGACACTTTCAACCTAAGGGCTAGGCCACACTGAAGTGCTTTTAAGCGCAATTGTGATCGTGCTCTAAAAAACGCTCACCAGTTGATGTGGCCACACTAGTGTGCCAGGGAGCGCTGTGTGTACGATTCGTAAATTAGAGCGCATGCAATCTGTATTTTTTTTTGCGCAATCGCATTCGCTTGGATTATGAATCACTGGCCCATCACTAGCACACACGATTACGTTCTGGGAATGCATGCGCAAATGCGAGTGTTCACAGCTCGCTTCCGTGCACGCACAAGCGCATTACAGTGTGGCCTTAGCCTAAGAGTATAGGGGTAGTTAAGTAATAGTTTGCCAGCTGCTATGAGATTCTTATATTTTCTTGATTGGAAAATAATCTATTCTACTGTATATAAAGCCATTTTTCCAAGACCCAGTAGGTTTCAATTCATGTTTGGTTTTAGTATAGAAAGATTAGAACAGCAATCATGTAGAATACACAAAAAGACAGCCTGACATTCCCATGATTCCATGTTCCTAAAAATTACACTATGCAGAGAATACATTACTTTTCATGAATAATCCCCATGTGATCATTCCTAACTAGAAACAGGAAGCTTCTGCATAGGTTTCCTACTATAAAATCAATACACAGATAAAAAAGACATAGTCGTAGATTATACCCATCTGAGTGCAGGAATTATCACATTATAAATTTACAAAACTTCAAGGCTGAACCTAATAATATAAAACCCGATCCCTAGCTCTGATTCTGCAAAAAAGGTGTACCTAATTAAACATAAAAATGGAGAAACACCCTCTTATAACAGAAGGCATCTTGCAGTCTCATGCTATATGAATAGCATTGCCCACAAAACCTAAGAAACAAGAAGTAATTTCTTACTCCCATGTTCCCCAGAGTAAGGGGCAGAGATATGCAAATTACTCCTTTATGTCATTTAGCTTATACATGCGTCCATAACCACTGGCTAATAACATGCAATATAGCTCATTATATAGAGCCAATCACCTGACCTGCAGAAACAACGTGTTTTGATCTTGTTATATCTCATCAGTGCAAGATACAGATTCATGGCTCCATGGTGTAGGACTAGGGTGTACAGTAGAAAAGGCAGCTAGAAAGCATAGGGAGAGAGGGGCCAAAAGGAGCAAAAAGCCCTTATAACAGAAGGCATCTTGCAGTCTCATGCTATATGAGACCAAGTCCTACACCATAGAGCCATGAATCTGTATCTTGCACTGACAAGATCTAACAAGATTGAAACGCGTCGTGTCTGCAGGTCAGATGATTGGCTCTATATATTAAGCTATATTGCATGTTATTAGCCAGCGGTTCTGAACACATGAATAAGTTAAGGGACATAAAGAAGTATTTTGCATATCTCTGCCCCTTACTCTGGGGAACATGGGAGTAAGAAATTACTTCTTGTTTCTTAGTTTTTGTGGGCAATGCTATTCATATATATTTTTTTTTTGAAAATCGAAAATTCGAAAAATCAAAATCGAAAATTCGAAAAAAGAAATTCGGGAGTTCCGAAGGTTTCGTTGGGACTTCGAAAGCCTCAGATTCAATTTGAAACTTGGTTCTATTAGAAACCACATTACATCTCTACTAAAGAATACTTATGTAGAGTGCTCAGTAAATGTGGAAAATGGAATATTTTGGGCTAATCTTCTCTGTTGATTACTACAATAAAACTTACAATATATTTTTAAATCAAGAACTGTTTATTAAGCTTTACAATGTGTTTTGCCCATTTAAAGTAAATTGGTGTGTAATAAACAAGGCAAGGCAACACTACAACAGTCAAGTGAAGAAAGAATATTACTGCAATCAAATGAAAGCCATATTATGCTATAGATAGCAGTGAGTGTGTAAAGATGAAGAGGTGTTTGGTTTTTGTAGAAACGTTGCAAGGGCATAACATTGAAGTATTGCCTTTTGCTCTCAACAAGAGAAAAGAGCTTTCAGTCTTACAAAAGTACGATCATTTTCAAAACCACTTAGGAGATGTATTTATCAAATTCCTCTTTCAACTGCTCCAAATTTGGACTAGCTAGATAATGAAAAGTTAACATATCACAAAAGCCACTCCAATGAATAGTCTGTGACCCACTATAGCTCTTTGACTGCTGTGTTTGTGTTACGTGTCTGTTTTACAAAAAGACTACTTTTTACAATATGCTACAAGAAATGCCACAATCAAAATTGAATGTACAAGAACAACCACAAAAAGTCTGGGGCATATCAGAGAACAATGTAAGTGAGCAGTGAGGCTTTCGTTACTGTGTTCCTGAAGTAATACTGTATATTCAATCTGGAGTTTACTGTCCTCGTCCCTGATTTAAGGTGGCCATACCTACAAACGATAATGGGTAAATCCTATCAGGGAACAACGGGATTTACCTATTATCATTTGTGTGTAGGGGATGTTTCCGACCGGCCAGAGTGTCAACAAACGACTGTAGTCAGCACTCTGATTGATCGGGAATGACGGAAAATTTCCCTTGGCCGGTATTGGCTCCCTTTACTTTAAGTAGAGGGAGCCGATCCAATCGTACGGTGCATGACCCCACAGCCGACCGATCCCCATACCGCATACAGGTATAAGAGGAGGTGGCAATATTTAGGGAAGAGAACAGCAAACTCTGGATAAAAAGTCTCACTCCAGGAATGCCAGAAAGGTAAGACTTGCAGTTTGAGGTTTTTGGGGGTGGGGGAGATAAGTATGAATTTTCATGTAGGGGGTGGACATGTCCTTTAAACAAGTTTAAAGATTGAATATTTTAAATTTGTCCGTAATGCTAAAACACTGCATTGTCCACTGAAAAAAGACAAACAGCAAAGTTACAGAGATAACTCAAATGGACTTTGTAGGAAAAACTGAAATCCTTGGTTAATACCATGGGCCAATAACAAAATGTCTCATTAAATAGAAAAACTTACAAAAAAAATCTTCAAAAGACGTTCTTTGTTCTAGACTGAATACATGAGCGAAGAATAGCTTTGTGCTCAAGGGCTTAATGTTTAATTCATTAATAACTTTGTTAACTTCTATTAACATGAAACAAAATGTTCGATAGGAGTAAGGTAATGTAGAATGGACTTGTTATTAGGTGCTCTCCATTTAAAAGATGAATTAGAATGTTATTTGGCTTGTTTTAACATATTTTGTTTTAACTTTAGAAGAGCCCGTTTGATTTCTATTATTAAAAAAAGGTTTATACAAAGGAGCCATGCAGAAATACAACTGTAGATTTTAAGGACATTTCATTCTATACATACTGATTTTATTGTGTACAAAGTAAGCGCAAAACTATTAAAAAATATAAATATTTTCAATCTTGTTTAATCCTTTCTGTGTATTCAACAAAAAAAACCTCGCATCTTCCTAACGTAAATAATAATAAAGGTAAAAACAAGAATATTCTTGAATATACTTGAATTCTTGCATTCCGCAATGTTGGTATTACTGGCTACTTAAGCCTTCTAATTAAAAAAAGAACCAGGAACTGCAGCCATATTTTATGCTAGGGAGGCAACAGGAGCATAGGGGTTGTAAATTATAAAATCTGCCATTATTTGGGATCTTAAACTACATTTACCGTGATCCTCTTTTGAATCATCTGCGTAGTTATAATTTCACTTACTACCTGTTTCTGTATAAGTACAATATAATTTTAAGGTCTTTATTGTTAAAGGTAACTTCCTCTTTTATAAGCTGTAAAGCTAAAATAAGTAAATTGTCAGTTTGAAATGATGCCCTGCTAGGTGACTGCTGTTTATTCCCTGTATTATATTGGTAAAGATGCTTTTGTAACTTTATTTAAGTATTTGAGCCAATAGCCAGTAAAAAGACTATGCTTCTGAAATGCTACCTTTTAAGGTAGTGAGACAGAATCAGGGTAACTTACGGTAATTTGTGAAAATGTAATGACGTATAATAATTAATATATAATGAGATATAATGAATGCACCAAAATGTAATGCCACAACGTACTCTTACTGTGTGGCAAAATGTTGTATGTTAGGATATAAAAAGGATGTCACAAAGGAAGGAAGTTAAAGAATTCTCTCACCTTGCATAGATCTTGTTGTTTCTGTGTAAGTGAAGATATTTCAATAAAATTTCGATTCTATTTGAGCACAACTTTGTAAGTGTACATGTGAATTATTTGGGGTTTATCCCCACTGCGAACCATGGCAGAGGAGTTGGCTCCAACAGGGTATTAATCCGTGGCTAAGAAGTTGGTGTAAGGAGGAGGGGTTTGAGTTTTTAGAGACCTGAACTTACTTGCACCTTAATGATTGTGGTGCAGCTGCTTTGGGGGTGAAGATGGCTAGAGGGTTGGAGGAAATTTTAAACTAGGTAAATGGAAGAGGGTATTTTGGACTACACCATTGTATATATAGAGATTTATGGAATTAGAAGGGGTAATACGATAATGTAATAGGGAGAGGGGAGGAGCATTGAGTATAGGGAGGCATGTACATCAAAGTGAGAAAATTTAGTAAATGATAATATAGAATGTATGTTTACAAATGCAAGAAGTCTGGCTGGAAAACCTGGGGAACTGAGGCTTGAAAAGAAAAGTATGATGTGACACATAGCAGAAACATGGCTAAATGATTCACATCACTGGGCAGTAAATTTGGGAGGATACTCCTTATGTAGACATGAGTAAATAAGAAAAGTAGAGTAAATAAGAAAGAGCGGTATGTATGTATGTTAAACAAATATTGAAGCCAAATCTAAAAGATTAAATAGCTAGGGGTATAAACGATAAGGCTGAAAAATGTGGGTGGAGCTGTGCATGGGAAGCAAGAAGGTGGATTAATTAATTGTAGGAGACTTTTACAAGCCACTAAATCCTCACCAAAATGAGAAGGTGAAAATTCACCTCCATATGCAGTTGGCGAAGGCTGCTGGTATGGGGCACGTTGTGGTCATGAGGATTTAGATACCCTGACATGGATTGGAGTAAAGGAAATGCCAACACCTCAAAATGTATCAAATTCCTAAATTTACTATATGAGCACTTTCTTTAAAACACTGTGGAAGTTTTTTTTTATAAAAGGATGCGTTTTTGGATCTGGTAACACAGTATCTAATAACCCTGAGCTCAATATGGCGATGAAGGTAAAAGTGCATAAGGTTAACAAACCTTTTAACTTTAGTAAAGCTTATTTTATGCTATTAAAAGAATTCCTCCTGCTGATCGACTGGGGTAGGGATACTGAACAGAAGTGGACTGCTTTTCAAGGGGTATTAAAGGACAACAATATTAAAAAAAAACATCACCCCCATTACATGTCCACACTTCCAGCATCTGAAATCACTTACTCACATTTACAACCGCCCTCCCTTAGATATCACACAGAAAAGATGAGTGCTAAAAGCCTACATAGTCAAGCTGATCAAGGGTGGTTTGAGGAGTGTTTTCTCACATGCTAGTTTTGAATGAAAGAGGCAGAGAATTGTTACGCCCCCTTCACAGCATGGCTAATTAAAGGCTAATTGAAGGCAGAGAGAGGCTTGAAATCAGGAAAAATGTATGGGGAGGGCTGCATACCTTTACTCTTTTGAAAGCAATTTAAAAAAATACATTGAGGCAACACAGTTATCCTTTAAACTATTACATTAAATGTATACCATTTGGGACAAGTGTTTAAAAATTAGGTCAACTCCTGCATGGCTTTATACTCAGATAAAAATGGGAATGGCAAGAAAGAAAATGGTATTTGAAGATTTTCAAATCAGAGTGAACAGGCCTCCTGTAAGTGAAGCATAAAAACTGTAATAAGTGCAAGAAAGCATTTCAACTAGCTAAAATAGAAAATAAATAACTAAACAAAGCAAGACCAACCCCAAAATGTTTTTTAAGTATATCAATAGTTAAAGGATGGGGACAGAGAATGTGGGACCATTAAATAATGGGGCTAAGATAGTTATAGGTAATGCCGAAAAAGCTAATGTGTGAAACAGTTTTTCCCCCCTCTGTATAAACTATGGACCATCTTAGTCCTTATAGCTGGGAGATAAGAGAGAGGAATATTCAAAGAATTGTATACTGAAAAAATTACTTTGCCTCATTTCAATCTATAAATGAATACATGAAAGTAGCACCTACTCTAATGTGTTTGTGTTGCTGCATGACTTCAATCCAGTACTTGTTTTGCTCAAGCTCTGCCCCTTAGTCCCCCAGCCCCCTGCCAGACTATCTGACTCACTGTGAGTGCAAGCATGCTCAGTAATCCCTATGAAGCAGCAATGGGAGAGGGATTTTTACACCAGGCAGTTCACATACCAACTGTCCCCATTCGAGCTACATCAAAACTAATAATATCAATAAAGCCTCATAATATCAATAAAGAGTTGATGAAATACATCTTCGGATCTTAAGTTTTAAGTAGACCACTAATCCTTATCTTTTCAGAATCACTTTTGTCTGGCAAAAAAAATTGTTGCGGGATTATACTGTATGGACTTTGTTCCCAGAACAGTTCTTATAACTACTGTAGTAGTCAGCATAGATTTTTAAAAAATATGTCTTGTTAGCAGGGCCAGATTTCTTTAAAGACCAAAAAGGGGGCAGGATCTATAGGGACAGCATGTCTGAAGTCCCCAGTATTTGATATAACATGACATGCTTACTGCAGTTATAACAGAAAGAAAATGTATATCCTAAATGTATCTCCAACCTGCCAAAGGATTGAGAAAGAAACAAAAGTAACTAATTTACCAACTGGTTACACTGTCACCTCCTAATGTAAGGAGAAGGAAAAAAGCAAATGGTCTTGTATCTTACTATACGTTTGTATGGGGCCTTTTTTTATTGCATTGGGACGTGGGATGGACAAAAACACAAACTCGTACTAGAATCTGAGATGGATTTCATACGAACTCAGACTTTTTAGAACCCCTCGACTTTAGCTCTCCAAAACCCTAGAATGCGGCATTCGGTATATTCAAGGGTTATGGCCGAATTCGAGGGTTAGTGAACGCTACATTTGAGGGTTAATGCCAAATTTGAGGATTACATTCAAGGGTTACCAAATGCCACATTTGAGGGTTATGACCAAATTCAAGACTTAGCAAACGGCGATAACCCTCGCATTTATTGTTCGCTAACCCGAGAATTCAGCCATAACCTTTGAATGTGGTGTTCAGTAACCCTCTAATACGGCGATAACCCTCGAATGTAACATTCACTATCCCTCGAATTCGGCCACAACCCTCGAATTTGACGATAACCCTCGAATGTAGTGATTGATTTTGGTAACCTTCAAAAATTCAATGTGGAAGCCTAACAATATCCCGATCGTGAGGAAAGTCAGTGTTTAAACATGCTTTGGTGATAAGTATGTGTTCCCCAAACCATTTTCCAGAGCCATTTACAGTAAGTTACCATTGCTAATTTAATTGTATTTTATCAGAATTATTTTCCCTCGTTGACTTGAATGGGTCGGTTGTCGAACTTTAGAACTATAGAACTTTTACGGAAGTTCTATTGTTCTAAAACAAACCAAATTTTAGCTAAGTTAAGCTATCTCTAATTTTTTACAACCACATATGGTAGATTATTTAATTTGGTCTGAATTATAAAATTTCATTTTGTATAAATATTACACCTTTTCATTGTTCTAGGGATGCAGAGATTCTACACTGAAAAAATTACTTTGCCTCACTTCAATCTATAAATGAATACATGTAAGCAGCACTTACTCAGAGGGGTTTGTGTTGCTGCATGACTTTAATCGAGTACTTGATTTGCTCAAGCTCTGTCCCCTAGCTCCCTGACAGAATATCTGACTATCTGTGAGGGCAAGCAGAGGGAATTCACCACCATTCAGTTCACATACCAACTGTCACGATTCCAGCTACAGCAAAACTATACATAACAGAAAATATTGTGATACTAAGGCACATGATTGACAGATACAATTTAAAGGGCATGTCCACCCTTATAATAAATTTTTGCCATATGATAATATACCTTCCCCCAGCCCCAACCGCCATAAAATAATATCAAGAAAGTCACCCGATGTTTACTTACCTTCCCTCTCTCCTCCACCGCACTGCCCAGCCTTCTGCTTGCAAGACACTGCAAGCAGGGGACGGGACCAGAAGCTGCATCCGTGATTGGCTGCCTCTCAGCCAATCATGCCGGCTGCTCAGAACACCAGGGGAGAGAGGGAAGGTAAGTAGAGTTCTAGGGACTTTCTTAAAAATCTTTTAGAGCAGTTGGGGCTGGGGGAAGGTATACTAATATATGGCCAAGGGTTTTTATGGTAGAGGGAGGGATCGCAAAATGGGAGGGAGAGGGAGGGGGGGGAGGCCTGCAGTGCGCATACCAAAGTTCTCCTGGAGGAGAGACAGGAGGCAGAGTCCTATATGGACTCTGCAGTACTCCTGGTGGGCAGTTTTTGGGACTTGGGGGGGATTACAGGAGAACCATATGGAGCTGGGATGTAAGGTAAGGATTTTATTACACTACAGAGTGGGGCCAGTAGTGGGAGAAATTATAGTTTTGGGGGTGGACATGCCCTTTAAGATGTTTCAGACTGGAAATCTAAAGAAATATGGGACAGATTAACAAAAAAGGTGCGTGTTGGAAAGAATTGTAGTTTCCAGTTATGGGCAATTAAAAAAACAAATTTCCCAGTGCACATATCGTGTTCCAGTGAACAGGCAGGGAGAGAGATCCTGATTCCTCCTCTCCCCCAAAGTGGTTATCTATGTGGGGGATTGTTACTAGTCAACATCAGCAGAGAAAAGTTGGATGGTGCTGGACAAAAGTTTGTACAATGTGCCATTTAATACACCTTATGACAAGCCTCGCCTACAGACATGACATCCCAATACTATTTTACTGCTCTATACAAAAGCCTAAGGTACTTACAGGGAAATGCACTGCTGGCTCCTACGCTAAATACTATTACTAATAAAAAAGGTTAATACATACAAAAAATAAAATTCTAGTGCACAAACAATTCTAATTGCATATTGGCTACCTCCATAAGGTTGCTACTACAAACAGCCTGCTAAACCCTGGATAAATAAAAGCAATTAGTTCAATAAGTTGGCCAAATTATTTTAAGCACAATCACCACGTCAAGGTGGCTTTATTTAACTGGGTCCTAACCTACTGGTACTTGCCTTTTTGGCTGCATGAGCTGACAGCTTCCCCTGTGTGGCCTGGATGCTTGAAGTTGACTCTCTAGTTTAAAGTACTTTGCTCAAACGAGCACATGACCTAGCTCTGGGTGAAGTACAATTTCCCAGAAGGCTTGGTCAAACCTTCAATGTAACACACAATATATAGCAAATTGGGCTGTTGTACATCCATATTAAAGTGCAACTAGAGGCCAAAAATAAAATACATACAAAAAATAGAATTCTAGTGCACAAACAATTCTAATTGCATATTGGCTACCTCCATAAGGTTGCTGCTACAAACAGCCTGATAAATCCTGGATAAATAAAAGCAATTATTTCAATAAGCTGGCCAAATTATTTTAAGCCCAGTCACCACGTCAAGGTTACTTAATTTAACTGGGTCCTAACCTACTGGTACTTGCCTAATAAAAAAGTTTGTTGTGACTTAAAGATGGGGTTTGCGACGGCTGCGCAGGTTCTTAAAAAGGCTCAATAATAGATGGTTTTTTAGCACCAGCTAATAAATGGCTTTAGTGTTATGCAAATGTTTTACAGCGAATCACAATGCAGAATGAACTGCTATCAGTCTTTTTAATTCAAGGTGTGATTCCCCCTCACACCATCAGACTGTACTGAGAAAGAACCAAAGGGGCAGTGACCAGTGACTGTCCCACTGAGCAGCCTAAAAAACAAAATGATACACCCCCAGTCTAGGGTTATCATACCAGGGATAGGAGGACATTCTTAATAAAATGTTACTGGTGCAGCAAGGCTGTTTTGCTACTTTTATGTAGCATTTTGTGAACAGAGAGAGAATTGGGAGTTAGATCACATACAGAGAGAGCAAGCGGTGGTCAATGGAGCTACATCTATGTGTGCTAAATTGGAGCGGTTAGGCTTCGTTCACACTATAGTGCATTTTGGTGCGGTAACTTCACACTAAACTACTGTGCACATAGGAATGAATGGTGCCGTTCACATTGCAGCGTTGCGTTGTAGTGCGTTGTGTGCAATGCACTGCATGCAGCAGTTTGGTGCGTGAACACACAGCCTTGCCATTGAAAATAAAGGCATGCTTAGTGCATTAATGCAGCGAAACAATGCATGAAACTGCAAACGCAGTTCCACTGCATTAAAAAAAAGCCAAATGTGAATGTAGCCTTAGAGCTAGGAGGATCTTGAGGGGAATAGATTCAAGGGAGAAAAATATTATTTTCCACCTTTATAAAGCATTGGTAAGGCCTCATTTGGAATAAGCTATGGAATTTTGGCACTGAAATGGAAGGAGTTCAGAGAAGGGCAACTGAAATAATAAGAGGAATGGAGGGACTATGCAGACAGATTAGACAAGTTAGGGCTTTTTACACTGGAGAAGCGGTGATTGCACAAGGATAAATATATTAATGGGCCATTTAAGGATAAGTTTCTAAAACTAAAAATATTGAGAATTACTGATATTAATTACATATAGTTCTGTGGGTTATTTCTGCCTTCCTCAGGATCAACTGTTACGTTGGGTTGGACTAGATGGACGTCTGTCTTTATTCAACCTCCATTATTATGTTACTATGTAATTCAGTTGTGTTGTTTGTTTTTTTTTACTCTTTTTACTGTGTTTTTTAATATGTTCTTAGAAAGGTTTCTAAGTAGGCTGTCATCAAGTATTTTTTTTCAGTTACTGAATCTAAATACCAATCATACTAAAGCTAAAATAATTTTATGGATGTCCTAGTGTCTAAGCCAAACATTTCACAGAGGTGAAGAGATCCATGTATTTTTGCCGACCGATGACCCTCAAAATATTGTTAATAAAAAACATTCATTGGCAGCTGACTCTCTATTACTTTGTAATGTTCTTTTTCTCTTGTCTCAGGTCTGCCTGTCATGGAAGTGAAAATTGATATCTCACGTCAGCAGGTGGAAAAGATCTTTGGCATGGATGAATATTGGTGCCATTGTGTGGCTTGGAGCTCTTCTGGTACCTCAAAAAGTCAAAAAGCATTTGTCCGTATTGCATGTATGTATTTGAAATACAGTGAGCTTTCTATTCATTTTACTGTTTGCATTTTCTGAAATATTCTGTAGTTTCTATTGTTTCAATTTAAAAGCATTACAGTACAAACATTTAGACACTGATACCTCATGGCACACCTTGGAATATCTTGACAACTAGGAAAATGTATTAATAAATAAAAAGGAATGTTTAGGGTAAAATATATTTCTGTAGTAGTAGGTACACCATAGGACACAATGCAACTTAAAAATACAATAAGCATTAGTGCTGTAAACTTTGCAGTTGAAGAAAGTTACCGTATATACTTGAGTATAAGCCGACTCGAGTATAAGCCGAGGCACCCATTTTTGCCTCAAAAATTAGAAAAGATGATTGACCCGAGTATAAGCCGAGGGTATACAGTAACCCTAATACCTTTCCACTGTAGATGTTTGGAAACTACAACTCCCAGCATGCTTGGTTTCTGGGAGTTGTAGTTTCCAACCACCTATAGTAGAAAGGTATTGGGGGTTAGTGTATGGCATACTGTCCCCCACCCTAATACCTTTCCACTGTAGATGTTTGGAAACTACAACTCCCAGCATGCTTGGTTGCTGGGAGTTGTAGTTTCCAACCACCTATAGTAAAAGGGTAATGTGGGTGTCTGCATGGCATACTGTCCCCCCAGCCCTCCCCCCAGTACCCCCAGCCCTCCCCCCAGTCCCCCCCAGCTCACTTACCCGTACCTGGTCTTCAGTCTTCCTCTCTCTGCAATCCAGAAGCAGCCGCGAGTCCGGCCGGAAGTTCCCATAACTGCTTCGCGGCTGCGCGATGACGTCATCCCGCCAGCGTGCGTGATGACATCATCGCGCAACCGCGAAGAACTACTGGGAACTGCCGGCCTCGCGGCTGCCTCTGGTTTGCAGGTAAGTTCCTTGTGACTCGAGTATAAGCCGAGTCAAGGTTTTTAGGTTAATTTTTAAACCTAAAAACCTCGGCTTATACTCGAGTATATATTGGGTATATAACTTTAATCTCTATAACCTGCTGTTAGGGCTAGGCCACACTCACATGCTTGTGACTGCATTTTGAGAGAGGTTCCATGCACTGTTTAATGGAACATTAAACAGTGGCTTTTATTTGTGTGTTGTACAACCACACCACTACTCTCTTATGAGCAGTAGAGATGGCCGAAACTACATAGTTTTGTTCCGTTTTCGGATTCCCGGATCTCAGGGAAAGCCTGAAGATCCGAAAATGGAACAAATGTTCGAAGATTTTCGAATGCACGGAGCTATTTTCGATTATTTTATATCTTCAAACGTTCAAAAATCCTCGAAAATACAAACGGGGACCATTTTTAAGTTTCCGATCATATTTTCAAAGATTTTCGAATGATTGAGGCTAATTATCCTCGAAAAAAAGGCCTAAAATCTCCCACCCGCTAACTTTCTGGTCAGTGATTTCTTCTGTCTGTGCAGCACGTAGAGAGGTGATTGGTGGCTCACTTTAAATAAAGGAACCTGGCCTTTTGTTTAAAACTAATTTGTTTGGAGGCCACAGTTCCCCTTTAAGCTGATATTGATATATGTACTGCAACAGCCCTTAAGCTTTGTAAACACATGCGATTGTGGGGATGATCTGCAACACATGATGGCATACAAAACGAACATTTCAGCTGACTATCATTTAATGTATGGGTGCTTGGTCAGGCCTCGTTGTTGAAAGAGGGTCAGTTTCGGCCATCTAAGCGCCCATACATTAAATGATAGAAATGGCCATTAAAAAACTGGACAGACTTTAAAGCCTCGTACACACATACAATTCTTCTGGGCGAAGAAAGACCCCTGAATGCGCACACACAAACGGCTGTTTCGCCCAATAATCGTACGTGAGTATGGTGGATAGATGAACGATGCCTGACCAAACAAAATAAACCAAAGAGAAAGAAAATCTGCAGCACTGACTTGATAATGGTGAAAAATATTTACATTCCTTTATTTAAGTATGTACACACATACAATATGGGACTGGTCATGGGCGAAAGAAAGCCATTAAAAACCCATTAAAATACAATATATACAGGTAGCAGCATCCCTGGTACAGCAGTAAAGGTAATATATAGTGCAATGTAAAGTGCACAGTGCCATACAGAGGTAAATCCAACCCAGTAACAGTTTACATGAGCATTTGAAAAGAGATTTACCTCTGTATGGCACTGTGCACTTTACATTGCACTATATATTACCTTTACTGCTGTACCAGAGATGCGCTACCTGTATATATTGTATTTTAATGGTTTTTAATAGCTTTCTTTTGCACATGACCAGTCCCATATTGTTTGTGTGTACATACTTAAATAAACAAATGTAAATATTTTTCACCATTATCAAGTGAGTGCTGCAGATTTTCTTTCTCTTTTGTTTATTTTGTTTATATCTTATCTTTATCTGTTCAGCACCCCCTCTACATTATATAACTATTAAGGGGTTAACTAGTGCCATACCTTAATTTCATGTGATTATCGGCCAAAACGGCGCTTGCGGGTCATTCGTCGGCCAAAGAATCATACATGTGTACGGACCATTAGGCTATACATTTGATATTATCATACAATATACCGATTGTAGAAATTTTCCAGCATTCCAGCATGTGCGAAAGACCAAAAGACTGATTTTGTTTGTACAGTTTGGTCATTGGTCATCTCTATATATCATATAGTGGAAAGGGTATATATAGTATTGCTAACTTTATTGCCTTTTTACTGTGTACAATTACAATAAATGTGTAACTCTAGTGCTCTTTTTAGTGTTCTGTACAGTGACAATACACTTATAAGATGTTTGCTAGATGCAGAGTTTTTACCTTTTGACATAACCACAAAAGTTTCCACTCCATTCATTGGTTTCCACTCTGGTCCATTCATTTGCAACTGAACCTTGATTGCAAAAAAGATCGGGCAAGGTGGTTGTGTGAATCTAAAGCTGGGTACACACAGTAACGATAAAGCCCCGATACCGACAGATCCGACGGTATCAGGCTTTATCGTTATGTGTGTACCTTCGTTTCCCGAAAAGAAACGTAGAGCCTCATTTAGCCAGAGGTGCTGGACACAAAACTAATGTTAAACCTATTTAATATATATATTAATATTTAAACCTATTTAATAATATAATATGCAGGTTTGCAGTGTCTGCATCGGTTTCTGGAAGCGAACTGCGCAGTTGCTGCAACCCTATTCAATATTTCAATAGCATGTTTTTTGGGCAATAATGTTAGACCAGCCTAAGACAGAACTTGATTTACCAAGAGCCTCTCTCTGTAATGAGGCCTGTAGTGTATGGGCACCTTAAAATCACAAGAGCAAGCTTTAAAAGGCTGCACAGCAGGCTGTAATTTAATCAACTAGAAAGTAGTCAATCAAATCACGTCAGACAGCAGCTAGAACTTAAGACCCTGTAGGAAGCAAGCACTGAACCTTCTTTAGAAGGCCCATTAAGTTGACGATTAAGCTATGGTGCAAGAAGCAAAGATGCCATCACAGGAGGTACAAAAAGGCAGTTGTTAAAGCAAGATAAATAAAGATCCTATGGTTTGTGTAAGATAATAATCGTTATAGCATAATGTAGTTGTTATAATACTGATTTTAAACTATTGTATACTATCAGGTGGTGTATGACAGTGGCATACCTATGAATCAGCAGGCTCCAAGCAAAACTATGTCCTTCAATGCACTTGTCTTCATTGTGAAATATTAGCAATTATATATGTTTAAAAATTATTACAATTATAAAAATTGTGCATCGCAGCATCTGAATAAAGTAATGATAAGAAACCTATTCTAAAAGTATAGGGCAAGGTGGCAACATTCTTTGAGGCTGGAGTGGCCTCTTAAAATGAGTGTGGTTATATACGTGTGCACTTTGTGTCTCTAGGAAGTTTGGGGGAATGTTGGTTGCAATGCTATACAGAAAAGGTACCAATGGAAAAGCATTTCCCATCAGTCAACTGCCAGAAGTAGCTTGTGAAACAGCACAGTAGGTCAGAGAAAAGGTCTTCTTCAGAAAAACTTATTAAAAATTTTGAACAGAAGTCCCAAATTCTTGCCCAAGGCTTGGATTTTATTGATTTCTACAACTAAATGAAAAGTTCACTAGCATTTAATTATAAGACTTATTTTTATTAGAATTTGACATTTACAACAAAAATGGGAAAGTATCACGTGAAATGCTTAGCAAATTAATATCCCTAGCAGGGGAGTACTTTAACTAAAAATGGAATATTTCTTTTTCATAGGTGAGTTTGCAAAGTTTTCTTAGTTTTGTTATCTCAACCAAAGGGCAATTTCAGTTTTTCCAAAAGCACAAAGAACCAGGAATGTTGTTTAGTGGCTTTGTAGCAGATTCATATGGAAAAGAACCATAAATGTTATCTCCAAATGCAAACCTATATGTATGGTAACTTCCATAGATAACAGTGCTTAGTTATCTACATTAATTCTCAGAGAAAAGCAACTGGCGCAATTGGAACAACAAAAAGTCTCCATCTGGAGGTGATGATTCAGCATGCACCTTCAACCCTAGGTTAACTCACAAATGAAAAAACATATTTCATTTAACATTGTCAATGCACGATACAGTAAAAAAAAAAACGCTGTGACAATCAGTATCAGTAACAGCCAAGTGAAAAAATAGACAGCAGTAAAGAGGAGAAGGAAGGTCCAGGTCAAAGACAAGACCTATCGCTTTGAGAATCAAACTTGTGTGGTAGCTCCCATCGTCTGTGGTCGGTCCTGCCAGACCAATGGGCAATGCCGACGCAAGCCATCAGATATACTATACACAAAAAAGGGAAAATTGCCAGTACTTCTAGCAGCTGGTCAACAACACAGCATGGATTAGACCGAGCGCTGGCGATTCCTTTCTGTGCTTTGTGTTACACACATACTATTGATGACCGAAGTGGCCAACAATATGAAAACAATGTGTGAACAGAGCTTAACCCCCACCTCTGTGATTGAATTGTAATTGCTTTTTATCACTGATTTCACCATGATAGGGATTGTAGTGCAAGCAGGCAACAAAGCACACACAGGTGTGTGTGCCTTTGCTATCCAGAGCGCAACACGCATGCTTAGTGTGGCCCCCAGCTTAGAATAGCTAAAATGTCAGAAGAGGAAAGGCAAGATGGAGGGTCTTTAGTTAAATGTAAAGCCCCTACCCTTTTACACAAGGTGGTGGTGGTTTTGAACCTAAACCTGTATCAAGTTAGTCAGCCTACAAAATCGAAGGCCAAACAAGGCAAGACTTATTTTTCAGAGACTGCAATGCTCACTAGAAGGGAAGGAGATGAGTCGTGTTTTTTGTTGGTTGATTTAGTGTTTTCCATGTTTTATAGGAACTTCTTACACCCATGGAAATGTAAAGATAATCACCAAACACCATCATGCCCTATCCTAATATAAGTAAATAGACCTTATCTGGCAGTGATGTTCAGGTCAGACTACAAAGAGGTTTAAGTTCATCAGTAAAAATGTGTAGTAAAGAGCAACCAAAAACTCAGACAACCCCACAGGTATTGCTATAAACAAACGTGCATTTATTGTGCACACCACGACATGTTTCGGACAGTCCCTAGGTCCTTGAGAAAGGACCTAGACTGTCCGAAACATGTCGTGGTGTGCACAATAAATGCACGTTTGTTTATAGCAATACCTGTGGGGTTGTCTGAGTTTTTGGTTGCTCTTTACTACACATTTTTATTTTGAATTAATGTCCAGGAACAGACATCTGGGCAACCAAAGTCTATAGGAGATGTGGTGAGCTGAATTGTATTTATGTTTAAGTTCATCAGTGTCTTCGGGAAATGACAATTATTCCAAGAACCATTTTCATCTTTTTTTCCCTTAAGACAATTCAATTTACTAATTTCCCATATTGTGCACAGAATAGTAGCAATAACAGGAGCTAATACATATCATAAACATATAGCTTTCCCTTTCTCATTTGAGTCCCGTCGGGGCTGAGAGCAGAGAAACATTAGCACCTGACATTTTCCTTGGAATACCAGCAAGTACCTTGGCAGGGACTTTATGTGTCTATTCAATTAAAATATTTAAATGCAAATTACCATAGTAGTATAACATCAATTATCAAAAACCTTAATATCAAATTAATCTGCACTAATGATATTAACTGTTAAAAAAGATGCATTAGAACATTGTTACGGGCTGCAGAAATAGGAAATAAACTAAAAATTAGGAATTGATTAGCTGTGTAGGACAGAACTCCAATAAATCCCCTGTCTTGTTTTTTTGCAAGAACGTTTCTGGGAGATCTATTCATAAATAGTGATGGGTAAACTTGAGAGAGTTCGCTTTGCAAAAAAGTCTATTAAAGTCAATAGGAGGGGAAAGTTAACATTCATGTGGGGAGTCTCCATTTGGATTCCCACCCTAGTATGCTGTTATCTCTCTATTTTATTCCTTAGTATAATCTGGATAATTTTTTTGCCTTTTGGGTTTATTATCTTGTTATCTAATGTAATTAGCTCCTTACTTTCTGTTAACCTTTGTTTTAATCAGTACTGCTCTGACCTGAGGAAGAGGGTAGATCCCTCAAAAGCTTGTCTACTAAAATAAACTGTTAGTCCATTAAAGGTATCACAGTACTCTACTTTTTACTACATACATTGGGCTAATACGGCAAAACAATTTTTATTGTTACTAAAAAAAGTAATGCACACAGCTACCACAATTGGTTAAATGTTGTTGTCGTTTGCTGATCTGTGTTAGAATTTTAATGCCGGACAAATGGTGATAAAATCATGCAGACATTAACTAATAGCCGTACTACTGTTAAACAAATTCTACGGGAAATGCCATGGGGGGAGCAAACAAGAATCACTCTATAGCACAAGGAAAAGTACATGGAACTATCTGTCTATCTCCGAGCTCCAACTGTCAGCTGTCTCTAACACAGTGACAAATGGCTGCTAGGAACAAGCATTTTATTACTGAAGAGGCTGACATATAATAAAATATTATTGGCTATTGTAGTCATGCTGACCACGAGGCAGTGAATTATGGGAAAAGATCAACCCAGTAACAGAAAAGTTTATTATATTCCTTATTAAAAATGCATCTGCAAAATATTCTAATAAAATGCCTATGCAATATTGGGGTACTAAGTATAAAACACAAATAATCAGATGTTAAATTACCCTCTTCCCTCAAGGGGCACATCATACTTAATGGCCTTTTATCTGCTCTATCGGAGAATTTATAATGACTTCCCAGCTGATCAGATCTAGCAGGAGAGGATCCCACATATTGAATTACTTTGAAAGCTGTGCACTGCTCCAATAATGATATTATTTATTAAAGCCCAGCAGTATATATTTTATACGTTTTTCTTTTACAATTGCTGGATATGGAAGCTTTAAGGTGATGTGTGGGTAACAAGCTTGCATTGTGACTATAGCACTAGAAAACCCACCATGACATAACAAGGTATGATTGGAATGGCTGAAGCTCTAGTAACATGCCTTTCATACCATAGCTCTATGGAAGATGTCAGGTGCTTGTTAGATAGATGCACTTCAGTTGTGTTATCTGTGTGTTTGTTTTTTTTGAAACCCGTATATAATTAACCATAGAGCAGAACTCTTTACCTTGCCAAGCGTGGAATGTTTTGACATCTATATGAAACTGAGCGGAGTAAACATTCAGTTAATTTGTGCTGATGGTGATTTATAACGTGCTTGTTAATGGTTTTATTCTACAGAGTTTCTCTGGTGCAAAAATACTCATGAAATATGACAACTGATTTATCAAAGAAAGTGTTCCAGAAAGAAATGTGCTCTTACTACTGAACTTTACAGCTAATCCTCCCGGGTATAGAAACGGGGAAAGCTTGCTATAACATTACCGAAATCATACACATCCAGTGATAAACAGAGAACAGGAAATCATTAGCAAATAAAAACTGTGCGTGATAGACTATGCAATGGTATAGAAAAGGGGGTGTTGGGACTGCGTGGTAGGGCTAGATAAAAACAGATTAATTAGCAGCACACTATCCCTATGGTTTTTTTAATTGATTTCATTTTTGCATTTGTAAAACATTTGGTTCGCATTGCTTGCGTTAAATGCCAGGAAAGATTTCTAGTTCTAGGAAACATTTACCTTAACAGCAATATTAACCCAAAAGAGAGAACACAAAGCGGCCCATTCAGGACCCTTTATGTTATCTGGTTCATGCAGGGAAACTATAAGCAGACTCTGGCAGGACGCAGATTCGAATTTTAGACCCAGGTATGCTCAGATCCTAGGGGCCTATTTATAAACCTGCAGTATCAATCTGCTGGCAACTAGAGATGGACTAGAACTCAAACTCAAACCCGAGTTCAAGCCGAACTTATCGAGTTTGAATGGACTCGGACTTCTCAAACTATTCGAGATTTTTTCGGACTTTCGAACATTCAATAATTACCCCATAAACGAAGCGAACATACGATAATTGTCCCATAAACGATTCAAACATTCGATAATTATCGAATTCGAAAATCGAACGATCTT
Organism: Hymenochirus boettgeri; assembly: GCA_019447015.1. NCBI lineage: Eukaryota > Metazoa > Chordata > Amphibia > Anura > Pipidae > Hymenochirus > Hymenochirus boettgeri. Next base: position 87,883,956 of record CM033471.1, read on the forward strand.
TGAATCGTTTATGGGATAATTATTGAATGTTCAACTGGTTTATGGGCTAATTATCGAAAATCGAACACACAAGCTCGAAAGTATCGCTCGTGAGAATAAAATCGATTTTTTTTTTGAAAGTTCTGGATATTCAAACGTGTTCCCCAGACCATTTCCCAGGTCCCACAGAAATTTACATTAAGTTAACATTGATATTTTTATTGTATTTCATTATCATTTTATTTCAAAATTACTTACTGCTTACTAACAGTTAAAATCCACGTGGTTTACACCAGTCATTCCCACTATTGAGCCACAATCCAAATGACTAAACATGTCTTGAAATCCCATTGAAAGCTTCTCACAGCTGAAATGTTTTTAGAGTTTAGAATTAAAAATAAATAGAAGTGTGGGGCAGTAAAGTTCCAGGTTCCCCGTGTGAGTGTAGATTTAACATGCTCCGCATACTTACAACGGCATTTAAATTTTATTCTAGACAGATTAGTCATGTGTCTGACAAGTCTATAATTGAAATAAGTCGATCATATCCAAGAGCTGATATGTGATGAGAATTTTATGTTTTTCCTTGTTCCTGAACACAGCGTGATCCTAATGATTTTTAGGTCTTTACCACGGCTGATTAGTAACCTCCCAGGTTTTTTCTTCATATACACACAAAGTTGTGTGTGTACACAAAGTGAATACATTTTAATGCTATGTATCGGTATAAATACCCAACAGAGGATTTTATGTCAAGGTCAAATGTGTTGCCTCAATTTCTCTCGTGCTGTTATACATTTTGCATTATTCCCTTGCCGACTTTTTGAAATATAGTTTATATATTACATGTTTTAATTATCATCACAAATACGTATTTTAATCAACATTCCCACGAAGTTTCATTTTTTTAAAGGCTTTTTTTTAATACCCGTTTGGGAAGGTTCTCATTTATCCAGGTCATGGTATATCTTTTGTTTTCAGTTTTTTTAATACCGTTAACTTGACACTTGATATTATACACTATTATTATTTTGGTTTATTGTAGGGCAGCTGTCTTTGTACATTCCGTATTAAACCTCTGCTCGCTATTTAAGCACAAAATACCAAAGATTGCGGCATCAAAGGATAAACCGTAAGATATGGAAGTTTCCGAGTACATAGTTAGTTTGGAAATATCTAAGCACATTTGAAGATTGGCATAACATCATAGAAAATGTTGCTTTGACATTATCAGGGCTTTGTATGCTTGGATAACACAGATATCGTCACAGTAAATCACAAAGCACTGACGAAAGTTTAAGCCATATTTAATTAATCTTGTAGTTGTGTATTCTGTTTCTGATCTTTGGAAGTTTTCAATAAGGTAGATGTTCTGATTTTTTTTAACTTAATGAGTTACAGATCAACACAAACCCTGTTTCAATTTTAAAACGAATCATTCTTGAATTCTTTAATACAGATATATATATAAGTACATATATATGTAAGTACATAACAATAGATACTGCTATGCATATTATTCCTGGGGTAGGCAACTCATAGCCCCCCAGATGTTTTGAAAACTACACCTACCAGCATTCTTTAGGGGCTCTCTGTCGCAGTTCTTTTAGAGGACAGCTGTGAATTGCTGTTTTCAAACATCTGAAGGACTCATGGCTGCCTAACCCTATCTTATTTAGAGATGGGATCCGGGTCCGACTCAGACCCGTATCCGACAGGGAATTCCTCGATTCCGAAATCTGAATGATCTGTCCGAATCCAGACTAATCGTCTGGATTTTGGGACTTTGGAGCCTATTTTCTATAATTATCAAATGTTTGAGGATTATAGAAAATAGCCTTGAACGTTCGATAACCCATGAAAATATGATCGGAAACTCTAAAATAGCCTCGAACATTCGATAATAATCGAAAATTTGTTCCGTTTTCGGATATTCGGGATTTTCCTGAGATCTGGGAATCTGAAAACAGAACCAAACTGGTGAGTTTCAGCCTTCTCTAATCTTATTATAATCATGTCAGCAGAAAATTCAGCTAAAGCAATGAGGATCGCACCAGCAGTCATAAAAGATCATTTTGCTGGGTAGAACACTTTATACACAACATATATGGCATCTCCTACGGAAATGACTACAGAGGGAAATATTTTATGGGGAATAAGCACGTGGCCCTACTTAGTTGTCTTTTTCAAGGTCAACTAACATGATGAATCTTACAAGAAATCATTTCTTTCCAAGCCAACTTGCTTATTTATAAATAGGATAAGGAGCTTGACAAATACTTGAATAAATACTTATTTGTTGAAAAAGTCTGTACCATTAATTGTGAATCATAGCAAGAGCAAAGCAAATAACAATAGATCAGTTGATTCTGCATTAGGGCAGCAGGAAGTCTTATTGTTTTTGAAACAAGTAATGTTCTTCTAAAGGCAGAAAAGGTAAAAAAAATGTCTTTTCACACAACCCACGGATGCATCATATAAACATGGACTAAAGAGCTGACGGATGGCTGATTTTTGGAAATAATAAGAGTTTTTTTATGATTTGTGCTAGAATTAAAACCCTAAAAATTTCATTTGTACATCCATTTCTCTTAGTAAAGTGTTACTGCTCCCCAGTGGCTAGAACAGGAAGCCCAGTGGCCCAGTCGCAAGTCTACCATGTTTATTAACCCAAAACATGTATGGAAGATTGTTCCCAGGGCTTCTATCTACAGTCACTAAGAAGTCTGAGGTATTTTAAAACCACAACATTAAAGCTGGATTCACACAAACAGATTTATGCTCTGGCCGATTCCCAAAGAAAACGCTGCCAATTGATTACAGCCAACCATTGTTTTCATTATCTGACATTTAAGGCCAATCAGGTTGGTATGAACTGTCAAGCAGGATACAATCTGAAGGTACTGCTGGATAGAACTGATTAAAAGTGTCAAATGTCCTACACGTGCATTGAGTTGTCTGTGTGTGTACAGTCAAAACCATATTCAGTCAGCAGTCATTGGTTTAAAATGATTGTCACATAACTGTTATACTGCCTGGTCCTGAAAGTTTAAACCCTAGGCTGAGTGGAAATGATATTATTGGCCAGTTCAGCCATTTTCAACCCTTTGTTCGAGTCAAATTAAAATTATAATAAGAATCTATGCATAAAAATGAATATTGCTTGAACATTTTTGTACCTAGGTCCATTCTGCTAATAATCACAGGATAATTACAAGTGTTCTAGTTTTGGGTTTGTATATTTAATGGCCAGAGTTTCCATGGGATTTGCCATTCATTCAGAAATTCGGTGCTCAATCCTTTACACAGAAAATGATTCAGGATTAAAGTTTTCTTTTGTTTTGTTGTTATGGTTGTTTACATCACTTAAACCATAAGAGACAAAGTCAGCATTAAATAATTACAAAACGCAACAAAATCTGCTAAGGGCAGCTAGGCTGTCTAAAATAGCAACAGTAACGCACACTGCTTAATAAAGTAAAACAAATCCCAAGTTCTTTAAGAATATAAATAGTACAAATTAAGCTGAAAAATTAGGTCCCTCAAAGCTGAGAGTTGGTAGGATAATTAATGAGGACAGCAAGAAAGCGCTAATAAATTGTTTTCTTCTGTTTACACAAGGGAAGAATCTTAGTATGAAAAATAGATGAAGTAAATATCTAGCTAATGTTGGAAGAGTTGAACAAACAATTTTTCATTGTTAAGATTTAAATCTGGATACACACTTCAACAATAAAGGGACGATTCCGTCAGCTTCGCCACCTTAGCGTTAAAGTGAGTACCACATAAAGGAGCCTTCCCGAGGCCATACACGGTGAGCTTCGGGAACGCTTGTCACCTTTGAAAAAATTTCCTTGGCCTCCTGTACTTAAGTATAGCAGAGGTCATAAGGGAATATGTCAGTCCAGAATGTTCTCCTTATACTTCATTTAGGGAGAATACTCATGAATGTGTGTAGCCACATCTTTGAAAGATTGGTAATGTGTGTACCCTGCTTAAAGCTAGATACCAAGGTGATTGGCCCTTTATCAGTAATGGGCCAATCACCCAGCTTAAATCTGGTCCCACACAGACCATAATCGCTAGAGGTGGTACTGTAAATTGATAATCTAGTTGCTGCTACAATTTTATCACATTTTAACCTAGATAATTATATTTGGGCCAATCATGTTATCTGTGTTCTAGATTAAACAGGTTTAAAAAGCCCAAAGGCATCTCGGTTTTCCCAACATATTCATTTAGTTTTTTCATCTTTTGAGAGTTTTTAAAGAAGGCTAAACTAAATTGTATCATATATTGAGCACTTCCTATTGCCAACTTGAATTGGCTAGTCCTGTTTTTCTGTAAGGGTAAAAATAATTGAAGAAGCAAGTGGAGGAGCACGCTACTTATGTTAATTCAACAATTTATTAGTGAGAACAACAAAAAAGTTTGTTGTTTTCACCAGTAAATTGTTGAATTCACACTAGTAGTGTGCTCCTCCACATGCTTCTTCACTTGGATTATCTAAGCCTGTGGAGTAGAGGGCAGGAGGATTGCATCTACATATTGTTGGACAAACAGCCAATAGCAGTGTGCTGGAGTGTTCCTGAACTGTAAAAATAAATGAAACAGGAAGATTCCAGTGCTTTTATCCTTGTTGGGTAATGTCTAGAGGAAATTTGTTTAGCCTTTAGTTTTGCTTAGCCATTGTATCTTGGCTAATAATAACTCTTTCATTACAAATAGTTAGTGAATCTTTTGGATTGATATAAAATTTATAAGCTGAACCGATGCTTTAATTTTATTGTTTACCCATATTAAATTATCTCTCCAGTGCATGTGTATTCACAAGCAGAATATACACAAAAAATGGCACTTCATGTAACTCTTTGTGCACTGTACCTGGTAGTTTACTTCCTTGTTCTACTCTTTACCAATACTGATATGCTATTAGTGAAAGTGCTTTAATTATACTTAAGGTGGTAGCCATTTTGTCGGAGTCTTACAAATCTTCTGTCATAAAATACATTCAATAAAGATCTTGACCCAAAACAGACAAAAAAGACAAGTCTGTTGTTACAACTGTTACATTTTATTGAGTGATATATTAGAGGTTCTAAAAATAGTTATTTTCTAGTTATTTTGCCTAACCTAAAGATACCATACACTCAATATACTTTATTTCAGTGTATTTTTCCTATGACTGATAGAGATATAAACGAAATTAGAGTTACATTTCAACAGCGGTTCGCCAGAACCTATTGAAGTTCCAATAAAAATCCGATTTGAACCCAATTTCGTTAACATTTTAAAATTTTTCTATGGCATTTTCCACATATTCTATCACTATTTTCAAAAACATTTTTTTGTTGTAATTTTCGATTTTTTCGCCAGTTCCGAATCAAAATCAAGTTTGTTACAAACTTAATCACTAATGACAGCTGGCTGTAATGAATAATTCCTTTGGCTCTAGTCATGCATTTATATTTAAACCAGAATGTTTTTTTGAAACAATATCTTCCATAGACCAGACAGAATCTGTGAGCATAATAAAAAAAAAAAGAAATAAAAAGATTTATAAAACAATTAAATAAAATTGCAAATATAATTATTAAAGTTTCTATGAATAGATCTATTAGATGACTAAAAGTGGAAAAGCATAGAAGTTCCCAAACAAGTGTCTTTAATATATATGTTAATCTGTATGAATACAAGAATGTTTCCCTATATCTCAAATTTCCATGACTCTCTTTTATTATTTCTTAAAGCTTCACACTCTTCTTATATCATCTCTGTTCTGGTTTATGTATTTGTTTATGTATTTTTACTTATTTCCCCTTATCTGATTTTATATGAGTTGTAATATTAGACAGCACTGCATTCCCAAGTGGTGCTTTTTAACAAAATGTAAAAATACATACCTACAGTCAACACATAATTCTTCTACATTATAATGATTTTTTGCTTCTCTAACAAGTGAAACCCACACAAAATGGGCTTGATGGATAACCAAGGTGACGTACATTTTTTACAATTGTTAGAGCTCATTAATGCGGAATAGACTTTTTTTTAATCAGGGTAAATGATGCATGCAGAACTATGATAATTCTCATGTTTTATACAGGGGATGTATAAGCAAAGCTTAGATTTACTTTAATTTGTGTACATTAGGTAGTAAAATTCTATACGGCAAAATGCATCAGCTACCATGCTGAGTAATCCATCGTGAAATACAGGGGGGGGGCAGAATTTTTTTATTTATTGCATGAGATGTCTTTTGTGTAAAATGACATACTATTGATTTTCAGAATGCATGTTCCATGCCGATGTACCTATAGCTATGTCAGCGCTTAACTATGGATTTTTATATTTTTAAGCTGAATCATTAGTAGTTATTTTCTCTAATATCTTCATCGGGTTAAAGGGCAAGTCTGCATTTCACTCAAAGCTTCAGACAATGTATGGAAAGTACTGTTTTATATCCAAGCTTCAACAATTTACAAGATGGCTTCTTGTCTTACTACTGTTCTAAATATCTAAATGATTGGTTCACTTACAGTCAGGCTTAGAAATGTCGCAAAAGTTTGTAGTTCAATTCATAATTACATTTTGCAAAGATAACGATGGCAACAAGCAGAATGTGAACCATTTCCAAAGATAATGATGGTGAAGGACTGAAGGTGAAAAAAGAAATATATTGAGATCTACAATTAATTATATCCTTCCAGTGAGTCATTTTGATGGTGAAATGATTGGAGAGTAAACCTTCCCATACTTTATCTCCTGCACATTTGTGGTTCCCTCACAAAAAAACCTTTACCTTACCTTACCCTTTACCCAAGCAGGGCCAGATCCTCCCCAGGCATGGTGCAATAATCTCCACACATCCTTACCTGATGATGTTGGAGTAAAACTGAGCACATGTACCCATTGTATAAATAATTACCCATATATGTGTCTGTATAATTGGGCTTCACAATTAGTATTGATCCTTTTATTCTTTATATTCATGTAATTGCTCTTTAAAAATGTAGTTGTGTTTTTCTCCAAAAAGCATAGCTTGGCATGCCAATTGTAATGCATTATTAATGTCAGTCCAGTATGTTCTGTCTAATTCTTTGAATGGGAATATAATGAATTCCCAGATCAATGGTAACCTTCAAGTTCAAATTAGTTTTGAAAGTGCTTCTGTCTCATTATCTCTGAGTATATTAAATGTAGAAAGACCACACCTGGTATTAGCTGTAACCAAGCATTTTCTTTGCACAGAACATTTGTCCAGTTGCCTTTATAGCATTAGGGGAAAACATGATAAGACAGCTAGGCCAGAAGGTGTCCCCATACTATTACTGAGCCTGTGTGCTTCACCATAGGGAACGACTGAAACAAGCCTTCCAAATGCTGCACACCAAACCATCTAGGGCTGTCACTAGCAATCCGGCAATGCGTGCAGAATGCAGAAATAATACAAGTGCGGACAGAAATATAGATGAGCAGCCTAAACGTATTTGGAATCCAGTTTATTTTAGAACCTGTATACCCCAGAGGGGGGGAAAGGCAAACAACCCTGACACTGTGTATTTATCATTTTCTGTCTTTCCTGGTCACTGACTGCAGTAATGTGTCCTCATACACTGCTGGCAAGCACCATAACACAGGGCAAAATAAACTGGAGGAAGGCAACTGCTGTCCTTATTTTCAATGCAGTTTCATCCTTTAACAAAGGGCAAAAATGTACAGAAGTCATAAATATTTCATGACTGTTTTCTTTTTAGATCTTTTCTGTTTTTTTATGATAAAATACTGGTAGCTTTATTATTACATCCATCCATATGTGCAAGCCTTTCCCTTCTAACAGTTATAGAACTAAGGAGTCAATAAGCAGAGAGACGTAATCGCTTTTCTGATTCAATAAAGCTACAATGACTCTTGGTGCATTGCAATCCTGCCTGCAATATGCTGGTATCAAGCACAAAAGTGTCACTTTAACTTTATTGCATTGGTTTCTAACTCCACCCAAAGGCCCCCATACACGCCATCAATATTCCGATCAATTCATTTTCATTTGGAATATCATTTTCCTGTGTTTTCCATAGACCCATTGGCAAAATTGGTTGGTCTATCAAAAAAACTATAACCGGACAAGGCAGAACAATTTCTGTTAACCTCATTTTCTAGAACCTTCCAGAATCTTCTGTTGTAGATCAGTGGCGCAAGGTGGGAGTTATGGTCGGTTTTTGGCCCATGTATGGTTAGCTTAACACTTTTTAAATAGTAAATCAAACAAATATTGCTCGCTTCACCAGGTAAAGGTATCGGGTCTCTCCTCCCCACTGCTCCGTTCCCAGCAGTAAAGGTACAATATAATTATATAAAAGGAAGGAGACTCCACGCAGATAAACTACTAAACCACGTGTTTATTTCAACATGTTTTGGGGCACAAGTGGACCTCATTACTTGAGAAAGGTCCGCTTGTGGACTGAAACATGTGGAAATAAACACGTGGTTTAGCAGTTTATCTGCGTGGAGTCCCCTTCCTTTTATATACTTATTAAATAGGTTAGTGTTCCCTGTTGTGTAAAGAGCAACAAACAAATTATATATTTGGTGTATTTCTTGCAGCAGAAATTGAATTCCATTGGATTTTGTCATTTTATTCTGCTCATGTGTTTATTTCTCTGTAGTTACAGTTGTTCTGTCTGTGTTGTTTTTCCCAGACCTCAGGAAAAATTTTGAGCAAGAACCAGTGTCAAGAGAGGTGTCTTTGGATCAGGAGGTGATGCTGCTCTGCCAGCCCCCAGAGGGGATTCCTCCTGCAGAGGTGAGTTAATGTTATAAAATGGTGTTCAGCCCTTTACACAACAGAATTCAAAAATGCTAATGGGGAAAAGGTGAACATAAAAGCCTAACTTTAAACTGAAGAAAAAATTCAGACATCTTATCATGCCTGGGAATTTCTGCACAAATGTTGATTGTAACACAAGGGAAGTTCAACCTTGTAAGACAGTTTTACCATTCCTAACAGTTTATTTAAAGAAACATTAAGGCATCTGAAACCCACATTTTAAACAAGATGTGACTATACAGAAGACCTGCCATGTTGTTGTGTTCACTTTACTCAAAGAATGAATAGACATCTAAATGTCAGTCATCTAATATGACATTATGTTGGGGCCACTAACAGTCACTTAGTTTGAAATCACCCTGAGGACAACTAAATGTGGTTCAATCTATTTTATAATTCATTTTTAAACTGTAGAACAGGGCCAGATTTACCATTAGGCACAGTAGGTGGCTGAGGTTGGAGGGGCGGCTGTCAATCTCCTCCCACCAATCCAACCCCTTTGTAGTATATTTTCTTCCCCCCCCAAAAAAAGAAAATGGGTGTGGTCTGTATTTAGGGGTGGGGCTAAGGGCACCAGGCTCTTTGGGCCTACTGGCTCCTGAGGTGTAAATCTGGCCCTGTGTATGAATGTTTTCAACATTCAAAGGGAATGTAATTGCAATGCATGTTATATTAAAGTACATTCTGTTTAAAATGATATATGTTGTTTAGTCACTAAATAAAGATTTTAGACTTTACTCTGGAGTGCAACCTTCAATATATATCATTTGAATACCTATATTCCTTTGAGGATGTGATACCTGAGGCGTCTGCATTCTTAGTTGGACAGAGTGTATTGAACCACTTTTACGTCTACATTCTGTTTAACTTAACTTTGTGCCTGTTTAAGACCTTCCAGACCATCAGACCTCCAGACATTAAACTTACTGGTAAAAAAAGTGCTGCAGCCAACATTTTGGTAAAAATCATCTTGCAGCACATTGAAGGCTGCATGATCGACTAAAATTTACCAGCATGTCCAATAGAACTTTCATTTTGATTTGGACGAAAGTACGATATTTTGAACAACCAAAATATTGTGGCATCTGGTCAATTGGCCAAATAAAATTGGGCCATGTGTACCAGACCTTACACCTTTGTAAGAAAGGTGTGACACACTAAACTCTTTTCGTCTTTTCGTCTTAAACTTTTGAGGGAATTTACCATCACCATTTACCAATATACCATCAGATTCCATCCAAAAGTCATGCTACACAGTCTGTGCCTATTTAAAAAGGTTTAGAACAGAATTCGCTGTGAGAAAAGTCTGCATTGGCTCCATTCTACAGTAAATAGTATACAAAGATCGCACAAATTCCAAGGTGGTAAAAGTTTAGTGTTTGGCAATAAGATATAATTGCTTTGAAGGGTATCAAAATCATTTATCAACGTGATTAAAATATACTGAGATATAAAAAACCTTAAAGCTTGTTGAGTCATTATAGAAGAAGATTAGTGATCCTTATGAAAGAGGTGGCCTATAGGTATATTCCATGTTAGAGAGAGGTTAATGGAGTTTAATGCCAACACTTATTTGATGATTAAAGAGAATCATTTGTTGAGTATATGCAAAGAAACAGATGGCTCACCAGCATGCTGCCCTTGTATACAATCCCATGTAAACATATGGCCAGAATATATCTCAAGAGAGTGCATTCTTTTTGTAAATCTAGCTTGTACATTGTTTTCAAACCAATTTATCCATCACAGTGAAATCTAAAAAGCCATTGTTATTTAGTGTTTGGTTTTTTTTACTTTTAAAACGTGAAGGTTTTCTATCGTTGGATTTTTTTCTTTCCTTATCCAAAACATAAAAAGACCACAGCGCGCACGAAATACCATTTAAAGAGCACAGAAGAAATTATGGATCTTAACAACTGTTCTTTTTCAGGCGCACTAATGCAATGACAGAGGGGGAAAAGACACAGGCACAAATATGCAATCAATGAAAATCATATTTTGTGGACACGTGATAAACTACCAGGGACACTGACCTCTATCTGACCATTTTAAGAGTTGCAGCAGTAATGGGGATGGAACATTACAACACTTTGTTATTAATGGGTTTGTGGCGAAGACTTTGTCATAGGCCTTCAGTTGAAATTTAATTAGGTAGAAAATGTAGACTCTTTCTTTTTCTTTTTCTAGTTGATTCTTTTCCAGCAGTCATTATAGAACACAGACATTAAAGAGAAGAAAATCAAATAACCCTCAATGTCTGGAGGAGCAATGGCATTTTTTACATTTTATTCATTTACAATTGAAAGGATAAAGTGTTTATGGTTCTTTCTTCTGCCAAAAAAATGAAGTAAAAATTCAGTGGGCCACATCAACAATTAAGTTAAACTCAATGCCCCCAGTCATTTGTGTCCTGCGAGTTCCAGAGGTGATGGGTATGTTAGAGGCTCACGAATTTGACATCCTTGATAGAGAAGCTCATTTGGCCTCCAAGGCAAAGTCTGGCATTTGGGGATAAACAAGTCCAAATAGAAATTACTAGTGAAATTCAAGTTTTTTTACTTTTTGTTTCATTTTTAATTTTAAAAAAATGTAAATTAAACTCAATGTTAAAGGGTAACTGTGATCTCCTATTCTTCCAAACTAGTAAGGATTATATAAAAAGCTTTCCATCGTACCTTCAAAATAAAATTTAAATAATGTGTTATACATACTGTACCTTGTGCATCTGGGAAATTCTGTATCTCTTGTTTGTCCTATTTCTAATGAAAATCTCCTCTCCCAAATACTAAAAAACAACATTTGAATCAGCATCACTGACTACCATTGACTTGCATTACCACCCATAAGGAATCCCTTTAACGCTACTTAATGAATGGTTAGTTGCTGTGCACTGTGACAATCGCTAACTACATCCCATATCTACTTGTAGTCTGCAGTTGGTTTCTTAGGGCTGGTACAATCAGGTCAATAATTCATCCTGATCAATCACCTGGGCCCCAGCTATTGGTCAAATCAATCAGTAAGGCTGAGTACACAACAGCCAATATTTTCAGCCGATCGACCGATTCACGGCTCTTTAGGTCGATTGGCTGAAAATATTGGTTGGTGTGGGGCGGGAGGACGCGACCGACTTCGATCGTTCATTCGTCCGGATCGGACATGTCGGAAAATCACGATCGATTGCGTGGTTCCCTATGGAACCGCACGGTCGATTGTTCGCAAATTCAGCCGAATTTGCCGCGACCAACAGACATTTGTCCCCACCGAGCGCTCGCTCGGGACAAATTGTCCCTCCATGTGTACCCAGCCTAACTCACACCTGCTATAAATACCTATGAGGATTATATTATATTAACTGTTACATTGCAGTCCTATCGCTGTATGTGGTATCTACTTCCATGTTAACAAAATGGATGTAGCGCTCTTTCCTTCTTTCATTGTATGTATCTTCTGATTCATTACCTTTATTTCAAGTTTTTATTTCCTTCTTTCTGGTCTTTGCCATCCTAGATTGAATGGCTGAGAAATGAAGAGATATTGGATCCTGACGTAGACACCAACATTTTTATTGGTTCAGACAACAGCCTTCTTCTGAGACAGGCTCGGCTTGCAGACACTGGGAATTACACCTGTGTAGCCAAGAATATAGTAGCTCGACGGAGAAGTAATTCAGCTTCCATCACAGTATACGGTAAGAGATGGAATAGGGAGGCTGCAGAGGAAATGTAAATATATACTAATGCATTAGTAAACTATATCAATGCATTAGGTTGTCAGTAAACTGTCTAGTATCATTGATTTTTATTTTCTTCTCACTCAGTAAATGGAGGTTGGTCCTCTTGGGCTGACTGGTCCCCCTGCAGTACAACCTGTGGAAGGGGGTGGCAGAAAAGGAGCAGAAGTTGTACCAATCCCACACCCTTGAATGGAGGGTCTTTTTGCGAGGGGCAAAATATACAGAAAACTGCCTGTACAACCTTATGTCCAGGTACTTTGTCTCCTGAAATAGTATCTCTTTTTAATAAGCTGACAAAGTGCATTGTCTCTCTGGGGGATACGTGCATGGGATTCTTTAATATAACTCTGTGAAGGTACATAAAAAAAGATGTCTGGGGAATTTTTCAAAAAATAACAATGTATTCACATATTTAACTGGCTTACTCCCCTTTAAATTCTGCTCATTATTGTTTTATTGTCATTGTAGATTCCATTCTCCTGACCGGGAAATGACGGTTGTAAATTAAAATAATATCTGCCGGCCTGCTATAAAATATAATGATATCTATAAAATAAACTAGAATATCTTAGGGAAAGTTTGCAAAACCTTTCTGTATTTTACAGAGTGAACTGTTATACAGAATGTGGAATGTGAGCATTTGGATTTATTCACAGTAATGCATTAAAGCAAAATGAATGGAAATAGTGATATAAAACCATGACAAACATAGAACTGCCCCTTCTGCTTTCCCATAGTCCTCTACTGCTAGAGAGGTTGACAGAAAGTTGCTATTGCTTCTCACTGTCCTGCAAACCCCACGTTATTCTTACCATATTTCAGTGATTGTGCTGTGCAGCCTTTGACAGATACTACTGCATACACTGCAAAACCTTTAACCAACTATTCATTGGTCTCTGGAAACAGGCAGGGACCCCTCCTCTGTCATCTACTTTCTCCCCATGGTAATTTCGCCACAAATCACCCTGATTATGTTTAGATTACTATATCCTTTTGAAATTTTCTTCTATAAACAATTCTGTTAGAGACTTTCTTATCCTATTTGCCCTTCTGCTCACTTTTAGTAGGATCTAGTGGCTTAAAGCTGAGCCAATTAGCTCTAATATGCCAAGCCTCTAAAGGTGCCCATGCACTGTAAACTTCCCTTGTAGTGTTCCTGCTATGTTCCTCAAACTGTAGGGGCCTGCATAACTCAATAGGTGCAGTGTCGCAAATATAAATTTGGAAAATTAAGGATAATCACATACGCAGATATAGAGAATTAAAAAGGAATATAGGGAGATGATCCCATTCCTGTTTTTTCTATTCTAGGTCCACTAGGCCATTAAAAATAAATCCTAACAGACTGGTACAGATTACTGAATCAGGGCAAAATGTGCACACTTTACTACATAGCCCCCTCTACCCAATGTTCCAACAGAACTATCAGTTTGAAAGCACATAGAGCTGTATGTGCCGTAGGGAGAGAAAATGATTGAGAGATCTCTGTCCAGACAAACCCAAGCGTGCTAGAAATGTGCTGAGCTTTGAATAGTGAGATAATAGACCAATATAATGAAAAAGGGAGCAGAGCTAACTAAGCATCTTACAATAGAAGGAGTTCAGAGTGAGAAATTCCCAATCTTATTATCATTGCATAAAGCAGTGAGAGATAACCACATATCAGTAACTCAAGGGGAAAGGAAGCGCCATCTTCTTCTAAACAGATAAAGAGATTAATAAGAAATATATATATAAGTGTGTATTGAGAAAGTGTCAGACATAAGAATACTAACAGTGGGATGTAATTTTGTCCCAAAACTGGATTCAGGATAAAATTAACAGTTTCTACAACAAAATTTTGCTGTTGAACGGCTGGCAAATTTTCGCCCCAATATTTCTGGTTTTAAAGGCAAAATGTTTTGCCTTTTTGAGGCAGAATTAAAGGTTATGTCCACCCCCCAAAAAACTTTTGTTTATAGAGTAATTGCCCCCCAAAACATCTACTTTGTGAGTTTTAAAGTTATCAAAAGTAATCCTAAATGTACTTACCAGCCCTCCTTCCCTCAGCTGCTTTCTGCCTACCTTCCATGCCTTTTCCATGCATGAGAACTGCTGAAGGGGCCGGGCTGGCAGCAGTGTTTGTGATTGGCTGAGGCGTGATGTACATGAAATTTCAACATTCATATTTTCTAGCAGTAAGAAGAAGGCTATTGGGCTGGGATTCCACTATGTCCACAACTCGATATATATGGGGAAAGCTATTTATTGTTGGGAGAAGTACAGCCTGTTTCTTACACATTCCTATCTGCACCTTTGGACTTGACGGACTAAACATGTTGTGCTTCTACTCTCCAAAATAAATATGTTCTGCCACTAACATTGCAGTTGCTCTCTTTGCTTTTCTCTGTAAAGAGTGAATAGCTCTGAACTGTCTATCACTGAATTACTTGATTGTGTATTATAATGTTGTCCAGTTACTTTTAATGCCTATTGTTTTTTATTGGAAACATAAGTGATATTTAAGGTAGTCTCTGCTTATCTTTTACCGGTGGGCTTTGGAAACAGTGAGCGGAGGATGGGCAGAGTGGAGTTACTGGTCTGCCTGTGCATCAGACTGTACCCACTGGAGAAGCAGGGAATGTACTCAGCCTCCACCAAGGAATGGGGGTCAGCAATGTCAAGGACCAGACACTGAAACTCGCAACTGTACCAGTGAACTCTGCATTCACAGTGAGTACTGCTATTGGTGATTTATATGCACGGGGGTGTTTTTGTTGCTTTGCAAATATGCATTAAATGTGTCCAGAGACTGCAAATCAGTATTCAGTGGAACATGTCTACCCTGCTATGATAAAGATCTTAAGCCCATGTTCCTCGTGCTATTGGGGAACTAGAGCTCAATTTATATGGAAAATGTGAGCTTTACTGGAATATAGGGGGACGGTGTGTCTTGCAGACTATGTGAGTATTTATTTATTCATTATATTTATATAGAAAATCAATTATACCAATTACAGAGCTGAATATCCCCATGTGTAACAGAGAATCTGAGAGTGCAGCTCCTAATGCAGCCAAAATTAGCACCATTTTTAACGATAAGAACTTTCATTGAATATCCCTGATAGCTTTTTTTCTGCATTACTGTTTGGGTTATGCAGAGTACCCAAGAAATCAATAGTTTTATACCATTGCACCCATAACGCACATTTTAAACTGTATTTATTTTTATTATTGATTTCTAAAGACTGAATCTTAGATTAAAGGTTGTGTTCACCTCCCACAAACAAGAACTTTTGAAATAATACTAAATGCCCCCCAAAACCTCGACATCCCCTCTCAGCCAATCATGGAAGCTAAGCGGAAGAACGCTGAGGGAACGAAGGCTGGTAAGTAGGTTTACCAGCAGCTTTGAAGGGTAAGACCCTCGTGAGGTTGAGGTTTTGGGGGCAGGTAAAATATTAAACATTTTTGTGGGGGGTGGACATACCCTTTAAATGTAATGACTCTCATACAACTGTGAGCCTCCAGAGAAAATGTTGTGGGGGCAGGTAAAACCACAATGCTTGAAATTAGGCAATGAAATATAGGAAGAAGACCTACTGCAACATATAAATACATATACCCTGTAGCACTGATACAAGCAACCTTTTGGACATTAGATATGGTTGAACTATATCTCATAGTTACCCCCTGAAAATATAGTCCACAGAGCTACAGATTGTCCCTACTGTAGAAGACATGGCCCTTTCAGATATACCCACAATCTCCAGTCTCCAGCTGCATTACTAGTACCTAAAGTAAAAGTCTATACACACATCTGATGTGATGAACGACCCCCAAGCGTAAAGGCACATGAACGACTAACGGCCGTGACGGGCGATAATCACACGTGTGTATACGTTTGGACAGGCATCGTTCGTGTTACATTGGTGCCAACCTATGACTAGCAGCCATTATCCAGGGTTTTAATTTTTTAATGGCTGAAATGAAAAGAGTCTATAATTCACAAAACCTTGAGGACTTGTAGTTCAGCAACAGTTTGAGAGCTGCAGTCTGGAAGATCCTGATTACTACTGATTTGTGTCTCGTCTGGGGAGGAATGTTTCTTGTATTGCAAAACGCTTTGCCATTACATATAAGCATGATGCCTCACAGCTCTTTAACACTGTTTCATAATCAAAGGACAAGTGCTCCTTTTTGTGCAACATGTTGCCAATTTCTAGCATGAAAACCATCCACTAAGAGCAGTATAAAAGAGTTAAAATGCTTTAAAGTTGAATTAATCAGCCCCTAAAATTCTAATTCTGATTACGTTCCCTTGAGGATCAGAATGTTGATGTTATTTTATGAGCTAATACATTTTCTTTTCATGCAGCCGTAATCATGCCTTTCAACACTGTAAAGTCTAACGTAGGTAGGTGTTCTATTGTGGTACGTGAGGCATGGTCACTGTTAGTGACTTTTTGTATTATTTAAAACATTCTGCTAATTTCTTTTTATCAAATTAACTTTGATTCATAGCAAATCAATACGCAAAGATTAATATGCATTTGGCATTGCAGGAATGTATCTATAAATCAGCAGAATTAAGGTGGCCATACATATAAACGATAATAGGTAAATCCCATTGTGGAATGACGGGATTTAACGCTAGGGGCTGTTCCTGATCGAGTGCTAACAAACGACCATAGTCGGCACTCCAATCGTTTGGGAATAACAAAAACTTTCGTTGGTTGGTATCGGCACCCTTTTCTTAAAGTAGAGGGAGCCGATACGATCATACGGTGTATGGTCGCATGGGCGACCAACCCCTATACCGCGTATGGGGATCAGTTGGGTCCGTGTGTGCTATTCCCACAGCATGTGTGCCGAGAGATATCAATGTGATCTGTCAGCACACACACACACACACACACACTGTGGGATCACATGTGTATGGCCACCTTTAGAAGGCTCCTATACTAGTAAGCTATCACCAAACATCTGACTAGCCAGGGTTCCCTGAATGCAGTAATGGCACTGGTAAAGCAACAGATATGTGCCATTGTATAAGGGACTCTGTGTAAATGTAATTCATTTTTATAATAATCTTTAGGTCATTTACAAGAGAGTTTTTACAAAATCGTGAATGTCTGTATTTATTTCTCATGCTCCTTCATGTCTTTGCATGAAAAATGTAGTAGACAGACTAGCAAGGCAATGTGGTAAACAGCATAAGGGTAGTCCGTCAGGAAGGAATGAAAGCTGTACCTCCGATATGTCAGCAACTGCATTGGAAATTACAACCGGTGATTTAGACTGATCGACTAAAATATCATCAGTGGTGGCCTGAATATTGACCCGTGTGGACCATCCCTTACAGCAGAACAGACTTTTTAATGCCTTTCACTGCAATCTTTTTATCCATTTGTTTTAACATTACCAATTTATTTTCACTCTAGTGCCATTTACCGCATGTTCTTTTAAACATGTCTTCACTATGCTGTATTTATACATTGTGTTCTCAACTAATCCCTTGAATCTTCTTGTCACTGGATATGGCAGCTCAGTGAAAAAACATGGCTGAAAATATTTCAGTCTTTACAGAAATTGTCTCATGTGGAAATCAACACAAACACATACTTACTGTGAGCTACGGGAGAGAGGCGGCCCTTAATCAACACAAACACATACTTACTGTGCGCTACGGGAGAGAGGCGGCCCTTAATCAACACAAACACATACTTACTGTGCGCTATGGGAGAGAGGCGGCCCTTAATCAACAAAACACATACTTACGGTGCTCTATGGGAGAGAGCCGGGCCATATTCAACACAAACACATACTTACGGTGCGCTATGGGAGAGAGGCGGCACTTAATCAACACAAACACATACTTACTGTGCGCTATGGGAGGCGAGGCGGCCCTTAATCAACACAAACACATACTTATTGTGCACTACGGGAGAGAGGCGGGCCATTATCAACACAAACACATACTTACCGTGCGCTATGGGAGAGAGGGGGTCCATTATCAACACAAACACATACCTTCGTGCGCTATGGGAGAGAGGGGGGCCATTATCAACACAAACACAAACTTACGGTGCGCTATGGGAGAGAAGCGGGCCATAATCAACACAAACACATACCGGTACTTACGGTGTGCTACAGGAGAGAGGCGGCCCTTAATCAACACAAACACATACCTACGGTGCGCTATGGGAGAGAGGAAGCCCTTAATCAACACAAACACATACTTACTGTGCACTACAGGAGAGAAGCGGGCCATTATCAACACACAAACACATACTTACATTTTAAAGTCACTGTTACTGTACATTCAAACAGTCAAACTATTCTTTTTTCTATATAACATGAGATGAAAACCATTATGCTACAGTATCTAAGCTATTTGGGAATCTACTGCTGAATTTATGAGACCCTTATTTTTGTTTCATTTGGTGGTGCAGCGGTTGGTGCCCCAGAAGATGTGGCTTTGTACGTGGGAGTTGTTGCTGTGGCTGTCTTTGTAGTCCTGTTGCTGGCAGTGATACTGGTGTGTTGGCGAAGGAAAGAAGGTCTGGATGCTGACGTGGCAGATTCCTCCATCCTCACAGCTGCCTTTCAGCCTGTCAGTCTCAAACCTGGCAAATCAGGTAAAGTACTAATTGTCCAAGCAGTGTTCTTTTTAAAATATAATTAAAAAAGAAAGATTTAGTGCCCTCATCAAATCAAATTTACAGTAAGGCTTATCCAAGAAATCCCCATCTCTTCCTTGGCCAGCAAGACCTCTTGTCTTCTTAAATTTGATGTGCCCACAGAAGGTTCGTATGACAGCTCAGCATGAGGTCTGAAATCAAAGAACTAGACATCAAGCCACCAGATATTAGCCTTAACAAAGTGAGACATGCTGTTAACTTCCAGAATTTTGCATCAAGTAAGTAGATCGGCTGGATGTTGCCAACAATCTACTGACAAGCAGACTTGGTATTTTATTTAAAAGAAATGAAACCATTTTTATCTGAAAAAAAAATCCCAAATAATGATGTAAAAGATTCATGATCAAAAAGAACTTGTCAGTGTAGCCTTGGTGAGTCTGTGCAGGCAAGTGTAGGGATTTCTTTCTTATCATTTCTCTTTTCTGAAGATGTTCTGCAGTTTTTAGGTAGAACCTGTTTTCAGTTTACACATCAGATAAGCCAGGGGAAAATGTTCATAGCCAAATAAACCTGTCAGAGTATTATATAAGGTTCAAAATATTCCCAATTATTTTTCTACAGAATAATTTTATTTTCTATTTCTATTATCTTCTCTTTATTTTAATGTGTGACTTTTTTTATATTTATTTATTAGAATACACCAGAAAATGTGCACAAAATCAACTTGATCTATACAGTACATAATATATATTGTGATGGAATTAGAATACCAACTCATACTGATGGAATGCCATGCCAAATAATGGATTGTATTCCACTGTCCACTGTACAATGCTGCAGTTGCAGCACAATAAAATCTAGTATTAAATTTAGTAATCAGAATCAGACAAGCCCTCCAGGCAAGGGGTAAAAACCAAGAATCATTCTTGACCCTCTGCTTTTGGACATAGCTTGTGTGTACCTGAGCAGAATCTCAAGTGTATGTAGCTGTCATCAACAGAGGCTCTAAAAAGAATCATAGGGATTTACAGCTCCATGTCCCTTAGATCACAGTCCTTAGTGAGGACAACTTGCTAAGGACTTTCAACTTTTTTACGATGCCCCCAGGGCTGCAGGCCAATCAATTGCAAGAGCACCACCAACTCAGTCCTAGAGGTCTGGTGCCTTTGACATTAAGCTATAGATTAAAAATGACCTTTTCTCTCCTTCCAAAAAAAACAATATGTGAGATGTAAGGGGGGGGGGGGTGTTAAAATTTGTTATATGCATACTTTAGAGAGAGAAGTTTTCAAAGGAAATACAACAATGCAGAGTGATTGCCAGCACAGAGAAATAAGCTAGGGGCCATGGAATGTGCATTTTTGGTCTTTTTTTTTTTCATCCCTTTTTCAAGACTAGTCTAATGGACATCTAATTATCCTCAACTTCACTCTTTTCCCAGACAGCTGCACTCAGGCAAGCAAACTAAACTACATTCATTTTACCTTGGGCAAACATCCTAAGCCCTACCAGTCCTGGTCCAACCTCTTAATTTGGCAGCTGTGAATGTTAATGAGAACATGCTTTCTTCTGAAAAGGTCCATTCTCATAAGTTGGAATTCTGACTAAAGTAGGACTTCTACACCTGATATCTTATGTTTATCTAAGGTAAAATGAATGCAGTTTAAGGCTGGGTACACACGAGGCCTATATTGGTTGGTCAGGCCCAAAAAATTGGTGGTGAAATACCGGTGATGGCTACTGATCAGTGAACAGGCAATCTGATGTGTTGGTGAATCATGACAGTGATCAGTCGTGGTTATCTGTCAGCCATTGTGATTTTCACTTTTGGCAAATGGTTGGACAGGACGAAAAATTCACCTATGTGTACCCAGCCTAAGTTGCCTGCCTACAGCAAGAAAGGCGGACGTAGGAGGGCTCTGGACAGGCAACATTTCATCCTTTAAACCATATAATGCTGTAATTATTCACAACTCTGCATTCTTTTACCCTCTATTAATTCATTTAATCTTAAGAGGGTTAAGATGGTAAACACAGGCCAATAATTTGAACCCAGGTGGTCCCTGGTCCAAAAATTTGATCATCAATGGATCGGAAATGATCTATTTGCAACATTGATCATTTTTGTCTGTTGTTAACTTGCTGGTAATTTCTATATACACACCAATAGGGTGGACTAAATTATCAGGTGCCATAATTGCACTGAAATCATGAACGTTAAATGGATATATTATCTCACAATACATACTGCTACAGTTTACTGAACCAATGCAGGCTTCTTAAGAATGCAGATCTGCTCCAGACAAAACTACTGCTGTGAAATAATTTATAACCTGGTACCCTTAGTAAGAATACAAGTGCAGAGCATTAGATACCAGGAAGATGAATGCACCGTGTGTATAATTACCTTTAATGGTAGAAAGGCAGAGTCTTAATTCAACTGTGAAAATATTATTAATTAGGTAGAACATGTCTGACAGTTATAAATCTGGATGAATGGGAATTGTGTAATGCATTAGAATAATATGAACAAGCTCAACACTTTATTACTGTTTTAATTGTAATGTTGTATAATGTGTTCAGGGTTGTCACTGTGTGAGACCAGTGTCCTTTGCTTTGACTGAACACTGCCAATAACCAGTGATTTTTCAAAAGAATTGGTAAAAAGTAAATTCAGAGGTTAGTACTGTGTCATTTAAAGGAGAACTATACTCTCCTCCACCCCTCCAAAACCATCTTCACTTATAAAACTCATTGTGAGGACACAAACCAATACATCCATAAAATATATATAGAAAATTGGGCTGTTGTACATCCATATTAAAGTGCAACTAGAGACCAAAAATATAATACATACAAAAAAACAGAATTCTAGTGCACAAACAATTCTAATTGCATATTGGCTACCTCCATAAGGTTACTGCGACAAAGAAGCCTGCTAAACCCTGGATAAATACAAGCAATTAGTTCAATAAGTTGGCCAAATTATTTTAAGTCCAGTCACGTCAAGGTGGCTTTATTTAACTGGGTCAATACATCCATAACCCTGAGTTTGCTTTAGATTACCATATCATTGGTATCATTGGTTCAGAAGTTCCAATGGTATTGCTAGTTTGGCCCTGCCTCTGCAAGAATCTCTGTTCGTGTTCTCATTGACCAGTTTGGGAACATTCTTGGGCTATGAGAGGGGGTAGGGCCAGACAAGGGATTAATTCAAATTTTAGAAAACTGCTATGGGGGATTTAAAGCAAACCCAGGAATGAGGTCCTAGCACTTAAGGTACAAATCTTGTGTACAATTTGGGATGAGGGTGTTTTGGGGCATTAAAATTTGCCCTTAAAACGTGACTTTTAAAAACCAATTTAAGGTAGAGATTTAGAATGTTTTTATTAGTCTACTATTTTCAAGGGAGGGATTCCTAAATGGGTCGCCACAGAACAAGCCTGGTAGTTCATGAACAAATAAATCTATATATTGTATTATATATGGGTCATATAATAACATTTTATATTCTCTACTTGCCATGATTGTTATCACAATATTAATATTGAAAATATTCATTTTACCTTCTTATTTAATTTCCATACAAACCTGGCACAAACTTTAAAGGGACTAACAATAGAAGTCAATGGCCACCATTGACTTCTATTGTAAGGGGAGCGGCACTGGAGGCAATCTGCTTGTTGCACTGCTCTCCCTAGTGGTGGTCCAGGCTGTACAGCACATACATTAAACATACAGCAGCAGTGTCGGCTTCTACCAGCTGTTGAGGAATCAGTCTATAGAATGTTTTTTGGTAAAGGTAAGTATTTTGAAAAATCTGTTGGGGAGGGGGGTAGAGGCTTAAGCAGTGTTGTTACATAACCCTTCAGATCTGGAAATATAATAACAGCATAATATGTGGGTTTTTTTTAAAATAAGAATAAAGTCGTTTACCAAGTTTTTATCTAAATTATCAATATTATATCAATTATAAATAGCATTGTTAATATTGTCTGGGTTTTTTTTTTGTAGGTCAGACCCATTTGTTAACAATTCAACCCGATCTCAGCACAGCCACAATGACCTATCAGGGATCCCTGTGCCTTCGTCAGGATGGTGGAAACAAATTCCAACTGACCAATGGACACCTTCTGCCCCCAATGGGTCCTACTATCCCAAGAGAGCATAGCCACACTTTACCACGCCTCTCAACACAGAGCTACTTTCGCACACTGCCAAGGGGATCAAACAATATGGCATATGGCACATTTAACTTTCTTGGTGGACGTTTGTACATCCCAAACACAGGTATAGTTAGCCACGGGACATAACGTAATGAGAAATTTCTATGTATTTGTGATCATGTCAGTTGTCAATTGTATTGCTTTTACTGCACAGACCAGTACAGTATATAGATTAAATATCTGTTGTATTCAATTAGATCACAGATATACCATGACCTGGATGAATGAGAACCTTCACAAGCATATATAGATTAAAGTTTGCCTTAAGTCCCCCGATATTATCTTAAGCTTAACAACTGAACAGATAGCAGAAAAGAACTGAATTATAATTTTTTTATAGATACTATAAACATGCCCCAGGTACTTTCCATTTTCAAAAAGTACATTTTTAGAATATAGGTATCGTTTAAGTACTTTTAGCAAGGTGCCTTCTATTTATACAAGCATACGCTAGCTAACCTGCGTCATCAGCAATATGGCATAAAATCCTTCCTGACTAAATGACGATGACATAATTCCTGACTCAACTAAACATAAGGAAAAGACGTGTTTTTTTCATGTAAGTATATTCTTGCATGTTATACCCTGAAAAGTGGATAAAGTAAATAATGACTCTCAGACATGATGCTTCTGTCTGGAAACTTTACTGAGAATGAGGCATCATGGTTTAGACCCACAGAACTATGGACTAAACAAAGCAGATCACCAGTGGTGTAACTAGGATTCACTGCCCCCCCCCCCCTGCAAAACTATGATGGGGCCCCTTTCCATGTTTAAACCACAGTTGTTTACTTGGATAAGGCTATATTTGTCATAGGAAAAATAAGAAGATGGGGCCCCCTTGGCTCCCAGGCCCCCCTGTGGTTGCTCCTCCTGCTCCCTGGTAGTTACTCCCCTGCAGATGACGGGTAGATCACAATGATATGTAAACAGTAGAATATTTCTTCTCTTTTTGCAAAAGGCATAATAACTATTGTAATATAACATTTGGAACATTTTACATTCATAATAATCAAGTCGTTGCTGTCACATGCACACAGGGCACTTTTAGGTATTTACTTGCCATTTCCATAACAGGAGAGAGCCCATGTAACTTAGAATACATAAAAACTATTAGAATTGGAACTCTGGTTTATTTCTTCTATGGCTTCTGTATGAGGTTTGTACTATTAAGGCCTACCTGAAAATCCTACATGATCCTTCTATTGGTTCTATTTGTTAAACACTAATTTTAGCATTAAGAGCTTCAGACTTTTTTTTTTAATTACAATCAATTCATGAGCTCAAACACAGGGATGAAACACGGGAATGTGTGTTCCTGGTAGATAACATATCCACATTGGTTTATATAAAGAAAAAATATTATTTCCTTAAATTGCACAGTCTCCAGGCATGTTTCTATTTCATTATTGCCCCTATATATCTTAGGGTGTTGCACATTCTTCTGCAAGCTTATAATCAAGCCCCAAGCTGAGAAATGTGAATGTATTTACATAAGACCATTTCTTGTATTATCTTACTATGAACAGATCCCTTGATATAGGGATTGGCTTGTCACTTTTTTGTACGAACAGTATTTAGTATCGTAACTAGCTCTGGGTATAATTTACTAAATCAACACATAAAGAATCTAGACGTGGGTAAACATTTTTCATGCCAACTTGTTGCACATAAGTCTCTATTGTAAAGTTTGATGTTAAAGTGCAGTTTCCACTTGATAGATAACTGAATTAAAAAGAAATTTGAAAATATAAATATGATGCTAAGCTATCTAAGTGTTTCTTTGAGAATTGACTTCTTCTTTTCCCCTTAATTGACTACGAGAAAGAAGGAGGAAGGATGTGAGAGAAGGGCACTATGGTATGGGATAGGATGTGAGAGAAGGGCACTATGGTATGGGATAGGATGTGAGAGAAGGGCACTATGGTATGGGATAGGATGTGAGAGAAGGGCACTATGGTATGGGATAGGATGTGAGAGAAGGGCACTATGGTATGGGATAGGATGTGAGAGAAGGGCACTATGGTATGAGATAGGATGTGAGAGAAGGGCACTATGGTATGGGATAGGATGTGAGAGAAGGGCACTATGGTATGGGATAGGATGTGAGAGAAGGGCACTATGGTATGGGATAGGATGTGAGAGAAGGACACTATGTAGGGTCGGACCCTGCACTCCTCAACCAGTATATGCAGTCAAGCACTGCAAATGTTACATGATGTTTGTCTGAAGAAGGGACCGCATGTGATCCCGAAACGTCACAATAAATTTGACTTTGCACTTAAGACTGGTGTGCCCGGTGATTATCTATATTGCATAGAAGGACACTATGGTATGGGATAGGATGTGAGAGAAGGGCCACTATGGTATGGGATAGGATGTGAGAGAAGGGCACTATGGTATGGGATAGGAAGTTTTTTTCAAATGTTGCAGTGTAGTACACAAATTTGATAACTGCTGGTCTTGCTATTGCATACATCCATTTTGTCAGCCAAAGATCATTAGTGGATGGGCTTACTAAGGCTGGGTACACACGTTATAATTTCTCATTGTTTTGATTTTTTATATCAAATTGTGCAATCTGGGCAAAGGGCTGACAGATTTCAGTCACCCACAACAGGAAAAATTGCATGGTGTGTACCCAGCCTTATATGTTGTATTTTATTAACTGAGAAACTGGTTGTGATGAAGAGATTAATGTTTGAAGGATCCTTACTTTTTTAAATATGTATAATTTTTATCATTTTTAAAATTTGTCTCAGGTCTAAGTCTGCTCATACCTCCAGATGCAATTCCAAGAGGGAAGATCTATGAAATCTACCTAACTGTGCACAAACAAGAAGATATGAGGTAGGTGCCTGAAAGACAGCAGAGACTTTATGGGGATGCACCCAATCATTGTAAACTGTCCCAAGCATATTTCAGCAGTAAAGCCATACCAGACCCTGTATTTGCATTACGAAAAGCTTTGCAAACCTTGGTATTCCCTTCTTGAGCATTAATACATTGCTTGTTGAAAATTTACCAGTCCTGACACACATTTACGCCTTTTTTTTGTTGCAGTTGTAGCTTTCTATGAAGTACATCACCCTTATTGTATCCTCAATAATAAAATGTACTGAGGGTTTATATAGTAGATAATGCACCCCCTACTGTAAATTATAAGGATATTAGAAGTCACCGAGGAGTTCTGTGACCATATAAAAGCACGGGGCCGTAGGCCGAGTGCCTTTTATACAGGGCACTGAACTCCGAGGTGACCACTAATATCCGAATAATTTTATGTAGGGGGTGCATTATTTATTATAATCCACCCCTTCATTAGAAGAATAAAGGGGCAGAGGAACAGAGTCAGAGGGTAGAGAAAAAGTCAGGTACTTGTCCCTCATCAGTGAGTCATCAGATGTCCTCCCCCTCTATTCCCAACAGCACCTACCAGCTCCACACAGCCAGGGCTCTCTGCAACTTCCTATCCCATTGCAGTTCAGGGCTATGCAAATCCCTGCGGCTTCCGCACCAGTGTGGATGGCGCGGCTCCTCCTCTTAGTTTTACATCCTGCACAGTGATGAATCGCGAGATTGTTCATCACTGTGCACGGAGTAAAAGGAAGAGGAGGAGCCGCGCCATTCACAGTGGTGCGGAAGCCACGGAACTGAGACGGAGGTTCAGCTGAGGTGATGGGGAGATAAAACGGAGGTGGGGGAAGCATTCCAGAGTGTAAATCAGTTCCGGACTGTTATAATCAGCGCACTACTACGTAGCAGCGCGCCGATTATAAGATTATTATTTACAGAGGGAGTCCATTGACTTCCATGGAAGGGGTGGATTATAGTTCTATAATGCACAAAAAATATCCTTACAAATCAGTGTCACGTGACCGAACGAAACATATGTGTTATAGAATCTATGTACCATCACTTTAAACAGAAGGCATACAGTAAATAGATTGATAAGCATTTAGAACAATCTTTATTAGTTTAAAGTTTGCAGGACAAAAGTCTCAACAGTCACATCTACCCCCAAAAAACCTGAATGCAAATCTAACTATCCTGCAGGAATCAATGAAATCTTCATCCCTATTGCTACTAATCTGTCTGTGTTAGCAAACAGCAATTGATGCTGTGGGCTGCTAAGTCTTCCTGAGTAATGCAAGAAAATCACTCCTACATCGTTTTATACAATACTAATGCATTGGATTTATGTAATGCTTTTAATCCAAAGACAATAAGTTTGCTTTATAGCAGTCAAAGTAGCCATATTTGGGTGCCCCGCATACAATAGAACAAAAAGTGATTATGGAAAGTGTTCTAAGTCACAATGATCTGACAGTCGGATTTAAGTTAAACATGGAATCTATTATTAGGAGCCACAGTACTTCAGCTCTTTTTCTTTTTTACGGAACGATAACATTGTTTCTTGCTCTTTTTGCTGAAATCAAGTAAAATATTCATGGGGCTTCCAACGTTTTATTAAGATATAGATCTGAACAGTTCTGGGTCTAATATTAATACTATATACTGGCAATGCGTTAATGAGAAATATGAAGACTCTTGACGAAAATCTTGGGTGATTTTTTAACCCGACCAACCAATATATCAGTCAGGTTAGTCAATTTAGGTAGAAGGAAAGGCATGTGTGTACACAGGCGAAGATTTGTAGGTTGCTTTACTTTTAAATCCATTGGTGGGAAAAGAGAACATTAAATGCAGCTAGAAGAGAGAGTTTAGCCTATTCATTGCCAAGTTGACCCTCAAACATAAATGCTTTCAGACAGACAACAGAAATGTAAAATATACGTTTAAACATCTAAAAGGGAGAATATCAAGTACATTTCAATATTAAATATTGAACCAACACTTATAAAAAATAAGTGGCTGATGCAATAAGATGTAAAGTTTGCCTGTGCTATTAATTTGCAGCACGGACAAACTTTTGTGCCTCTTATTGCATTAGCCCATGAATATATAAAATTGCTTGAGTATGAAAGTTCCCTTTTATTCTGGTTTAAAGTTGTGTTTATTTCCTACTACTGTAAATACGCTAGTGTGTATTATAACTGCCTTAGGCTGAATACATATACAAGCCAATCATCTGGTCGCTGCAATTGACTGGGTCAAAATCTAACAAAAGAACTGCAGCCGATATTTCAACACCACCAATCATCCAGCCCATTGAAAACTGCATGAAAGGCAGAAAATTACCAGGCTGTCCAATTGGACAATTGTCCAAATTGGACAAACGTTAGACTGACATAAGTCTGACGTGGGTGAAAATTACCATTAATGTTTAGAGGACAGTTTTAGAGAACAGCAAGGTCCAGATTTCACACAAATTCTAAATGTTAATTCTGAGAAAATTGCATGGGAGATATTGCAAATGAGATTGTCATGGATTTGAAAAGCTGATAAGAAGCAAGTCTGGGGGATTAAGCAAGGCTGTCATCTCCAACATCAACTCTGATGGGATGTAGTTAATGAGTTTTATCTCCGGTGCAACTAGTTTTAGATCTGAATATTAAATGCAGGCCATGCATTAGGAAAATTGAATTCAAGGTTTGTTCCATCAATATTACCATCAACACTGTGGCATGCGATGTTAATCAGTTGTCAATGCACCATACATAATGTTCGATATTCAATTGGTGATCAATACGACTGCTAAAGCTTGACATTAATTTATGTCAATAGAATATTACCTGCAAAGTTTTTAACATTAATGCGATTATTAAACAATTGACAAAAATAAAATTTACAAAAAAAGCCTTTGGCCAATCAGATTCCATTCCATGCTTTTATTGAGTTTAATGTCTAATCTATTGAACTTGTATATGGCCTGCGTAAGAATTTGTTTGAGAATCACATTAAAGTATGTCCAAATAGAAAAAATATTCACACTGCTGTCTGTTTTAATTGAGATATTCTCATTTATCACCAATTTTGCTTTGCGTCTCACATCTTTCTTTCTTCCTTTTCCTTCCCTCCTTGAGGTTACCTCTAGCTGGCTGCCAGACTCTTTTGGGCCCCATCATTAGCTGTGGGCCCCCTGGTGTTCTCCTGACCCAACCTGTCATCTTGGCAATGGATCACTGTGTGGAACCCAGCCCTGAGAATTGGATTGTGCGCCTGAAGAAGCAGTCTTGTGAAGGCATTTGGGAGGTAGGTCCCATAAACTGCTTATTGCTTTATATGGGTTGGGGATTTTTTCAGTGACCTTGACTCTGGGTCACATAAGCCACACAGTGTAAAATCACATGTACATATAAATGTAACGGCTGCCATTAACTTCTATTGTAAGGTGAGCGGCACTGGATGCAATCTGCCCACAGCACTGCTTCCCCTAGTGGTTTCACGGGCTGTGCGGCACATATTTTTTTGGGGAATAGTTAAGTGATTTTTCGGATGGAGGGGGGGGGGCTGCTCATGTGCATCAATCGTCTTACCTTCATTGATGGAATCAGGTGAGGGGCCTGTCACAGTCCTTGGGAGGTTGGGAGAAGGAGGAGCTGAGGTTCTGACCACCTGGTGCTGGTTCCGAATATGTGCCTGTGTGCGCTCACAGTCTTGGGAGTTGGGAGACTCACTGCCCTGGTTCCACTGGCAGCCACTGCTGCATCTTCCTGTGCCTGCTGCTACCTAGTGCAACTTGCACTGCCACTGCTGCTCTGACTGCTCCTTCAACCCTCTGAAGGTGGCCATACACTATTACGATCTTAATTACGATCTTAAACCGACCGATACTTTGATAGACAGATGTAAAATGTTAATTGTACAAAGATCTACAATAAATATTGTTCGACATTCAATTTGTTTTGTGATTAATGTTGAATGTCGTCCATTGTGAGGTTACATTACATTCACATTTAATCGGAACTTTAGAAAACACTACAATCATTTTACCAATCGACTTAAAAAACGACTTTCCCGATCATAATTACGATCGATTTTTTGATCTAATGTCATGTGATAAGAATGGGAAAATGTAAAATTTTTCGACCAATCGATGGAAATGTCGGATTGTATGTTGGATTGTACATAAAATCGGACTAATGTATGGTCACCTTAACACAGTGCCACTGCTGCTCTGAGCCTCTGTCTCAGAGCAACAGGTCAGCCTGACCTGATGGTCTCTGGAGGTTAGAGCAGACAGAGACACAGAGCAGCAGTGGGACTGTGGCAGAGGGATTTTGAGCAGTAGGTGGTCAGAACCTCAGCTCCTCCTTCTCCCAACTTCTCAAGGATTGTGATAGACCACTCATTAGCCATACCCGGAGGCATCAAATCAAGGTGAGGCAATTGGTTGCCCACACACATACACACACGGGCCCCATAAGCTCCCGGGCCCTGTAGTTACGGCACTGTGTCTGTGTGGGAAGGGGGGGCTCCTATGTGTGGGGTTGCTGCAGTTGGACAAGGGGCCCCATCCAAAATCCAAAAAAACAACAATGTTCTTTATAACCATCGCCACTAGAGATGGACTACAACCCAACTCGAACCCTAGTTTGTTCTGAACTTTTAATAGTTTCTTTTTCGAGCTTCCCGAACTAGTTCGGTTTCCGAGCTCCAAACAATAGCTCTTTAATGTATAAAGGTGCCCATACACTACATACACACTGATTTTTGTCTTTAGACGTTCGTGTATAGACAAATGCCTAATCGGTCTAAGAACCGCCTAGCCTGTTCTTTTCTGCAGTCAACTTGAGATCACAAAATTATTAGGTCAAATTGGATTATCTTAAGGTAAGAACTGCTGCTTGTAAAATGCTGCCTCTAGACATTAGATAGTTTAGACATTTATCTATAGACATACGTCTAATCTATTTAATGTCTGCCTAGTGTATGGCAAGCTTAAAGGTGTACGACCGTTCGTTTCGGACGATAATCGGCCCGTGTGTGGGCCATTTATTGTTCGGAGATCCGGAAAGTCGGTCGTTCATCGATCCCCGACCGAACGTTCGTTTTTACCGTTAAACGGTCCACACACGGGCCAATTATCGGCCAAAATGAACGGTCGTACACATTGTGCGCACATGTGTACATGTGTACGAACCTTAAGGCTTATGTGCTATGGGAGGGATCAATTG
Organism: Hymenochirus boettgeri; assembly: GCA_019447015.1. Taxonomy (NCBI): domain Eukaryota; kingdom Metazoa; phylum Chordata; class Amphibia; order Anura; family Pipidae; genus Hymenochirus; species Hymenochirus boettgeri. The sequence goes on from CM033471.1 coordinate 87,915,428, forward strand.
TACAGTAGTGAACATGAACGTACATGTATAAATATGGTTATTTACTTAAATATATGGTATCTCTGGGTGTTACAGATCAATTTCAGAATGTATTGTCCGTGCTGCACCATGCACTGGGTTAATTAAGATGGCAGATCATGTAAAAATAGGTTTAATTGATCCCCACATTTGCTTTCCTAAGAAAAAAATAGGTGGACACATTAAAATAAAGGTACCCATTCCTTTCACTTATTATTTATATTTATACATATGTTCAATTCTTTTATAGTAAAACATTTTGCTTTGAATGATCCATTTTTGACAATTGTTTGGTGTACATATGTGTATGCAATATAGTTTGTGTGTGGCAAGGAGTGTACAAGTACATATGTATATCTATGTGTTTTGGACCTGTACTTTATGTTCATATTTTTAAATATGTTTTGTACATATGGGCATTTACTGAATGCATAATTGGATGTTGTTTGTGCATATGTGAACGTTTATGGACATTAATGTTGGTCATCCATGTAACTTTTGTAATCACAGTATGAGTAAGAGCCATGACGGCTTGAAACGCGTAAGGCTACCCTGTGGATATGTATCATTTTTAAACAACGAATAAAAGCTAAGTTTTACTCCAAACGGAACAGCTGTTACTGTGTATCGAACCAGTGTGCGCTATACCCTATATACTGTGATTGCTGTGGAGTGTTCGTGCGACATTGGATCAAGCGAGGGGTCCAGGGCAAGCAGCAGCTGGGCCACCCAGATTTGTGGGTGAGTTCATATGTTTCGCTAATATTGAGAGGTGCGGACGCCATTATCATTACAAATTGGGCGACGGGTCGGGGGCACAAGCACCCGGGCCACTATTTGGCTAAAGTGAGTTATTATGTCAGTCAATTTTTAATTTAAGTTACATTTGGCCTGAATCATGCTCACTTCAGCCACACCTCACCTAGGTGTAGTGATATGTAGAGGGGAGAGCTAATTTTGTTCTTTGAATTCATGTAACACTTTTGGATGGTTACATTTTGTTAGTGTAAATCCAGCATAAGGCTTTCCTCTCCTCTTGGGACCACCTATACCTTCTTCACATCCCCCTACAAAGAAACCTGAAGTTTGCAGTTCTAGTATATTCCACTTTATTCTGCCCTGATGTTCAGATAAGGTAAAATGCCAGGCAGTGCACACTCCTGCATTCCACCCTTCTCACAAACTTTTAATATTCTGTAGAGCTTCGTCCCCCAGCCCCAACCGCTATATTTTTATTTTCAGAAACTTCCCCAAACATTACTTACCTCCCCTCTTTCCTTTCGCCGCACTGCCCGGCCCTCTCCTTGCACAAAATTGCAAGCAGAGGGGCGGGACCGTCAGCTATGTCTGTGATTGGCTGAGAGGCACACAGCTGCCGCTAGATCTGAACGGGGGAGGAAAGAGGGAAGGTAAGTAATGTTTGGGGAAGTTTCTGGAAATAAAAATATAGCGGTTGGGGATTTTGAGCTAGGGGAAGGGAGAGGGAGGGAGGGAGAGAGGGAGGGAGGGGGGCTGCAGTGCACATGCCAAACTTCTCCCGGAGGCGAGACAGGAGGCAAAGTCCTATATGGACTCTGCTATCCTCCTGGTGGGAAGTTTTTGGGACTTTGGGGGGGGGATTACAGGAGAACCATTTGGAGCTGGGATGTAAGATAAGGATTTTTATTTACTACAGAGTGGGGCCAGTAGTGGGGGGAATTATCAATTTGGGGGTGGACATGCCCTTTAAGAGATTAAGGAATGTATTTATTAATATTCGTTGTCAGCAAAGTCTGATAATGAAACTTTATTATGATCGGAAAAACTACCGTTCGTAGCGGGTGGCGAAAGTGCTTTGTGTGGTGTAAATAGGCACTGTGGCTGTAAATTGTATTTTTACTTTAGTTCGACAATCAAAAATTCCGATCCAAAATGTTAATATTCAAAAAATCGGAAAGTTCTGATTCAATTGTGTTCAAAACAGATTTTCGCCATCACACAACTTCAATAGGCTCTGCGGAACTGCTGTTATTATTATTATTATTAGATAATTGCCTTTGGATAGATTGTTCCATAAGACAACTATGTAACGTGCATACCTACTTTAGCCCTGTTCTGGCTCTAGATTTTGTGGGTGTCGTTCAAGAAATTAATAATCCCTGATGCTTCTATAATGGTGAAGCATGTACATTTTAAATGATCTCAATACATAGAGGGGCATCGCTTTACCACTAGAAATAGGGAAGACAAATGTTCTTTGACTATAATATTTATAATATTTTTGTTGTGTGGAGTATTTCTTTTATTTTACTCCAGCCGACAGATGATCGTGGCATACATAAGTATGGGATTTATCTGCTTCCTTTTGTCTTCAGGCTGGACATTTACTTAATAAATAATAATTAATGTATTTAATAATGATTAATAATGAAGCCCAGTAATGATTTTAGCGGCTTTCACAACTAGAGAATGTAGATAAAAATGTTTCACTGGCACAGATTAGTCAGAACTATGAAAGAGGTAAAAACATGAGGCAGATAAATCAAAGAGTTATAAATAGTGTAAAATATTTCTGGGGAAATTTTAACATGGAGTATTCTGACAATTTTTCCATTTTCATTGTAATTGCTTTTTCAATTACTTTCCATTATTGCTGGAACATTTTCAGTACTTTATAAATAGGTATTATCATTTTGGAGAATTGCAGAGAGGCTAATTCCATTCAATATCATATTAAAGGCCTCTAACTCTAATGTCACATGGACAATTTGCAATCAGGATTAATTATCAAGGTGAAAATAAACCTTAATGTAAAACAGGAGGTTCTTTTAATATTTCATTGAAATGTCAATATACTGTACTTTTTTGAATACAATTCAACCCCAAACCATTTTTTTTTCATTATTTGGGTTTCCAAAAACATTGATGGGGTTTGATGTCATAGGTGATATAAACAATCATCAAGAATTTTTTGATGGATATTTGAGATATTTATATGGACAGAATTTGACCAAAAAACACTTCCTGGATCAGATATTGCAGAAATGCCATTATAGTATTAAAAAACTGAATTATGTTGGAGATAGACCATCATTTTTACATTAAAGGGCATGTCCAGCCTCAAAATGAAAAATTAAATACAGGTAAATCACCCCCCAAAACCCTAAATGGTAATAGCTTGAAATGTGAAATATATAAGTCTAACCTGAAATCCTGCACAATGTCCTGTTGCCCCTGTTTCTGCTTCCTGGTTCTTCCAATTAGTAACTGTCAGTTATAGATTTGACAGTTGACATCACAGCCATTGACTGAATGTTAATCCCCTGTCTGCCTCTTCTGAGCATGCCCAGGCTCAGTACAGGATTCTAAATTGCTCAGTTTCCATGAGGCATCCAGAAGCATAGCAGGCATACAGTAATGAATTCATAGGACAAAAAAATGTTATATCAACATATTTTAAAGAGGCCATTCTTTCTAAAAGATTTTCTTATGAGGGTGGATTTGTACTTTAAATAAGATTCAAGGCTAAGCAAACCTGATGTCAATTTCAATGTTCCTAAGAAACAAATTTCACCTGCCTTGGTTTCTCCCTTGAGGCCCCACCACTCCAGTTTTTACTGGAATCTCAACCCCTAAATAAAAGAAATTAAATGTAATCAAAGGCCTTTGAAGCACATCTTATTATGTGTGAAAGTGTTATGTATTTCTAATTTGGAGGGGGGGGTATGAGCATGTTACATGGCGCTTTAAAGTAGTTAATGCATTTCACATGTTGCCCTGCCCAAAAGAGCTTACAGTCTTAAGGCTCGTACACACGTTTGATCGTTCGTTCGGAGATCCGTCAGGTCAGTCGGGCAATGATCCCTGACCGAACATCCGTTTTGGCCGATAAAGTGCCCACACACGAGCCGATTATCAGCTGAAATGTTCGTTCGTACACATCATGCGTCGCGGGTCGTGACCTGCGATTGCACGTGTGTACGAGCCTTTAGTATCAGATCGGCCTGTCTGTATGTTTATAGGAGAAACCAGAGGATCAATAGGAAACCCACAATAAAGGCTTCGTTCAGATTGTCCAGTGGAACATTGTGTTTTCTGATTTAGTGTGATGTTCTGCTGTGTTAACCCACAGCGTTGGCCATTATTTTTACTGGCAACACTGTGCGTTAACACACCAAACTGCTGCATGCAGTGCGTTTTAAAAATGCACTACATTGCAGTGGTGCAATGTCAACGCCACTATTCACTAAGATTGCACATGCATTTTGGAGTAATGGCATTGCACCAAAGCGCAGGACAATGTAAACGAAGCCAAAGGGTGTGACCTTGATTGCTAGTTCCTGTTCTATTTTATCATTAATTCCTATAATTATGCAATAGAATGGTTGCACAGTAGTTGGCATTGATGCATTGGTTAGATCTACAGGGTATTTGTTCTACCTTTGCTTGCATGGGTTTATTCCATGAACTCTAGTAAAGTACATATCAAAGATGACAAGCTCTTTGGGGCAGTGCTGGTGCTGATGTGAATGGATAATCTAAATTGTTAATAAAAGTTTCAGCCCTATGTAAGAAAAATCAATACAAAACAATATAAATTGTTAAAATGCTATGGGCCATGCAGCTCAAATTAAAACACAGACTTTACAAATGAATCTATTTGGGGTAGGTGCTCAGAGCAACTATTTTATTTTTCAATCTCTATTTCCCAGGGAGATAAGAGACAGCGCACCTACATCTCTTTGTGCTCTCTAACAAAAGTGGTTACTGCCAAACAGCCAACCATGCAGAGGATTGCAGATTTCTCACGCCTCCAAACAAACAAATGAATCCCTATAAAAATGTGGTCCGTGTTTTTTGCAAGACATGTGTAGAAAAGTTTGATAAAATGGAAGTAATATTTGTGAAGGGGAGGTGTTCGATGTGGGCTCCAAGTGTCCATTTATTGACAAAATGATATTATCTTGCTCTCCAAACTACTGAACTCTACCCTATGTTTTAATTGGCTGTTTGTCAATAACGGGACAATAATGGACATTGTATATCACTCTGTCCAAACCTTACTTTATTTTCTGGTATTGGTTGGCTGGGCTAATAAAATTGTGAGATCCTTGGGGTTATGTACACAATAAGTCAACAAAGGAGATTTTTTTTTTTTTAAAGAAAACAGCTTAAAGCACAATATTCTTTATCATCCTTTGTCCTTGCATGTGTCCAGAACAACTGGAACTATTGATGTACATTTAATTCTGAAACCTACTTTTCTGCACCAATATTATCAACATAATGCAGAGCCGTAAGGACTGAACACTTGGTCAAGTTACAGATAATCCCAGTAGTGATTGAAATATTGTCTTTTATATTTTAGAATTTTATACCACAAACAAGTGGCGTAACTACAGGGCCTGTAGGAGGCTGCGCCCCTGACACACACTCCTCCCCAGAAGATCCCCAATCTGCAGCTGTTTTAAAAGAACCGGCAGACGTTTTAAACAGTTTAAATCTTCTGACTGTTCTTTTAAAAAGCTGATTGTGTGTATATTTACTTCATACGCACAATCAACTTTTTAAAAGCAGCTGATCAACGCAGATCATGGATCTTCTAGGGAGGGTGGGTTTAAGGGGCCCAGCCTCTATTCTAGTGGGGGGGCAGTTAGACCCCTGACCACAAATCGGAAATACTACAATTGTACTAAAGGAGAACTATAATGCATATTAAGTTTGTTTTAAGTTAAAATCAATAGTAGTTGTGCCAGGGTGTTGACTCCTACCTCCAAATATCTTTTTCTGTAAGGAGCACATGCAGGAATAAAAAAGCTTCTGCTAAGTTTCTGCATATTCAGCACTACATTTAAAGGACAGTTTCATTTAAAACGTGGACATAGCCCTTTTCTTATCAATTGAAGAACGGGAGGTAAAGGAGGCTATGTCTAACCTCACGTTCTTCAAATAATCTAACAGGTGCCTGGAAAGAAGCCTGGAAAACTTACCCACACGCGCGCTCCTCCACTGACTCCCCTGACAGTTCCTGAATCCCCACTGCTACCAGGTTATACTTGAGTGCATAGCACAGAACCAAACAAACTGCTCTCTACTGCTGACAGCTGCATTTGAAAGTACTGAATGGGTAATCCTTAGCTCAAAGTCATTCTTTATTGGGCTCATATTCATCATAGAATTCTATTAACTGTAATTCTTCCATATACAGCAATAAACCTGCAACTAAAGTTTGACAAAGAATTTGGAAATGCACGTACAGTATGCCTAATGCCTTATATAACATTTAACTTTACCAGATATATGGTATTCTTGGTTATTGCTTAGTCTAATATTTTGCCCCTTATACAGGAGCCACCTGCTATAATGCCATCAAATACATACCTAATGGGGATAGGAGGGTAATTCTTTTTTACTATCTATCTACTTCAATTTACTAATCTGCTTCCATCTTCAGCTCTTAAATAAGAGATTATGGGATTGGTAATTCTGATACATCTGAAGGCCAAGATTTATTAAACACAGCATTTTGTATTTGTGGGCTTGTGGCTTGTGATTGTTGACTGGTAGTGTTTTGAAGATGTAGATAAATTTGATGTGTGTTCCTTTGGCATGTAAGTTCATAATATTAAATCTCTGATTCACATTACATTTGATGATGAGTGTTTTTCACTTGATACAAAATGTGGTCAGCTTGAGGTTGTATTATGATCAAAAACCTTGGAGTAACAGATCGGTCCCCTGCTGAATGTATTTTCTGCACAGAACGCTGGTTAATACCTTTAACTGTGAATCACTTTAATGTTGGGTACCTTGGGTTTACAAATATGAGCTGGTTCTCTGAAGATTTACAATGCCATGATGCTACTGCTTCCTCTTAATAAATATCAGACTGCAGGCTAAGGTTGAATTTGTTTTTATTTTTCCCTATGTCATACTACAAGCTGAGCATATAGTTTCATTGTGCCTGGTGTGGTATCCGCCGGTAATACTATATCTTCTAACAGTAATATCTGGCAGTGGATTTCATTTGAGTTTTATCATTCCCATCAATTGTTTCTCTTGCTGTACCTATCACTAAGGATCATTTTACCAACATTACAATTGTTTGAAAAAAGTTAATAAAACAAGTGATGTCAAAGTGTCATATTCCAGCTCTGCTTGGCACAAAGTTTGATTATGGTGCTCACTCTAAAGAAATGCAGTGCCCCATTGATATGCAGCATATACCAGTAATACCATAGTGTGTACAATCCACTACACTAGTGTGTACAATCCATTACATTTTCCCCTGAGCTAATGATGAAGCTGTCTCAAGTTAACAGGACTAGGGAGCAGGTATACCAGGCCCATTGCAAGCTGGGCCCCAGATAAGAAGGTTTCTTATGTCCTTGTCTATATCTTAGCAATGGTTGAAGGTTTGCAATCAGTGCATCTCATTTAGTGATCTAATTGGAATGAGATATTTATATGAAATAAATGAAAATGACATGTGCCACCGCTCAGTTTTTCTTCTGCACAGTGGTGCTGAGTTGCAAGTGCTTGGAAGTCTGCCTACTGATGACCTTGGTGGCATTGAAATCTAATTATTGCTCAAAAGGAAATCACTGTATCATAAGGGAATATAAATATAGGAAATGACTTGTAGGGAAATGGAAATGTATCAAAATTGTATAATAGACATAGGGGAAAGGGTTTATGCATAAGAAGTGTATACTATATAAACTATATCCTATGACATGTCTGCAAAGTGCATTGGAAAATGTTAATATGATTATAAGTTGGCATTCATCTTTTTACAGAATGATGCAATTTCTTTTTTTAATACACTGCAAGGGAAATATATATGAGGTTCTTTGCCAGATTGGACTTAACCATCAGAACTCAGTGATACTGTCCAATTAGGAGGCGTATCAATCAGGAGATGTATGACACAGTTGATATAAATCTGCAGTTGTATAAAGTATGGAAGTTATAATGTATTATTGATGTAATGGCGTATATACCTATTCAGCAATTTAAAGCTACATTCAAAATGTCTCAGGGGATTCCAAAGTAAAAGTTAATTGTTTGCAAATGATGCTGAAACCATAAACATTGATGCTCCTTTTACAGTATGTAACCTTAAATGTGAAAAACCTCACAAAGTCCTTCTGTGTACTGTAAATGAAGAGGGTTCCCTCTAATGTTTCCTCACTAATAATGTCCATTGTATCTGGGGATGTTTTGGGGAAAAGGAACAGGAGATTGACTATTCGGGGCCCTAATATTTAGCTCCTCAGAGGACATGCTATTGGACATGTTGTTAAGTCACAGACAATTGTGTGGTCTATAGGAGACAGTCGTCTTGACTGACAGTGCTTAGTCCCTGCTGAACACTCAATATCCATGATTGGTTGAGAGGAAAGTTCTGTTTTACTAAGAAATCCACATTTGCGCTACATGTCTTTCAGTGTCAGAGCTGTGAAACTGACAGCGGATCTGACAGAAATTGTTGAATATTGTCAGTATTGGGACCTATCAGGCAAGATGGAAAATTTCCATTACCGTCTCCCTTTAGTATAGTAAAGGGAGCTGATAACATATATGTATGGAAGATCAGTCCTGTGTATGTATAACACATATATATTATAATGCAATGTAGACAATCAGCTATACAGCCACCTCCAGGATTTCTTAATGTCCCTATTCCTGCTCACTAACTCCATCACAGTGTAGTAGGTACAGTAAGTTCTGTATATAAACCCAGTCTCAGCAATCACCTCAGGCAGCTGCAGGGTTAATATTGATACAGTTCTGTATCTATTATTATTAGTTATGCTGCTGTCAATCACAGGGAGACTCGATACATTTTTTAAACAAACAAATGCTGCTTCTCACTCACAGCCCAATTGACAATGTAACAATCTATATAACAAACTATGTAACAGTCTATGTAACAGTCTATGTAACAATATATATAACAATCTATGTAACAGTCTATGTAACAATCTATGTAACAGTCTATATAACAATCTATATAACAGTCTATTCACCAGTCTATATAACAAACTATGTAACAGTCTATGTAACAGTATTGACACCAGAAGAAGTAGAACAGTAGACTGCACTGAGCAGACAGAAAGGGGGGATTCCAGGCACCAGGAATCCCCCATAAACACACCCCTGGCTCTTCAGATTTTTCAGCCTCAAGCACATCAAAGTAAACCTTAAATCTAAATTACTAATGTACACAATGATTCATCTTTACAGACAGACAGATGCTCACTGCTATGAATATTTTCTATATATCCAGTTTTTCATTTTGCCCTAACATTCCAATGTTTTCTGCTTCCACACACCCATCTAGCTATTGAGAATTATGTTGCTTCACATATAAATTACATTACTATTGATGGGACCCAAGTTATGCCCAGAATTTCGGTCTTGAATCATGTTACAGTACATCCTACTGTATATCTGTTATATCCTACTGTCAATTTATACAACACATTACATAGCATCTTGATTTCTTCTAATGATTGATTCAAGCTTGTATTGCACACTGCACCCAGGCATTTATGGAACATATAAATATCATTGTGGTTTGTAAGTAATTAAGGATATCAAGTTACAGTCATTTTGCAGTGAGACATTGTTTTCTTCTGTGGGATCCTTCATTTACACAGTATGATGCTTTTTATGTTATAGGACGTCTTACAGTTAGATGGAGGAAGCCCATCACACCTTTATTACTGTCATATGGAGGCCCGGAGCTGTTACTTATTTACTGAACAGCTGGGACGCTTCGCTTTGGTGGGAGAGTCACTCAGCATGGCAGCGACAAAGCGCCTGAAGTTGCTGCTCTTTGCTCCGCCCTCTTGCACAACTTTAGAATACAGCCTACGAGTGTATTGCATCAATGATACTCAGGATGCTGTGAAGGTGAGATAAGATGCAAGGAATGGTTGCTGATATTAATGGATAACAATATTGAGGAGAATAACTACTGGTATCATATAAAGGAATATTAAAGGACATGTAAACTGGGGCAAATCATTTTTTAACTAATCACACAGTAATTAGGATTAATTGCCACTAATCTTAAATCTGCTTTTTTCCCCCCTTCTCTGACCTTCCTATCCATTGTTTTATTTTTAGCTCTGGGAGTTTTACTTCTTAAAGGGGGCGGGGCACAGCTAATCAATAAAGAGCTGGCACACTACATGTAGACACTATCCATTCTATAAAAGTGAAGCTTATTTCTCTGTCACTGCATGGCTAATTGATTCAGCATTAAAGGGTATCTCCACCAGGATTTTAACTTCCTTTTTTCTAGTTTAACTGATGAACAGGAGGTAAATGTGATATGCCTTACCTCCTGTCCTTCAGTAAAACTTACAGGAGAGCAGAAGAAACTTACCGTGTATCGCTCCAGCGCTGCTGACAGCCTCTGACTTCACTGACATTCCCCGATGGATCCACAGTCCTTTGCATTGAAAGAAAGAAAGAAACAGGCCTAAACTCAAATAGAATGAACAACTCTGGTTCCCCTTGCCAAATATAATGTATTTATGTAAACATTAGAAACCTGCCAATTATGTATGATCCAAGAACAACTTTCACATCACTTCAGCAGCTCATTTTATTTGCAGTGAAAAATGGTTCAAGTGATATTTTGTTACATCTAGGATGAGTTTTTTGCAGATGCCGGTATCAAGCATCTGCAATTGCTTCCCTACACTGCCTGAATATAAATGTTATATCAAATATCAAAAGTTCTATAAAGGTTCTAGAAGTTAAATATTAGTAAAACAGAACAGAAGTTACATAGGGCCATATATTTATAAAGCATCGTTATCTGTAAGTAACGGTTGTTAAAGGGGAACTCTGGTCCTCCATTTTGTATGTGTCTTATCGAGGCAGCCATTGATCACCAGATTATCTGACCACCGCCTGGGTTTAGGGTTGGAGCGTGCTCACTGCTGTCTTTACTATGTTATATATAACATTGTAACTAAAAAACCCCATGTTTTTACTGTTTGCACTAGCACAGATATTATGATATATGGGGCCCAGGAATGTGCATTGATCATGTCTTTTCTTGTTTGTTCTAATGTTTTGGTCAGATCAGTAGCACTTCCACTATATGTTATAAATTAATTTTGCCACAGGAGTGCTCCCACAGCCCCCTTTTGTGTATATATTGTAGCACAGTTTCTCTGCAGGAAGTTTGACCAAGCTTCCATGTGGTAGTAGCACCCCCAAGACATCCTTTTAATTGGAGGTCTTATGCCTTGAATACTAAGCATTGGATGAAATGCCTCTTCCCTCCTTGTTAAAAGCCAGTAGGCGAGGGGAAGTGATAGCCTGTAATACTAATCCGATGCAAGGTCAGGGAGACAACCTTCCCAAGAAAATGCAACCAAGCAGGGAGTGTCAGCCCAGATAAATGACCCAAGGTAATTGGTTAGGACCTTCCATACTGGGGTTACCTTGACGTGGTTGGAAGGCTTTTCGCTTTTATGCATAAAATTGTAACTAAAAACCCCCATGTTTTTACTGTTTGCACTAGCATAGATATTATGATATATGGGGCCCAGGAATGCGCATTGATCATCTCTTTTCTTGTTTGTTCACTGCTGTATTTACTGCTAAGAAATTCTAATTAACATACCAGAAATGCAAAATTAACATTATAATTGCCGAGAAGTCTCTTTTCTCCTTATTTGCATAATGAGCAAGGGCGTTATGAGGAAAACTCCAAAATGGTGTTTATATGCCACCATTTATTCCCTAATACACATACAGGGAGATACAATAAAAGTTCTTATCATTACAAATGGTGCTAATTGTGCCCTAACCAATTAGCTCTTATTTACCATTTAAAAGCTTATATCTGATTGGTTGGGGCACCAATGTAACCGGGCGTGTGCGCATGCACGCACAGAGCAAGTGTAAATGATCACAATACTGAGACTAAAGCTAGGTACACACCTCTTGACTGACTGTTCGATAGTTACCGCGACCGATCGTGCGGTCTATAGAGGACCGCACGATTGGACGAGGTTTTCCACCATGTCCAATCGTCCTTTCGTTCGATTCGGACGAACGGTCGGTCGGACATGGGCGCATTCGGATGCGATAATTTCGGTCCGATCGACCGATACACTGTACTATCGGTCGATTGGACCAAAATATATCATCGTGTGTACCTAGCTTAAATGATGCTACTATCAGATGCATGGGGGAGGTCCTGACAAAGGAAGTTCAACACAGAACAAACAAAGAAATGTTAACCACTGCAGGTAGGAGAGGGGAGGGTGATAGACAGAAATAAAGACCACCACATTTTTTCTTAAAGCCACATCTACCCACTAACAGCAAGTTGTATAGATAGTGTACTTATCCTTTAAGGAGGGGTACTCTTATTTAAATATCGGTATTTTTATTTAATGGGGGATAGTCTTATTTAAAGGCGCGGTATCCTTATTTAGGGAGAGGTATATTTATTTAAATACATTCAGGGAGATTTAATAAAAGTTCTTATCGTTAAAAATGGTGCTAATTTTGCCCCAATCAATCAGGTCTTATTTACCATTTGAAAGCTAATATCTGATTGGTTGGGACAAAATTAGCACCATATTTAACAATAAGAACTTTTCCTCAATCTCCCTGTTAGTGTTATTTTCCAACTGGTAGTGCTATTTATCGCTCCTTATTTAAGAATACCCCTGCTTTATAAATATGCCCCAAAAGATTGACAGGTGCGTTTGAAATGGTTCTGCACTCATTGGAAGATTTGTTTTTCTCACAATTTATTCTGATTGGGACATTCTTGCAGATCTTTATTGAGATTTTCTATTTGGTCAGAACTGTACCGTACATGAACCATATACAATATTCTTATTATAGTGTACATTGCGTAGCATTAAATGGCTAAAAGCCCCTGAACATGATTTACGCTTATTTAACATTTACAAACAAAATCCGTTTGCAACAACAGCCACATTTAAAATGAGTTTATTTTATCCCAAATCAATAACATGCTGTTTTCTATTTTAAAAAAATGAGCCATTCAGTCTGAGAGGAACGCAATGTTTTCTGGCCAAAAACTGATCATTAAAATAATAACTCTTTTCAAAATAATTCCCGCAGAGAGATCCAGCAGTGTCAATTCAGGAAAATATTTCACTATATTAAGGTTATTTAATTATTTTATTTTTTGTCCCTAACACAAAACATAGTAACTGAATAGAAAATGCTCTTTTACGTGCTACTTCATCTACCCCAGGCTAAAGGGTCTCATGTGGGCATATTTATAAAGGCATGGTAACGCAAAATGAGCATACTGCGCCTTTACCAATCAATATTGTTATTTTACAATGACATTCTCATTTTGCAATGCAACAGTTAACTACCGTCTGTGTTGCAAAATTGATACAGTGCTGTTTTTCTGGTATTTTTCAATCACATTCGCAGCCATAAAATAACATGTTTGGTATCGGTAATAAAAATGACTTCCTGGCTTCAACTGCCAATCGCAGAAATCCCTGAATCAAACTGGAACATGCTGATTTTATTTTTATTTAAAAAATGACATTTAGTTCTGATCAATATTTTCTATATTTTTTATTGTGAAAATAGATCTACAATATAACATCTGCATGGAAACAAAATCATGTTTTGTCACTACATGCTGCATTACTACTGTATATTCTGGCAGATTTTTATGTGTACACTATTTGAACCAGGGTGCACTGGGCTGTCAAGTAATCTACACATTAAAGAGCCAACAGCTATGGAAGAGCAGTAGTCCTAATAATGCTGCCACTACAACCTTAATAGTGTCACTGGTCATTAGCCTGGTACACACATGACAGATCTATAACAGATGACTGATAGACTCCATTGAAAGCTATACACATATTCCCAACACATATTCCTCTTAAAGGGCATGTCCCCTCTTACAAAAAAAAAAAGGTCAATTGTCAGTTACCTACCCCCAACCCCAACTGATATGTTTTGCACTTTATTCTTTATTACCTGCATTACTATTTAAATATATTTATTGTCCCCATTCTGGCAGAGTAGGCTGGACCTCTCCCCCCATGCAGTCAATCAAGGATGTGACTGCTGGCATGACATCACAGCTAATGATTGACTGCTGTTTCACCTGCTGCCTCCTCTACACATGCATAAGCTTCTTAAAAGCTCACTGAGCACAGGGAGGGGGCATATACCTTGGTCAGAAAGGAATAGAACTTATCATTAAATATCTGGTTACAAATGCATGTAATAAACTAGTAAAAAGCAGTTGTGGTTGCAGATATGGTTGCAGGCATACAACTAAAAAGTTACCAGTTTTTTGTTTTAAGGGTGGATATGCCCTTTAAGCCCTACAGAGCTGGTTCTATCAGTACGGTGTGTACACATATTAAAGTTGATCGCCTCAGGGAACTAAGTTAAGGCAAGACCATAACGGACACAATTAGTGGGTCGGCAAACAGGAAATCAGCACCCAGAAGCATTCATTTGCACGAACTAACCTTAAGCTGTCAATAGACATGCAGCTTCGATCTCATACATTTAGTCAGATTCCATAGAAATCTGATGGTGAATTTGCCTGATTTGTAAATACACAGGTACAATCAAATATTCTTTAAAGGGGAACTGTGGTCTCCATACAAGATTTTAAATGAAAGGCCAGTTTTCTTCCTTTAAAACGAGCCATCAACCACCTCTCTACGTGCTCCACAACTCAAGATATAAAGAAATTACTGACCAGAAAGTTAATGGGTGGGAGGCTGAAATGTGACATTCCTAAGACTTCTCCTCCACCTCGCCGTCAGTGAGCACAGCCTCAGACTTCAGTGACAGGACAGGAGACAGGAAGTCCCTCCCCCTCCCTGCTGTGTAAAGATCCTCACAGAGAAAGTAAGGGAATCTACAGTCCTACTCTCCCACTATATGAACACAGCCTTTTCAGGCAGAGTTCTCACTCTGGCTGAAAAGGGTGTTTACACACAGTTTTCTTTGGGGGGGTTCTGGGGTGTTTGAGTGGGGAAGGGCCCACGGCACCTGAGAGTGGGTAGGGCCAATGCACCCATCAGTGGGCGAGGCCAATGCACCCATGGGTGGGCAGGGCCAAATGGGGTTGTAAGGGAAAGGGCCAAGGGGGCCTGCAAAGGAGGGGCCATGGGGCCCATGAGTGGAGGGGACCAGGCAGGCTGCAAAGGCAGTAGGAGACATAGGGCAGAGCGACTGTCACATGGTTTCAGAGCAGGAAGCAGAAAGTGCAGGGGATCTGGTGATTTTGCTGCCATGTTACACACAAAAATGTAAATATCTCCAAAACTATGCAAAATAGACAATAAAAGTAAATTGCAAACATTCTCAGGAGAGCAATTCCTATCAATTTACCTAAAGTCATTTTTGGACCACAGTTCCCCTTTAAATGGAACAATCATTCAAAACACGATGTTACCGGACCCCTCTGACACTGTAGTAAAGGGAGCCCATTGCGGATTGCGGATTGCGGCCTATTCATATGGATATGACCAGATTTGCTTAATGTTGCCAGCTTTACTTAAAGGGGAACTGTGGTCCTCCATTTTGTATGTATCTTATGGAGGCAGCTATTGATAACCAGATCATCTGCACCGCCTCCTGGGTTTAGGCTTGGAGCGTGCTCACTGCTGACTTTGCTGCTGAGAAATTCTAATTAACATATCAGAAATACAAAATCAACATTATAATCACCCAGAAGTCTCTCTTCCCCTTATTTGCATAATGAGCAACTCTCCCTAACTCAATCGAATCCTTGTAAATCTTTTTCATAGCCCAGAATAACAAAATAAATATAGGCAGTGGTTTGCAATGTTTTTTTTTGCTGCTACCATGCCATGACTTTCCTTTACTGTTGAAATTGTTTGACCAGAAATGTCTGTCTCAGTAATTAAAAAAGGTAATAAAGATATAAGGTATAAAGATTTTTTTGATCGGGCCTGCTCCAAATAAACATAAAGAGAGAACCACCCACCAAATAATGAGGATCTAAGGTTTACCAGGGCTGAAGGTAGCTCATTGAGCCTACCCAGCCAGGGTTATACTAGACTAACAGCTAACTGTTGTAGACTTTATGACTTGATACAAGACTACAACTTATCAGTGTAACTGCTAAGCCAACACTAGGCTGCAATTCAGATTTCTTGCATTTTATAGTGTCTCCCTAACACACCTTTAAAATCAGATCAGAAATCAGTTTCAGGCATTGGACCAATCATTTAGGGGTGGGGTATGGGCATGGTCCTATCAGATTCAAGATTTAAATTAGACCAATCAGATTTTAAAGGGCATGTTCACCCCTTTTGTAAAAAATTCTGTAGTGAAGGGCTCCCTCTCCCACCCCCAACTGCTATAGTTATTTGCAAAAAATCTAAGCTGATCACTACTTACACTGCTTGTTTCCCGTGGCGTTCAGTTCCGGCCCTCTGCTTGCATGAAACTGCAAGCAGGGAGCCGGACCGGCAGCCGTGTCAGTGATTGGCTGAGAGGTACAGAACGCCGGGGTAAACAAGCAGTGTAAGTAGTGATCGGCTTAGATTTTTAACAAATAACTATAGCGGTTGGGGGTGGGAGAGGGAGCCCTATGCTACAGAAAAGGGGGTTGGAGTTAGGGAGAGGGAAACAGGAGGGAGGGAGAGGGAAGGAAGGAGGGAGGGAGGGAGAAGGAGGGAGGGAGTGGGAGGCATGGAGGGCTTCAGTGCGCATGTCATTTTTCTCCCTGAGGAGAGACAGGAGTTAGAAACATTATGGGACACAGGCAGGTCCCTGCTCTTTACTTTTTGGAAGCTTGAAGAGCCATTGCAGGGCAGCCATTTGGAGCAGGGATGTAAGGTAAGGATTTTTCAATACTACACAATGGGGCCAGTAGTGGGTTAAAATTTAGTTTTGGGGGTGGACATGCCCTTTAAAAACATATGGTATGTATTTTCGCTGAACTTCCCTAAAAATAAAAGTGACCTTCTCTGCTCACCAGGGAATTAAGAATGAAAGAAAATGCATGCATTAAGAGCGTAGTAAAATTGCTTTGTGGTATATTGAAGTGCACATAGTTAGGATGAAGAAAATGAATTTCAATAGAAAACATTTCTAAAAATGCATTTTTAAAATAGTATTTGTTACACAAAGTGCTTAGAATTGCACATTAACGTGAACAATGCCTACAGCTGAATTTGAATTGTACTATTGGCAGCAGTGTTTTGTTTTATACATAGACCAGGAGCCTTAACTGTTTGCTAGATTACATTAAAATGTCATAAAAAGAAAATTATGTACCGCTTTAGCCCTTTTGTAACAACTAGACAGTGCTTATTTAGAAGAACTGTTCCTTTAAGGGGCTCATTAATAAAAAGAGTGATGATAGGAAAAAATGAATTACATATTTTGGTAACTGAGTAAAATAATTGCCTTTAAAAGAACACCTGGGATGAATTTGATAACAATGAAGCAAATCGGTTCTTGGCACACATCAGATAGGTTTCCAGCTATTGCAGTTGGGAAATGGAAAGTAGCAAAGCAATCGCACGAAACTGTGCTCAAAAGGAACCATCACTTTATCTTCTCAGAAATGAGAATAAAGATTAATCTCTATTTTCCTTTTGTTGTTTATGGATGTAGTCACAAAGCACTTATCATGTACATCATTCTCCCTGCCTACAAAATATCACTATTGCTCCCTGTACAAAGCATTCACATGATCAAAGTTCATCAGCTGTGTAAGAAAGCGTGTACGCCAGGCAATGTAGTGGAAATATAACCAGCTGTGCCCAGCCAGCGAAACATCCCTTAGAGAATGCAAGGTGAGGCAGCTGAGAGGGTCACCCACCTTCCATAATACCTACAAATGCATTAGCTCAAATGCCAACTGGTACACACACATATAGCTATAGGTATATAGATGCTGTGCATGAACAATCACCTTCCAGGGGTTCACAAAAAAATGTCATTTAACATACAAAACATTAATGTTTCTCTCCTGTCTGTCTGTACTCTGCAGGAAGTGATACATCTTGAAAGGCAGCAGGGTGGGCAGTTGATGGATGAGCCACGACTCCTGCATTTTAAGGACAGTTACCATAACCTACGCCTTTCTGTACATGATATGCACAGCACCCAGTGGAAAAGCAAACTCCTGGCCAGTTACCAGGTAAAGGAAATTCTCGCATCTCTGTTATTGCTATTCCATTGTTTTATTGTTGTTTTCAGTTAATCATCTCAGTTGTTGATCTGTGCAGGAAATCCCATTCTATCATATTTGGAATGGGTTACACCAGAACCTTCACTGCACATTCACCTTGGAGCGTTTCAGTCTTAGCACTTGGGACCTCTCTTGTAGGATCTGGGTGTGGCAAGTGGAAGGAGATGGACAAAGCTTCAATATCAATGTTAATCTTAGTAAGGTGAGCTAAAACCCTTCTCGTATCTTGTGGTAGAATAAAACAGAAATCTTTATTCTAACAGCAGGTGGACATTTCAATATGTAGAGACTGTGTGCACCCACAGGCTTACTATCAATAGGTAGGATAGCATGTAGAGCAGTAGAGGTAATTGCAGAAATGTTGCCAGTTACTGGTATTGATACATAAAGTAGAGTTGATCCAGGGAAATTTCCGATTGCCACTTGGAGTCAGGAAGGAATTTTTTCCCCCTTCATAAATTTGGTGGGGTTTTTGCCTCTGGATCAACAGTTAGACAGGAAATGAGGATATTGCTAGATGGGTTGGACTGGATGGACGTATGTCTTTATTCAACCTCAAATACTATACTATCTCCCCACAGACTGCAGATTTACATCAACCGTACAGATCAATTCAGGTTGTGGGGCGCTGAGCCATGGCTGTACATAACCATAATGCACTGTACATTTTATTCAACACTAGCTCCTCATGGTCTTAAAACATGGTTCTTTATATGATTCTAAATGTAGGTATGGCATCAACAAAGGCAGTAGTAGCACCAAGAGCAAATTAAACATTGTTGGATTATTTCCTATATTTATATGTATATTGTCTAGATGGGCAGCCCTACCAATGTTAATTACACTGCTGTATTTAATGCCCTTTTGGAGTGCACATCAAGCAGTGTCATATTGTTATGTGCGTGGTGGTAAAAAAATTAAAAATTTTATCTGGAAGTTGGGTGTACAACAATCTAAGGCCTGCCATACACAATTTAGATGCCAAGCCTAACAGAGATTGTCTACTCAACTTTAAAATCAGTCTGCTCAGTAGTTTTTACCAGAGACATTCCTGCAATGTTCCCAGCTGTAACATCAGTCATAAAGTGAATCAGGAAATCCGATTTGTTGAATGTTACATATAATTTTTACATTGGATGGATGAACAGATAGAGAGTAAAAGGATGCACGCTTATGAACATAATTACATAATATACTAGTTATGTACTATTATATTTGAGAGCAACAGTGGATTACAGTATGTATATCCTTATAGCATTCACTCAACTATAGCACATTGGATTTTATCCTTCTAGTCATTTACAACAAACAAACAAAAAAGTTGTATACTTTAAGTGATAAAAGTACACTTTTTGAAGTTTGAGTTCCGTGATCTGTATAAAATCACAAGTAGAGATGGCCAGATCGTGGATCCGAACTGGGTTCCGCTTTCCGAATTTTTTTCAGAACCACTTCCGTAAAATCGAATTTTCAAAGATTTTAAAATTTTTGAGGATTTTTGAATAGTCAACACTCGAATATTGCGTTCCATAACCCTCAAATTCCCCAATAAATTTTGGTGACCCTCGAATGTAGCAGTCGATTTCGGTAACCCTTGAATGTAGCCCTCGATTTCGGTAACCCTTGAATGTAGCCTTCAATTCTCGTAACCCCTTAAATGTATCGCTCGGTAACCCTCGAGTGTATTATTCGGCAACCCACGAATGTAGCATTCTATTTCAGTAACCCTTGAATGTAGCGTTCGATTTTGGTAACCCTCGAATGTAGACCTTGATTTCGGTAACCCTCGAATGTAGACTTTGATTTCGGTAACCCTCGAATGTATTATTCGGCAACCCACGAATGTAGCATTCTATTTCAGTAACCCTCGAATGTAGCATTCTATTTCAGTAACCCTCGAATGTAGCATTCGATTTTGGTAACCCTCAAATGTATCCTTTGATTTCAGCAACCCTCAAATGTATCGATTGATAACCCTCTAATTTATTATTCGGTAACCCTCGAATGTAGCATCCGATTTCGGTAACCCTTGAATGTAGCCTTCGTTTTCGGTAACCCTCGAATGTAGTGGACGATTTCCATAACCCTCGAATGGATTGTTCGGTACCCTATAATTGCCCATAACCCTCGAATGGATTGTTCGGTACCCTATAATTGCCCATAACCCTCGAATGGATTGTTCGGTACCCTATAATTGCCCATAACCCTCAAATGTAGGAAACCCGACAATTGCCTGATCGTGGGGAAAGTTAGTGTTTAAACATATTTTGGTGATTTGTATGTGTTCCCCAGGCCATTTCCCAGGTCCCTGAGCCATTTACAGTAAGTTACAATTGCTATTCAAACCATTATTTTAGGCAGAAATTTCCCAAAAAAAATTCCCATTAACATTAATTGATTTTCATATTTTCGAATTTTTCCGAAAATCCGTGAATCCTCGAGCGGAACGGATTATTGGAAGCTACATTATCCCTTATAGGACAATTACATTAATAGTGAATTTTCATTCACCTCTTTCTTCCCCACGTTATATTATAAAAGAACTTTCACAAAATGGATTGGCTTGCATCTATTCCCTTGTTTCCCTTTATTATTCTACATAAATATACATAAACATTAAATATGTTTAAAAGAAACAGCAACAGTTTTAATGATCATACATAACAACATAAGCTGTGTAACATGTTTATTTGTTTTGGACATGTTTGTGCATTTTGATATACTGGTCCTTCTTAATAGAAATTAGAATTAAAGATAAACATTGGGTTGTTGCAGGATAATCGACCTACAGATTTCTTTATGGAAGAAGGGGAAAAGGATGCAGCTGCATTAGTGGGACCAAGCGCCTTCAAGATCCCATTTCTAATGAGACAGAAAATTATAAGTAGCTTGGATGAACCATCTTCTCATGGCGCCGACTGGAGAATATTAGCCCAGAAATTAAATTTAGACAGGTAGGAAAAATTGAAGAAACCCACGGTGAGGATTTAAACTGCTACTGGACCTTAATGCAAATGATTACTCAGCAGTCCCAATGCATTCCATGGAAACAATGTGGCTGTAAAGATTCATGTTCAATAGAAGGAAGTTTTTGAAAAGTATACTTTGATCTCTACCTTTCAACCTTAAAGGGCATGTCCACCTCTCCTACAAAATTTTAGAGTTACCTTTCCCACCCTTAAATCCCAGACCCTCCCAGGTGTTCCTGAAGACAGCTATTCAGCCTGGAGTCTTCTGGCCTCTTCACTGGCTGTTGCTGCCAGCAACAGTCATTCATTGGTCATGACACCATCCACAACATAAGGACCAGTGAGGAGGTCAGGTAACTGCAGGCTGAATGTTGACTTTCCAGGTAAGTAAAACCACTATTGCTTTGTTAGGGCTCGTTTACACTAGGTCCGTTTTTGGTGAGTTTTCTGAATGGACTGTTTTAAAAAACGCATATTGCGTTCCGATTGTTTCAGGTTATGACACTTCTTCATGCATTTCTGTCTGTTAACACCTTAGTTTTCCATAATATATATGGAAAATGCATTGCGAAATGCATGCATTTGTGTCCATTCCGAGTGTGAATGAACCAGGGGTGAGAAATGTAAGCAGAAAAATTCTGGGGATGGAGGCATGCTATAGGACATACCATATATACTTAAGTATAAGTCGAGTTTTTAAGGCTTCAAAAAAAGCCTAAAAATTGAACCTCGACTTATACTCGAGTCACTCACCTGTAGATCCAGTAATCTGGCTGCCCCTCGTTTCCGCATCCCTTCTTTCTGGCAGCTGACGTCACTACTCAGCGCCAGACTTACTTCCCGAGTAGTGAAGTCAGGCGCCAGAAGGAGTAGATGCGGAGCCGGGTTTCCTGCTACTGCATTCAATACACAAAGAACAATGAATGCTGCACATCTTCTGGTAAAACACAATTTGCAGAATATATGTATATACATGACACACAGAATTTGCAAGTATGTGTACTTAACAGTTGTATATGGTGAAAAAGGCAGAATTCCCATACAGTAGTCCCATACAGTAATTGCCATACATGGGAATTCTGCTGTCCATTTAAAGAGCAACTAAAACCTCAAAACAATACAGAATCAGAAGGCAGTAGTGGTCATAATTTCTACCTTCGACTTATACTCGAGTCAATCAGTTTTTACTAATTTTTTAGGTAAAAAGAAGGTACCTCTACTTATACTAGGATCGACTTATATTCGGGTATATACAGTATATATCACCCGCGTTTTTTTTTTCTTAAACACTAGAAAGCATAGATACTTAAAGTAATGGATGGGTTTTTTTGAGTGTCCTGCCCAGTATTATTTTGTTTTGTATATTTCTCTTTTTCTTTAATTCTGTAACCACCTGGAGGATTGGTGCAAAGAATATAATAAGTACAAATGAATCATTGGTCTTATCCTGTGTCATGTGGTATAAAACAGTGTTGATAACCATCGTAAAACGTGATTGGACTGCTCAGGGCAGGATTACCCCTCTGCCCAAAGAAATCCAGACAGTGGGGGCTTAAACCTATTATAAGAACAAATTATACATTTTTGTTCACAAACGGTGAAAAAGGTGGAAGTCTGACATTAATGTACCTGGACTTTCTAATAAAAATTATGAATAACTTATCTACAGAATCATTTGTCTAAGTCCCCACACTGTTATTACAGCTGCAATGAAGCATGTCAGAGAAAAAACGATGGTGCAAAGCCATTAATGTTCCTCTTTATTTATAGGACCAAAGACAATATCTGAAATGTCACTGGCATTAAAATGTATTCCAAAAATACTCTGTTGCTATGGCAGCCTTTAGGAGCTCTCGGAGTGGTACTCTTAACATTACAGGCAAAAAAAAAAAGGGCAAAGCCCCCACACACTAGTCTGAAAGCATGAAAAAAAATATTATCTAAATTTTGGAAGACAAAGGTAAAAGCCCTGTTAGTAGAAAAAGTCACCTTTGTTTATTTGAAAAAAGCATCTATGAGAAGGCTATATTTCTAAGCATGTTTTGCAGACAAGGCAATGGTTGTGTGTAGCTTAAAGGTTTTAGGTCTGTCCTTGTTTGACTTGACAATAATCTAGTTTGCTTTTTTTGTTCCAGCCATTTAGGCTTCTTTGTTTCAAAATCAAGTCCAACTGCTGTCCTGCTGAACTTTTGGGAAGCCCAGAACTTTCCCAGTGGGAACCTGACACAGTTGGCAGCTGCTGTGGCGGAGATTGGCAAGCAAGACTCTCTGTTGTACATGATGTCAGAAGCTGAGTGCTGAAGGTGAACCTGTCACCTGCTCTTTTCCAGCAAGTCCCATGTCTCAGGCTTTTGCTTGGCAAGGGGACACATAAACCCCTTTACCACTGGAAGGCTTAGATATGTGGACTCTTTAAGATGTTCCCACCACAGCAAGAGTGGGAGACGTGGACTTCTAATCACTATGTTCTCATATCTTGTTTGTTAATGTTTGAATCCCTCTCCAAATGAAAGGGTTAATGAAACGCTAAGCTCCTTTATGCAGAGCCAAATCTTGATGGAGCAAAATGCCAGATTTATATGCAGCCAAAAAATGTAAATCATCTCTGTACCACATGTGGGTTGTATAGTGTCCTTGTGGACCTTGAAAAAGGAAGGGAGGGAGGGAAACATGTTTTTACCTTCTCTGACCTTTTCTGTTTAACTTACGTGACATTGCAGCCTTCTGGAAAGGATTGAGCCAAGCCTCCAGCACACCTTCTGTGCAGACAGAGCTCCTGCCTATTGCAATCCTATTATTTTCCAGGAATAGATCAATACAGATTGCTGGTTTTCAACCAAAATAATTCCCAAATTAGACTTGTCTCTCCAAATCCAATGTCTTGTTTTGCTACCAGTCAAGTAAAGGTGAGACAGTGCCACCCTGTGTTTGTGTTGTTCAGTTGTATCCAACACCCATAACCAGGTAAGTGAAGAAAGATGGCATTCTGTGTAACTGTAACTGTAACATTAAAATACAAAATACATACCCCCAATTAAATAGCCATAACAATAAACAAGGGCAAGTAAGATGTCACTTTCACCTTTCCATATCAACCAGGAGTGTGAGTGTGTATATAACCACACACAAAATGACATGTTCATTGGCCCCTTCACTCCCTCAAGCCAGCTGTATATGCAAAAGAAGACGACTTCCTGCTCCAGGAGCGAGCGAATGAGCATGCGTGACTGTGAATGTGTGCGCAGAAGTGTTTTCTTAATTTGAGACCAAGACAAATTAGTTGAAGGATTAAAAGTGTGTAATAATCAGTGTTTTTTTCTACATTCTGTATTAAAGTGCATTCAAGTATTTACACTTGGCCTTATGTATATATTATGTTCATTCCGCTGAAGGTGTATAGTACTTTTAGGTGACTTGAATGTAAATAAATTATATATATTGCTAAACTGTGTCTGCGCTCTTATTGTGCAATCAATGAAAACTTTCAGCATTCATTTCTTTTAATGCAGTGTCATTTCTTCGTCAAATATTTGTTTTGTTCTTTAGCACAAGTTAGAATAATTCCAGGTTTCCCAAGAGTCTGCAAACAGCAACACTTTGGAAATGACCCAATGTAATTGGATTCATAGTCAAATGTTTGCTTTAAATACAACAACATTTGTTTGTTTTTTGGTAAAGATGGAAATGATGAGTTTTTAGTGAAGCTTGTAAATGTGGAGCTAATTGATTGAGAGGTGTTTACCCAACTCGTAGCCCATCTGTCCCTGTTAGAAAACTAAACAATACAGAAGGAATGAGATGAACCTGCAAAGATGATCTTCTGGGCACAGTCAGTGCAGGGGCAGAATTTAATATTCAATGTTAATGGATGCTGTATAGGCCAGAGACTCCCTTGACTCTTTATCACATACACAAGGCTGTCTTGGCAGGAGAGCCTCATATCATGGGCATAGGGACTGGTTATAGTTTTACTAACTCTTGCTTTATGCATGCAAGGTGTGAATGATCTTCAATATACAGAATAATCTTCTTTATTGACAACTTCTCAAGCAATTTTTCAAGGAGATTTTTAAAAAAAAATAACCCCTAGTAACTATTAAGTGTACGTTAGCTCAAATATTGGCTCTCGGTTAGGCCGATATTGATCTAAAGCGTTGTGAAACGATAATGCAAGCTATTTGGTTGGCATTAAAATTGTCAAGGAAAACTAGTGCAATTTTAACCTGCTTGTGATGGCAGAAGCCTGGATGATTTTTTTTTAAAACCAACGTAAACTGCCACAAGTTCCAATTTAAACACATGCTGCAAGTCTTTAAATTGACGCAAAGTGTTAGCATGTCTTTAACACATGATTTTACTTTTGCTGCTCCTGGGAATCTCTAACAAAAATAGTGATGGACCCAAACCCGAGTTCGGACGAACAAAGTATCGAACTAACAGGGTTATTCAATAAAAGTTTAAAATGGTGCTATTTTTGCCCCAACCAATCAGATCCTATTTAACATTTGAAAGCTAGCATCTGATTGGTTAGGGCAAAATTAGCCCCATTTCAAATGATAAGAACTTTTATTAAATAAACCTGTAATTGTCTACCACAGTCTTATAGGAACAGGATATGACTTAGTGATGTTCCTATAAGACTGTGGTAGATACACTTGCAAGGAGATGTAATAAAAGTTCTTATCGTTAAAAATGGTGCTAATTTTGCCCAAACCAATCAGATCTTATTTAACATTTGAAAGCTAACACCTGATTGGTTGGGGCAAAATTAGCACCATTTTAACGATAAGAACTTTTATTCAATAACCCTGTTAGTTTTTTACACTTGATAAAAGACCATAAGTGTGCCTTGGCAGTCTAAAAAGTTTGAGAATCATGGAAAAAGATTCTGGTTGTAGTCAAATTGGGATGGGCCCCAACATGCAGATGTACCCACAATAAAAGCACACATAAACCTAAGGGCCTAATTCACACTAAATGCATTCCTGTGTGTTTGTATTCAGTTTTTGGAACTTGCGAATTTTTGAAAAACAAAAGCCAATTATTTTCAAATAGACATCCATTTCAACTTCTCGATCAGATGCATGTTAAAAATGCACTGCTGCATACATTTATTTTCAGAAATGCTCTCCATGAAAGTGTATGTACTTTCTGTATACAACGAAAACACACAACTTTTCCATTAAAACCTAACTGTATGTTTCAAGTCATTGCTTCAGTTGTTAAGAAATGTTATGAACTTCCAAAGTACAATACAGGAACTCTGGGACTCAGGGATGGTTCCATTTCATGTAGACAGCATATAAATAATAGGCTTTTTGAACTGCATTACTTGTTTTTTTATTTCTACAATAAATTCTGACCTAAACAAGTAATAAATACACATGTTAAATGGGGGGTTGGGGGTGGTTGAGAGAGACTTGTGAAATCTAAAACTTACTGAACTAAAGAGAGACTATAGGGGTTTCATTCTATTGATATTTCTCAAAATGTAACATTATGAAATATTCAAACTTTTCTACCCCTCAAAGACAGATATGTTAGAACCAACCTGAAGACAGCCTAAAGCAAAAAAAAAAAAGATCAAATGAATCTTGTTCACTACAGGGACCAAACTAGTTTGTAAACTATCCAAACCAGATGCAGCAATGAAACATATATATTTTGGACATTGGTACCTAGTACAACAATCTATATACACAGCTTGGCCAGAATCCTTTACTTTCCAAACAAGCTTCAGTCCAGATTGACACAGCTCGTATTTTTTCTACATGTTTACCATTAAGGGATATTGGAAGTAACAGAGTTAAAGGACTACTGACAAGGTATATTTAAAGCACAAAAATAAATAAAACCTTGTAGTGCTGATTGGTATTACTTACTTTCACATTAACATTTGAAAATTGTGTAACCCTTGCCTTTCAGATGGGAACGGTGACTCAATCATAAAGAGGTACTGATAGGTTGTATGTGTCAAATGTGCTTAGATTGTAAGCTCTTCAGGGCAGGGCCTGATGTGAATGTATACATGTAATTCTAAAGTGCTACGGAAGATGTTAGCGCTATATAAATCCACAATAATAATAAGGGGAATACAAAACAGATATACTGTGTAAAAATAGAACGTAAACCACATTCTATAAGAAACAAGGGCAGCTGAATGTGTAAATAAATATGAGGTCCATGGGTAACGAGGGAAGTCAGTGAGGCAATATCTGGTAATGGCCTGTTACTTTTTCCCCAGCATCCTCTACAGAACAGCATCCTCTACAGGGCACAAAAAAATTTTTCTTGTCATTCATGCAGGTAAATTCTAAAGACATGCCATAAGCTATCCCCATTGTTCTTCTCTTGTTGCAACTACAGTACATTAAGCCATGAAACTGTATTACTGTCAGGATGCTGAGCTTTGTAAAGGGTGGTTCACAACCAGGCTCAGGACCACGGACAAAGAATTACACGCTTTGAAACAGAAGAAACAAAACATGCATGCATGTGAAAGGGAGGGCACATGAAATGAGGATAGGTATAAAAAAAAACTAATTGCTGGGGGCATTTGTGATTGTACTAAGCAGCAAGGATGAGACCGCTTTCAATTATGAGAGTTATATGAGACTTAAAGGGCAACTATAGTGTCCAAATTTAAACTTTTAAAACTGTAGTTCCCCCATCCCCCAAAGTGTGTTTCTTTTTCCAATACGTATGTAAGGTTGCACAGGTGACACGTTTACAGGGTTGATAGGTGGGAAATAAAAAGATAAAATATAAAAAAAGTGTCAATGTGTGTTAAAATCAGTTTAATAAATAATACAATATATTAAAATTCTAAACTTTGCCTTTAACTTGCTTTTCGGTGTGTTCCTATTTTTCCCTTTGTGGTTTGAAGTGGTTGGTTCACAGTCCCTATAAGGGAACAGGTGTTCCCTTATATTCCACTCTCATACATCAGGGCTGGTTCACACAACTTGTAGTATTTTAAAAGGTTTTATTTCATATTCAAATCTCAAATATTATTTTAAAAGGTTTTATTTCATATTCAAATCTCAAATATAAGCATAAAAAGTGTAGTTTTCCTTTTAAGTCAGATGAAAAGGGTCTGTTCTGGATAATAGTGCAGTTGCTCTGCACTGTTTGTCAAAGATCTACGCCTTTCGCTATTGCATATAGTTGCCGCCATTCCTTTTAAAAAGACCTTTCAAATGCTGCAACAAAAATCAAAGGGCATCTATACTAAAAGAAATTATCTTTAGATATCCAATCTGAACCATCTTTTGCTATGTGCAGTTTTGATATAACTGAAATGGAGACAGTGTTCATGCAAATCGTGTGAATTGCATGATGGGAAATTTCCTCTTCCAAAGCTGCCTTATTGTGATTACCGAGCATGCTTGCCATTATAGATAGTCAGGTCAGATGGAAGGAGGTGTTGGTTAATAAAGGGAGGAGAATGATGCAGGAGTGTATCTGCATCTTAAGGATAAAGGACATACCTTTGAAGATTGTAATGTTAACATTCTGGCGAAGGAACGTGACTGGTTCAAGAGAGGTATTAAGGAGGCCATTTATGTGAAAATAAAGAAACCAAGCCTAAATAGAGGTGGGGGGGTTCGACACCAACTGTCTGCCATGTACAATGCTGTTTTAACACCTTACTCTGGGCGTTCCTATAAACACCTCTATCTAATCACACCCTTAACACCTGGCTGTGATATGCTAATTGGGATTTTCCAGGGTACATAATTGCCACAGATTCTTGTACAAGTCATTCTGAATTGAGAAAGCCAGTCGGATGACTAGCGAAACGTCTTCAAGAACTACATTTCAAGTCCAGTTGATCTAATTGAATACAACAGATATACCATGACCTGGATGAATGAGAACCTTCACAAGCAAAGGGAGGAGAGTTTTTTAATTAATTACTGTATTGAAGGAATGCAGTGACACACAAACCTCAGAGTATGTGCTACTTACATGTATTAATTTATAGATTAGGATGAGGCAAAGTAGTTTTTTAGTTGCCCTTTAAGCTAGCCAAACATGGGCCCATGGTTTCGAGATCACCTGAAATAACCACAAATCCATCCGGAAGAAGCTATCATAATTCCCCCACCTTGCACCACTGATCTTTTGTAGATTTCAGAATACTATGAAAGAACGTTTAAAGTTTTTTTGATAGACCGATCAATTTTGTTTATCAGTCTATTGAAAACACGGGTCAAAAGTCTTCAATATTCCGATAAATTCACCAATATCAATGACATTGCCTTAATCACAAACTCTTGATTATACAGGTTTGTTTAGACATATGCTGCTTAGTCATACACACAGTGTAAACTGGCCGCAAAAGTAAACCTATCAGTAGTTTGCTGGTCTAAAAAAATAACAAAAAAAGTTGTGACACATCCAATGCATTAGCATTCCCCCTTCTCAGCATAGCACAGAATCAATAAAACAATTGCTGATTTGCACATTCTGTTTCTTCCCATTCACCCCAATCCTGTAAACTACCCGCTAAATGGTTTCCCTAGGGAGTGTTTAAAGCTGGTCCGCTCTTTGCCTTTATGAAAAACATATACAAAGTAGGAATGTAATACCAGGAGTAAATGGGTTATTGGTTTTCTAATGCAGATTTACTTTTAAACAACAACTGCCAGAAGAGTCAAGTTTATTAGGTTGTAGAGGTTGGAATTAGTGGCAAGTAGGTAATTTGTTAAAAAGACAGAACAATAGTAGTTTCCAATTTTAATAGACTCATTTTTTTTTGCAGTCATAAGTCTGATCATTAGTGTAAACACAGTTGCTATAGTCCTATGTAGAAACCCCATTTTCCTGAACTGACCAAGAGTACCCATAAGAAATAACATTGGCTATACCATATAAATCAAGGTATTTAAGTCCTATTTAATGAAATAGTGGGAGAAGAGGTGATGTGTTATTTTCGGATGGATTTGATGTACTGTGAAGAGATTTAATACAAGGTCTGGGAATGTATCTGTGTGGTAGGTTGGTATATTATACAGATCTATAATCAGTGTAACTTTTCATGCAGGGTAGGGATATTTTGCACAAGGTCAGGATGTGAATCACAGCATCAAGTGTTTCATTCTGTGAAAGAAATTAAGAACTTTATTACAGGGTAGGGATGTGTCACATTAGGTCCACAACCAATGCTATTTCAACGACAACCTTTAGTTATTTTACACAACCGCTAATGTACGGTCTATATGGTGCAGACTCTGTGTGGAAGGCAAGCAATATGAACCTTGGTTATATTAATGCAAAAATATTTATTTTCCAAATAAATAGAACATTTTCTTTAAATCTGTATCACTACGCACAAACATTGACCTTAAATCCTACAAAAAAAAAACATAATCCCTACATTAAGCCAATAGAGATGAAAGATTTTTCAGGACAAAGTCTAAAAAGAAAGGTTTTCTTATATATTATATTTTACATTCATAATAAAGCTATTTGTAGCTAAGTAGCTACATACACACAGGCAAAGCTCTCGTTATGCTGCTCGAGCCTCTGCGCCTGCAATACGACACGCAACTGCGGTAATCAGCGCCGCCCCTTTTCCTGAACCATCTTCGGACTGGAGAAATGTGACATTGCATTGTGGGGCCAATATCTTCACTGTCTCCTGAACTACACCTGCAAAGCTGAAAAACAGCAGATGTTTTTAATCTCACACCAACAGGATTAAAGCAATTCAAAGGCCAATAAAAAATCTCAATATATCCACATATCCAGATAATTGTTAAAATTATACTCCAGTTAATCATACACCTTGCTACAGTTCATTCCGAATACAAGCAGAAAAAGAGAACGCAGCTACCCAGGTCTTTGGAAGAATAAAAAAAACGTAAATTGCAATTTGTATTAGGTATAATACTTCAGGAAAGGCGATTGCTTTTTGTATTTTAGAACAAAAGTTATTATTTTTGTAATCAATTAATAGGTGTTTAAGAATATCAAGCAGGTGGCCAGCAATATTAGATAAAACATATAGGGGGTTATTCAATAAAAGTTCTTATTGTTCAAATGGTGCTAATTTTGCCCCAACCAATCTGATGTTAGCTTTCAAATGTTACATAAGTTCTGATTGGTTGGGGCAAAATTAGCACCATTTTAAACGATAAGAACTTTTATTGAATCTCCCTGGTAGCACTTTAACCCTGTAATACACAATTAAGTGCTAAGAAACGCTGCTCTAGGCGATAACCCAGCAGTAAAGTTCTAAATAAACAACAATATCGATATGACTTTATATAAAAAGGGAAGCATCACATCACAATCTATTTACTGCTACTAAAGCACCTAGACATATGCCAGGGGCTGTATATACTGTACATGTGAGGTATAACCCCCATACTATGCTTGAACACAGTTCTAATATGTATGGTCCTTGGATATGTATAGTCCTTTTCTTGCAGAGCAAAACACAGGGAGATTCAATAAAAGGTCATTCACATTATTAAAGCTTTACAGATATTATCTCACTTAACTATGTTTGCTCTTTTTTGTATGTGTATATGTGTGACAAAACATCCAAGTTTACCAGACCCTTATAGAAATATATGGCCATGCACATGGACGATATCCAGCAAATCCCGTCGCATTCAACAGGATTTGCTGAACATTGGCCATGTGTATGGATAGGTTGTAAAGCCGACGAACTACCACTGTCTCAGCTCCCTGTACTACATTATAGGGAGACAATATTATAGATAATGTGAATGGGCGCAAAGAGCAATCGTATAAAGGATATACATTCTGTGTATTTGCGAATCGGAAAAATTCACAATCAGATTCTGGTGTGAATTTTGGACCAAAGTTGCATGTGTAATGCTAGGGTAATGCCCCTTATAATAGTACGTTATCATACATCAAGTGTAGTGTTTTTACTCACTGGGGGTGAAGCTTGTATAATGTTCCATCTACTCCTACAGTAACTTTTAGGTTGTCCAATCCTCTGTTCTCTCTCATTTTTTCCACCACTGCCACGATGCCGGCTGCACAGAGCTGAGCTGCTCTTCTTGACACAGTTGTACACACCTCTTTAACTAGCATTGTATCATCACAAGTACTGCGTAGACCAAGGTCTGTGAGAATGGACCTGACCTGCAGTAGACCAAGTGTGTCACTGCAAAGGAAAGCAATTTATCAATTAATGTGGTAAAAGACGGATAAAGACTTAGTATTACTGTAAACATAGAGAAAAAATGTGATGCATTTATGTTTGAAGAAACCTATTAAATAAATTCTTATATAGGAGCAAAATGAAAAATGATTATATAAGGGTATCAAATTCTAAGCCCTCAAGTGGTAATGAACTTTTTCTATAACTCGCAGTGTACACATACAGGAATGATATGGATAAGGGTGTAGGACTGTAGAACACTGCCCCAGTGCTGATATTCTAACGTTGCTTTTGTAATACAGACTAAAAACATTCCCATACACTAATAATACATACAAAACACACAAAAGATAAACAATGGCACTTGCCTCTCAATGAGGGAGAGAAACTTGGTAGGAAATATATCCCTGGTCTGTAAACGTTGGGAGATCTTCCCTCCAAACAAGATGCCTCTTTCTGTAAGGACAATGAGAATCTGTCGCACAATTTCTCCCAAATACATTCCACTGATCATCTTTTCATACCTGTAAACAAGGAGACTTTCACATGAGAGGCCAAATGCCAAACACATAGGTCAGAATCAAATGGATGAGCATGATTCAAAGGAATGTTCCAGTAATTTATTTGCTTATGTTTCCTTGAACGTTTAAACCCAATAGCTTTTATCTCATGTTCTTTCTGTAGTTTACAAAGACAACAGCAAAATCATACACAATTACAAAGTATTAACTTTCTACAACATCTTAATGTCATAGTCATGATAATTAGACGTGGATCTGACAGTTTTGCCAAAGTTCAAACATTCGAATCCCAGGCAAATTTGGTCACACATTAGAAGCTCTCGGCTCCATAGATCTGGTCTATCTACCGGAAGCCCCCATTGTAAATCGATCGATGTGTCCGATAAATCAGTGTGATACTTCTGATTTCTGTCAGTAATTAAGTCATTGTGGGCCACATTTGTCTCATGTTGGCCATACACTAGTTAGACATTACATAGATTAGATAAACTATCTACTGTCTAACTAATGACAACAGTAAATACAAACAAGCTAAACAAAACATTGGATATACAGACATCCCAAATATGAAACATTTTGTTAATCAAACCCTGGATGTGAGATTGTTCATAAGCTCCACTTTTTGGAAGTGGCAAAGGAGGAAATGGTAAAAGATTTCTTTTTAGCACAAGCAAGGTTATTCAATAAAAGTTCTTATTGTTAAAAATGGTGCTAATTTTCCCCCAACCAATCAGATGTTAGCTTTCAAATGTTAAATTATATCTGATTGGTTGGGGCAAAATTAGCACCATTTTTAATGATAAGAACTTTTATTGAATAACCCTGAAGGTGCAGTCACTGCATAGTCTGTAGTTTATCTATCAATCATACAAATGGCATATTAAGTTGTTGATGCATCAAGCAGTGCAGAATGGCACCCTTATACATGTACATATCTTCTGTGCATTAAACACCTCTCTAGCATACCACCAATCTCATGGTAATCCTCCAATTCTTACAACCTGTCCTTCCACATGCCGAAACAATTCATTTCAAGCTTGAGTATTCAGTCAATACAATCACTAAATGAAGATAAATGATACAGATCTTGGCTATATACCTAGCTCAGCCGGCATCTACAGTTGTGAAATTTATGCCACACCGACCAAGGTCTCCGAGACCTACATTAAAATCTCAGCATAATCCATTCTAGAGAGGATTTTCAAGTTTGCTGTAGACTCGAATACAAGGCAGAATGGATTTGTAGGGATGTTTACAGAGTGGAAAGGCTGTCATCGCATTTAACTGGACATAGTCAGTGGACCTTATCACTACAATAGTGGATAAGTAATTTATGGTCAATGCAAAAACAGGTGAAGTCAGAAATGTCTGTCTCAGCTTCTGGTTAAAATGAATATCCTGCATATCCAGTCAGTGACCTCCGTGTGAAAATGAGTTTTTCTGCTCAATTTCTGTTTCCAAGACAGACATTTATAGCAGCAGCCACAAGTCCTGAACAAAACTAAATTTATGTTTAGCTTTTGTTATTGATGCTGGCTGTAATAATTAAAGAGCAACAGATTGTGGAGATCCAGTTCATGCTGCTTAGTTTGAACTAATTATGACAAAAAGAAGTTACACTTTCCATTATAAGGTTTTACATAGTAGAACAAAAACCATCTAAATCAGCAATGATCTTAGAGAAGCAATTTTTGGTGCCCATCAAAGAAGGGTTATATGGCCCTTATATGGTAATTTCCAAAATATTTAAAGTCTGACAATGATTATTCAGAACATTTCCACAAGACTTAGTTAAATGTTAATTTATCTGTTCATAACAGCAGAATTAAGAGGGGTTTGGAAGGGTTGCAATAAGAAAGCCTCTACTTTCTAAAAAAAAAAAAAGAGCACAGTGGAACAGATTAAATTTGCACAAGACTTCTGGAACAATTTCCTCTGGATGGATAAGATGTTTGGCCATAATGCTTGTTCCGTATATGGAAAAAAAGCAAAACACAACTTATCGGTATAAATACTTCAAACCAACTTTTAGCCAAGTGATGGAGGTGTGAGGGTTTAAGCTTGTTTTTCAGCCAAAGGCACCTTCACTTAATGAGACAACCACCATACCAAATGATAGGTCAAATATGAGGCTGTCGGACAGAAAAGGCCACAGGACAGTGATCACAAACACACCAGCAAATCTAAAGCAGAAGAAACAAAAACTCAAGGTAGCTCAGTTAAAGTCCATTGAAGTGCTGCTGCGCATAAACAAACTCTAAGGCTGGATACTCATGGGACCAAATTCTTTTATTATGTCCTGAAAGAGGGTGTCCTTTTTCCCCTTATAACTGTACATAAAGGTAGACAAACTGGAAAGAAACTTTTGTACAAACTAAATTCCAGCTTGTCAGCTTAGCTAAAGCTGTTAAAATTACATCTTCCAGCATATCGGGGTTTGTAAGCTACAAGATTAAAACGTTTGAGATCAGGAAAAAAATTGCAGTGGCCAATTGAAATGTTTTGTTAATAACCCAGTAGAAAAGAAAACACATCCTGAGACAAGCATTCAATGCTCCACTATTGGCTCAGAATAGAAGAACATCTGCACTGTGCTTTTGGCGAAGAGATGTTCTCAGACAACCGTTCTACACAGTTAGTTACAAGAACGTTCCATGCTACCACACTGATCTCTTTATTTCACTCCACCTCAACAAGCAGGAAGATGCAAGTTTATTTATTTTTAAAATGTATGTGGGTTCCTGTTATAAAAACACTAGTGTAGATGTTACAATCCATTAAAATGCCAATAAATGAACAAGTGTAGCAGGTGTGCACAGTAAAACAGGCCATACGCTGTTAGACTTCCCCACCATATTCCCACAACAGCCTGGACCAAACATTTTGTGATCAGCATTAGAAGCACAAATGGTTCAGGGTGGCGTTTAGTAAAACGTTGACTCAATATTGGACCAGCGTATTGCCAGAAAAGGTTGTTTTAAAAAATACATACAAGCTGACAGTGGAACAACCCTGAGTAGTCCTGCTGCATCATAAAGCGCATGTCCACCCCCAAAACTTAAATTTAACCAATTACTTGTTCCAATATGTAGTGTTCAATAATCCTTACCTTACTCCTCAGCTCCTTATTGTTCTCCTATAGTCCCATTCCAAAGTTCAGACAAGTGAAGGGTAGGACCTGTCTGTGTCCCTGCTACTTCCTTGTCCTCCTGGAGCAGCACTGTAGCAGATGTAGGGGAGCCCTACCCCCTCCCTTCCTCCCAACAGATCCCTCTGCTCCTGTTCCTTTCTGTAGTGTAGGGAAGGGGGGGGGGTTCTGTAGTGTAGGGACCCCCAATTGCCATGTTAGAAAAAAAAAACAGAAATAGACTTACCATTGTTTGCTTCCTTGGATCTCTGCATAGCCGGCAGCAATGCCTGTGATTGGCTGACTTCAGCCAATCACAGACATAGCTGCTAGTCTGGCCCCTATTTGCTATTTCTGGGAACAGAGCAAAGAGCCGAGGAAACGATTCAGTTCAGTGTATAAACAGCACAGCGATATAGAACATAAAATAGTAAAAGTAAAAAACCACATTAACATCAAAATACTACATAAACCTGAACTTTATTTTATATATATAACACCCTTATACAATTTTTATGACACGGATAAATCGTTGGGTTGCTAAGGTGCGATAATAATAGTAACTGGGAGCAAATGTTTCTTATGCACTTAAAGCCATTAACAGTCTTAGCAGAAAAACCATACTTTTTATATTATATTATATATATTTCAATGCTATATTGGATCTCTTCATGGAAGTATATTATAAGCACTAAAGAAAGTCTGCACGAATTTGGCCTGATGATTGCGACCGACAGATGCACAGGTTAATATATCAAATGCTGGTTGATTACTTGCCCTCAGAGAGTTGTGTCTGGTAAAGTGGAGGTTTGTGTGGACAGGTCCAACACCCAAGCATGGCAAAAAAACCAAGCAAACGCATATTTGTAGCATGTGTGGAAGTGCTCAGAGGTCAAGCCTCATTCTCATATTTGGACATGTTTACCGACCTTAAGAGTGGGTGGGGAAATGCTTAGACTTAAAACAAGTACCGTACTGAATGCATGCAGCAACACACACACCTCAGAGTAAGTGCTCTGATTTTTCAGTATAGTTAATAGGTAAAAATGTAATACTAGTCCCATCTAAATGTGATATAATACTGTTAAGTAATTATTCTTTATGACGTGTTCACCAACCTTACCTTCTTTGTAAATGTTATGACTAAGCTTTGGTTCTCATTTAACTGATGAAATTCCCTTTTTATCAAGTACTTTTTTAAGAGCTTAAAAACCTGTGGGCTTCCAAACACTGGAGCAAATTCACCTTTTACCAACCTTTGCTTTCCAGGGTTGATTGAAAACGTATCAACATCAAGATCAAAGGAAGTAGTGATGTCATCTAAACAACCATTGTCTCCAAAGGCTCCCCATTCCATATTTACACACATCCGACCTTCATCACCATCCAAAAGCTCCAGGTTCTTCATCTCTTCCATGTAGCAAGCATTGGTTCCTGTCCCTGAGATATCACATTAAAGATCCATATTACTGTATATTTGCACATATTAATGAGAAATTCCACCCCTCAAATGAAAAATTTTATAGGTAAATCACCCACCAAAAGAGCAATAGTTAGAAAGCTGAAAAATAACTTGAAATGCTGCCTTAAGTTCTGTTACCTCTATCTGTTTCCTGGTTCTAGTAAGCAGCCGTTACTTTATGGGTGTAACAGAGGACATCACAGCTAATGACTGACTGCCATTTCCATAGCTGCCTCAGCTGAGCATGTAAAAGCTTGTAAAAAAGCTTGGAGAGCTTAGAAGGGGGGGGGGAAGCAGGTCAGATGAATGGCTCTGTACCATAAGGCTATATTGCATGTTAATATGCCAGTGGTTCTGGACACATGCTTTAGCCATAGAACATAAAAGGAGAAATTTTGCATATCTCCGCCCCTCACTCTGGGGAACCTGGGAGAGAGAAATGACTCCTTGTTTATTAGATTTTGTGGGCAATGCTATCCATATAGCACAAGACTGCAGGATACCTTCTGTTATAAGAAGGCTTTGTTCCATATAGGACATAGTCTTATTAAAAAAAAAAAAACCTTGCTGTACCTCCACCTTTGCGCATCTTTGTGTGCTACATTTGAAAACTTTATTCAAACCCTACGGTTCTAATGTAAGTAAATATATACTGAAATTTTAAGTAAAGTGTTTTAAGAATACATGGTACTGTGAAACTGCATATAGGGACAGGCATACACCTAAAGGTTTATTGCGTTAATCCATTATAGTTAGATTGTTTCATGCTGACTTGTTGACTTGCTATAAACTCAGCATCTTTTGCAGTTTCATACAATAAGGAATGGTCGACAACAGGTATCTCCAATACCCGTGGTATTCAGTTAGATCAACTAGACTTGAGCTTACCTACAATCAGACCAATCTCACAAGCTGGGTCATCATAGCCACAAGACATCATAGTACCAACTGTATCATTCACCAAGGCCACCACAATCAGATCATTATTCTGCAAAATAAATTCAGTTATTGAAGTCTTTAAACCCTAAATACTATCAAACTGCCAAGATGTGGAAAACAAACTAGTAACTTTAGCCCTATGTATGCCCCAAAGGACCCAATCTTTCTTCATCTGTGATCTGCTAATTTAGATAAAATGCATTCTAGATATAAAATACATTTTACATAACAGACATATAACCCAGTTAATGATTAAAATGTGTTATTGCCTATCTCTAACCACTAATAAACCTGCATAAAATAAGACGTAAAGGGATGTAAACAGTTATTTTATGACCGTTTCATACCGCAACAGCCACTCAATGCATAATATCTGGCTGTGCTGGTACTGTGTACCTGCACAGTACTGGTTGTACAGTATCTGTAATTTGCAGAGCGGTAACAAAACAAATACCGCTCAGTATTTACAGCGCCTCCTGCAGTATATTACGATACTGCACCTTTATAAAAATGCCTCAAAATTTCAGAAAAAAAATCGATTGCTAATTTTTTTTTAATTTTAAAAAGTCCAGCCCCAAAATGAAAACTTACATAAGGTAAATCCCCCCCCCCCCCCCAAAACCCTAAATGTTAATAGTTTGAAATCTAAAATATATAAGTCTAACCTGAAATTCTGCACAATGTCCCGTTTCCCCTGTTTCTACTTCCTGGTTCTTCCAGTTAGCAACTGTCAGTTATGGATTTGACAGTTGACATCACAGCCAATGACTTAATGTTAATCCCCTGTCTGCCTCTTCTGAGCATGCCCAGGCTCAGTACAGGCTCAGTACAGGTTTCTAAATTGCTCAGTTTCCATGAGGCATCCAGAAGCATAGCAGGCGTACAGTAATGAATTCATAGGACAAAGTATGATATATCAATATATTTTAAAGAGGCCATTCTTTCTAAAAGATGTTCTTATGTGGGTGGAGTTGTCCTTTAAGTGGGATTATCCCCAGAACAGGAATATCATCTTTTTCTTCTTTGAGGCTAATAAGCACCTCTTGTAGTTTCAGTGTCCATACTGTATGTACTTCACTATTAATTGAGATTTAAAAATCTGTTTGGATTTTTTACAGAGAGAAAAACATATTTTCACCCATGTAAAACAATGTAAAAGTGACTTATGGCATGTCTGTACCAAAAGATGTATTTACTGTCAGCTCTATACAGAAAAGAATTCAATTCCTGCTTTAAGCAGGTGATAAAAACCAAAGCTAATAATAAAGATAATTGAGTTATTCCATAGTTTAACAATCGTGCAATGCAAAACTTTTAATGTGCAAGTAACTTACAAATCAAAGTTTTATGGGAGGTAATATCTAATGAAAATCTTTCACAAACTGACAGACAATAACACATGCTTTATTGTGTAACCATCTGTACTGAACAGACACATACTTTTTGTTTTGTTTACAACTGAAACACATACCTTTTTTCTGACTGCTGCCTCTCTTAGAAGTCTGACAACATCTTGGCCTACACATTCTGATGCACTGAAACCCTTTGTCCATGAAATCAATATGCCCTTTTTATGAAAAGCATAAAACATTTGCTTGTTATTGAGCTACACATACCTGAATGTTACAGAGAATTAGATTTTATAATGTCTTTACCTGGTCAAGGTTGGTTTGTTTACAGGGAAATGAAAATGTAAAACCCAGAGGTAGTCTCCTCCCTTGTAGATTATTTTCATGTTGAAATTCAGAGATGCAATCTACAATGTGATCAAACAGCTAAACAGAGGAAGAGTGGGAGAATTGTAAAAATCTC
Source organism: Hymenochirus boettgeri (assembly GCA_019447015.1). Lineage (NCBI taxonomy): Eukaryota > Metazoa > Chordata > Amphibia > Anura > Pipidae > Hymenochirus > Hymenochirus boettgeri. Next base: position 87,955,639 of record CM033471.1, read on the forward strand.
TGTGATCTCACTTAAGGTGCCCATATACGATAACAGGATCAAGATCAATCCGACATTTGAGTAGCCATATACATTGATTAACCCAAAAATTTTATGTTTTCCCGATCTTATCATGCGATATTCAATCGTTATTATCAGGAAAGTCATCGGTTAAATGATTTGAGTATTTTCTACAGTTCAGATTAAATCTAAATGTAATGTAAACTCACAATAGACAACATTAGAAATAATTAAATAATATGTATGGTACATCTACGTACAGTTAACATTATACATCTGTCTACCAAAGTATTGATGTCATGATCACAATAACCTTTTATAGTGTATGGCGACCTTTAGTTTACAGTTGAAACATTTAGAAACCATTAGTATCTAGACATTAGAATTAGAGATGGCCCAACTTCAGTAAAAGTTCGAATTCGGACCCATTAAAGTCAATGGGGGAGTAATCGTTGGAGAAGTCCGGATGATTTACAGCTAAACTAACAATGGTAACTTACTGTAAATGGCTGTAGCACCTGGGAAATGGTCTGGGGGACATGTCACTGTCACAAAAAATTGTTAAAACACTTCTTAAACATGATACATTCTAGGGTTAGCAAACAGCCCGTAAAATACAGCCGTGAGTCTGGAAAATCGAACTAGTTCGAATTTGTCCAAACTCAAAGTTCGGCTCGAACTCGGGTTCGAGTTTGATTTGGTGGCCATCTCTAATTAGAAGGTATCCCGGTATCACATCAGTGTGCACAAGGAAAGATACTGTAACACCAAACTCAATAAGGTTGTTAGAATTGTTTTTCTACAGCCTAGAAAAGACCAATAAGTATAGCCAACTACTGTATATGTACAAGAACTACTTGCCTTTGCTCCAGTTCCTTGTATTATATCTTTTGGCAGAGAGAAACTCTTGCTTTTAATTTGCACTCCTACATTATCCTTTCTTCCCACATGGACATACAACACACGGAAATTGGTTCCTCCGAGGTCTAACGCTATGAAATCTCCACGTTCTGTGGAATAAATAAGTCACAGCAAATGTGGCTATATCATGTATATAGATACTCTCCCTACTCTCATTTATTTACCTGTTCCATCAGGAGTGGCTCTAACATATGTTGGGAGCATCTTCACAGAAGCAGTTGAATGTGTCTCTTTACAAAGGCCAATATTCATTTCTTTACGCATCCGGCTTTGCACATCCATCAGTGTTGTTGGAGAAAGTTGAAATGGTGCTAAAATGTTATCAATCTGATTCCTTTGTGCTGCAAGCCTCTGAGCTACTGCAGTTACAATGGCAGTACCCTTTCCACTGCCATCTTCAGATATCAGAAACTTCACCTGACACTCAGGTGCCAAGCGCTGTAGAGCAATATGTAGCCGTTCACTAAACCTAGAAAGCAAAGAATAAGGAAATACCTTAAATTCATTAAACGTTATTGCAGGAACCTTAGATGTAGCTTATGGTAATGATGATATGGTTTCCTATTGGAAAGTTGGCTACTTCAATAATCACAGTGTTTATTCCCTGAAAATAATTTCATTCCTAAATCAACCACTACCTTTGCTTTGTATAAAAATTCTGTTAAAATTGGTAAATTTCTATTCTGACAGATAGACAGTGCCAACACACATTCTTAGCTATCAGTCAGGAAAATATCAGATTGGTCCGATGAGAATGACTGCTAAGGAGACATGCATACTACCCTGTAATGAGAAAAACAGTGTTATGCCACCTAACTGACCAGCAGCTAAGGGAATGAGGTAGTACTGTACCAATGTTCTATGACTTAATTCTTACCAACTGAGAAAGCAGCCAAGGTAAGAATGACTGTTAGTGTCGCTTGTCATTACAGAATATATGGGGTGGATTATTTTATATTTAGTTCTCCTTTAAAGGAGGACTTAAGTCTAACAACAGGTCAATGTTATATGGCTGCTTCCCACATCATAAAAGAATGAGGGTGTTTTACTGGCAGGGGGATACTGGAAGATTACATGAACAAAGTTGTCTTTCCTTGTTCATAGACACATTTGATCTTTTTGTTTCAATATTTTATTATGTCTCAGGAAAAAAAAAATCACATTTTTCTTTAGAAAGCTTTGATAAAATCCATGAATCATACTTGGGGTGCATCTTGTACACAGATCCATCCACTCCCACTGTGATTTTGCTTTGTTGTTCGTGCCGATTCTTTCTTAAACGTGTAGCCACTGCAGCCAGTCCAGCTGCACAAAGATTTGCAGACCTTAGGGAAACAGCACTGCACACATGTTGCACATTCACACAGTCCTGCTCGCTAGGGTTCAGGCCAAGAACAGACAAGATTTTTCTAGCTGCTGATAGTCCAGAATGGTAACTTAAAAGGACAAAAAAGGACACTTGAAATCAATCTCTCTGAGCTCTTGTAAGTGAAGTGAAAAATTAAGTAAAGAGAAATTAAATGTTTCCTTCACTTACTCCTCAATGGCCGACACATGCTTTGTCTCAAGGCATCCTTTGGTAAGCAGTGCTGGAGTGGTGATACCATCAAACAACAGCTTCTGATTGGCCAACTTCACAAGGACTAGTCGTACAATTTCCCCCATGAACATTCCGCTCACAAGTTTATCAAAACTGTATAGTGAAGATGTACTCATTTATTATTGTTTTTCAATATGTTTATTCTGTTATTTGATATTCTGCTTATAACCATACTAAGAACCTTTCATCTGTAGTGTAGGGCTCCCTCCCCCAGCCCCAACCGCTATAGAATTTTCTCCCAAAACTCCCCCGATCATTACTTACCTTACCTCTTTCCTCCGACATTCAGTCCCGGCCATCTGCTTGCATGAAACTGCAAGCAGGGGGCCAGACCAGCAGCCCTGTCTGTGATTGGCTGAGAGGCAGCCAATCACGTTTGTGGCTGCCGGCAGTGGAGAACGCAGAGGGAAAGAGGTAATGTAAGTACATTTCGGGGGAGTTTTGGGAGAAACTACTTTAGGGGTTGGGGCTGGGGGAGGGAGCCCTACACTACAGAAAATGTAATTTAACACTAGGAGCAAAGGGAAAATGACTGGGATCGGGAGAGAGGGAATGGGGGGAGGGCTGCAAGGAGCAAGCCACAAACCTCTGAGGGGACACCTCAAAGGTGGAAACAAGTTCCCTCCCTGCAGTGCTCCTGGTGGTCAGTTTTCTGGACTTTGGAGGGACATTACTGGAGAACCATTTGGAGCAGGGATGTATGGTAAAAAAAAAAAAAAAAGGATTTTTATACACAGTGGAGCCAGCAGTGGGGGAGAATTTGGTTTTGGGGGTGGACAAGAACTTTGCAGGATACTTCTGTCTTCCTCCAACTCCACACATTTACTTTGCTTAGTTGAAGGTAGAAGTGAAAGGAAATACAAAGTATTCTGATCACAGCACTGGCACTCCTCCCCTATTCCAAGGGTGTGTGTGACAGAAGGTGTGCTCAGGGAAGTAAGGCAAGCTCCCGATCATTATTTCAAAGCAAAACAGAACAATCCCGGCACCTTCCCAAGGATCCAGCCAAAACTTTAAATCACATCTTTGTATAAAAATTCATTTAAAAAAGATTCATGGGTGAACAAAAAATGCACCTTGTTGGTGGACCAGCAGGATGCCTCCTTTTTTGGTCTCCCATGAATATGTGTTCTAGATCTTTTAAATATATTTTTAAAGAAATGTAATTTTAACTTGGAGAAGATTTTTCTCTTAAGTGACTGGATTGTGCTGTTTTGTTTAAGCAAAGTAAAAAAGTATAAGTCAGGAATGTATTTTCATTTCTTTATAGAGTGATCCCCAGTCTAGCAGATGTGGTAATGGCGAGATCATTGAATAGCTTTAAAATTGGGCTAGATAAGTTTCTAAAACAAAAAAAATTTGAGAATTACTGGTATTAATACATATACTGCAGTTCTGGTTGTTCCAGGGATACTTTCCCATTTCCGTTTGGAGTCAGGAAGGAATCACTCTCATTTTAGCTGTTTTTTGTTTTTTTGCCTTCCTCTGGATCAACTGTTAGGTAGGGTTAAAGAGGAGGGTGAAATTCAAATAAATAAAGGTATGGGTGCAGCTTACAGATGGCACAGACCCTAAGCTGTGAAATAATAAGTCTTTATTAAACAAAACATGTGTGCTACATGTTTCGGACCAACGTCCTTTCTCAAGGATGGTGAAAATATTGGAGGTATGTCTTTATTCAACCTCATTTACTATGTCTAGAAAGGAAGGCAGCAATAAACTGTAAGAGTACTAACCACTGTTTTCCAGGCGCAAATGACTTCTGGTCCACCTGGTTATCATACTCTGTCTGTATTGAGGTCAACACACCATCATCTCCAAAGGCTCCCCACTCCATATTTATACACATTTTGCCTTCATCCCCTTCCACAGAGTCCACATTTCCCATTTCTTCCATGTAGCAGACATTGGTACCAGTGCCTGTTAAAAACAGAATCAAAGTCTGCATCTTGTTCTCCTTTAACATCCCTTAAAAATCTCTCATTTACTCACCTACAATAAAACCAACTTCACAACTGTGATCGTGGTAGCCACAGCTCATCATTGTCCCAACTGTGTCATTGACAATAGCAATCACGTCCACTTCATAATCCTTAACATAAAAAAAAGTTCAGTCCTGACATCTCTTAGAGGACAACAATACCCCAAAAAACAACATCTCCCCCATTACATGTCCACACTTCCAGCAGCTGAAATCGCTTACTCTCATTTACAACCATGCTGCCTTCCCTTAGATATCACACAGCAAAGATGAGTGCTAAAAGCCCGCCTCCTAGACGGCCCAGGGCCATGATTAACATATCACTTGTCATTGGCTGGTGGGAATGTCTGTTACAACCTCTCTCCTCCTCCTCTTCCAGTCAAACAAACTTATAATCAAGCTGATTAAGGATGGGTGGAGGAGTGTTTTCTCACTGCTAGTTTTGAGTGACAGTTACAGGCAGATAGAATTGTTACACCCCCTTCACAGTGTGGCTAATTGAAGGCAGAGAGAGACTCGAAATCAGGAAAAAAATGCATTGAGGCAATACAGTTATCCTTTAATAAAGTAGAACAAAAATGGATGGTTAAAGCATAAAAAAAACCTGCTAAATAATGTAACTCTGGGACAAATACATTTTCAAGCTTAAATAATACTTTATTTCATCAACACACTGCAGTCCTGCCATACTTTAGGAGTGCAATTCTAGATACATAAATACAATCAAAGAAACACATTTCAAACTTGATGTCACGATCTGTCACACTTCGTTTTAAAGATCCCTCTTTCCCCTCATTTAGGCTACACATGTGGCAGTTCCAACACAGCATGTTTCAGCAAATAGTAGACATTTCCTTTTAAACAGCAGTAAATGTTTGTATTAGATAATGACACCTGGTTTCCGCTGAAAGAAGCAGAACACTAATTTGGACAGTTAATGGTATAAAAGGACAATACGCAGAAGTGTGCATTTAACAATAGCAATATCAAATGTGAAAGTTGAAACTCAAATCAAATCCATTTATTAGTATTATGTCAAATTTGTACAGACTTGCTTAGTATTTCACTACTCAAGTAGATTCCTCAGTTCATGGTAGGAGCATTTACCATGTTAAACTGGAGAATCTATCCCTAAACAGGGTCACTGCATCAAAACATTAACGTTATTTACCCTAAAAGTATTCAGGGGGATTCAATAAAAGTTCTTATCGTTTAAATTGGTGCTAATCTCATTGAGATTTATTTGGCCATCATGGCCACACTTATTTTTTGCATCTCTGGCCAGCGTATTACAATAAATAGAATTTGTTATTCATGCCAACATAAATTTTGCTTTATAGCACTCACGCCTTGTCGACGAATGGCTTCACGCAGTTGATGAACCACATCTTGTCCTTCTACTCCAGAGCAGCAGAATCCTTTCGTCCATGAAATTAGTACACTCTGCCATCAAAAGTAATCAAATATTACTAGCCAAGGGAACAAGGTATAAGTAAAGCAGTTCTAGCCAAACCCGGTAATAGGGTAAGCAACAGCGTGCAACTGGAACAATTTTAAACCAAATACAGGCAGTCCCCAGGTTATGAACCAGTTCTGTGGGTTTCTTGAATTTGTATGAAGTTGGAACATGCAGCATGTTTAAAAATGGCTTTGCTATCAGCTGGCTTTGCTTTCAGCTGTTCTGGTACATGCAAGTTGGGCAAAGGGGGGCCAATTAAACAGTGGTATGTAGCCAACCACTGGTAGACCACCTGGCTGTATGCTCCTGAGGCCCCCATGCTGCCCTTTGCTTTGTTTGTAAGTAGGATATGTAAGTTGGATGTAACCCGGAGACTGCCTGTATACTGCATTCCGACGGGATTGGCCCTATATAGCTAATGAGTGTACTGCCGAAACAACAACGGCAAGGGAAAAAATTGTTCTGATTGAAAAATTTCCCTCAGTCTTGGCCAGCATCTGTACTTAAGTATAGGGAATCAGCGTAGGGAGTCAGTCACAAATGATCTCCCTTTACTTTATATAGGGAGGATGCTTGTGACTGTGTGTACTTCCATCTTTGGGTACAGTGTGTACCCACCTTTAGTTTTTCCTATCCTGTCACTATCTTTATATGAACCCCAGCAACCACTCAATAAAGGTCGTACTGTATAGTGGCTGGAGAAAATGGCACCTGTAGTGTAAGGTAACTGGGACTGGGACACTGAGGGGGGACTCTGGGCTTCTAGCACCAATTAATACAGCAGCCTTAATAACTAAACCCCCCCCCAAGAACAGCACTAACAAAACAAACACAAATTAATCCTCTTACCTTGTCTAATTGACTCTGCACACATGGAAATGAAAAGGTGAATCCAAGGGGCAAGACCTTTTGTTGAAGATTTTGATTACGAAGAAAGCGGCCAAGGCAAACTGCCACATGATCAAAGAGCTGCAGAATAATTATAAAATTTACAAGGCAAGTTTGTAGTAATTAGTTAGATTTCAAGGCATGTTGTCTTCATTACCTTCATACACGGTTTAATTTTTACTTTTGAATTTACAGCAAGTGGTTGTTTGAAAAAGCGACAAACCGACTGTCAATTGTTCAACCGAATTATGCAAACCGGTAGAAAATTCTACCTCGTGTATGACCTGCTTTAAACATCTATACCAATAGTTCAATTCTTCAGAGTCTGATTGGAGGATCTGACTAGGCCCTTCCGCTTAATTCCCAGTTTAGTAGAATCCATATATAATGTGGCTATGTATGGACAGGAAGTTTAGATTTTGACATGATTTTATAAGATATCCAATTACTGAAAGGCCAAGGGAGATTCAATAAAAGTTCTTATTGTTAAAAATGGTGCTAATTTTGCCCCAACCAATCAGATGCTATTTAATATTTGAAAGCTAACATCTGATTGGTTGGGGCAAATTTAGCACCATTTTTAACAATAAGAACTTTTATTGAATAACCCTACATACCTGTTATCATGGACCATGTCTAGCCATGTTTAAGGACAATAGACAGGAGCAATTCCTTATGGGGAGTAAATGTACAGGTAAACTGCATACTTGCACATCAAGAAAAGTAATAATAAATCATGATTTTTATTAAAAAAAATGTTTACATTAAAGAATGCATTTTCATGGTGATTCCAGTTAATTGAGGTTTATATTGTCCTCGTAAAATGGACAACTGTAGGGGAAATATCTTACAGGGAATAGAAAGAACAAACAATAACACATCTGTCTCCGATTATAAAACAAACTGTTCCTAAGAAAAGAAGCTGGGGAAAAAAAGCTTCCTGTCTATTTTTCATATACAATAGAAAGAACGGATCACAAATGTTTTCAATAATTGAACTAGATGACATAAGCCTATTTACACAGTAAAGTACATTTGATTTAACGTTATTATGTGTAATGATTCTGAGCGAAGCAGAAGAGTATTCAAGCATTTATATTTCTATTTATAATAGAATGGTTATACCCACAAATCTTCATTCCAGGTTGCTTTCAAACAGCACCTAGGGACTTGCAGATCCCTGCTTTATTCTATAAGCTATCACTTAAAGAGAACGGATATAGAGCATGAAGCCTTTTTTTGTCATTGGTCAAACATTTTTCCTCCAAGAAATCTAAAAATATTACAAAATGGGTCTTTACACTGGATGAACTTGTATTCAAGACTTGACAACCCTTTGAGAAAGCAATTCAGACCTGAACTGCTCTAGATTTAGTTTCTGAATTAACTGAATTTAAACATAATCACTAACATTCTGCTTTGTCAGTTGGGATAAAGGTTCAATCAAAATTGCTATTGTAATGAATCACTAGTTTGTATACGATCTGAAATGGTATTTAATGATATGTCTAACCAGCTAGATTGGAGTTGCCTAATGCAGGAAAAGATAGGATCATCACTTGCCAGCCATTGCACTGAAACCCCTCTTTATCTAAATGACCCAATTCATCACAGTCCTGGCAGATCCCATAAACATCCATCTGTAGAGAGGCCCCTAAATAGGGCATTATGGTCAGCAAGAGGGTTCTTCTTCCTACACCAAGACAAATAGCTTTGAAGATTTCAGTGCAGTGTCCAATAAATATTATTCATTTGGAAAAATTATCGGTTTCAGTGCAAAACCTTAACCCTAGGGTCAGCCTTTTCATACTATAGTCATGCAGAGTGGCAATTTTAGTTAACTGCAGAACCACTTCCTCGTAGTTACCTGTTGTCCTGCCCCATACATAACTTCATTTGGAATAGCGTAGACTTCACTTTCCATTTTCACTTCAGAGGAATCTTTCAGCTCCACGTGAATTATACGGAACTTAGTCCCTCCAAGGTCTAAAACCAGAAAGTCACCACGCTCTGCAAACAAAAGCAAAACATTATAAAAATAAAGTCACAATGTTAACAATGATATCATGAAGCCACATGAGCAAATACAGTAATTATCAGGGTGGATTTGATTTAAATCAAACGGATTTAAATCATGATTTAAATTACTAGTCAGTAAGGCTTGATTTAAATCATAGTTTTCTACATAAAGTCTAATTCTTGCTGGTATAATTTAATAATAATAATTTAACTTTAATATGCAAGTAGATAAAGATTTTTAGAATAATAACAATTTAGATTAACTTAAAAAAAATAACATTACAGCATATCTTATTTGCTTAAACAAACATCCAGATATATTCCACTCTAAACAATCAGAAAAATAATGTTTCTGTTCTATTCACTGAACTTCTTGAAACTTAGCACTGAAGGGGTTGATTCTGCATTCATAGGTTTGTGGAACAATAGGATTAAAGGGACACCATACTGGAAAAAAGACTTTGCCTCATCTTAATCTATAATTGAATATACATAAGTAGCACTTACTCTGATTTGTGTGTGTTACTGCATGCCTTCAATCCAGCACACATTTAGTTTAGGGGCAGTATCCCCCTTCCCTCTTTTAACCACTCCCACTTCCATCCGACCTGACTTTTTGCCCCGCAAACCTACTGTCAAGCCTGCACACAGCATACAGCATTCCAACTGTTAAATTTTTGTCACCATTCCAGCTACAGTAAAATTACTCAGAGAAGAATAGTTTTTGAGAGCAAGGAACTTGATTGACAGCTGAAATGTAAGAAGTTTTAGATTGAATATCTAAAGAAATAGGGGGCAGATCAACAAAAATATGATACAGTGATGGTTGGGAAGAATTATAGTTTCCAGTTATGCTTAATTTAAAATAACCTATTTTTCGGTATAGATGCCCTTTAAGGTCTTTTTCTCAACTCTGTTTATGTTATAATATGGTTACTGTGAAGAAGAGGCATGTGATCTCTGCTGAGTAAAATTTCAATTTTGAGAACTGTAAAAGTAAACCAAGCATCTGTGATAATATCTTGTAGGCAGAGAAACTGCCCAATAATCTTGTGTATGTGGAATTTATTTATCAAAAAAATTTAACATATACAGCCTAATTCTACATAATTAAAAAACTAATCTTTATTTCATGATGGAATAACTTTTGGATGGTAATATATTTCCCTCAAAAAGCATTTTACTTCAGATTTTTTTTTTTTTTTTTAAATCATTGATTTTTATCCATCCTGGTATTTATGTATCTACAAGAACATCCATTGGTTCTAGTCCTAAACACAGTTTTAATACATCTAATTATGAATGCATTTTTACACAATGTTTTGAACTAGGTTGAATTAAGTGGATAAAAATGAAGATCCCACAAGCAAAACTGCCCAAATTCATATAATCCCACCCTAGAACATCCCCACAGGGAACAAAGGACTTCTGTGTTGAAGTCAACTGCAAGTTAGTCTAAAGGTCCGTACACACGAGATTGCAGGCTGACTCTTACACAGAAGACAAAATGAGAAGGACAAATACATGAAATTTTTCTCTGTAAAACATTGTGATTTTGAACACTAGAGGGCAATGGCCAGGTACTTTCAATTGAAACAGTCCCAAGTTCAGTTTTACTACTGTAATTATACAATATTAAAGTAATAACCGTTTTCTTGGATCTTTCTTGGAACAGCTGACCACTAATTGCTTGACATATTACAAGATCACCACCGGTATTGTGTGATATGTATTGGGGGGTTAAGTGTAATCCCCTTTAACTAGTTTGTTATTAACATAAGTCCCCCATGACCCAAGTGTAGCTTATTGCAGCTTTCAATGTCATTTCTATTTAAACTAGCAAACCCCACATTTCTTTAAATAAAAGTAAAAAACTAGATAAGACAAAAACAACAACAAAGAATAAAAAGATGCCTAACCCTGTATTTTAAAGCCTTGTTTTTACTGGCTCATCATTAGGGTTGACACCTTTGCCTTTAAGGCAGTTTTATTGCATCATGGGTGCCTAACACTCAGCCTGTGGGCTGCTATTTGATGGGCACCCAGGTTTAACCCTTTTGTGTAAATTCCAGAAAAAGCAAGGATGAGGCCACACCGGACAGTGCGTTACTGTGCGATTTATGCAATTCAGAATCAAACGTATCACGGCCTCTTCTGCTAGTTCCGTGCACAGAACAGCAGAAGGGGCCAGACCGGCAGCTGCGTCTGTGATTGGCTAAGATTTCGCCTGTCACTGATGCGGCTACTGGTCAGCAGAGGGAGCCAAGGTCAGGTTAGTACATTTAGGGGCTGATTTAGATGTTTTAAAGATAGCATTTAGGGTGGGGGGGTATTGCGTTACCTTTTTTTTTTTTTTAAAGAATGATGCAGCAGCCGAGGGATTCAGAGGGATGGGGGGGGGCTTCACTGCATAAGCCAGAATCCTCTTAGAGGAGCAGGAATTTGCATGCACGCACTACACACAAAGAGGCTCCTACTTTTCATTTTTCTGGACTTTCATCAGGCCGTGCAGGACAACCACATGGAGCAAAAGAGAAAGGTAGGGATTTTTTAACACTACACAGTGGGGGAAATTTTAGTGTGTGGGGGTGTGTGGACATGACCTTTAAAAGAAAAAGCACTTAAAGGGTCCAAGGTGACATTAAATATCCTTCTAATTGAAAGTAGGGGTCATTAATTTATTATAATATATATAAACACAATTATGTATTGAACTTACAATTGTCTGACTGGAGGAAAATAAATATTCTCTAAGGGCTAGGCCACACTGCTGCGATTTTTCTGCGTTTGCGGTTTTTTTTTCAAATCATTGAAAACGTGGCAACGCACCGAAAACGCACGCATTGCGATTGTGATTTGCGTTCTGCATTTTTAATCGCAATCGCATGCATTTTCCTATATCTAATGAAGAAAACATGTGCAAACGCAACTAAATCGCACACGAAATCGCATGTGATTCCATGTGCGATTGCGTTTGCGCTGCAGTGTGGCCGGGCCCTAAAGGTGCCCAAACATTAGAAACTCACCTTCCGACGTTCCAGCGACGCTGTAGGAAAGAACAGCCTTCCTTTTTTTTGCAGTCACAAAATAAATAGTTTTGGCTCAGCACAGGGTAATATTCTTTTTTAAATCATCAGTTGTAACTTTATTTTTCTACAGTTTAGCACATATAGACAAACTTAAGGCTGTTTTACACCAGGGTTGAAACTGAATGAAGCTGCTAACATAACTGACAGACAGGAAATCCTTCAGGCTCACTTCATTGGTCTCCCTCTGCAGCTCCTTATCATGTAGCAGATTTTTTTTCATAGCCGTGCAACAGAACAAATCACATTGGAATCTGATCTTTTCTAATCCGTTTCAGGCCACCTCCTTATGTGGTTTATATAAGATACAGGTCCCATTTAAATCACAAACAAGCAATAAATCTAAATAGTACATTAAAGCTTTAAGTGCAAACATTGAATGATATGTTAAAATTAATTCAAGTCTGTCAGTCCCTGGGAAAATATAAAAATAAAACCTCTGGCCCTTGAACCTTGCAATCACAGCCTACAATATTCCTGATTGATTATCTTGTTATTGATCTTGTCTATAAGTGAAAAACTGATAAAACATTAAAGCTGTGAAAGAAAAGCATTGTTTGGAAATGTCCTACCAGACAGGATCAGCCAACCACCAAAACCAGGAACGTTAAACTAATTTAATGACCACTCACTACCTTCCCTTTTCTCATTATTTGCTTCATCTGATGCAATTATACTTTTTAACCCATTACTTGCCAAAGTCCAAACACCATGATTTATTTACCATTATTAATTCTACTTTCACCCGGTCGCTGTGTTTGCAGTTATTGGTCGGTCTCTGGACGGCCATTGCTAGTAAGGGCTAGCGATTTGGTTCTAATGGAAAACCATAAAACCCTGCGTTTTCCGATGTGCACGCAATTGCGCATGCTTCTATTTTGGTAACGCATGCGTTCACCATTTTTGGTGCGTTAACGCGTGCGTTTCCATAACGGAAAACGGCAAAATCGCAAACGCATGCGCAAACACAAAATGCACAAGAATTGCGCACACAATCACATGCGATAACCCACATGGCTGTGTGCACAGTTGTGGCGCATTGCAGAGTGGCCTCAGCCTAAAACATTATATTATGTGACAGTGACAGATGCATGTGTGGCCACTCAAAGGATATACCCTATACAGTATAGCAGGTTTCTTCAAACTGCAGCCCTCTAGATGTTTGAAAACTGCAACTCCCAATACGCCCTTACTCAGGTATCCCTCTCCTCCCAGTAGTCACAGGTTTTTGGGGTGTTCTCCCGCACTCCCGGAAGACCACCCCAAACTTCCGTGACTAAAAGGACCTCTCTCATCCTCCCCCGGAAATCCCCCTTTGAAGCTGCCATGCCCCCTACATGACCCTAACTCCACCCCCTAGATGACATCACAGATGAAACCTGCTATAATGTATAGTGGCCACACATGCATCTGTCAATTTTTGCTCCTTACACTAAAATATAAGATGATAACAACCAATGGAAATTTTTGGTCACATACTTATGAACGATTATTAACAAATCCCATCAGATCTTTAATCAGCCATGTGTGCATACTCTCCAACACTGTACTTTTAATAGGTACACTCAGGCTGCAGCCACCCTAACGGACTGTAACATAAAATTTATGTTTGCAAAGCAGCGCATTTCACACAAGTCGCAGTCCATTTGTGCAGCGCATACAATTTAGCCACCCACATTGTAATGGTAACAGGTTCGAATCACCAGCCTGTTACATGGGCGGTATCGGGTCGGGCCATTTTGGAAATGGGCTAATCCCTTCTTCCACCACCCCCCCTCATTTCCCAGCACCGGCACTTACCTGGCTCAGGGCCAACGAACTAGACCGAGGCTCGTGCGAGGGCTTAAAATGTGCTCCCGGTAGAACTCAACCTTTTTCCGCCAGAGCCGACACTGGTAATGGGTCTCCCTCCCCCCCCATCCCTGAATCCTTGGTTTTACTTCAAAGCTTATCCAGTGGATGAAGCTCTTCCTACAACCGAAATAAACAGATAAGAAAAGGGTTATCAAGGTCGTAGGACCAGTCGCAGCTTGGAAGTAAAAGAAGAGGGCAGCGTGCTCTTCAGAGACGCAGCATAATTAATTATCCTTCCTTTAAAAGGTCAAGGCTATGATCTGGCTTAAATAAGATAGTTAAAAATATATTTGTTAAAGGGCTAAGGATTATGCCCGGGTTAATTTGATGATTTAAAAAATGTAAATAATTAATAAAACAAGCTGCGGCCTTTCCCTCCAACTCTCATGTGTGATGAAAGTTATTGTGTGTATTATTGACTCGTATCAGCCCCATGCACTGGCATGTAATTCCCATGTGCCAATGGATGTTAAAACAGGGTCTGAAGCGTAAGTAGCTACAGAGGCAGGATAATGAAATGAACCTGATTTTAGAACAGTTATTTGTATGTGCAATGCATTTCTCAATAGTGAACCTATTTAAAGCACAACTACACTATAAAGATGTACTTTTTATGAGTACAGGCAGGGAGACAGGGTTGATTATTCCAATGTGATTTTGTTGAGGAGCACTAGCATGTACAGCTTTCATATGTCAGGTTAGTGTCCTGGGTTAAAGGGCATCTATAGTGGGAAAATGAACTTTTTTTTCTTTCTTTCCATGTGTTCTATAATTCCCCACAACCCCCAGAGTGTCATCACTTTTTTCAGATTCCCTCTCTGTCCTGAGATACACCAGTTAGAAGAATACGTGATTGCATTCCTCTACTCCTACTTGGACTGTCAATCAAATCCCTGTGACGTGATCCCCCCTCCCTGCTCTGTAATAAACATAGAGATAACAGCATTAGCAGGGGGAGAGAGGTAGCTTTGATGTTAGATATAAGGCTGCACTTGACCCCCCTTCTTAATAGCTTTCACTGATTGATGATGGGTCACAAAGAGAGAGATCGTAAACTGTACTGATCTCCTTCTTCCGTGTCTCCAGGACAGCTTACTTTCTATTGGCCACTGTGCGTGGGTGTGTTTTTCAGGATGTTGAACTTTTAACTCCTACTGCACATAAAAAGCTTGTCGGTTAGCCGGAGCTGAGACATGGAGGAGGTAACAGAGGGGAGGGAGAAGGGGGGGATGCTGCACATAGATCTGACACCGTGGTTAAACAGAGTCAGTGACAGATATAGGATTAAGGCAGCACAGAGTACATGAATTTAACTTTGCAAAGGGGCAATGTGTTTTTTTCACTATAGATGCCCTTTAAACATAGTGCTGAGGAAGCTTGGCAGAAGCAGTATTCTTTGAGATGATACTTATCGCAGAGACAATATTGGGAGATAGGAATTAATATTCCTACGTCCCTGTCCCTGTATGTATGTGTGTTTGAAATAAACATGTGCTTTGGTTTGAAATAAACATAAAACTGGTGAAATATCCCTAATTACAATAATATAACCTAACTATTGTTTACTTGTTTAAAATGCCTGTCTGGGTTTACCTTCCCTCCAACATTCATCTTTAGTGTAGGTACAGTATTGAGAAATACATTGTACAGAGTTGTCCTGAAATCAGGGTCACTACATTATTTTCCACATGCAGTACTACACATGACTTTATTAAAATTGTAATGTTGGAGGGTATGCAGACTGATATACTAGGTATGTGTTCATCAGCAGGTTTACAGCCTTGACAGAAAGTTTGCTCATAGCACTAAAAGTGAAATCCTGATAATAGTTTGGGTCCCTTTATAGAAAATAGAATTCTCTTCAATTTTAAAACGGAAATATAAGTGTTATTTCTACGTGGTTTAAGGCAACACCACATCTCGTTAAGCAGCAAGTCTATTATTTCCATTAATCTGGTAAATCTATATTGTGCAAGTCTGGTGTTTTATATCTGTTCCTTTACTCATACACCACATACTTTAGTTCTAATAGTTTCACAGAACAGAATACTCTTTAAAGGAAAGGAAATAATTGGAAATGTTAACCCCGTTATATTATTATAAAAAAACATACACCTAAAAATACACTTGTGTTGTTTTTAACATGGCTATATTAGAATTAAAGGAGCACTATACGAGAAGAAAAAAAAAAGCATATTAGCTATTTTTTAAAGGGTCACTATACTCACTGAAACAACTTTACATTTTCTGAAACTACAATTTGAGAGAAGTAAAATGGTGGTACTCACATATTTATCTATGCTTGCTTTGTCATTAAATTATTAATGTTTAGTGAGTACTCCTAATTTCCCCCACCCTCCTTTACTCACTGCCTTCTTTTAGTGTCTGCGACACTTATGTGTTCTGCACAGCCTCACCATGGACCCTGCTCTGCTTACACATCCCCCCCCCCTCCCTCCCCCTGTTCTTTCCTCTGCTGATTCTCTTAAATGTTGCAGAAAGTGTGCTGGCAGGCAGGCAAAGAGGTCAGGTATGGGTCACATATTATAATTTCTGCTTCTGGAGAAACAGGTCTATCCCTGTAAATGCTGTGATTAAACTGATGATTTCTCAGAATCTACTGCTCAGATTTAAAATCTGAAAAAGAGTACAGATACCCTTTAATATCAGTTTAAAATATTCAGTACTAAAACCATAAAATAAAAGAAAAGGGCACTTGGTAATCCAGTAGATTTTCCATGCTTTTAAAAAGGTTTATGCAAGTGTTCTTTTATCTACTATTTTTTATATGGTTTTAGTATTGGATATTTTTAAATGATTTTAAAGGAATAGTGCATTGATTCGCCCCGCTCCTCTCGCAGTTAAAGAGCGACTGCGAGAGGAGCGGGGCGAAGGTAAGTTCCAGGTCCCCCGAGTGTCCTTACTTTATTGCCGATCGAGCACACTTCACAGGAGGGAGACAAACACTCTACCCTGACGCGTTTCGTGACGAACACCCCGTCACTTCATCATCTGATGAAGCAGAAGATTATAATATGTGACCCATACCTGACCTCTTTGCCTGCCTGCCAGCACCCTTTCTGCAACATTTAAGAGAATCAGCAGAGGAAAGAACAGGGGGGGGGGGGGGGGATGTTTAAGCAGAGCAGGGTCCATGGTGAGGCTGTGCAGAACACATAAGTGTCGCAGACACTAAAAAAGGCAGTGAGTAAAGGAGGGTGGGGAAATTAGGAGCTCACTAAACATTATAATTTAATGACAAAGCAAGCATAGATAAATATGTGAGTACCACCATTTTACTTCTCTCAAATTGTAGTTTCAGAAAATGTAAAGTTGTTTCAGTGAGTATAGTGACCCTTTAAAAAATAGCTAATATGCTTTTTTTTTCTTCTCGTATAGTGGCTCCTTTAAGTCTAATATAGCCATGTTAAAAACAACACAAGTGTATTTTAGGTGTATGTTTTTTATAATAATATAACGGGGTTAACATTTCCATTATTTTTCCTTCCTTTAAAGAGTATTCTGTTCTGTGAAATCTATTAGAACTAAAGTTGTGGTGTATGAGTAAAGGAACAGATTAAACACCAGACTTGCACAATATAGATTTACCAGATTAATGAAATAATAGACTTGCTGCTTAACGAGATGTGGTGTTGCCTTAAACCACGTAGAAATACACTTATATTTCCGTTTTAAATTGAAGAGAATTCTATTTTCTATAAGGGACCCAAACTATTATCAGGATTTCACTTTTAGTGCTATGAGCAAACTTTCTGTCAAGGCTGTAAACCTGCTGATGACACACATACCTATTAGATCAGTCTGCATACCCTCCAACATTACAATTTTAATAAAGTCATGTGTAGTACTGCATGTGGAAAATAATGTAGTGACCCTGATTTCAGGACAACTCTGTACATGTATTTCTCAATACTGTACCTACACTAAGATGAATGTTGGAGGGAAGGTAACCCAGACAGGCATTTTAAACAAGTAAACAATAGTTAGGTTATATTATTGTAATTAGGGATATTTCACCAGTTTTATTGTTTATTTCAAAACCAAAGCATATGTTTTTTCAAACCACTACATACAGGGACAGGGACGTAGGAATATTAATTCCTATCTCCCAATATTGTTTCTCTGCTTAAGTATCATCTCAAAGAATACTGCTTCTGCCAAGCTTCCTCAGCACTATGTTTAACCCAGGACACTAACCTGACATATGAAAGCTGTACATGCTAGTGCTCCTCAACAAAATCACATTGGAATAATCAACCCTGTCTCCCTGCCTGTACTCATAAAAAGTACATCTTTATAGTGTAGTTGTGCTTTAAATAGGTTCACTATTGAGAAATGCATTGCACATACAAAAACTGTTCTAAAATCAGGTTCATTTCATTATCCTGCCTCTGTAGCTACTTACCTTCAGACCCTGTTTTAACATCCATTGCACATGGGATTACATGCCAGTGCATGGGCTGATACGAGTCAATAATACACACAATAACTTTCATCACACATGAGAGTTGGAGGGAAAGGCCTCAGCTTGTTTTATTAATTATTTAATTTTTTAAATCATCAAATTAACCCGGGCAGCCCTTTACAAATAATTTTTAACTATCTTATTAAGCCAGATCATAGCCTTGACTTTTAAAGGAAGATAATTAATTATGCTGCGTCTCTGAAGAGCACGCTGCCCTCTTCTTTTACTTCCAACTGCGACTGGTCCTACGACCTTGATAACCCTTTTCTTATCTGTTTATTTCGGTTGTAGGAAGAGCTCATCCACTGGATAAGCTTTGAAGTAAAACCAAGGATTCAGGGATGGGGGGGAGGAGAACCCATTACAGTGTCGGCCTGGCGGAAAAAGTTGAGTTCTACGGGAGCACATTTTAAGCCCTCGCACGGGCCTCGGTCTAGTTCGTTGGCCCTGAGCCAGGTAAGTGCCGGTGCTGGGAATGAGGGGGGTGGTGGAAGAAGGGATTAGCCCATTTCCAAAATGGCCCGCCCGATACCGCCCATGTAACAGGCGTGTGATTCGAACCTGTTCCATTACAAGTGGGTGGCTAAATTGTATGCGCTGCACAAATGGACTGCGACTTGTGTGAAATGCGCTGCTTTGCAAACATAAATTTTATGTTACAGTCCGTTAGTGTGGCTGCAGCCTGAGTGTACCTATTAAAAGTACAGTGTTGAGAGTATGCACACATGGCTGATTAAAGATCTGATGGATTTGTTAATAATCGTTCATAGTTGTGACCAAAATTTCCATTGGTTGTTATCATCTTATATTTTAGTGTAAGGAGCAAAAATTGACAGATGCATGTGTGGCCACTATACATTATAGCAGGTTTCATCTGTGATTTCATCTAGGGGGTGGAGTTAGGGTCAGTAGGGCATGGCAGCTTCAAAGGGGGATTTCGCGGGGAGGATGAGAGAGGTCCTTTAGTCACGGAAGTTTGGGTGGTCTTCCGAGAGTGCGGAAACACCCCAAAACCTGGAATCCTGTGACTACTGGAAGGAGAGGGATCCCTGAGTAAGGGCGTATTGGGAGTTGCAGTTTTCAAACATCAAGAGGGCTGCAGTTTGAAGAAACCTGCTATACTGTATAGGGTATTCCTTTGAGTGGCCACACATGCTCTGTCACTGTCACATAATATATGTTTTAGGCTAGGCCACTCTGCAATGCGCCACAACTGCGCACCCAGCCATGTGGGTTATCGCATGTGATTGTGTGCGCATTTCTTGTGCATTTTGTGTTTGCGCATGCGTTTGCGATTTTGCCGTTTTCCGTTATGGAAACGCACGCGTTAACGCACCAAAAATGGTGAACGCATGCGTTACCAAAATAGAACATGCGCAATTGCGTGCACATCGGAAAACGCAGGGTTTTATGGTTTTCCATTAGAACCAAATCGCTAGCCCTTACTAGCAATGGCCGTCCAGAGACCGACCAATAACTGCAAACACAGCGACCGGGTGAAAGTAGAATTAATAATGGTAAATAAATCATGGTGTTTGGACTTTGGCAAGTATGGGTTAAAGTATAATGCATCAGATGAAGCAAATAATGAGAAAAGGGAAGGTAGTGAGTGGTCATTAAATTAGTTTAACGTTCGGTTTTGGTGGTTGGCTGATCCTGTCTGGTAGGACATTTCCAAACATGCTTTTCTTTCACAGCTTTAATGTTTTATCAGTTTTTCACTATAGACAAGATCAATACAAGATAATCAATCAGGAATATTGTAGGCTGTGATTGCAAGGTTCAAGGGCCAGAGGTTTTATTTTTATATTTTCCCAGGGACTGACAGACTTGAATTAATTTATAACATATCATTCAATGTTTGCACTTAAAGCTTTAATGTACTATTTAGATTTATTGCTTGTTTGTGATTTAAATGGGACCTGTATCTTATATAAACCACATAAGGAGGTGGCCTGAAACGGATTAGAAAAGATCAGATTCCAATGTATTTGTTCTGTTGCACGGCTATGAAAAAAATCTGCTACATGATAAGGAGCTGCAGAGGGAGACCAATGAAGTGAGCCTGAAGGATTTCCTGTCTGTCAGTTTGTTAGCAGCTTCATTCAGTTTCAACCCTGGTGTAAAAGCATGAAACAGCCTTAGTTTGTCTATATGTGCTAAACTGTAAAAATAAAGTTACAACTGATGATTTAAAAAATATTACCCTGTGCTGAGCCAAAACTATTTATTTTGTGACTGCAAAAAAAAGGAAGGCTGTTCTTTCCTACAGCGTCGCTGGAACGTCGGAAGGTGAGTTTCTAATGTTTGGGCACCTTTAGGGCCCGGCAACACTGCAGCGCAACGCAATCGCACTGGAATCACATGCGATTTCTGTGCGATTTAGTTGCGTTTGCACATGTTTTCTTCATTAGTATAAAAACGATGCGATTGCGATTAAAAATGCGAACGCAAACCAATCGCAACGCGATGCGTTTTCGGTGCGTTGCCACGTTTTCAATGTTTGAAAAAAAAACGCAAACGCAGAAAAATCGCAGCAGTGTGGCCTAGCCCTTAGAGAATATTTTTTTCCTCCAGTCAGACAATTGTAAGTTCAATACATAATTGTGTTTATATATATTATATAAATTAATGACCCCTACTTTCATTAGAAGGTAATTTAATGTCACCTTGACCCTTTAAGTGCTTTTTCTTTAAAGGTCATGTCCACACCCCCCACACCACTAAAATTTCCCCCACTGTGTAGTGTTAAAAAATCCCTACCTTTCTCTTTTGCTCCATGTGGTTGTCCTGCACGGCCTGATGAAAGTCCAGAAAATGAAAAGTAGGAGCCTCTTTGTGTGTAGTGCGTGCATGCAAATTCCTGCTCCTCTAAGAGGATTCTGGCTTATGCGTGAAGCCCCCCCCCCATCCCTCTGAATCCCTCGGCTGCTGCATCATTCTTTAAAAAAAAAAAAGGTAACGCAATACCCCCCCACCCTAAATGCTATCTTTAAAATCTAATCGCCCCTAAATGTACTAACCTGACCTTGGCTCCCTCTGCTGACCAGTAGCCGCATCAGTGACAGGCGAAATCTTAGCCAATCACAGACGCAGCTGCCGTCTGGCCCCTTCTGCTGTTCTGTGCACGGAACTAGCAGAAGAGGCCGTGATACGTTTGATTCTGAATTGCATAATCGCAGTCAACGCACAGTCGCACTGTCCGTGTGGCCTCATCCTTGCTTTTTCTGGAATTTCACAAAAGGGTTAAACCTGGGTGCCCATCAATAGCAGCCCACAGGCTGAGTGTTAGGCACCCTGATGCATAAAACTGCCTTAAAGGCAAAGGTGTCAACCCTAATGATGAGCCATTGAGTAAAACAAGGTTTAAAATACAGGGTTAGGCATCTTTTTATTCTTTGTTGTTGTTTTGTCTTATCAGTTTTTACTTTTATTTAAAGAAATGTGGGTGTTGCTAGTTTAAATAGAAATGACATTGAAAGCTGCAATAAGCTACACTTGGGTCATGGGGACTTATGTTAATAACAAACTGTTAAAGGGGATACACTAACCCCCAATACATATCACACAATACCGGTGGTGATCTTGTAATATGTCAAGCAATTAGTGGTCAGCTGTTCCAAGAAGATCCAAGAAAACGGTTTTACTTTAATATTGTATAATTACAGTAGTAAAACTGAACTTGGGACTGTTTCATTGAAAGTACCTGGCCATTGCCCCTAGTGTTCAAAATCACAATGTTTTACAGAGAAAAATTTCATGTATTTGTCCTTCTCATTTTGTCTTCTGTGTAAGTCAGCCTCGCAATCTCGTGTGTACGGACCTTTAGACTAACTTGCAGTTGACTTCAACACAGAAGTCCTTTGTTCCCTGTGGGGATGTTCTAGGGTGGGATTATATGAATTTGGGCAGTTTTGCTTGTGGGATCTTCATTTTTATCCACTTAATTCAACCAGTTCAAAACATTGTGTAAAAATGCATTCATAATTAGATGTATTAAACTGTGTTTGGGACTAGAACCAATGGATGTTCTTGTAGATACATAAATACCAGATGGATAAAAATCAATGATTTAAAAAAAAAAAAAAAAATCTGAAGTAAAATGCTTTTTGAGGAAATATTTACCATCCAAAAGTTATTCCATCATGAAATAAGATTAGTTTTTTAATTATGTAGAATTAGGCTGTATATGTTAAATTTTTTTGATAAATAAATTCCACATACACAAGATTATTGGGCAGTTTCTCTGCTACAAGATATTCACCAGATGCTTGGTTTACTTTTACAGTTCTCAAAATTGTTTTACTCAGCAGAGATCACATGCCTCTTCTTCACAGTAACCATATTATACATAAACAGAGTTGAGAAAAAGACCTTAAGGGCATCTATACCAAAAATAGGTTATTTTAAATAAGCAAACTGGAAACTATAATTCTTCCCAACCATCACTGTATCTATTTTGTTGATCTGCCCCCTATTTCTTTAGATATTCAATACTAAAACTTCTTACATTTCAGCTGTCAATCAAGTTCCTTGCTCTCAAAAACTTCTTCTCTGAGTAATTTTACTGTAGCTGGAATGGTGACAAAAATTTAACAGTTGGAATGCTGTATGCTGTGGCAGCTTGACAGTAGGTTTGCGGGGGGAAAGTCAGGTCGAGGGAAGGGGGATACTGCCCCTAAACTAAATGTGTGCTGGATTGAAGGCTGCAGTAACACACACAAATCAGAGTAAGTGCTACTTATGTATATTCAATTATGATTAGAGAGAGCAAAGTCTTTTTTCCAGTATGGTGTCCCTTTAATCCTATTGTTCCACAAACCTATGAATGCAGAATCAACCCCTTCAGTGCTAAGTTTCAAGAAGTTCAGTGAATAGAACAGAAACATTATTTTCTGATTGTTTAGAGTGGAATATATCTGGATGTTTGTTTAAGCAAATAAGATATGCTGTAATGTTTTTTTTTTTAAGTTAATCTAAATTGTTATTATTCTAAAATCTTTATCTACTTGCATATAAAGTTAAATTATTATTATTAAATTATACCACAAGAATTAGACTTTATGTAGAAAACTATGATTTAAATCAAGCCTTACTGACTAGTAATTTAAATCATGATTTAAATCCGTTTGATTTAAATCAATCCACCCTGATAATTACTGTATTTGCTCATGTGGCTTCATGATACCATTGTTAACATTGTGACTTTATTTTTATAATGTTTTGCTTTGTTGGCAGAGCGTGGTGACTTTCTGGTTTTAGACCTTGGAGGGACTAAGTTCCGTATAATTCACGGGGAGCTGAAAGATTCTTGAAGTGAAAATGGAAAGTGAAGTCTACGCTATTCCAAATGAAGTTATGTATGGGGCAGGACAACAGGTACTACAAGAAGTGGTTCTGCAGTTACTAAATTGCCACTCTGCAGTGACTATAGTATGAAAGGCTGACCCTAGGGTTAAGGTTTTGCACTGAAACCGATAATTTTTCCAAATGAATAATATTTATTGGACACTGCACTGAAATCTTCAAGCTATTGTCTTGGTGTAGGAAGAAGAACCCTCTTGCTGACCATAATGCCCTATTTAGGGGCCTCTCTACAGATGGATGTTTATGGGATCTCCCAGGACTGTGATGAATTGGGTCATTTAGATAAAGAGGGGTTTCAGTGCAATGCTGGCAAGTGATGATCCTATCTTTTCCTGCATTAGGCAACTCCAATCTAGCTGGTTAGACATATCATTAACCATTTCAGATCGTATACAACTAGTGATTCATTACAATAGCATTTTTGATTGAACCTTTATCCCAACTGACAAAGCAGAATGTTAGTGATTATGTTTAATTCAGTTAATTCAGAAACTAAATCTAGAGCAGTTCAGGTCTGAATTGCTTTTCTCAAAGGGTTGTCAAGTCTTGAATACAAGTTCATCCAGTGTAAAGACCCATTTGTAAATTTTTTAGATTTCTTGAGAAAAAATGTTGGACCAATGAAAAAAAAAGGCTTCATGCTCTATACCGTTCTCTTTAAGTGTAGCTTATAGAATAAAGCAGGGATCTGCAAGTCCCTAGTGCTGTTTGAAAGCAACCTGGAATGAGATTTGTGGGTATAACCATTCTATTATAAATAGAAATATAAATGCTTGAATACTCTTCTGCTTCGCTCAGAATCATTACCCATAATACCGTTATCAAAAATGTACTTTACTGTGTAAATAGGCTTATGTCATCTAGTTCAATATTGAAAACATTTGTGATCCTTTTCTTCTATTGTTATGAAAATAGACAGGAACTTTTTTCCCCAGCTTCTTTCTTAGGAACAGTTTGTTTTATAATCGAGACAGATGTGTTATTGTTTGTCTTTCTATTCCCTGTAAGATATTTCCCCTACAGTTGTCCATTTTACGAGGACAATATAAACCTCAATTAACTGGAATCACCATGAAAGGCATTCTTTAATTTAAACATTTTTTTAATAAAAATCATGATTTATTATTACTTTTCTTGATTGCAGTGCAAGTATGCATTTTACCTGTACATTTACTCCCATAAGGAATTGCTCCTGTCTATTGTCCTTAAACATGGCTAGACATGGTCCTGATAAGGTATGTAGGGTTATTCAATAAAAGTTCTTATTGTTAAAATGGTGCTAAATTTGCCCCAACCAATCAGATGTAGCTTTCAAATATTAAATAACACTGATTGGTTGGGCAAAATTGCACCATTTTTACAATAAGAACTTTTATTGAATCCCCTTGGCCTTTCAGTAATTGGATCTTATAAAATCATGTCAAATCTAAACTTCCTGTCCATACATAGCCACATTATATATGGATTCTACTAAACTGGGAATTAAGCGGAAGGGCCTAGTCAGATCCTCCAATCAGACTCTGAAGAATTGAACTATTGGTATAGATGTTTAAAGCAGGTCATACACAGGTAGAATTTTCTACCGGTTTGCATAATTCGGTTGAACATTGACAGTCTTTTGTCGCTTTTTCAAACAACCACTTGCTGTAATTCAAAAGTAAAAATTAAACCGTGTATGAAGTAATGAAGACAACATGCCTTGAAATCTAACTAATACTACAAACTTGCCTTGTAAATTTTATAATTATTCTGCAGCTCTTTGATCATGTGGGCAGTTTGCCTGGCCGCTTTCTTCGTAATCAAAATCTTCAACAAAAGGTCTTGCCCCTTGATTCACCTTTTCATTTCATGTGTCCAAGTCAATTAGACAAGGTAAGAGGATTAATTTGTGTTTGTTTTGTTAGTGCTGTTCTTGGGGGGGGGGTGGGGTTAGTTATTAAGGCTGCTGTATTAATTGGTGCTGAAGCCCAGAGTCCCCCCTCATTGTCCCAGTCCCAGTTACCTTACACTACAGGTGCCATTTCTCCAGCCACTATACAGTACGACCTTTATTGAGTGGTTGCTGGGGTTCATATAAGATAGTGACAGGATAGGAAAAACTAAGGTGAGGGTACACACTGTACCCAAAGATGAAGTACACACAGTCACAAGCATCCTCCCTTATAAAGTAAAGGGAGTCATTTGTGACTGACTCCCTACGACTGCTGATTCCCTATACTGTACAATGCTGGCCAAGACTGAGGGAAATTTTTCAATCAGAACAATTTTTTCCCTTGCCGTTGTTGTTTTCGGCAGTACACTCATTAGCTAATAGGGCCAATCCGTCGGAACCAGTATACAGGCAGTCTCCGGTTACATCCAACTTACATATCCTACTTACAAACAAAGCAAAGGGCAGCATGGGGGCCTCAGGAGCATACACAGGTGGTCTACCAGTGGTTGGCTACATACCACTGTTAATGGGCCCCCCTTTGCCAACTGCATGTACCAGAACAGCTGAAGCAAAGCCGCTGATAGCAAAGCCATTTTTAACATGCTGCATGTTCCAACTTCATACATCAAGAAACCACAGAACTGGTTCAATACCTGGGGACTGCCTGTATTTGGTTTAAAATTGTTCCGGTTGCACGCTGTTGCTTACCCTATTACGTTTGGCTAACTGCTTACTTATCCCTTGTTCCCTTGGCTATAATATTTGATTACTTTTGATGGCAGAGTGTACTAATTTCATGGACGAAAGGATTCTGCTGCTCTGGAGTAGAGGACAAGATGTGGTTCATCAACTGCGTGAAGCCTTCGCGACAAGGCTTGAGTGCTATAAAGCAAAATTTATGTTGGCATGAAATACAAATTCATTTATTGTAATACGCTGGCCAGAGATGCAAAATAAGTGTGGCCATGATGGCCAAATAAATCTCATGAGATTAGCACCAATTTAAACGATAAGAACTTTTATTGAATCCCCCTGAATATTAGGGTAAATAACGTTAATGTTTGATGCAGTGACCCTGTTTAGGGATAGATCTCCAGTTTACACTGGTAAATGCTCCTACCATGAACTGAGGAATCTACTTGAGTAGTGAAATACTAAGCAAGTCTGTACAAATTGACATAATACTAATAAATGGATTTGATTTGAGTTTCAACTTTCACATTTTGTATTGCATTGTTAAATGCACACTTCTGCGTATTGTCCTTTAATACCATTAACTGTCCAATTAGTGTTCTGCTTCTTTCAGCGGAACCAGGTGTCATTATCTAATACAAACATTTACTGCTGTTTAAAAGGAAATGTCTACTATTTGCTGAAACATGCTGTGTTGGAACTGCCACATGTGTAGCCTAAATGAGGGGAAAGAGGATCTTTAAACGAAGTGTGACAGATCGTGACATCAAGTTTGAAATGTGTTTCTTTGATTGTATTTATGTTCTAGAATTGCCCTCCTAAAGTATGGCAGGACTGCATGTGTGTTGATGAAATAAAGTTTATTTAAGCTTGAAAATGTATTTGTCCCAGAGTTACATTATTTAGCAGGTTTTTTTATGCTTTAACCATCCATTTTTGTTCTACTTTATTAAAGATAACTGTATTGCCTCAATGCATTTTTTTCCTGATTTCGAGTCTCTCTCGCTGCCTTCAATTAGCCACACTGTGAAGGGGGTGTAACAATTCTATCTGCCTGTAACTGTCACTCAAAACTAGCAGTGAGAAAACACCCTCCACCCATCTTAATCAGCTTGATTATAAGTTTGTTTGACTGGAAGAGGAGGAGAGAGAGGTTGTAACAGACATTCCCACACCAATGACAAGTGATATGTTATCATGGCCCTGGGCCGTCTAGGAGGCGGGCTTTTAGCACTCATCTTTGCTGTGTGATTCTAAGGGAAGGCAGCATGGTTGTAAATGAGAGTAAGCGATTTCAGCTGCTGGAAGTGTGGACATGTAATGGGGGAGATGTTGTTTTTTGGGGTATTGTTGTCCTAAGAGATGTCAGGACTGAACTTTTTTTTATGTTAAGGATTATGAAGTGGACGTATTGCTAGTCAATGACACAGTTGGGACAATGAGCGGTGGCTACCACGATCACAGTTGTGAAGTTGTTTTATTGTAGTGAGTAAATGAGAGATTTTTAAGGGATGTTAAGGAGAACAAGATGCAGACTTTGATCTGTTTTAACAGGCACTGGTACCAATGTCTGCTACATGGAAGAAATGGAAATGTGGACTCTGTGGAAGGGATGAAGGCAAATGTGTATAAATATGGAGTGGGGAGCTTGGAGATGTTTTGTGTTGACCTCAATACAGACAGAGTATGATAACCAGGTGGACACGAAGTCTTTGCGCCTGGAAAACAGTGGTTAGTACTCTTACAGTTTATTGCTGCCTTCCTTCTAGACATAGTAAATGAGGTTGAATAAAGACATACCTCCATATTTTCACCATCCTTGAAAAGGACGTTGGTCCGAAACATGTAGGTTTTACTTGTGGTTGTTGGCAGTCCGCTCGTCTTCTTTGTTTTGCTATGGTCTTCATGATATTGGAAGGTGTTCCGGAACTCCAATCGAATGGACTCCCACTACAAGAGGTGAAGTAGAGGAAGCCGACGCTATGACCGACTGGTAACGTTTTTTCATTTAAGAATACTAAAGCTACCTCTACACGAGCTCAACATTTCAATTGATTTTGACATTTCGATCGGATCGCTCAAAATATCGAAACTTGCTTTTCGTTTTTCCGACTGACCGCTCGACTATGTTGAGTGGTTTATTGAAAAAAATGAAGATTGGTCCAGGCAGAAAATTTTCTATCTTCTTTTTCTATCTCTCTACAGGTTTCAAGCTGAGATCTGCAGAAAGATCAAGACCTCAAGGTAGGGAAGTTCGAGCAGTTCTTCCTATCGGATTTCCAATTGTTGCCCTCGATCAGAAGAACGTCTGCTGAGTAAGGGCTAGGAGCACTAGTACGCACAGCAACGCATGCAGGCTTTGTGTAATGCGTTGCCATGCTTTATTGGAAAACATGTAATACGCCCAAAAAGCCATACATGGATGCGTTCCAATAACACATCAAAGTGCATCGCTCCAATAGCATTGTATTGGCAATGTGTATCTGAGGCACAAACAGACCGGAAAATGTGCTCCGAATTATGTCAGTGAATTGTCAAAGTTATATATCTAAAGCCAGTAACTTAGTAAATGTTCCAGACTTCATTTACTACTCCATCTACTACCCACTCCTACTTTCCTGACAATTATACTTTTCATTAAAAAAACATTTTCACTAGATTGTCCCTTCAAGTTTAGTTAAGAAGACATTATATAATAGTGCTAATCCTCTAAACACATCTTGCATGTGTAAATATTACAGCTTGTTAACATAGTGTTTATTACTGACAACACACAGGAGCTCATCTTAAACCAAAATTCCACACATATAGGGAGATTTACACAGAGCTGCAATCACTCAGGGTAAATCTCCCCACCCGAATTTAATATCACCGCACAAGTTTAACACCAGCTATTGGCTGGCGCTAATTATTTGTGCTGTATCTATATTAAATCGCTTGGGCCATTTGCGCGGGTGTCTTTTCTGAAACCAGCGCAGATTGCACAAACAAGGCATTAAAGTTGCGCCAGACAATATTAAATCGGTTTGCACAACTTTAAACCTTGGAAAACAGCCCGGTGCCCCTGGATAAATTGAGTTTCTATGCCCTACCTGGTTCAAATGACTTTTCCAGAAAGCAACACGGTTGTGTCAGTGGTAGGAAAATTACTACTTGTTTAGCAGCATACAAACTAATGTACTCTCAAAGCACTGCATTATATTTTAGCTCTAATAAAAAATATATATATATTTATATAGGCCACACTATCTATTCTCACGAACTCCCAAGCGTGCTTTGCGATCTAATAGCAAGGATTCTCCCCCCTCCTCCTTCCTGCTGGGCTTTTTATTTTTTAACTTCCTCTGGATCAACTGTTAAGGTGCCCATACATTGAACCCACATCCTGGCCGATCCCACGATATTCAATCAATTCGTCCAGTACTGCCTTTCCTGTTTTTCTTCGCGACCAACATATGCCTGGCCCACTCATTTTGCAATCATATTTTGGTCGCAAAGAAGAACATGATTTGAGAAGAACTGATTGAATGTTGTGGGATCGGTAGGCAGTTGAGTTCTAAGGTAAGGGCACCTGTAGTTAGAGTTCATAAGTATGCAAAAAAGGTTGGACTACATCAATGTAACTGACCTCCAATCAGGGGCAGATTTAAACCTCAGGAGCCGGTAGGCACAAAAAGCCTAGTGACTCTTATCCCCTCCCTAAATACAGACCACACCCATTTTCTCTTTTTTGGAAAGAAAATAGACTAAAAGGGGGTGTGCCTCTAGTGTGCCTAATGGTAGATCCAGGCCTGCTTCCAATACTATGTAACTATGCAGTTCCTCTTTAAATAACAAAACGAGTCACATAGCATGGTTAAAGCTCCCCAAGTAAAATAATTTAAGTAAAAACACTAAAGGCTAATCTATGGAATTATACAATTTTACTTTTGATAACATGATGATCTATTCTATTAATCTAAGTTTTAAACATGGAAGGCAAGGGATGGAAAATCTATGACTCTAGGTATTTCTGAGATTAATTCCCAGAACTCGTTTATGAACATAGTCAGCAGGTCAGCAGATCCCAGAGACACAATAGACTGTACAGTATGTGGACATGGAGTTATTCACAAACACAATACACAAGTTCCTAAAATGTATTTCTTCCTCTTTGTATTTTCTACTAGAAATAAACCACATATGACAAGAGCATTTCAGTTCCTCTTTCTTCTTTAGGAAATATTGGCTAATTTTACAGTTATTACAGAGCCATTTATGATTAAACATACAACGTCTATGTTGTAAGCGTGTGCTTTTAAAACGTACCAGTTGGCACACGTACCACACCTTTTAAAACGTACCAGTGAGGCAGATACTGGTAGATCCTGAACACTAAAGGAAGAGTTCTAGGATCATAGAAACATCAAAACACAGGTATCAGTGAGTGATATACAGATATCTACTTTAGAGGAGAACTTATCATTGGCAGTGCACCTTTAATTGCAAAATAAGCCTCTTACCTGTTCCATCGGGTGTTGAACGGACATATGTAGGTAACATTTTCAATGTAGTGGGTTTCTGGGGCTTCAGCATCAGCCCTTGTTCCATGTTATCCAACATAAGTTGCTTCACTTGCTGGAGCTTTAATTCAGATAGGTGGAAGGGCTTCAGACATTGTTTAATCTGCATAAAGAAATTTGTAGATAAATTACCAGAGTCCAATACCAGCAGATCCTCACATGTATTTTATTCAGTCAAATTGTCTTTTCTTCGATAGAGACATATGCACAAATAACCAGCCACTGTGAACATAAGGGTAGGGAGTCGCAATATTTCAATATATCAGTTGATCGTGCCAAAATATTAGGGGTACTTTTTTGACCCCCACTAGTCAATGTCTGCCGTTCTTTCTGCCAAATCGTTCAACAAGACACATCAATACATTTTGGCCAATCGTCTGGCCAAAATGTAATTTTGTGTATACCCAGTCTAACAGCCAGAGTACAATCACAAAAAATAATCCTCTTAAGGCCTTTGTATTGCCCACATATGACACCAAGGAGAAGTGAAAATTGCCTTTATATGCCATTTATACACTAAGGTAAACACCAGCCGATATTTTCGGCCAACCGACCAATAGTGCCGTGTATCGGTCGGTCGGCTGGAAATATCTGATGGTGTAGAGCGACCGAGCTCGGGACTGTCGGTAAATCACAGCCAAACGTGTGGTCCCCTATGGGGCTGCACGATCGGTCTCATGCACTGTCGGACTCGGCCACAATTGTCATTTGTCCCGCCTGAGCGCTTGCAAGTAGTGAACGCTCGGTTGGGACAAAAACTCGTCTGGTGTGTACCCCGCCTTACATTGCACTTTTATGACCTTACATTAAAAGCCAGGTTAAACCTCCTTTATTGGTGGTTAGGGTTGAAAGTTGCTTATTTTTTTTCCTGACTACATTCATACACAGCATGTAAAAGTATGCATGCAATTTTCACGTGTGTTACCGTCCATTACAGTGTGGTTGCGGCAAAGTGCTATTTTAAGAGCAAAGTTGAAGTGCTAATGGAAAAGCTCAATTTAACAGCAATGGTGTAATATTATTCAAATCGTTTTTAAGGTTTCAGGGCACATAATGGAATGCAGGGGAATGTATTTGCGTTCGGTGTGCAAATAATGCAGATAGATAGTTTGCATTTCCAGTATGGTTGGGCTATTTGAGTCTGTTTTTTTTGTGGCAGGGATTAAATACAGCAGATGGCACAGTGCTTTAGGATTCCCAGAAAACAAAGAAAAATACATATATTTCCCTGTGTCCTTTGTTGTAAAAAAAAAGTGTAAGATTTTATTTGGCATAAAACCGGAGAATTGTAGAATAATCAATAAAAAAATAATTTAATTAGCGAAGTATAAAATCAGAAGGGCACAGTGATCTGCCCCCAGATTTAATTAGCCAACAAGTTTAGCTTTATTTCTTACAACAGTTTTCTATGTAAAAAATAAAGCAAGTTTTGTTCTTTTAACAATTTAATTAAACAAATGTTCTCGGTAGATATTTCAAGCAGAGACCTACCTCTTCTGTTATGCTAATTAACCCAAACGGATCTTTTGGACTCTGCAAAGTGACGGAACCAGCCTTCACAATTTTCCTGTCTTGTACACAACATATGCGCCTGACCTTTTTATCTTGCTGAATTGGAATGTACAAAATAAAGCAAACTCATTACCTTCAAGAAACTTGTTTCAGTTTGTTCTAATCAGAGATGGAATGGTTGAGAATCTCAGTATAATCCCTGCACTTAAAAGGAAATTGTCAAAGCAAAGTAAATTTTTATTTAAACCCTCCATCTACTAGTTCTCTCTAATACTACAAATATCCCTAATACATTGGTTAAGCATTTAGGAACGTATTTATAGAGGTATTTAAGGTGAATTATTATATATATAATATATATATATATAATATATATATATATATTATATATATATATATATATATATATATATATTAGAAGAAGAATTTATTGTCATATTATTTTTTCTGAAAGTAAGAGTTATTAAAAGTTAATTTGCTCCCGTTTTGAAAATAGACAGCAAGATGGTGATATGGCTCATTGTGTGTGTAGCAAGCAAACATGCATCAATGTATTACCAGTATCTGTAAAATAACTTTTACTACTACTATAATTAAAACACAGATGAAAGATGTTTTGCACAAACCACAAATTGGCATGTTCATTTTCTTGTCACGTTCCTTATGTTATAATAATGTAAAAACTTAACTCATCTACATATACTGGGACCAACAGTCCAGTATATCTAGCATTTCAGGACCTGCTACAGTGCTACTTAAAATTAATAAATACCGGGTAGGTTTTTTTTCTTAAACATCTAATAAAAACCGTAACAGGCAGGGGCATATTTATAAAGCTGTGGCATTTACTTCAAAGCTGTAGTCAGTATTTACTGATCAGTAAATACCAGGTCTTTAATAGTGCCCTCATTAGAGTTTGGCCATTAATGAGCATGGTATTTACCATCAGTAAATACTAACAATACGACTAACCACTCATTAAATAGCAAAATAATTCTCATTTTCTCTAGCACATTTCGCTAAATTGTATTTCAAGGAAATTCAGTATACAGTATATTATTTGGTATACCTATACACTGGATGAATTAAAAGGACATATTTGCCCATGGACTGATCTTGCAGAAAAAAGAGAGAATACATGATCCTGAAATTTATATACTTTGGATTTCTTTTTTACCATGTCCTAGTATGAAATTGGATTTCCATTTCCAGGGTCTGTAAGGGCTAGGCCACACTAGCACGTTTCTTGCTGCGTTTTGTGATCCGCATGACATTTTATTTATAATGTTAATTGTTGGAAGTAGGTCCCACTGTGTGCGCTGCGATCATTGCAATTTTAGAACACAGGTAATCACCACTTTTGGTCCGTTTTTATCAAAATTACACTTAAAAGAAGTGTATGGAAGCGCATAAAAATGTGGGCAGAAGTGGACACAATCAATATAAGGGCTAGGCCACACTTGCACGATTTTTGTGCGTTTGCGCATGCAATTTTTTTCTAACATAGGAAACGTGGCAACACACTGCAAACGTGCGTTTTTGAGTGTGATGCGATTGCATGATTGCATGCAATCGCATGCAATCAACATTTTAATGTGCAATCGCATGTGATTTCGGATCTCAAATGGAGAAATCCTATGCGCAAAGCTCAGGAATCGCACTGGAATCGCGTGCAAGTGCATGTAAGAGCTAGGCAACATCTGACCATTTTAATACGCGATCCAAACGTGTTTGCAATCTGATCACATGTTAAAAACGCGCACTAGTGTGGCCCAATTGGAGTGGCCACACTAGGTGCGCTGAGGCCATTTCCACCGTGATCTGTTGATCGCAGTGAATGCAATCACCGTGTGATTCGCATGCACTCTGAACCTCCTTTTAATTATTTAATCAGCTGTTACATTAGGCTGGGCACACATGGGCAAATTTTTCTTCCCGTTCGCCACAAGCAAGCGGTTGGCCAGGATGAGCCATTGTCGCAGTAAAAAACAAGGAAACCACATGGTTGGCCATGATTGGCACGTCTGATCGATCGTTTGCCCGATCTGGGCGAACAGGTGACGGACATCGTTTCCAGGCAGAATCAACATCGATTTTTCCAACCGATTTATGAAAATATCGGCCTTACATTTTGTCCGCTACAGACCACGGTACCAATATTCTATCAGATTTTTGTGTGAACACTAATTTTAGTTGTGCCTGCCTGCCTGACCTGTAGTACAGCTTTAAGGGAACAGTGCCAAGGAATTATTTTAATTAGTTCCTCAGAAAAGAGAAACAGGACAATTAGGAATTCGAAGCTCCGTACTATTGACTATTGGGGTTTATTTACAGGTAACTTTCTAAAGTGCGTACGCAAACACAGCCAATGGATATAGTCTGTTTTCCATATGTCGCCTTATGGTGCATCACCTCCCTGGAATTAAATAAAAACATTACTGATGCTTTTATACAGTTGCAAATTGAAAGTAAATGAAATGAATAATGTGTTAGCTTATTTCACCCGCTTGCTGTTTGTAAATATATTTACTTGTAAGTCAAATGTGGTAATAAACCATTTAAATAGAACTGAGAATTCACGAATGTGTGTGACCCGGCACCTTACCAATCCAGTTAAGTGCAGTTAACCCTTCCCTGGCCCTTTCACCTAAAAAAATATTTTCCTTTATTGTGAAAGAGGCAGTTAAGGGGAATATGAATATATTCCTGTTTATTTCAATGCAAGAATACTGCTAATATCTCAACCCAACTAAACAACATCCATTCAACTGAGGGAAATAAATAACAAAAGTGAGAGCACCACTGAACAATTAAATGACTACCGTATTTCTGCCAAGGTATCCACCAATCTGCTCACCACATCCAATGTAGACATTAAAGGACAACTACACTAGCAGACCAACTCTGTCTTGGGGCTAGGACCTAGACTGCTCTGCAAGAAGCATGTCTTCCCATTGGACAGATCCTCAAATGAAGGGTGACAGAGATAGAACTGTGGGGCAAACTGAACTTTCAATTAAATATTCCCTAAATTAAAGGTAAACCCAGGGTTAAGGACTGAGTGGTTTAGGTACCATTATGATTATGTGTCTTGTATCTTTTTATCTATTATTCACAGGGAGGTGAGAT
Source organism: Hymenochirus boettgeri (assembly GCA_019447015.1). NCBI lineage: Eukaryota > Metazoa > Chordata > Amphibia > Anura > Pipidae > Hymenochirus > Hymenochirus boettgeri. The sequence continues at coordinate 87,991,129 of CM033471.1, forward strand.
CACTCCCCTGTGAATAATAAAACGTCGAGCTTCCAGAGTTGAACTTACCTGCTGACGTTCCACTCAGCTTCTCACTAGTAGATGGCAAGCTGTCTCGACTGCGCTCATATCTTTTGCACATTTGCCCCTATAATAAGGATAGAAGCATGATTGGGCAGTGTACCAATCAGCTGGTAAGAAGCTGCTAGTGGAGCAACGGCAGGTAAGTTTAACTTTAAAACCTGGGCATTCTATTATTCACAGGGATGTGGGAATAAGTGATCTCACTTCTCTATGAATAATAGATAAAGATGCAAGGTACATGATTATAACAGTTTAGTGTCCCTTCAAAGGGAAGGGGACTGGGCTTGGTCAGTATAGTTGTCCAAAGCCAAGGAGGCATTGAGTGGTCAGTTTACCATCAAAGTAGTATGGATTAATATAACAACTAATCTAACCATTATTTTAAAATGTGATATTTGTCACTGAGGATTTCCATAACCATATAAAAGTATGGAAGCAAGGTGCATTTATACAGGTCATGGAACTTAGAAGTGACCATAAGTTTTATACAGATTACAATAAAGTGACAAGAAGAAAAAGAGAGATCGAGGCAGGCTACCAATCTCCGCAGTATTAGGATTAAAAACCACTTTATTGGATACATCAAAACCATCGAGATAGCAGGTACAAACAGATAATGAACATAAACAAAAGCTCCTTCATAGGTGTTTTGTGGCTTCACACTCCACTTCCGCAGGAGCCCAAGGTATGTTACGCCTTCTCCTGTCTTATGGTTTGTATATTTAACCCTTCATTGTCCATACATACATACATATTGAGCATAATTAAGAATTGTAGATTACTTTAAAAGCATTATAAAAATATAAATTGACTTTTAATATCCCTTTATTCTAAGAGGATGGGTAATATTTCCTATATTATGTATAATAATGATAGCATTTAAAGGTGGCCTGGTCAACAACAGTCATTCATTGCTGTTATTAATTGTTGCACCAGGAAGAATATAGAAGAAGGCGGACGGGTAACTTAAGGCTGAATATCTGTCCAGGAATGCGTTTTTTTAATGCACTGCATTATGGGTGGAAAGAGGAAGTGTGACATTTTGTAGGAGGGGTGGACATGCCCTTTAAAAAGTAGAGAATCCCTGTCAGAAAGTAGCTGCTTATTTGCTTGAAACTAGGCATAATGAAATAAACGTGTCTTATATTAGACAATGCAATCTATTCTGTATATAAACAGATAGAGTGTAATTGTCTTATCAATTGTTGAAAAGCTAAAGCGTATTATGTATAAACGCTGGTACAAACCAGCAGATATTTTCGTCGATTCATGGCTTTTTTAGTCGGTCGCCTGAATTGGACGAACGAATGATCGGACATGTCGGTAAATTCCGATCGGTCGTGCGGTTCCCTATGGGACCGCACGATCGATCATTCGCAATTTCGGCCACGGCGAGCGCACGGCTTGTAGCGAGCGCTCGTTCGGGACAAATAGTCCCTCTGTGTGTACCCAGCCTTAGTTTACTTCAGGGCCTGTGGTTTAATAAGGTTGTTTATTATGTTTTCATCTCATTTCCTGCTGGCACGAATTTTTAAAATACAGAAGTAAAAAAGGGAAGAGGATTTTCCTGATGATTTATATGAATTGAGATATTAGAAACGAGAAGAGGTGAAGGGGGAAAACACCTTCAGGGTTATTCAATAAAAGTTCATCAGGGAGATTTAATAAAAGGTCTTATCGTTTAAAATGGTGCTAATTTTGCCCCAACCAATCAGATCTTATTTAACATTTGAAAGCTAACATCTGATTGGTTGGGGCAAAATTAGCACCATTTTAAACAATAAGAATTTTTATTGAATAACCCAGTTAATCTTTAAAAATAGTGCTAATTTTGCCCCAACCAATCAGATGTTTACTTTCAAATGTTAAATAATATCTGATTGGTTGGGGCAAAATTAGCACCATTTTTAACAATAAGAACTTTTATTGAATCTCCCTGCTTGTCTTTAAGTGAGAATAACTCATTTTAATGACCCATGTCAGCCAGAGAGTGTCCCTACCATGGCAAACTGATAAGATACTTCTGGACTATTTTCTTTTGTGAGGGCTATTTTGCGCATTCAGAACATTAAACAAGCTAAATGCAAATCCAGAAAGCCTGGCCTAGTGTAATGCACCCTTATACTCGTGTGATAAAAATGGTTCCCTTTTGCAAAATGCAAATAAGCATGTATATTTACAAATATCCAAGCATTGCAGTCACACGAAAGTCAACTAAACTATATCCTAAATTCTTCACTTGTCTAAGACTTATTTTCATATTGGGAAAATGGGCCAAATCTGGGACTCTATCCTTTTTATCATTTAAACGGCATCAGCCAGTTCTTTACACTGCAGACCAGTCTTTAGTAATCTGGGCTGAAAAGGACCAATAATACTGAACCCTGTTCACAGATGTTACCCTGGGTCTGAATTCAATGTGAGTGCTGTCAATTCTCAGATTGGCATCTACATTTATGTCTAAACCTGGGTATACACAGTATCAATCTTTGAAAGATGACAGACATAACATGTAAGATTCTTTCTGTCATCTTTCAAACATTTTGTTACACAAAGTCCCATGCGTTCTCCCTATATAACTATAGCGAGACTGTTCAGAACTGCCATACACCCTAATGGCTGCCAACAGTGACCAAGTAAAATATTAAGGGCCATACAGACCTTGGGTAATGTGTGTACCCAGCTTTAGTAAAAATCTGAGTGATCTGGTGCACTTTAATAAACTAAAGTCAAGTTAAAGTTAGGGTAAATAAAAAGGTTTTCATAAGAAGTAAAAAATACTGGCCAGACCCCTTATACAATACATGGTGAATAAAGCCACACCCAAAGCAACATCCCACACATTTTTGTCCAGAAGTTTCTGAAGGTTTAATATATTTAGTAGATGTTTCCATAAGATTATTCCTAAAAGGTACCAACAAAAAGGTAAAGCAACAGTTCAATAGAAAATATCATTATTCTACATATTATGTAGAAAAAAGTGGATTTTATCCCCTTTGCTTCGGTTTGCTGTGGACAGTGGTAAGCTGCCATTTATGGGTTTGTAACGGTCCTTTTTGTTCCCAGGATGCTTACCTCTTTGGAATGTTCATAACGGTAATTTCTACCGATTGGCTGTTGGATGAGTCAAAGATGCTCAGATCTCTACTGAGCAACTGAACCAACTCAGGGGCTGGGTCAAGGGCAAGACTATAACGGTCTGTATTAGGGGTCCTGCAAACAGGAAGTCAGTATATCGGAAGCATTTATTTATACACAGACACAATGCTGGATGGGCATATTAAAATCATTACAGTGGTAAAAAAATGCTTTATATATATTTGTGCTGAACTTCCATAATAAAATAATAACAATAGTTATTAATGTTGATAAAATCTGACCTTTATGCCATCAGGCTTGTTATGCACAACTCTCATTGTAGATATAGCATCCTATAGTTTGCTGCTGCAGTCCCCATTTTACAGCAGTGAAACAGTCTGGCTATTGGGAACTTGGGAGTGCTATTTCAGCAAATAAAGGTCAGAACCTGACATATATTTTATCACAGCGATACGAAACTGCTCTGCGCCATCAAACATTAATTATATAGTGCAAACTAATGCAGTTTGGTGACACTTTGTCAGTTGACTTTGTATCAGTTATTTAAACTGTACAAATATTTTATGTTGTTTTTAAATGTTCTTTTTTTAATTATACAAATCTAAATATTTGTATCTAAATATTTGATATTTAATTTCCTGTTGTAGTTGTCAGTCATTTCAGGTTCTGTAACAGTCAATCTTCTTCCAAGGATGCTTGCTTCCTTAGAAGTAAGGAATGTTTACCTTACTGACTGCTGGGTGAGTCAGACATGCTTAGATTTCTACTGAGCAACTGTATTGCCCCAAAAGAGCTAAGACAAGTGCAAGATTATAAGCAACCATAACAGTATTTCGTAAGCAATTATTTGTGCACAGATAAAGGTTATTGGAATAAGAAAATGCTGCTGTTACTTAAAGTATAAAAATATAATAAATATATATATATCCATAAGAAATGTCTGCTTTTACGGACCAGTAACATCAAGAAATAATTTTCATTATGTTTTTCTTCACATGCTTTTATTGCATTTCCAATAAGCTATAACAGCATGGTACTACAATAGAACTAGTGGTGTTGTGTATATAACATGATAAATGTTTTACCGGGGATATCTGCTTAAGTTTCATGTGTGGCCGTACCACTTTGTGATCCTTGAAGCTCAATATCCTTACCTCTTTATGCCTCATAAAATCTGGCATCTTCCTCAGATGCCTGCTTTCATCCTGGTTGCAGCAGTCAGTCATGGCTGTGACACTGACATAGCCAATACTGGTGCGCCTCCTGTGCATCTGCATGTGAGGTCTGTAAGAGAACATTGAGTTTGCAGAGGAGGCAAGGACCAGAAACACAAATACAGCAGAAGGAGGTAAGGATAATGCACTTCAGGGACCATGGGGAGGTAAGTAACTATAACAATCTTGGGGGTTTGAGGAGGTGGGCAAGATAAGTATAGATTTTTATACATAAAAAAGGGGGAAATTGCAAGCAAGTTACACTAACCAATCCTGAATAGCTTAGCCGGATTTTAACCTGTGCCTGCCGCACTGTGACTGCAGGGGAATCTCCCTGACAGTATTTAGAGCAGAGATAGAACTTAACCTGGGTACACACAGTACAGATTTCTGAAAGATGACAGACAGGATCTGCAAGATCCTGTGCCATCTTTCAAAGATCTGCATACACACAGATCTTAGGGAGAACGCTCGGGACTGTGTGTTTCCATTGGCTGTGCTAGACTCCTCTATAGGGAGTCTAGCGCGACCGATGTAAATTTTCGGTCTTTCCCGAACCGGCGCTCGTTCGGGAAACGAAGGTACACATAATGATAAAGGGCTTTATCGTTACCGTGTGTACCCAGCTTTAAAAAACAAAACAGTGATTATAAATATTCCAGAATGTTATCTGATTCCTCTTAAAGCTCAGCAGTTAATCAAATGATAAGGAAAAGTAATTATATGTCCACAAAAGACAATAAAGATTACAACAAACACAGTTGTTGATTAGAAAACAATAGCAATAATGTGTGTCCTTTAATATGCATATGATGGTGTGTGTACCCACCTTAAGAAAAACTGGTGTTTATAAAACAGATGTGATAAAGGGCAAACGTTCAAGTAGCCCTTGGTCAACCAGGAACGGAGGGAGATGTACTGAAGTGATTGGGATAACCAAACTCTCAAAGATATAGCGATCAGAGATGCAATGGAGTCATCAATCAGGAATGCAATATTGATTAGGGTTTATTAACCCCTAGTGGATGTGTGGGTCAGCACACAATGAGCTCTACTGATTTAAGACCCATACACACCCCAGTCAATTTCTATATCCTATTCCCTGTGCTCTATCTTTCTTTTTGGTCTCTCTCTGGTTTTCCACCCTGACACAACATCCTGACATTAAATCACAGTTTAGGTAAATGTTAATTTTTTTTAAAGGTCCCCATATAAGCTTAGATTATGTAGTATTTCTATTTTATTTCTCGTTTACAGAGGGATAGGCATCATATACATGATAATAAGGAGAAAAACCAAAATTATTTGTAGCACACTATTGCAACAGGATATTTAAAGTCAGTATGGTACGTCGACATTAAATAGATACTGTCACTGTGTGGGCAGATATATTACTGTAACCATAACAATGTCATAATATCCTTTTCCAGTCATTATATTATCATAGTCACTAGCCAGACCATTTATTTATCATATGTATTTAATAAGTGGGAGTGAACATAATATATATCTGATTTACATGGCAAAAGCACCCACAGTACATACATTCAAGGGCAAGTTTTTTTAAAGACACATTCTTTTTTTATGCTGTTGAGGTTGATTATTATTTGAGGTTGATTAATTGAGGTATGTTGAGGTTGATTAATATTTCTATTATCCCAGCCGTGCGCAAGAAGATTACAAAAAAATTGTCTCAGTTGGGTACAAGTTTCCATGATCAGATTCCTGATCTACTATCTTTCTATGGGCTGGTACACACAGGTTGATCTTTCATCCTGAACCCCTACGTCAACAGTTTGGTTGGATATGAGGTAATCGAATTTAGCACACTAACATTTTAGGCAATATTGGTTGAAAACATGAATTGCACATTTCACCAATCATGCCGTTTTCAAGGGGCCACATGATCAGTTAGTGAGAAATCTCTTTAGCATATTATTAATCCCAGATGGAAAGCCCAAAATACCATTAGTGTGTCATTACTTACTGATCCACAGAAAACCAATCAGTGTAATGATCCATACACCTGTCAGTCAGTTAGGGATAGGCCACACTGTCGTGTCTTTTTCGTAATTGCGCATGCAATTTTTTTCCTAATACAACAACCGTGGCAACGCATGCGATTGTGATTCCGTTTGCGATACGTAATTGCATGTGATCACCATTTTAAAGTAAATTGCATGCAATTTCATATCTCAAATGAAGAAATCGCATATGCAAACACAGTGGAATCGCACACATTGCGTATGCAATCGCATTTGCGGCACCGTGTGGCCGTGCCCCAAGGGTTGGGCACATTAGCACACTTTTCACGCACTTACGAATGCTTTTTGTGATTCATTTGCGCGTGAGAAGTGCAGAGCGGTGCATGTCAATGTGGGTGGCCACACTGCATGTTCTGCTCTGTGCTGGGATACATTTCTCCATGCGTTGCTGTTCGGCATAGTGTAGCGTCAGCCTAAGACAGGGCGGATGTCTGCCTGTGTGTACAAGCCCTTATTTATATAGAAAAAATAGTATTTCCCATGCCATAAAACTTAGACTCTGTTCCATGGTGCTGAGATCCCTAACAATGCTACAATGCTAGAAGGCATTTCCCATAAAAGCCTACTCCTAATTTACTGGACAATCATGATCGGTAACATAGAGCTATCAAAATACCACTTGTCCCACAGCTGACAGCTCACTGCTTCTTCCTTTGCATATGTGTGACAATCTCTCCCTTACAATAGTTAAGGTTCGTACACACAGATTCCGGAACGCCGTTTCGGCCAATAAATGGCCCATACACGGGTCGATTATCGCCCGAAACGAACGTTCGGACACATCGTGCGTCGCAAGTTTGGTCCGCGATCGCACGTGTATATGAGGCTTTAAATTGATTGTAGCCATATAAGTGCACTTGTAGCATACAAACAAATTACTAAGTATAGTATGTGATGCTCTTTTTATTTGCTCTAACAATTGTTTTCTTAATAGATTAGCTTTTAGAAGCTTCCTCACTTTACATCATTTGGCAACTAACAAACTTTTACACTATATATGAACACATAATACCTCAAATGGTATTATGTGTTCTTTTACATTATATTGTAAAAGTTTGGTACAATTGAGGGCAAGCAAGTAGCAGGCACTGGATGACACACAGACAGCTCCTACTCTTCACTTTTTTGGGGCTTTCAATAGGCACTGCAGAACAACCTTAAGGAGCTGAGGAGAAAGGATTTTTCTAACACTACACAGTGGGGCAAATTTTAGTTTTGGGGTGGACATGCCCTTTAAAGACCTCTTATTAATAAACTGCTCCTCTTACATAGTAACAATTTCCTGCACTCACCTGATCATTTTTGGTTTGTTCATTGTGATGCTCATCTCCTCTGTGCTTCATAATCTCTGGATGCGTCTAGCAGACGAGATCACAGAAGATAAGCAGGAAAAACAGGACCCGGGGAGACAGAACAGATAACATTTTAGATAACACAAACCAAACGAATCAATTCAAAAGATAAGTGCAGTTGTTGATAAAGGGCACATTTCTATCATGTTTATACTTTTATACTTTTTAAATCTTTTAAAATGAGCACAGGCAAAGATTGTTTCAGAGAGCACATGACATACAAAGCATATCCTCCAGGCAGTGGTTTCAGAAAATTAAAGTATGGAAGAAATCCAACCTTACTTAATGGGTAAGGTTAGGGTAGGAAGGAAATAAAATTTGGCTCCAGTTCACTAGGTTGTAATGAATATTTTTTTTTAACTTTCACAGACGAATGTCCAAACTAGACCCAATTGCAGCTGCTTTAATTCTCCAACCATCCAGCAGTAAGAAATACATTCATTTGTCAACAGCTGTTGAATAATTATGTATTCATCCTTAGGTCATTGTGTATTTCTCACTGTTAGTCCACACCAACAAATATAAGAAACATATTAATAAGCTGTGTGTTATATCTGATTCACTGTAAGGGGATGCAGTGAGCTGTATTTGTGCAACAGGGTTGGACAATGTCCTGTAAATTCAAAGGTTATTGACAGTGTTCCCTTTTAAGCTGTACACTCATGCACACAACATTGCAGGCTTGCGCACACAGGTTAAAATAAAGGGGACACAAATAAATCTGGGTGCATAATATGCAGGGTTATTCAATAAAGTTCTTATCGTTAAAAAGGGTGCTAACTTTGCCCCAACCAATCAGATGTTAGCTGTCAAATGTTAAATAAGATCTGATTGGTTGGGGCAAAATCAGCACTATTTTAAACAATAAGAACTTTTATTGAATCTCTCTGAGTGTATGTAGCACACAGATGACAAATTACACACAGCCAAGCCAATAAGAAATTAGAGCGAACATTGGTTATTGGTGCCCTACAGTTTCTAATGCGGTGCTACGTTTGATCTTTTATGACAGATACAGCAAAGTAAAGTGGCTGTGCGTGTTTATTCCTGTAGCTGTATTGATATATTAGGGATAATATACACTTTCAGTGTAATTGTGGGTAATGTACCCACTACTAAAAATTATAAGGTCATAGAACTCAAAGGTGACTTCTAATATCCTAAATATTTATAGTATGGTTTCCATTATAACCCACCTGCAAACTCCAACAACAGAATCCCACTCACCCCCTTGGCCAATGCCATCAACCTTCCACCCCATCATCCCTTACCCTATAGCGGGTGGCAGGAAGCTTTTCCATGCATAAGGGGGCAGTTTTCCATTCTGTTTAGTGGGTTTCTAATCAGCGCACTACTGCAGTATTATATCCAATTTGGATCCTTACTAGGGGTGGATTACAGTGTTATAAGGGCTAGGCCACACTGCTGCGCATTTTTTGCGTTTTTTTCATATCATTGAAAACTCGGCAACGCACCGAAAACGCGCGGTTTTGGGTGCATTGCGATTGCAATCGCGTTTTCTAATACTTACTGAAAAAATGCATGCGCAAACATAACAAAATCGCACATGAAATCGCATGCGATGCCGTGTGCGATTGCGTTTGCATTGCAGTTGCATGTGGCCATGCCCTAACTCTCGCAATTCCAATCACTCACATATCACTTGTTTTTGTATATCTATAGATGTAAATACATTTACATATATATCAATACCTGCAGGATGCAGCTGTTCTGACCTTTACAGTATAATAACAATCCCAATACACTGCTAATGCAGCTAATCAGCTGTGACTCTCATAGATTTGCCCTTTCTCCCCCTCTTTTCTCTTTCTGGGCAGCTATTCAACAATATAAACCAAGAGTCTATATAGATTATAGCAAATAATACACATTAATAGCAATACACAGTGTAAATGCACAGGGGGATCGGGGCTCCAGGCAAGCTCTGTGCTAGTTTGTGAACAATGTGTAATTACCTGTTCTGGAACAGATGCTCAAGCCACTAACCAGAAAGTCCTTCTGTACTTCTTAATACCTCTGTACTGTACTGCACCCTCCCAGCCAGTGACCTCCCCACTCCCTTACTGTTACTGTAACTCCTCCTTCTGTCTTGGCAAGTGCAGAAGGCAGAATAAGCAGTTTGATCATCTGAGACAAACACTGATAAGATTTTATTTAAAAAAGAAAACAAAAACTTTCTGTGGGATAAAACACTTACCAAGTGAGACGGGCTTTAGGGAAAAGTGAGAAACTCTAGGGAGTGTCTGACCTACACTGGCACTGGAGTTAGAAGAAATATAACAATGCAGCTGGCTAATGGGACCCACAACACAGAAACCTCAGGTTTGCATGAAACACCCATACTATTATACAGTCTAGTATAAACGTCTTATGCTAATTATATTAGGCTCACAAAAGGCCAGAAGTACTTCACAAATAAGAAAGTCAAGAGACATGACAGGGTTAAGGCCAAGCTGGGCGACAGGCACCTACCTGCCCCTTTTACCTCCCTTTCTTTACCTTCCCCTTCAATGACTGACACCACACAATTCCTGGGAAAGGCATTTGGCCACATTTATTGTGACATAAAATAACAATAAGGAAATTCCAACTTTATTATCTCTAACAACTTATTTAACCCTGTCACTGCCAGGAGAATTTCATTTTTTTTTTTGCGTTAACTGCCAGAAGAATTTTTAGGATTTTGCCCTTAATAGCTTTAGACTAATTTTACAGTAGGAAACCTTGCAGTAAATCAGGAATATTATACTTTTTTTTCAGAACAAAGTGTACTTTAACATGGTAACAGAATTATGGGTAAAATATGTAAAAAAAATAAAAAAATTGCAAATTTTCATGGATTTTTCCCATTTTTACTTATAGTTATCTTAAGGTTACACACAAAAAACTTACTGTTTCTAAAAGCTCTGATACTCCCGAATTCAACGATACCAGATATATGTAGGTACCCCACTTTTCCTGTACAGGAGACCCCCCCAAACTAAAACTGCACCTTCAAGAATATTACACCAAATTAAAATGTATAACCACTACTGACAGTTAACATAGAATATCTACCAAATTAACTAAAATATCCCCACAAGTGAGATATTTTTAGAAACTACACACCCACAAGATGTTATGAGTGAGGTTAGTTTCGATCAAAATGCAAATACCCGGATGCAGCTCTTCATCCAATTGTAAGTTATTTTCTCACATTGTCCTTTTTTTCCTCAACTGTAAAATCAGAGACAAAATCCAATGCAAATTTCAGCTAAAAACTGTGGAGGAAAGTTCAAACGCATCTCAAATATGAAAGCGTAACCCCTCCCGAATAAAACGGTATGCCACATTCATGGGTGTACCCAGAGACATTGCTACCAACTAACCCAGAGCGTGACCAGTGCCAAATGTCAGTAGCAGCAAAAAAAAAATTTGTATTTGAACAGTCTGCAGTTTTTCCACAAAACACCCCCCCAACTCAGAAATACCCCACACACACCTTCAGCTATGTAACGCTGTAGTTCGTTCATTCATACCATCAATGGTGTGGGCGCAGTTATTCGTAGAAGTTTGCACTTTTACCAGATTTTCCAAAAAAATGAACATCAAACAACATTCAAAAAGGTAGAAATCATGCCAAAACCTTATGGAATGTAAAAAAAAGTTACTAAATATCAATACCCCCACAAACTATATATTCCTGAAATCTACACACCTTCAGCTATGTAACACTGTAGTTTGTTCATTCATACCATCAATGGTGTGGGCGCAGTTCTTTGTAGCAGTTCGCATTTGTCTGAAAAAATGACCAAAAAACAACTTCAAAAGGTAGAAATCATGCCAAAACCTCATGGAACCTAAAAAAAAGTTACTAAATATCAATCTCCCAAATGTCCTGAATCAAACCGTATGCCATATGTGTGGTTACACACGTGGACGTGGAAGCGAAAAGCCACAAAGTGAGACAATGCACGATGGCTCAGAAACAGCGAAAATATTTAGCCAACTCCGAATTTGGACAGTCTGCAGTTTTTTCCACAAAACACCCCCGTAACTTAGAAATAACACCCACAAACTATATATTCCTGAAATCTACACACCTTCAACTATGTAACACTGTAGTTTGTTCATTCATACCATCAATGGTGTGGGTGCAGTTCTTCGTAGAAGTTCGTATTTGTCTGAAAAAATGAACAAAAAACAACTTCAAAAGGTAGAAATCATGCCAAAACCTCATGGAATGTAAAAAAAAGTTACTAAATATCAATCTCCAAAATATCCTGAATCAAACCGTATGCCATATGTGTGGTTACACACACGAACGTGGAAGCGAAAAGCCACAAAGTGAAACAATGCACAATGGCTCAGAAACAGCAAAAATATTCAGCCAAATCTGAATTTGAACAGTCTGCAATTTTTCCCCACAAACCATATATATCTCGAATCCACACACCTTTATCTACGAAATTCTGTAGTTTCTTCATTCGTACCATCAATGGTGTGGGCGCAGTTCTTCGTAGAAATTCGCAGTTTTAGCAGACTCTCAAAGGTAGAAATCATGCCAAAATCCCAAGTAATGTAAATAAAAGTTACCAAATAGCAATCTCCTAAATGTCCTGAACCAAACGGTATGCCCTATGTATGGTTACACACGCAAACATGGAATCAACTAGCCACAAAGTGAGTCAAGGAACAATGGCCCAATTACAGCAACTTTTCAGATTTGTCAGACTAAACACCCCTCTATATTAGAAATACCCCCTAAAACTATAAATTCTTGGAATCTACACACCTTCAGCTACACAATGGTGTGATTCCTTTATGCATACCACCAATGGTGTGGGCGCAGTTTCATGTAAAATTTTGCTTTTTTACCAGATTTTCAGGAAAAATTTATAAAAATACAATTCAAAGTTAAAAATCATGGCAAATTTCCATGTCAAGTAAAAAAAACTTGTCAATTATCAATCTTCCAAATGCCTTGAATCAAATGGTATGCCATATGCGTGGATGCACACAGGGACGTGGCCACCAACTAGCTCAAATGGGACGCATGCACAAGTGTAATTACATGAAAAAAATCAAAGTGCTCTGTAATTTCAAACAGCCCCAAAACTTGGAAATGCCCCCCCACAAATAAAACCCCCAACTAAATATCACTCTCCCACATGTTCTGAATCAAACGTTATGCCATATGCGTGGATGCACACAGAGAGGTGGCCACCAACTAGCTCAAATGGGACGCATGCACAAATGCAATTACAAGAAAAAATCAAAGTGCTCTGTAATTTGAACAGCCTACACTTTTTCTAAGGAAACAGTCCCGAAACATGGAAATTCCCCCCACAAACTATATATTTTTGGAATCTACAAACCTTCAGCTACGTTACGATACCATGCTTTCATACATACATGAAGAATTCCAGACCCAGTGATACAAAGAACTCTGTGTTTTTAGGAGGTTTTGTGAAAAATAAAATAAGATGATTCAAGGGTTAAAATCCTACCTAAACCCTTTTGACAAGCAAAAAAACCCACTAAATGTCAATCTCCCACATATCCTGCATCAAACGGTATGCCACATGTGTGGGTGCACACAGAGACGTGGCCACCAACTAGCTCAAATTGGACGCATGCACAAGTGTAATTACAAGAAAAAAATCAAAGTGCTCTGTAATTTCAACAGTCTACACATTTTCAAAGGAAACGGCTCTGAAACTTAGAAATACCCCACACAAACTATATTTTTGGAATCTACACACCTTCAGCTACGTTACGGTGCCATGCTTTCATATATACATGAAGAGTTCCAGACACAGTACTCCATAGAACTCTGTGCTTTTTAGGAGATTTTGTAAAAAATATAATAAGAGAGACTCAATGGTTGAAATACTACCTAAACCCCCTTGGCAAGTAAAAAAACCCACTAAATGGCAATCTCCCACATGTCCTGAATCAAACAGTATGCCATATGGGTGGGTGCAAACAGAGACAGGGCTACCAACTAGCTCAAATGGGATCCATGCGCAATTGCAATTACAAGAAAAAATAAAAAAATGCCACAACCCACCCCCCATCCCTATCCCCACTCCCCCTTTTAGTGGTATTTTAGTGAAAACCAGCTAGTGCGGAGAGTCACACAAGTTTTTGCACACTTTACTGATCCTAAAAATTCAATCCGGTCTTTTTTTGGTACCTCTGCAAAATTTCCTACTAAAATAGGCTTAGTTTCCCTTGAAATCGAACAAATAATGATCCGCTTTTACTTTACAGATATCACCGGGGACATTGGGAAGCTTGGAGAAGACAAAGTTTTTTGCTAATTTATAGTTTTAGGGTAAAAAAAAAAAAGGTGTGTGTATCACTTTAAGATTTATTTTGCGTGCATTTCCCCTTTTTTTTTTGATCATTCCCAAAGATGATCACCAAATCATCTTTGGGAATGATAACGAACTTGGAACTTGCCCGTTTTCCAATTCGAAATCCAATCGGAAAAATCACTTCCCAGAAATCATTTTCCAGGAAGTGATTTTTCATTCATTGGCAAAGATCAATAATTTGGTGATCAGAAGTGATCACCAAATTTTGATCTCTGTCTTCGCTAAGTAGCAAAAATAGGAAAAAATCCTATTTGTGAATGGAACTTTGAGTTCCATTCAAAAATGTATAGTAAAGCTGTCAGCATGACAGCTTTTACTATACTAGGTACTGCAGCGTGATCTGAATGGAGATCACAGTGCAGTACCTCCACTAGGGGCAACATTGTACATATTTTAGGAAAGACCCGGTGAAGGAGGAAGCTCCATGACGTCACCGGGTCTCCATTTCCGGAAAGAAGACCTCCTCCTCTCTCTTCCTCCACGTGGGACCGGCTGCCCGGCTACAGGTACTGATATCTTCCGATCCCCCCCTCAGATTTGGACACAACCGAGGGGGGATCGAGGGGGCTAGGGGGGCAGCTGAATACTCCCCCCCCCCGATCGCCCCTAGCGCGGGGCAATTTTCGGAATTTAAAGGGGAAGCCACATACGATCTGTGGCAGTGAAAGGGTTAAATGTATTCATAAACCATAAAGTTTAAAGTCCATTTCTCTGGCAATACTCCCAATTCCAAAGCCATAAATTTCCTAAGCCTCCTGCCGCTTCTCCACTCTGGCCCGGGAAGCACTCCGACCTTCAAGCCCGTTCCGATCTCTCCAGCAGGCCCATCGCCTACTGAGAGGTTATTAGGCCAAACGTGTCTTTTAATTAGCCAATTAGGTAGCCGTCCTCTAGGGCTAGCCTCCCCAACATTGCCAGAATATCAACTTTCACAACCCCCAACCCTTTAGCTAAAACCCAAGGGAGGGAGGGAGGGACACTCGTTGCCTAATACCAAAATGGTGCTTAAGGTAGGTCTACTCCTCCTATTCTATCTTTCTACTTTACTCCTCCCTAACTTCACACCTCCCCCTTCCTTACACTTCCTGACCTAAACATGCCCCTGAGCTAACCCTGTCATGAGTTCCTATGCTGCAGTTTGCAGCCTGTCACTAACTAGACATTTTTAGTCAACAAAAAAACAACACTTCCATAACAAAACTATATTTAGTTGACCAAAAGAAAATTCTGTGGTTACAAAATGATTTTTGTGAACAAAATGTACTGGGGATTGAAAAAGAATATTTTTGGTTTACAAAAAGTGCTTAAGACTAAGATTATCCTAGCAAATAGTACATTTGTAGACCAAATACATTCGAACGTACTGACAAAATGTATTTTTGTCAGAGGAAAATAAAACATTTATAGTCAAATTTATTTTTTGTTTTCACAATGCAATTTTGTGTGCCAAGACTTATGTTTTCACAGAATAAAATCTGTTGTTGAACCAATCCTAATACTTAGGATTTCTTTATTTTACCTAAAAACTATGATCTCATTCCAACTCATCGAGCCAATAAAACACTATTCTATTTCCTTTCACTGATAATATGTTTCTTCCTCATTCTTGCCTTTGTATCTTCCCAACCCTATCCGTCATTTTGCTTTACTGGAAAAGGTAAAATAGGATCAAAGAATATAAAAATCTGTGATGCTTTCGGCCACTGACACGGCGTCTGGATCGGACGAACAGTCGATTGGACGTGTTGGTAAATCACGCCCGATGGTGTGGCCACTATTGCCACGACCGACAGTCATTTGTCGGAGCCAAGTGCTCGCTCGTAGCGAACGATCAGTCGGGACAAAATATCCCTTTGTGTGTACCCAGCCTAACAGCTGATCCAGCCGATTCCCTGGGTTGAGGACCTAGCAGTTTAGGTTCTCACCCTAGGTAGATTTAAAGGTAAGAAGATAAGGGGAGTGGGGAAGTTGAGTATAGTTGCCCTTTAAATTATATGTAGATATCTGATTTCCTATAGACATAGGTGATGTTAAACTACCAGTCTGCCTGACCTTCACTGTCCTTAGGCCCCCCTTCTGATTGTGGAATCTGTGGAATGATAGTTTCTTTATTGGTCTGTTTTAACTCCTGGTTTATTTTGGCCTGAACAAAAATTTCATATTAGGTCAGTTGGGCTGAAATATCAACCCTATGTGTTCCTAGCCTTATATCTACAGTATTATCTATCTAATGTAAAGTCTATGACCTTAGTAAGGAAATTTTTGCATATGGTAACTTTTCCCTTTAAACTATTCAGTAAGGATACACTTTAAAAATGGTAATTGCCATGCATCCACTTTAATCTCTTCAATAATAAAATGCTTGTAAATGGCAAAGTTTTCCTTCAAACTGCACCATAGAAAAGTTGGATCACATTTTTCCATTCATACGTGACGCTTGCCCTTTAATCTCTGCAAGAAAGAAAAGGTTTGTAAATTGCAAAGTTTACCTTCAATATCTGCAGTTAGAAAATCTGGTTAAATGGCTTTCCATTTTATTTTTACAAAAAAATGAAATCTGGTAAATGGCCCACGTTTCCTCCCCACGTTTTATTCTCTACTGTAAGTCTTAGGCTCCAATATGCGCAAAATTTACAGAATGTGATTCGGTTTTCATCCGCATCGCCTGGAGGCCTGTAATTCATGGTAATCACAGTGTCCATGCCCCACTATCTGCGCTGTGATTTTACCGCCCATGCAATTTCCATTTTTAGTGCAGCAACAACTGCAAGCCGCAATTCCCTGTTCCCTAGAGGTTAGCACAAATTTAAAACCGGATTTGCAGTGGCTGCATGGGTATCACAATAATAACACCCTTCTAGTAGGCACACCCAATTCAATATTGCATTTGCACAACACCTGACGTTTGAGTAGTGCAGGTTTATGCAATGTTCCAGCTATTAAAAGTTCATATTCTTTGATTCTATTTTAGCAAAATTACTAATAGTGTTGGGAACCCGGGAAGATACAAATGCAAGAATGAGGAATACACATATTTTCCATAGACAGATGAAACTCATATTACCAGTGAAAGCAAACAGATTGGGGTTTTATTGGCTCAATAAGTTGGAATGACTTAATTGTTTCTAGGTAAAAATATTAATCATAAGTATTATACACCAACCTCCAGTCGTATTGTACACTAGTTTCTCATTGCTTCAACAACATAATTGGCAGAATTTATCACAGAATTAATTCTGTGAAAATTAAAACAAATTATTATATTATAGTCAAAAAATACATTTGACTATAAAATCATTTTTTCCTCTGACAAAAAAAAATTGTATTCAAAATGTATGCCTGCTTTCCTTTTCACTTGTGCATTCTGTATACTTAAAACATTCATTTAGGCTACAAGATGTATTTGTTTTATTTGGGGGGGGGTTTGCAAGGATAATGTATTTTTAATACAAGGATAATGTATTTTTTTTCTATACAAAAAATATTCTGTTTCAATCCCCACTTTGTCACTAAAATATATATATTGGTGAAACAGCTGTTTTTTGTTGACTAAATGTATGTTTTGTTACCACAGAATTTCTTTTGGTTGACTAAATATATTTTTTCCACCAAAGTGCAGGGGTTTTTATTGTTAACTAAATTTGTGTTTTGTTACCACATCATTTCTTTTGGTCAACTAAATATATTTTTGTCACCAAAGTGTTGTTTTGTTGTTTACAAAATGATCATGGAACAAACAGCAGCCCGTAATTGATCAGCCCCACCTAGGGGTGGTAGCCTCTAACATTTGTTGCCAATTTCTATTTGCTAAATATAGTTACGTGTGGGCAAAAACACACACCCCTGTCCCCTTAAGGTGGGTACACAGAGTAACAATAAAGTGCTGATACCGTCGGATACAATTGTATTGGTGCTTTATCATTAGTGTGTATAGCGCTTAGCGCATTTCCAAACATTGATATATTAACTGTATTTTATCCAAATCCAATGGTTCATTTTCAAAGAACATTCCTGTGAGTCATAAATGACTCGTCCGCTCGCTCCTCCTTATCAGTACAATAATTCAGTCAATCAGTCAGTCTACAAAAACAGGATTGTTATCTACATTACTAATACAGGCAGGGAGAGAGAGAGAAATGGGGAGGGGCAGTGGAATACAGGAAGTCATTCAGTGACATCACTGAGTGACTGTAATATAGATTCTCGCAACGGCACCTCCCTGTTGAAATACCAGAGCCTTATATATTATAAGGATATTATGCCACAGAGGCGTTCCCTGGCCATTTATATAGGGCAGGGACCTCTGAGGTGGCGTAATATCCTTATATTTTAATGTAAAGGGGCGCATTATTTCTTATAATTCATAACTATCTGATTCCTTCACCCCATTCACATTTTAAATTCTACCCTTGTCCCTATTCCCACCTTAATTTAACCCCTTCATGCTACCTTCTGTAACTTAAACCCAGTAGAAAGAAACATCCCAGCCCAGCATCTATGCAGTTAAACAAATCTTTATGGAGGAGGAGAGAGACATTGGTTATGAGGTGACAAGAAGCAGCTCCAGCAGGTTCCGTTAGTGAAGTTATACACTGCAAAAACGCTGAGTCATTGTCCAGGCAAGAACACCGGAATGGGAAGGGCAGTGGAAAATAAGAAATATAAGAAATGAGTCACTTAGTGACATAGCTGAGTGATTTCTATTAGGATATATACCACTGCAGCTCCCATTATAGAAAATCACACTTATGTATTTTAAATGTATCTTTATATGCCTTCTGTCATTAGAAAAGCAGGAGCCCAAAAGTAATACATTTCACAAATCAGAAGCATTCTTTATAAAAATCAATCCATTAGGCTGATTTGTCAGGCAGGGCCATGGATTGATAAAATTAAGTAATTAGAAACTCTCATCCAGGGGCGTAACTGCAGGAACCTGGGCACCCCAGCAAGATTGGAGGCCAGGCCCCTGACCCACCCCCTCCACAGTGGTCTACAATCAGATGTTTAAAAGACCAGACCCGAAATTCTGGTTTGGTTCCTGGCTTTTAAACAGCTGATTGTGCGTTTGTTTCCTTCATACTGTTTTTATGTTTAAAAACAGCTGATCGTGGAGTTTGTGGCGGGCCCCTTTACCATCCAGGGCCCCCCACGGTCACGGCGGTGGCAGGGGTGAAAATTACGCCACTGCTCTCATCTCAATACCAGGTATCCCACACCTACCAGGAATTGTGGGAGCCTCCTTGATTTTGGGGTGGTCTCCTACACTCCCACGAGACAACTCCAAACTCCCACAACCCGAACTTACCTTAAGTGTCTGCCTCTGGAAAGCCTACTCTTGCTGGTCACTCCACTAGCCACGCCTCTTATGTGACATAATTTACATGTGCCCCACCCCTAACTCCGCCCCTGTCTCTATGGTTACATCAGTGGTATCACGTCAGCCCATCATGCCCCTTCCCCTTGTAACAGTAAAAGAATCAAGTAACTGTGCCACCAATCCTACCTATGTCCAATATTAATGAATAGTCATTGCATTTGACATGGCTGATGTGTGAAATGTCAAATCAGAATTGATTTGACATTTTCATGACTTTTTCTACCATTTCTACCACACCATTTTAATTAAACATTAATTAACAAAAGCAACTAACCAGTAATAATTAGTTATGGCAATTTCTAAAGTGTCAATAGTAAATAATTTGCAGAACAATTTTTTTATAGGTGACCGGTGGGTATTTGAGGGTCCTAGAACCGCTGTAGATCTGTGGGTATTTGAGGGACCCAGACCCGCTGTAGATCTGTGGGTATTCAAGGGACCCACACCCACTGTAGATCTGTGGGTATTCAAGGGACCCAGACCTGCTGTAGATCTGAGGGTATTCGAGGGACCCAGACCTGCTGTAGATCTGAGGGTATTCGAGGGACCCAGACCTGCTGTAGATCTGTGGGTATTCAAGGGACCCAGACCTGCTGTAGATCTGTAGGTATTCAAGGGAACCAGACCTGCTGTAGATCTGAGGGTATTCGAGGGTCCCAGACAAGGTGTAGGCTCATTTTAGTTGTGGGAAGATTTACGCAGATTGGGTTCGTTTACAGTCACACTAGACAGAAATGCGTGCAGCAGCTCATTTTTATTAACAGACTGGGTCAATCCGATTCATTAAAACAAATGTCCCGCAACACACGTTTCTGTCCAGAAAATTGTATCTAGTGTGAACAAGGCCTGAATACATTTGTATTGTGTGTGGTTATCTATAGATATATTTCATTCATATTTTTTATTATAATTTTTTAATAATCATGATTTTCTCTAACAGGGAGATTCAATAAATGTTCTTATCATTTAAAATGGTGCTAAATTTGCCCCAACCAATCAAATCTTATTTAAAATTTGAAAGCTAACATCTGATTGGTTGGGGCAAATTAAGCATCATTTTAAACGATAAGAACTTTTATTGAATAACCCTGTAATAAATGTTTTTATTATGTATGGATGTAATTTAACATAAAAAAAAGACAGATAGTTCACATACACAGTCACAGTGCAGGGCTGCCATCAGGGGGGGAAAGGGGGTACTCTAGCAGGGCCGGCCTTAGAATAAATAGCACCCTGTGCAAGATTTGTTACTGGCGCCTAGCACCCCCTCCAAAACACTTCCTGGGCACACACAATAAGCTGCTGAATGCTGCTTGCCTTGGCCTGCTTCAAATCTAGCCCGCCACCTGCGATTCCTGTCTTTCAGTATTTGCAGTGCGTGCTTGTATATATCGTGTGTACATCATTATGTAACACTTAACGCACTAAATGCACAGACAGAACAGCACAGCATACATATGTGCTGCATTTGTCTGTGGAGTGGTGCTGTGACATACATTTAATCTGCAGGACTTAACAGCTGTAGCACTGATGCACAACTTTGACTTCCTATTGGTGCCCCCCATATAATGCAACCTGTTGCCCATATCAAAGGCCGGCCCTGTACTCCAGCATGGGGCCCAAACTTGGAAAGGGCCCAGAGAGTGAGAGGAAAAGAAAAAATATTTTTTTCCCCGCAATACTGCATGTGAACTCCATTCCTAGATAGAGAAGAGAAACATGGCCCATGACTCAGTCAGTAGGTGGCTTTACTGTCTATGTGGCTCCGCCCCCTCCCACCTCTTGCCTGAACTTAGAGCTCTTCTGTGCGGTGATCTCCATAGAGAGCAGGAGGGAGTAACTGTAAGTTATACTGATCCCATTTCTGCATGTTAGAGTCTATGGGGGGGACATTGTTACTCTCTGTCTCACTGCTGTGTACAGGGACTGACAGGGACTGCTCTTGGGGGGCTGCTGGGGCCAGTACCTGCATAGCAATGATGGGAAACCTTGTCACTTCACATGTTTAACTACAACTCCCAGCAGTCCTTGATTGCATTCTGCTACAAGGGCATGCACTGCACATGGGGTAGGTAATAGCCTAATAGGACTACTGGGTTATTACCTACCCTATGGGGGCAGCATGGCAGCTCCACACCATCTCTATCCTGCCTATATACATTTCTCCATCTCTGTGTCACATAGCAGTATGGCAGCTCAACACCATCTCTATCGTGCCTATATACATATCTCCATCTCTCTGTCACATAGCAGCATGGCAGCTCCACACTATCTCTATCCTGCCTATATACATATCTCCATCTCTGTGTCACATTGTAGTATGGCAGCTCCACACCATCTCTATCCTGCCTTTATACATATCTTCATCTCTGTGTCACATAGCAGTATAGCAGCTCCACAGTGATGGAGATATGGATATAAGCAGGATAGAGATTGTGTCACATAGCAGTATGGCAGCTCCACACCTATATCCTTATTTCTATCTCTGTGTCACATTGCAGCATGGCAGCTCCACACCATCTCTATTATCAGGATATAGACAGAATAGGGATGGTGTGGAGCTGCCATGCTGCAATCTGAGACAGAGATATAAATATGGATATAGGCAGGACAGCGTGTGGAGCTGCCATGCTGTGTGGCAATAGTGGCAGCCTTTTTCCAGACAGTGCACAAATGGGTAGGTGTAAGGATTTGAGCATGGATAATGGGGTGAAAATATCAATAGTCAATACGAATGAAATACGTTTTAAGCAACACTGATGCAAAATATAATATGGGGTCTAATATGGGATTCAGTCTGTGTGGACTTGGCCTAAAGGTATGTTATATTTACCAGTCTTTCCCCTCTGGGCATGAGGGCATCTTAAGTGTGTGTATTGGACACTGGTATATTTTATATTTACCGGTCTATGTGTGCGTCAGGGAGAGGGGTCTAGGGCCCATTAATGTAACAGGCTTAAAGGGACAGTTCAGTGGAAATTATCAATATTTGTTAAATTGTTAGTTTGTGTAATGCCTTCTTAGTTATTCTACATATTCTCTCCCATATGAAAAATCAGTTGATTTTATACCCTTTGTTTTTCCCTGCTGTTGACATTGACATTAGTGAGCTGACATTTCAGGTTATAACGGTCCTTCTTCTTCCCAGGATGCACCACATCCTTGGAATGTTCCTAACAGTAATTTCTACTGATTGGCTGTTGGATGGGTCAAACATGCTCAGATCTCTAATGAGCAAATGAGTCAACCCAGGCACTGCGTCCAGGACAAGACCATAACGTTGTTTATTAGAGGTCCTGCAAACAGGAAGTCAGTATTTCAGTTGCATTTATTTATACACAGACACAATGCTGAATGGGCAGGTTAAGGTTATTGAGATGGATAAACACTGCTCTTTTTTCTGAATAGTATATGTATTTGCACTGAACTTCCCCTTTAATGTCTAGTTGATATATAATATTGCAGGAAACAATGTAAAATGGGAATAATGGTCTTTAAAATGAGTGTAATCTTAAAGTGGGTGTGGTCTTAACAGTGAGCATGAAAAAAAAAGTCTGCATTCACCGCTTCTCTTCTCCCCATGTGTCCCTCTTTTGCATTTTAAAATGTTGGGAGGTATGCGTGACGTGTCTGAGTTGGTTCGTGTTATGGGGGGCCCAGAAAAGTGTGATGGCAGCCCTGTCACAGTGAATGGATACTAAAACCCCGAACAGATTACACCAATTACAGATACATGTGCTAACAAAAGAAAGTCTCAAATAAATGATTTTGCTAAAGATTGAGCAATAATTTTAGCACTTGTTTCCATCTAAAAAGCCAAGTGATTTATTTATCATTGCTCCTAAGCATGCCGCAGATAGAGATGTACGGTTTACAAACAGTTTAGCAAAGAGAACTATAGGGATTGCCAGAAAAAGATGAGGCTTTGTGAACACATGTGCTTCACATAATACAATCTCACAGGCATTCTACTGAATACTGCATAGCATTACCTTTATGAAAAAGAATATACAGGTGTATTTCTGAATCTCACTTAATAGGCATTTATGTTATCAAAGGGGCACTGTGAAAAAAATATTGGATCGTACCAAAATGAGTCAAAAAGTGCCCTTACTCCTCCTGCATTTTAGTGATCACCATATTTCAGGTTGTAAGCATTTTACTTGTACTCGAATAAAGTAGGGCTACCATGCTTACTACTGGTACTTCTGTTTCTTGTCTTTGCTAGCTCAGTTTTGTGTGTAGACATAATCAGGGATGAAAGAGTAGTAGTAGAATCTGGGCATGTGCATACCACTTAGAAGAGGGTGGAACAGACAGGAAATGGACATCTGCACTGCCCTTTAAAGCAACCACTAACGCTGGGTTCTTCTTGCGGCCACAACTGACCGCAGGTTGTTTGTTCGCCCAAAGCATGCGATTAGACGAGTTAGAAAACCACAACCTCTATGGAATGCACACTCAGTCATGGCTAACTGTCAGATGCGGCTGCTTTTGCCGCAACCAACAGTCCTTCCTGTTGGCCAACCGGCCGGAAGCCTCAAACAGGGCAAACACAAAAAGATACAAGGAACGGTTTAAAAAATGACCTTTTTTTTTTAATAAATATCCTAAGTAAAATTGTTCTCTTTATTTGGAGACGGACAAAATTTTGCTGCAAAACAAGTCTGTGAAATTTATGTTTTTGTGGGTGCAAAATCTCATGTTTTGGTGATTTAATTTATTAACCAGGGGTGCCCCTACCATGAAGCAAACTGAAACATTTGCTCAGATCGTGCCCCTGCAGAACACTTAAGGCGTCAGTTAAAAAAATCCCCCTTCCTGCAATTCCGCATTTCATCATCAGTCCACCAGTCAGTGTTAAGTCAGCCCTCCAGTTCACCAATTAGTGTTAGTCAGCCCACCATACCCACTCCCACAAGTCACACCTATGTTCCCTGATGAAACCACACTCAGTTCACATGCCACCCACCCATCTGCCGATAGGCAGCACTGAAAAGTTTTTTCAGGTGTCAAAAACCCTAAGAACACCCCTGATATCAACATTGCTTTATTTCGATTGCCTTCCATTGTATTAACACAATTCTAAAAAAAAAACATTTAAAATTGATTTAGCCCATTGATACACAAATGTTCGGGCATTTTACTCCAGCTGTCTTCAATAAGTTTTACCTGCAATTTTTTTTTTGCTTGTTTACATATGGAAATACTTGCTATTGATGCAGCATTACCTGGTTAAAAGCAGCTATACCCAGATTAAGTTACAGAGTTGCATTATGTCCAAAAATACTATCTCTTTATCACAATTACCTCCTTTTTTACAAATACATATTGCACCATATCTGTCTTACTAAATCTCCAGCCAGTTCTGTGGTTATTATTATTGGATGAATGGATTAACATCATACTTTCAGTGGAAATATTTTTATATGAACTTCATTTCACATGGCTGGAAGGGCTAGCAATGCTCCTGCAGATCCACACAAGACAAAGGGCAAGGCCCCACTAGGGAGCTCGCAGAAATTGCGCAACGGAGAAAAATCGTAACGTTGCGCGATTCATGCGTGCTACCCTGCAATGCGATCCCTTTGATGTACCCCTATTGCAGTGCATGGTGATCACATGCGCTGCGAAAAGGGTCGGCAGCGCACCGCAGGGCACCGGAGGTAATGGGGCCATCCCCATCCTCTTCTATTAGCACAGCGCACACCAAAATGGGCTAGTGGGGCCTAGCCCTAAGGGTGGTGCCATAATCCTAAAGTAATTTTTGTTAAGATTGAGTTGCTTTAATTATTTGGGGATTTTTTTTGTATGACAATCGTTTCTCATGGTATGTGAATGGCATATTGGGGAAGCAATTGGGGTTTGGGCAATAGTGGAAAAACATGCATAACAGCTTTCCTGCTCTTTCCCCAGTCTGCCCCACTTCCTACTCTATAGGTGTGTGTGCCAACAGTTAGAGAAGGGAGGAGAGTCAGGTAGTGGGCTGCCAGCCTCTGTATGAGTGTACCAGCCTCTGTATGAGTGTTTTTGGGCAGCTCTCCACTCCCGTTACAGTTCATAATGAGGAGAGATGATTGCTCTCTCCTTCCTTCCAGGAAAATATTATATTATCAGATGAAATTTCATCAGCATTTTGCCTAAACATGCTGTCGTCTATGGATCGCACTGAAACAGATATTTTCGCTGCGACCTACAATATTTTGACCCAAAGGACTGGAGGATTGTGTCCAATTTTTGTCCTGCGTGTACCCAGCCTAGAAGAAACTGGATATGCACTGATGTTGTAATTGCCCAGAGACTCCACTTCTGTTCAGCCTGTACTGAAAGCATAAAATGTATGTGTATTTGTGCAGTAGCCACCTCCTTCTTTATTCCATTTGTCCTGTTCTGTCACTGCCCCTTTTTTCTATTCAGTGACATTTGTCTGTAGTCTTTCATGCTGCCAAATGGGTCGGTACTATGATTTAGATGACAAATTATTTTCATCCTTGATCTCCCAGCTTCTGTACCCCTTCCTACCATCCTGCGTTAGTTGTTATTTAATACGGGCACAGAAGGCCTTAGGACCATTTCTTACACTAAGCTTTGGGCTACTAATGTATTGATGTTTGTGTCTGTTTTCCTATCTTTTATCCTTGAGGGATAGGATAGGAAGCTTTCTCTTTCAGATCCCACTTTTGCCCCAACAATGAACTGTCTCAGTTTCTTAATTTCTGTTTAGTTCACACTGTTCTCAGTTCAGCAATTCTATATTTAGTCCATTGTTTGTCTGCACACTGATTGTATTTTCATGCTAGGATTAAAAGTCATAATTTGGCATTAAGGTTTGGCAGAAACGTCTGAAAACACTTTGTTGAATAGAATGTGTACCACAGAAGGTTATGTAAATAGCAAAACTAGAAAATCTTTTTCTCTCTTTGTAAAACTTGGATTTAACGGGCAGAGAATCCTTTTCAATAAACAACTTGTGTTTTTGTTCCCAAGTTTGTGTTTTTTTATATCTAATGGAGGATCAAATTAGCAGACCATCCATAAGTATATTGTGGGAAGGCCCAAAGGCTTTACCTAAGGGCCGCGGAATGTTGCAAGAAAGAACCACCGGGCAACAAGATGTTAATGGTAATTCAGTGTTTATTGGATTAAACGTCAAATCGGCTTTAGCAATCTTATAGTGTATGGCCACCTTCAGTCCTTTTGATCATTGTGGTGATGGAAATCTGTAAACTGTACAATATCAGAAATGTCAGTTTGATTTATCAATAAGACAAGACGTAAAAAATTTTTTTTTAAAAAAGGTTCATGTTGACAGTTGTATATTAGTAATAACATGGAATTTGTATGCACTTCCCCAGTTAATAGACTCTGACTCTGGCACCATTACATGCGTATTTCAGAATGTCCCTTCACAATGTAAATGATACTGAGCTTGAGGCTAGAGATGACCGAACTTCTGAAAATCTGTTCCGCTCAAGGATTCGTGGATTTTCGAAGAAATACAAAAATTTGTAAATCCGTGAATCCAGCATTAAAGTCAACGGGGAAAATTTTGGGGAAATTTCTGCCTAAAATAATGGTTTACATAGCAGTGGTAACTTACTGTAAATAGTTCTGGAACCTGGGAAATAGTCCAGGGAACACGTCCCTGCCGGAAGAACAGCAAAAAAGGAAGTAACGCACATGCATGCTACTTCCAGGTTTCCGAAGGCCATTTTCGGTAATCCTCGATTGGCCGATTAGAGAAA
The DNA here is from genome assembly GCA_019447015.1 of Hymenochirus boettgeri. Classification (NCBI taxonomy): domain Eukaryota; kingdom Metazoa; phylum Chordata; class Amphibia; order Anura; family Pipidae; genus Hymenochirus; species Hymenochirus boettgeri. Next base: position 88,018,410 of record CM033471.1, read on the forward strand.
CCTTGAATGTTTGAAGATTCCCAAATTTGGACGTTCGAGGATTGTCAAACGGCCAAAAGTCCCACGGCCAAACGCTCGGGGGTCCCGGGGCCCTTAAAAGAACCATTGTGGCCCTTACAAGGGTCCTTTGGGGATTAAGGGGTCCCGCAACTCGAACCGGGACCCCCCTCCCCGGCACTTAGAAGTGCGCTTGCAGCACTGACAAGTGCCTTTGTTGGGGGTCCTGCAGCTTGAAACCAGAACCCCCATTGGATCTTAGAAGAGCACTTGGGGGCGTTCCCAGCCGGCAACACCAACTCCGCTGTTGTTGCTGGCACCGGGCAATGTCACTGCGGCCGACAGTTACACCGCCGGCACTGGTGACATCAACGTCGTCAGTGTTGCCGAGTCCGACCTCTTGGTCCAAAGTCTTCTTACATCTCATCCAATGACACCAACTCTGGTGATGTCACCGACACCAGGCAATGTCACTGCGGCCCCCAGTGACACCACCGGTGTTGGCGACATCAACGTTGCCGGTATTGCCGGCGTCTTCTTTCTTCTGCCATCACTGTGATGACTTCTGAGCTCCGCGGGGTTTGCACCTCTTTTTATAGGTTTGCTGAAGGACCAAATCCAATTGTGATTGGCTTATATTTCAATGCTTGCAAACCAATCATATTTGAATTTTATTGTGCCGGGGAGGGTGGTGCCGACCAGGGTTGCCAACCGTCCGTGATTTCACGGACAGTTGGACAGAAAAATAAGGTCTGTCCGTGAAGTCCGTAAATAGCATAGTTTGTCCGTAAAAAATAGTTAAATTTTGCTCACCCGGAAGCGCATTGCGTATTACGTCACACGCTGCACTGCGTGCTGACGTCATCACATCTACCGCGTCATCGGCGTCATCGCGGCGTGCCGTTTTGCTCCTCCTCCATCTCTTCCCACCCAGCTCTAGTCCAGTGTGTGACCCGCGGTTCTGCCTATGCCTAGCCTACTGCGCCTGCCTCCCTCCCGAGTCCCGCCCAGGAGGCGGGAGCTGAAAAATGAATTAGGAGGAGGAGCGGAGGGGAAAGTTTAAGTAACAGCCCTGAGAGCTGAGCCCGCGCAGCCCACCCTCCGTCACGCACGTGACGCCGCTCGCTCCGAGAGTAGTACGTACAGAGTCAGACACATGTCCTCCCAGGCCCCAACGCCCTATCCATCGCCCCAGCAGTGCCAGCACCTCTGAGTCCTGTCCCTGAGTCCTGACGTCCTCCTGAGTCGAGTCCTTACTCCTGACCTGGCCGGTCCTGATTCCTGAAGCAAGCAAAGCCATTGGATCGGATTCATCGGAAGCCTGCTGACTGCAGAGACAACTGAACTGACTCTCACCGTCCACTCCACTGACCCTACACCACTAGTACTGCAGACTGCAGTTGCTTGTGCTAGCTGACCCCCTGAGTCTGAGGCTGCCGCAGCACGCCAGCGCTGCCTAAGTGCCTGAGCCTGCCTGAGAGAGCTGAGAGACAACTTACTTTAACTTAGGTGAGTGCTACTTACTACTGTTACTGTACTGGGTCTGGTGACACCAGTCCAACATTACAGCCAGCCTTCCAGTTCACACACCAGTCCAGCATTACAGCCAGCCTTCCAGTTCCCACACCAGTCCAGCATTTCAGCCAGCCAGCCTTCCAGTTCACACACCAGTCCAGCATTACAGCCAGCCAGCCTTCCAGTTCACACACCAGTCCAGCATTACAGCCAGAGCCAGCCTCCAGTTCACAACCAGTCCAGCATTACAGCCAGCCAGCCTTCCAGTTCACACACCAGCCTTAAAGGCCAGCCAGGCTTCAGCACACACCAGCATTACAGCCAGCCCAGCCTTCCAGTTCACACACCAGCATTACACTACAGCCAGCCCAGCAGCGGCCCCAGCCTTCAGTTCATAAACCAGCATTACTGCCAGCTCTCCAGTACACCAGTCCATTGTTTGTTAGACAACAAAATTGCAAATAGCAGAAGAGTTTATAAAAATAAGGCACTTAATTGACAGCTGAAATCATGAAATGTAAGATGTGTATGTAAAGAAATAGGATAGATTTGGGAAGAATTACAGTTTCTAGTAATGGGCAGTTCAAAAACAGTATAGAATTAGATACCCATTAACAGTCGGTTTTCTGTAGAATAATCATCAAAAGGGGGAGTGGCTTAGGTACGCAATAGTACTAAGTACTAACTCCACCCTTAACAGTCGGTTTTCTCTAGAATAATCATCAAAAGTGGGAGTGGCTTAGGTACGCTACTAACTCCACCCCTTGTCCGTGAAAAATCTTGGACGTCCAGGAATTTTTGCCCTCTTGTCCGTAAAATTTTTAAAATTAGGTTGGCAACCCTGGTGCCGACCCCCTTAAGCCCCAAAAGGCACTTGTCAGGGCCACAAGGGCACTTAAATGTGCCGGGGAGAGGGGTCCCGTTTTGAGCTTAAGCTCCAAATGGCCCTTGTTAGGGCCACAATGGTCCTTCAAAGTACCCAGTAGGGGGTCCCGGGTTGAACCGTGAGATCCCCAAACGTCCAGCAGTGGGACTTTTGGCTGTTCGAGAATCCTTGGCTGTTCGAGGATTTCTGAACGGAGTTTGGAAAAAGTTCATAAAGAGGCATTTCGGAAAAAAACCCACAAGATCCGTGATTCACAGATCTCCAAGATCTACCGCGGATCCAAACAGGCCATCTCTATTTGAGACATGTGTGTTAATGTACAAGATGGCCATTGGTTAAGGAAACTATAGTACAAATAGGCCTCAGTCTTAAAGTGAGAACCAATGCATCCCTTCCAAATATCAATTGACACAAAGCTGGCAATACATATTGTAATATGATCTATTCTATATCACCTTTCCATATAATAAGGCCAAAGAAAAAGAATTTGCTTTGCAGATTGCAAGATTTTTTTCCCAATATGTGCCTGTATCACTACTTGCTATGTGATACAGGCACTATCTATAGTGATTATCTATAGTGAAAGGGCTCTCAATTTTAAGAAGAAATTAATGCAGAATTTTTTTTTTTTATCTATCACTTGCCTTTAGATGTTCATTTCATTTTTAGAGTGAACTGTTCCTTTAAATCCAGGCTTCTGGGTTTTTTTTTTATATGGCGACAGTTCTGAATATTATACACAATGTAGTGTATCTGAAGCTTTCATGGTAATATGTTCCTTTCATTATTGATTTCATAAAAGTATATTTCATTTTATAATCCACATTCTACTATCCTTAGTAATGAAAACATTTTAATTTGTTTTATTTTAGCCTAGAGATCCAAATAAAAGGGTACATGATCCATTTAGAGAGGGACATTGTTACAACAATAATAGCAAAAGTTCAGGCCCTCTCAATGTGTGGGTAAGATAAAACGTCTGCCACCCAGTCTGATTTATAAAGTAGAGTCCATTCCAATTTGCAAGAACACATGCAATTTTCATAGCCTCTCAAAAAACACATCACCTGTCAAACTAAGACAAGGAAATTTCCTGTAGGTTTCAACAATATTTACCTGAAATGAGTTTTTTGTCTAATAGGACTGTGTAAAGTTCTGCATCATAAGCCTTCCTCCGTCATTCTCTCTCTTTATGCCGATTCAATAAATCTTACTGGTTTGATGCAGCATACATCCATTCATATCTCTGAATTACTGGTTTTTGTTTCATGTAGGAAATGAAAAACATTTTTCCAGTTTTTCAGTAAGCTATGTCAGTAAGTAGAAATTATTTCAGAAATCTATTTACTGTATTGGTTAACATTGTGATATATATCTAAATGGTTACAGTTTAACTACTCTTTTGGTATCATTATTTAATATTTATAGTCAATCTTTGCAAGGTTTTCATTATGTATCATCTCCTAAAACATCCACCTGTTAAAAAAACTTTAATTTGTTTTATTTTCCCTGCTTGGGGACCTTTGTTGTATTTACCTAGTTGAATCTATTGCTACCCTCTCCAATTCTGCTGCAGTTCGATTTCAGGAAATTACGAATTCAACCCAAGAACCATTTCAACTTGGCCAGTTATTTGACAATGTGAGCTCAGTTATCATTTTCAGATCATATTGCTAAATACCATGGGGGTAAGTGATAGCCGGGGCCAGTATTATTTAGCTAGATGATCAATAAGTACCCTCAGCTAGGAACCCGGGATCAGCAGTTTTTTGGTAGGTAATCACTGAACTAATACTATGGACTTCATACTGCAATCGCATTGCCAACACACGTTTTTGCCATTCGTCTCCCAATCGTGTGTTGTGGGTTGGCCCTGCAGTTGCACATCTGTACAGAGCTTTAGAATTGCAATTGTTCCAGAAATTATTTCACCCGTTCCAGAAAGCAGTGTTACACAGCTCATTCTGACTGGCTTATGAGGTTTTTTTTTAAGCATAACCGAAAATCTGATTGGTACAGATACATTCATATCAATCAAATCAATCAGATTTTTAAAAATTCCATGTTTAAAGGGCAACTAAAGCCACAGAACAACACTTAACCAGAAGGCAGAACACCATCATATAAAACCAGTAATCTGTGTCTTACCTCTCATTTTGATACAGGCTCTGGGAAATTTACCTAAATAACATATAGTTTGTGCTTTACTTCTCAGCATTCTAGTATCACACAATTTGGTCAACGACTATTATGTTCTGCTCATGCTCAGTCCTTAGCTATGGCACAAACTTGTTACAGTTGGTCACACCCATTAATAATCTCTAGCCAATCCTTTTACAGGACAGATAAAGCAAGGAAGCATGTGACTGAGGTCAGGAGGTGTGGTCTGACACTGCACATACACACAGATACTTCATCCAGTTCTTAACAGGTTTTGATTTACTTTGACAGAGTTTACTAAAGTGACATTTTATAGTTTATTGGTGTTTTAGGGGGGTTGTTTTCAGATTCTGGAGTATAAAAAATTGGGTTTAGTTCTCCTTTAATGCCTGAGGTCGCAAGATATTTTGTGATACTGTGCCTTTAACGATTGTTAATGTAAGAAGCAGAAGGGACTGGCAGCGCTATCAGTGATTGGCTGAGACGCAATATGAGGTCAAGATTTGGGAGGATGGGCCTATATACGAATTTTAGTTTAGGGGGTGGATATTCCATTTTAATAATTATGATTATTAGCTACACTACTGTAACACCCTTCTGTGGGGTTTACCAGGTAAACTGATTGGTAGCACTCCATTCTAAAAGCTGATGAGTGGCTTATTCTTTTTTTAGATACTCAGATTCTGCTCCTCTCTGTCTCCCCAGTGGCTGCTCATCACTACAAGGATCCAACTCAAGCTTCCAACCATATCCTGCAAGGTAGGATCTGATTGGTTCACTGAAATTATGTTTTAGCTTCTTGTCAGGTAAATTATAACAAAACCCTTTACAATTTTTATTTAGAATCTAGGATTATTCTGATAAAAATTGTGTTTTAGAATCTGGATGTGGGACATATTTATAAAGCAGGGACATTCCTAAATATGAAGAGTTTAAAGGGCATCTATACCGAAAAATAGGTAATTTTTAATTGACCATATCTGGAAACTATAATTCTTCCCAAACACCACTGTATCATATTTTTGTTGATCTGCACCCTATTTCTTTAGATATCCAATCTAAAACTACTTTTATTTCAGCTGTCAATCAAGTTCCTTGCTCTCAAAAACTATTCTTCTGTGAGTAGTTTTAATGTAACTGGAATGGTGACAGAGTTTTGACAGTTGGAATGCTGTGTGCAGGCTTGACAGTTGGTTTGTGGGGAAAAAGTCAGGTCGGATGGAAGTGGGAGTGGTTAAAAGAGGGAGATACTGCTCCTAAACAAAATGTGTGCTGGATTGAAGGCATGCAGCAACACACAGAAATCAGAGTAAGTGCTACTTACATGTATTCAACTATAGATTAAGATGAGGCAAAGCCATTTTTTTACCACCTGGTAAATAACACTCATTCCTAAATAATTTAAATAAGAATACTGCTCCTAAAACAAGAGCACCACTCCATAATTAAAGAGCAAGTTGACTCTTAGATAAATCACCCCCCCCCCCAAAAAAAAATAAAAATAAATAAACACAGCAATAACCCCAATAGTTGAAATCTAACCTTCAAGACTAACCTGAAATGCTGCCTGATATTCTGTTACCTCTCTTTTTGCTTTCTTTTTTTCAGTTAGCAGCTGTCAGTCATGGGTGTAATAGATGACATCACAGCCAATAATTGAATGTTATTCCCATAACTGCCTCCTCGGAGCATCTTAAAGCTTGTAAAATAGCTGGGAGAGCTTGAATAGGAGGCAGAAACATTTGAGAAACAGATTACCCCTACATCTGTCAGATTTCTAACTAATGCAGTTCTGTATGTTGGGGGGTTACCTATATTTTAATTTGAGAGGTGAACATGACCTTTAAGGATGCATGTCCTTAAATAAGAACACCTCTCCTTAAATAGCACTACAGATCCTTAAATAATTCCTAAGTAACAATATTTAAATTGTGATCCTTTAAGGGTAACTATGGTCTACAATTGTTCCAATCAAGTTCGGTTATATAAAAGGCCTTTCCATCATACCTTCAAAATGAACCCTAAATAAATTCTGTAGATAAAATTTGCGAGAAGTTATTGCTAGAAAGGTTCAGCAATATTACTTCCTGCTCAGCCTGTTTTCAGCCATGTGACCAGCTTGTAGTCATGTGACCAGCCTCTGCCTCCAGTAATAGGCTCCCAATCTTAACCGTCAATTTTTTCCCCAGTTACTTCATGTTTTCCACAGCATTAAGTCTTAACCTCCCCTGGGTGGAGTGGTATGGCAGAGGTCAGGTGATGTCACTCAACCTACTCAAGGCAGGAAATTTGAACATTCGCTGCAATATCATTTCTCACAAACTGCAGCCAGAAATGTAATTCAGGGCTTATTTTAAAGGAAAGACTGCAGGCTTTTATTTAACCCTAACTTTTTGGAGACCACAGTTGCCCTTTAAATAGTGATAAGGAGCAGTATTTTACAATTAAGATACCCCTGCTTGTTAAATATGGCCCCTAGTTCCATCTTGTTTCTTTATTTGATTGTTTCATTTGTTTCATATAACAGCTCAGAGACCATGCTACAGTCTATTCTGCCTCTCAGACATGCAACAGAGATTTAACTATCAAGCACTGAGGGGGAAAAATCATAGTCCTTGGATTTGAACCTGTGACCTCATGGTATATGTGTTTCTAAAATTAGTGCGTTAGGGTGCTGAGCCACCACAGCATATGCATATAAATGTTGAATAAACTGCAGGATAACAAGTAGCTTTCAAAGTCTTATCTGGGACTTCAATATTGGTGTGGAGACATCTGAAAAGAAAACAGTCTGTAATAAAGTATAGGTGTTCTGGAGAGAAAAAACTTTCACATTAGGATTACTGTCTGGATTATAGGTCACGTAGAATTAAGTATAACTTGAGTTCATTTAAATATAAAACAACATTTGGTTGCTAAGATCCCAAAACAAAGAGCAGCTTGAAATTTCTGCAGGTTACATTACATTGCTGCCTGCAAACACACCTTGTAATTTCTCGAGCCGACTGACAGGCAAAAACATGGACATATCAGGCCAAACAATTGCATGCTGTGTACACAGCCTTATGTAGTCTTCAATCTAGGACTCCTAGGACTGTTATTATCTGTCTTTCAAACCACTGTTTGATCGCTAGGTTTAATTGAGACAGCTATGAAAATTAAATTAAAACTGGCAATCATAGAACTATTCTTCTAATACTGGTATTATTGTGTCCTTACCCATAGTAATGTAGTTTGTACAATGTTTTCCCCCACTGTACCTATTGGCCATGACTATGTCTGATTCTTACCTAGGGGTATTCTTTATTTGTTATTAAATAAAAGTATGGATTTTTACTTTTTTCCTTATTTAGTTCTTTAATATGCAAACACCACACTGTCCTGTAACTAAAGTAGAGAGCGGGTGCAGTAAACCATATCATATTCTCAGTGAATTTAGTATAATATAGTGTATAATCTATATTATCTAAGTATAATGCTATATACAGTACTCTGTGACATTTGGCAGGATTATCTTATATATATTTATATATATTGGTGGTGATGTATATGGGTGTAATAGATGACATCACAGCCAATAATTGAATGTTATTGCCATAGCTGCCTCCTCTGAGCATCTTTAAGCTTGTAAAATAGCTGGAAGAGCTTGGAGAGGAGGCAGAAACACCTGGGGGTTTGTTCATCGATGTGGACTGCTATCAGGTTGTATGAAATTATACACACATTTAACCTTTGAATGATTAAATGATATACCTGTGGACATTGTCCCTTAGGTAGGTACTTTTATTTACGATTTCAACATATAGCAGGACGTTATCACAAGGGCGGGTGCAATGCATAGTGATAGAACTCTATAGAATATCTGCGCGATGAGCAGAAATGATAACATGGTCAAACCCAACAAGAAAATGCAATTAGAATCACAAAGTTCTGATGCTTGTCAGTCACATTAACTGTGTGTGGCTGCTGATGCCACAAATCACTGGTATACCTGACAAGGCGGCTATGTGGATACATGCAGCATATTATTTATTTATGCTCAGCATGTTCAGATATTCCTGGCTGATGGGATTGCAGTATTTTCAATCTAGATCATTCTTTAGCCAAAAAAGATAGAGAAAAGGAACAAAATAAATTGTGTTATTTATGGCTGTATATTATTAACCCTTCAAAAGGTGTAGCTTGGTTCGTGTTTAGTTTTAATGAAATCTACATCAAAAGTTTGTCCTGAAAACTAGAGTGCTTTTTTTTTTTATATACAGTCAGGGCTGAATTTATACCTCAGGAGCCTGCGCCCAAAGAGCCTGGCGCCCCTAGCCCCACCCTTAAACTCAGACCACACCCATTTCTTCTTTTTAGGGGAAGAAAATAGACTACAAAGGAGTTGGATTGGTGAGAGGAGGTTGACAGCTGCCCCTCCAACCTCAGGCGCCCCTAGAAACGTGCCTACTGTGCCTAATGGTAAATCCGACCCCGTATACAGTAGGAAACTGTAATAAAATAATACAGCAACCCAGAGTGATCTTGTTTTTAGGTCTGCATTAAATTACCATAAAATAGAAACATAGAGCATATGATAAACAACTAAAAAGACATTAGAGGAGTGATGTCCAACCTGTGACATTCTAGATGTTTTAAAACTACAATTCCCAAATTCCTTGGTTGTTTTTGTTCTTATTGGCTCAAAAAGGATTATTACTAGACACCCATGAATCCTCCAGGCTCAGGAAATCGAGCTTTTCCTTACATATAATCAACAGTTTATCCCTTAGGCTGGGTACACAAAAGCAGATTTTTCAGGGTGACTGATCAATATTTCCATGTAGCAGTATGGTCCAAAGATTGGCACGTTTTTTTGGCCAACTGCTTGCTAGTAGAGGGGAACCTGATACCAGTTCCGAAGTGGATTTAACATGTCTGCTGGAACTCGGGCTTTGCGGATTTTACAGATTTACAAATGTTTCCTATTTTCCCGAACCACAGATATGTTTCAATAATTAATCGAGAATTTTCAAATTCATTGCCCCCAAAGTGTCCATGACACACACTGGAAATAGGGATGCAGAACTCAGGAAACGACAGAAGCCTGCAGGATTACATAGATGATTTCCCCAGAATGCAGACAATTTAAGAGGTGCTAGATACAACTTTATTTTAGTTCTGAATTATAGAATACATTCAGGATTTAATTCTCCTTTAAAGGGTATCTTTACTCAAATTAAAATTGAATTTTCAAAAATTGTACCTTTAGATACAGCAAGATCCCACTGCTCCAAAAATGTTTTTGGGATTCTAAATCTGAGCTGTAGATTTTGAGAAATCATCATTTGAAATCACAGCATTTACAGGGAAAGACCTGTCACCCCAGAAGCAGAAATTATAATACGTGATCCATGCCTGACCTCTTTGCCTGCCTGCCAGCACTCTTTCTGCAACATTTAAGAGAATCAGCAGAGAAAAGAAAAAGGGGGAGGGAGGAGGAGATGTGTAAGCAGAGCAGGGCCCATAGTGAGACTGTGCAGAGCTTATAAGTGTCGCAGACACTACAAGAAGTCAGTGAGTAAGGGAGGTAGGGGGATTAGGAGCACTCACTAAACATTAATAATTTAATGACAAAGCAAACACAGATAAATATGTGATTACCAGCATTTTACTTGTCTCATATTGTAGTTTCAGAAAATGTAATGTTGTTTTAGTGAGTATAGTGACCCTTTGATGCAACATAACAACGGCAACAACAAAAAGGGCTAATTACTAAATATAACTTTCTTTACCACATACTGAGTGAAAAAAGTTTTAAACAACCAGGTTGTTATCCTATAAAGCAATTCAATCAGCTTTGCTGTGTTCCTGCCCTTATAATTGTTAAATAAACAAATATGTCAGGAAGCTGTAATCTTAAGGCTTGTACACATGTGTGATCGCAGGTCCCAACCCGCAACGCACGATGTGTACGAACGTTCGTTTCAGCCGATAATCGGCCCGTGTATGGGCCCTTTATCGGCCAAAGTGGCCGGTCAGTCAGGCAGCCTATATCTCCTTATACATACATACGAACCTTGAACTCTCTCCAAAACAGGCAGTGGGATGTATGTGAACCTAATACATACAACTTTAGGAAATGAAGTGCATTTTGCAAATATGTACTGTATGTAGGAGAGGTAAAACCCCAAACATAGGCACTATATAGTATGCCATGACAGACAAACATTGTTACCAACGTTGATTGATTTGCTAATGCAATAAAAAAATCAGGTAAATAAAGGCTGTAGTCCTGTAACTGTGAAAAATCGGCAGAGCGTTCCAGCCCTGATTACGGTAACCTCCCCCGAAATGCTTTACAGTATCATCGAAACACAATCCCTACAACGGAGAAAGCACAGCTGATCTGAAGCATTAATTAATACAAATCAAACGGAACTATTAAAAACATTCATCATGTAGAGCTGTAAAGACATATTGTAACAAGCAATATATAAATAATTGATACTGGAATAATGACTGCACAGCAATGAGAATTAGAAATGACAAGCCCCAATGCGAGTGTGAACATGGGAAGCCAGATACAGGCATCATACAATAATAAACATGGGTATTTATATAAAAACTATTATTATAATCATATTGGTATGCAAATAAACAAAAGCTACAGAGTAGGAGGAAAAATAGTTGTATATGTATAAAAGTACTTAATTTACAAAAATACTGTAATAGGCAATATTAAAATATGGTATTTCTGTTGTATTCAATTAAATCAACTGGACTTGAAATGTAGTTCTTGAAGACGTTTCGCTAGTCATCCGACTGGCTTTCTCAATTCAGAATGACTTGTACAAGAATCTGTGGCAATTATGTACCCTGGAAAATCCCAATTAGCATATCACAGCCAGGTGTTAAGGGTGTGATTAGATAGTGGCTAAGAGGTGTTATAGGAACGCCCAGAGTAAGGTGTCAAAACAGCATTGTACATGGCAGACAGTTGGTGTCGAACCCCCCCACCTCTTTTAGGCTTGTTTCTTTATTTACATATGGCCTCCTTAACACCTCTCTTGAACCATCACGTTCCTTCGCCAGTATGTTAACCTTACAATCTTCAAAGGTATGTCCTTTATCCTTAAGATGCAGATACACGGCTGAGTCCTGACCCGAGGAATTGCTTTTCTGTGCTGGGCCATACGTTGATGCAGTTGCTGTTTGGTCTCCCCCACATACAAATCAGAGCATTCTTTACTGCACTGCATGCATATATGATGTCGCTTTTCTTGTGTTTCGGTATTGGGTCTTTCGGATGTACCAATTGCTGCCTCAGTGTGTTGTTCGGTTTAAAGCAGACAGGGATACGATGTTTTTTGAAAATTCTTCTTATTGAGAAAGCCAGTCGGATGACTAGCGAAACGTCTTTAAGAACTACATTTCAAGTCCAGTTGATCTAATTGAATACAACAGATATACCATGACCTGGATGAATGAGAACCTTCACAAGCAAAATATGGTATTGTTCTTAAACAGACACTAGGGGGCAGTGTGGTATTCCAAAGTGTACTGTCAATTACATTTTGTGTGAGCAGACAGCCAGTAAACATTACAGTATTTCATTGCTTAAATCTGCATGAATATTAGCATACAGTAGATGAACTACTCACGAGGGCCCCATATACTGTAGGTGTTATCTACATTACAATTTCAACCCACATTAAAAGGGACGATCACATTAGATTTGCTTCAAATTGACTTTAGGCAAACGTAGCTTGAAAACTGTAAAAAAAAAAAAAAACAATTGGTTGTTGTATTCCACTAACCACATTGTACAAACATTCATTTCATGCAGAACCTTTTACATTTAACCAGTTTTAGAGAAAAGCTACCGTAAGAGCTTGGGAGTTTAAAAACCAGTATTTCCATAAAGGCGATAAATCCTTAAACATCCCTTTGAATGCAGAGATGGAAGATTACTCAGATTCTTTATAATAAAAGCCTATATTAACAAGACTTTAGAGATATCACAGTGTTTTGACTAAGTCTTCTACTTGTTTCCACTGAAGCACTTACCAGTTCTTTTCAACATTTATGTAACAATACAGCCCCATCTAGTGGTTGCTGGATGATCATTTTAACTACAATCATTTTTTGTCAAAGAAATGTAGAGAAATTGTCAAAACAAAGTTTTCCACAAAATACAAAAATTCTGTTAAGTGATTTGTGAAACTGAAAATCATATTTAAGGTCATGAATGACTTTTCATGTAGCTATTGGGTAGAAATTATCCCAAAAATGTATTTGTGCCTTTTGGAAAGATAATGTTTTAAAGGATTTAGCAACCCCTATATATTTAGGTGACTACCCTGTGTATGTCCTTACAAAGCCAATGTCATGAGAATTGGCTTAGTAGACTATTTCAATATGTTTGAGGGCATTGTGATTTATAGTGTATTTAAATAACCACAAATTAATATGCAGCCTTGCTTGTTTGTGAAGACCTCTATAAATAACCCTACAATGACTTAACTTACCAAACTCTCAGTTCCATATAATTAATGAATTCCTTCAAATCTCTTTTACAGAATGAATCCTTTTTTCGCTCTTAGCCTATATTTTAATTTCCATAAATCCAAGCAGAATAATAAAGGGGAAATTTCCCTTTGGTCATCCTAAATATGGAATAAAATCTGTGGTCTAGGAAAGGGAAAACAAAATGTAACCCTTATTGTTATTGTTCTAATCCCAATGCCTGTGCATGGTGAGATATGAAATGAGTTCTTTTGAAGGCAGAGTGTTAAGATTATTATATTTCTTCACAGAAATTATTCTTTCATATCTTAATCACATAGTTTAAAAAATAGACCTACTTGCAGCTGTTTCCATGAATATTCAGAAACTCTCTTTCCGCAGCATATGTGTCCATATGTTCTGTAATTTCCCAGAGATCCAAATGGCATTGTTTAGTATGATGCACGTTTGTGATTTGTGTTTGTAGAGATGGATATTTTGTTTATGTTGTTATTACTTTAACTTGGGACTCAATGAAGGCAGCAGATAATAACTAACCCTCTCCATATACATATATGTACTCTATACGTATGCTGTATTTACATTTATCTTCTAGTAGCACCGGGGTCTTGGATATTTATTACTACTAATAGGTAAGGATGGACTAGAACTCTAACCCGAGTTCGAGTCGAACTTTATGAGTTCGGACGAACTCAAATTATTTTGATTTTCCGGACTCGCGGGGCTATTTTCGAAAATCCTCGAACATTTGAGAATTCTCAAATGTACGAGGATTTTCAAACGTTCGGCAGGTCTCAAACGCCCGCTTCCAAAAACCCCCGAACGGCCGAAGATTTCCGAAAAAGGCCGCGGGATTGTCGGCCGTTCGGATATACACTAGCGGACGTTTTCAGAAATCTCCGGCCATTCGCAACGCACCCGAAAAACGCACATTTTCAATGATCTGGAAAAAATGCAAGTGCAAACGCAGAAAAAACGCAGCAGTGTGGCCTAGCCCTAATTCTGCAGGGTTCTGCCATTTCCTGATTCTTACAGAATTGAGCATTGACAACTATATCTTGGAAGGTTGCTTAGTTTAAAGGGGAACTATCTATTAATTAACAATTAATGAATTCATGCGAGATAGGTACAGTTTAGCTTTTTTTATCCTTGAAAATAATTCCCCATGGAAAAGTGTTGTTGGTTTCCATTTATATGCTAGTTTCTTTAAGAAGCTCAATGGAAATGGTCCTCCTATAAAATATCCCCTTTGGCATTAACAATTGGACTATCCAATTATGTCCAGTGCATAAAAAAAAATCTATACATTGGTATTATCTCTGACAGTTCACCAAATTCTTTGATGCAACGGACGTTATATGATGTTCAACATCACATGGGGAAGGATAAATTTCTACTACAGCCTGCATTCTACTGATCCTACCATATGATCAAACCCAGGGATCCTTATTTACCTGAGTTTGCCTGGGAGGTTTATGAAAGTCATTGGATTCCGAACACTTAAAGCAAAAAACTAAAATTGGAGATGACACTGAAACCATAACTATTAATAGACACACTGACAACTAGAGATGTACAGTTGTATTATTGATATTGATGGTTTTCAAATATTACAGAGATACTAACAAGATACACAGCATTGAGTTTGCTTGTGTCTAGTGAAGATTTTTTTAATATATACCTTGGAGATTCGATAGTGAGCTAAGTACACAAAACATAAGGTGTTAATGATTATTTTTCCTTTATTTCCATTCTTGTTTTAGTTTGTAAATACAAACTGACAGGACTGCACATTTAATAGTGTCCTGAAATCTTTATCAATCTAGAACAGCGGTCTTCTAGATCATCCATATTTTTGTTAAACATCTGTCCTTGTGTCAGTATTCGGCATGGCACACATGGGCCGATTGCCCAGATGCTGTGGCAATCTTTTGTTGCTCATGCTGAAATATCAAATTGACCAAATCAACAAATTTGTCACAGTTTTCAGTGGACCGCGCGACTGGTCACAATCCAATGTCGTCAGCGACATATTTTTTTCACCGGCATACCACTCATTGGTTTATTGATCATAAGTCTATCAGTCTGAAAAATAGGGTCAAAATTGTCCTGTGTGTACCTGCCTTACTATCACTTCTTGTGCTGAGTGTAGCCCTGAATTCTGCATTAGTTCAAAAGGACTAATGCATTCCTTTTGCACTAATGTAATAAGGACATTACATATTTATTGTTTAGCATCTTCCTGGTCTATAATAAATGCATAAACTCAAAGCCCCCTCAGGTAGAAGTTGGATTAAATATACTGTATACTAAATCCCTGTTGGAAAGGGATCTTGGAGTTTTGGTGGATAACAAACTTAAAGGAAGCAAGCAGTGCCAGGCAGCAATAGCCAGAGCCAGCATGGTATTGTCTTGTATAAAGAGAGGTATGGATTCATGGGAAGAAAATTTTAGGCTTCAAGCTCGGAAAGGGTTTTTCACTATGAGAACAGTAAGGTTATGGAACTGTCTTCCAGTGGACGTTGTTATGGCAGGTTCATTGGTCAGTTTCCAAACCAAAGCTGGATTAGTTTCTGCAAACAAGGAATGTTGCAAGTTACTGGTATTGATACATAAAGTAGAGTTGATCCAGGGAAATTTTCGATTGCCACTTGGAGTCAGGAAGGAATTTTTCCCCCTTCATAAATTTGGTGGGGGTTTATTTGCCTTCCTCTGGATCAACAGTTAGGCAGGAAATGAGGATATTGCTAGATGGGTTGGACTGGATGGACATATGTCTTTATTCAACCTCAAATACTATACTATACTATACATGTTAACTATACAGTAAAAATCACCAAGGTAACTAACAAAGAAATGACTCCTTGACTACTATGTAAGACAATTGTAGTATGAATACTGAAGAGGAGCATGATGAATAAAGATGAATAGAACAGGTAGGATGGGAACTAGATATTCATTTACTCACAACTTTGAAAAGTTATTTGGCATTATTAATGCATAGTTTGTAGAACTCTTTATATGTGATTTAAAGCAATACCAGTTTAAATGCCTGAGACAGTTAAGGAAGAGTTGTGGTTTTCCGTTTGCACATTATTATATGCCTAGATACTTCTAAAATCAGCTGTTGCAGAACGTGGTACAATTGAATGTCCTACTGACCTAAAGTGATTCTAACCCCCATTATTCCAACCAGTAGCTTAAAAACGAACTTCCATTTTGTCTGGATCACTGGGCTATGTATCAAGTGGCAAACTTTATACTGAGTGATATACCAGAGGTTATTGTGACTTTAAGACAGGAACTAAAATCCAACCATGGCATTCATAGTGGGCTAATGGGGGTTTTATAAATGTGCCCTAGATGTCTTATTATAAGTAATATACTAAATATAAACACAAAACATACCTAAAATGATAAATAGCAATTATTTTAACTTTAAACTTTAAAATGAATGTTTTACTCCCATGTAAGTTATTCTGGCAAAATACATTATAAGAATAGAAAGTAAAGAGAAAAGATAAATGAGCAGTCTATAAAACAGTGCTGGCAGAATACACTTGTCAGCTATTCCCCCCGGGTAATAAATGTAAAAGGAACCAACTCAAAGAAAACTCATCTGAATAAACAAGCATGAGAGAAAAATGACAGGAATATAAGGTCTTTTGAGTTTTAAAGTCAGAGGGGACAGAGGCATCATTTGTAAATAACAAACAAGGAAACAAAAATGTAAATAAGGCACAATGTGAGAGAAAACCCAGTGTACAACAAAGTTGATCTAAGCAGATTGTGAGTAGATCCAGAGGGACAGGAGAGGAAGGAAACTAAGGAGGGGACAACCAGCAGGTGTTGAAGGAACAAAAATAGAAACTGTAGTCTATTGTCAGAAGTCGGGCCCATTCCTGTGCTTAAAGGACATGTCCACCCTTACCAAATAAAATTGTACTTACCTTTCCTAATCCCTGAAAACCCTGACATCGCAATGGTTACTTGGCTGGTGTTCCTAAAGGCAAATATTTAGTCCATCGTTCTCTTCACCAGTTGTTGCTACCTCCTCTTAAAGCTGTGCACAAATGAGATGACCTGATCAGTAGCAGTCAATCATTTGTGGTCACATCCTCCATAATTGACTGATGTGCCAGGAAGAAAACAGAAGGAAGGGGTCTGGTAAGGAGGGCAGCTCACATTTACATCAGCCCCTGCCCCAATGAGCATACAATCTAAGCACATTTATTGACATATACAACCTATTAGTATGTCTTTATGATTGTGAGGGAAACCGGAGTTCCCTCAGGGTCTGACACATTTCACTCACTACATCCGCTTCATCAGAGACCAATGGAAAATGCTCCATAGGGTTTCCATTTTTAAAAGGTAAAGTTCCCTAACCATGTGTATAGAATACATTTAATTAACTCCAATACCATAACCACCAAACACAATATTATACAATGTAGAAACTCCATAAAAGCCCCATAAAAACACACACACAATTAAATAAAGGCATAAAATAAGAGCAACATCAAACGAAAGAGATCTGCAGCAACCGAAATTACAAAGGACATAGGCTGCTTGCTGTTAAAGGGCATGTCCACCCCCAAAACTATAATCCCCCCAACTACTGGCCCCATTATGTAGTGTAGTGTAATCCTTACCTCACATCCCAGCTCCATATGGTTCTCCTGTAGTCCCCCCCCAAAGTCCCAAAAACTGCCCAGCAGGAGGATAGCAGAGTCCATAGAGGACTCTGCTTCCTACCTGGCCTCCGGGAGAAGTTTGGCATGCGTACTGCAGCCCTCCTCCCCCTCCCTCTCCCGATTCCCTCCCCCTAAGCTTTAAAAGCTTTAACTATAAGATTCCCCATGCCTGCCCAGCCCCAACTGCTATATTTATATGTTTATAAAGCTCCCCAAAGTTTACTTACCTCTCCTCTTTCCTCCGCCGAAGTGAGCTGCCGGCAGCCGCATCCGTGATTGGCTGCCGCTCAGCCAATCACAGACGCGGCTGCTGGTCCCGCCCCTCTGCTTGCATTTTCTGGCAAGCAGAGGGCCGGGAGCGTGGCGGAGGAAAGAGGGGAGGTAAGTAGAGTTTGGGGGGCTTTCTGAACATATCAATAAAGCGGTTGGGGCTGGGCAGGCATGGGGAATCTTATATAAAAAAATAAAATTTAGGGTGGATATACCCTTTAAGAAGTAAAGTTCTTTATTGCATCACGCCTTACGGGTTTCGGACCCCATGGTCCTTAATCATAGGCATGATAAATAAAATAAGAGCAAAACCACATATGTAGCTTTATAAAAGTAACAAGTTACCATGTTTCACTAACCAAGGTAACATATTATGATGTTCCACAATAAGTAACATTTCAAAATGCAACACTTGCATGCCACATATCTAATAGTATCCCTATACTATAGCTCATTAGAACATGCCTTAAAAGTGCACCACCTAAAATCACCAATAGGGTAATAAAACCCCTAATAATAATAGCAATAGAATAATAAAAATAGAAATAGCATAATGAAATCCCTAATATTGATACCAGTAACACCCCATATGGAAAATACGTATACGAGGGAAACAAAAGCAGAAATATATATGTGTGTGTGTGTTTGTGTAAAAAAACAATATATATATAGGTGTAAACCTAGATGCATGAATATATAGGTATATAAATAAATACAGCAGAATGTAAGTATAAATACATATAGACATAGAAATGCATGGATATATTTGATTAAGAAATATAAATACATGGCTATAATTCGCTTGTGAAGGTTCTCATTCATCCAGGTCATGGTATATCTGTTGTATTCAATTAGATCAACTACATTTCAAGTCCAGTTGATCTAATTGAATACAACAGATATGGCTATAATTCATTAGATAATTGATTATATAGCTATAATTGATTTTGTAAAGATTATAAAATGTAGGTAGAACCCAGAGCCCTAATCCTATTCCTAGGATTTAATCTAATCCACAAAAAAAAAACTTCAACTCAAACTCTGAGTTCATCCCTGAAGGTTCAAGGGTTCTCAATTTATGTATCCATTGAGCCTCTCTTCGCAAAAGTATTTCATGGAGTTCTCCTCCTCTCTTGCCTAAGGTTACCCTATCGATAATCTGAAAACTGCACTTATTTTGTCCGCTATGGAAATCTATCATATGGGCCGAGACCACAGAACTTTTGGAGTCAGGGTTTTTGTAGGAGGGGAAAGTATTTTGTGGAAGAGGTGAACGTGTCTTAAAAAGGGGATAACTGTGAGCACCATCAAATAAGTAGCAGCACTAACCCCCAAATCCTTCTCTCATTTAGATTTAGACACACTGGACAGTTCTCACTTTCTCCATCCCTGTAGCATGGGACCAATCGTTCAGGGTAAAAAAAACTCCTCACCTTTCATTAAGCTACTGCAAGTTGCTGAGAATAATCACTGGGTTATATAGAGGATTCCTACAATAGTCAAAGGGAAATTATTTAGGATTGGTAGTTCATAATGCTACGTGTGAGCATATTTATAAAAGATCGCTATTTTCGACATTTAACAATAGCAGGACATTGAAATGGCAAAGATCCTTATTATCGCTGTATTCATAAAGCAGATAGTATTTGTCCTAGAAAATATCAGTGCAGTAATGTGTAGCGTGTATCGGTAGTATCGCGATGTGCACCGGCAACTACAGAATCACAGTGAAAAGAGAAATTGCGTACAAGCGAATAGAGGGCAAGCTATGCATGTTTTTTTGTGGGGTCTATTGGGAAGGGGTGTGTTCTGCTAGTGGCGCTCTGCTTCACCCCGCCTAGACAGGCAGGGACCCTGCACCCCACCAGGGCCCTTGAAAGAGCCTTTTATGGCTTAGGAGGTCCCATAGCTCAACACCGGGACACCCCTTTCCAGCACTAAGTGCCCTTGCAGTACTGAATATTGTAATTTCTGGGATATAGTTTGTTATGTTCATCTTCTCGTCTACAAAACTAACTGTTTAGGCCCCTATTACATGTAGAATGGAAATTATTGTTAGTTTTTATTTCTCTTTAATACATAATGTAACCTGTTGTGCATGTATGACAGTAAGATGGTTTTATGCAGATAATTCAATTATTCCATCAAAACCCATAATTGGTCACTATGGCTAATTAAACATACTTGATACTGTGAACCCGAAATTCTTAGTAGATATTTCTAAACAGACTAAACAGTTATAAATTATAGGGACATCTGGAAAATGACAGCTACTGAAATGTGCAACGATGTTTGAAATATTCAAATGAAATCTGTTCAAAGCAGCACCTGAGAGGTATTTAGCTCATGTCTGTCTGCATCAAGACTCATTTGATCATCATTTCCCTATGGACCACCCTATTATAAAGGATCCTTATTACATTTACAGCATTAGGGTTAACCGGGCCCTTGATTTTCTAGTATCGCTCACAGCAGGTACCGAAATACAGTATAACCATTATGTCATTTCTTCATAATCAGAGCAGTAGCTGGCATGGGAAATAGTGGCGTGAATCTTTATCTGCCACATGTCATAGTCACCCAGGGACACATCTCTCATTAGGCTACCTGTGGCAGTTGCCCCATGTGGTAGTTTCTGGTAGCTGGATATGGATTGCCATAGGGCAAAAAACCCAAATACAGCATATACCACCATAATCTAAAAACATCCACAAACAAAATTATGGAATGTAAGATTTCACTTCTTTTCAGTACATTTACTTACGTATAGATTTTTTGCTTTCCAGTAGACCCCTGACCTTTGTCACAAGCTCCTTTGTGAAGATTCCAAACTGTAATTTCTGTAATGGACTGTAAGAGACTTCTAATGGGCAGTGGCATGTTATAACCAGCTCCGGGCATGTGTGATGAAACATAACAGACAGGGCTAGCCCACACTAGCGCGTTTCTCGAGTGCTTACGGTTGTGTTTTTTTGTGTAAGAAATGCATGGCAGGCTAACACAATGTGGGTGGCCACACTGTGTGCTTTGTGCTTCTATCCATTATCAGAGTGCATGCAAACCCCTTTTTTAGCAAATTGCATGTGCTCCGATAACGGAATATTGGCAGAATCGAAGCGCAAATGAACGGTAAAAGATGTGAAACATTGCGTTTGCCCAGTTGAACTACTTGCATGTAGCATTACTGTGCACTGTAGTGTGGCCGTTGCCTCAGAGACTAAGAAAGTGAGTCTGGAATGCTGGGAAATAAGGATCATCACTAGCACGTTAATAAAGAAAAACCACAACGACCACAACAAGATCAATGATGAAAAGTGTTCTCTTTCAATCCAATGTTGTTTGGAGGTTTTAGTTGCCCCTTTTAGGTTAGTGAATGACGTGAAATTATAAAGAGGGATTCAAAAAGAAAAAAAAGAAAGAATTTAGATACGTTTGTAAAAGTTTGGTAAAGAAATAGAAGAGGAAACCATCTTCATCAAATGGGAATTTATAAAGCAAAGTCACTAAACAATGCAATTCTTGACCCAGTAAGTGGGCATACTTCGGTATACGTGATTTATACAATATACTTTGTCTCTTGTATTGGTTTTGATACGATTCCCAAGATGAGATTTTTCCATTAACTAAATAATTATGTCCCTAGACCAAATCATTATATTAACAGAAACTTGGCTAAAGGGCAAAATGCAAACATGGTTGTAAATGGAGTATTGACAAATGCTTAAGCGAAGTGCTTTATTTTCCTGTCTGTGGGTTAATCTGAAAAGGATTTTTGTAAGGTTGAATTTCACAGGCTTTAGGCCGGTTCATTCTTGGTGACTACGTCCATAAAATCTAAATTTATCTTTTTATTTTAATAGGAATGAGAAGTCATTGGTTGAATTCCAGAAAGTGTGAAATTATCAATAGATCCGTATTTACTGTCCAGTATCGGTCTTTTGCACTGCCTATACACGTCTTAAATAAGAGATTACTGGAAAAAGCAGAACACATTATTGGAGAAAACCAGTCAGATTTCATGTATATAGATTGTCATCAGGTGTATGAGTCTATAAAAACGCAAACAGGGTGATTTAAAGGGGAACTGTGGTCTATGATTTAAATGAAAGGCTGGGTTCTTTGCTTTAAAATGAGTCATCAACCACCTCTCTATGTGCTGTACAGCCCAAGATATGAAGAAAAACATGATCAGAAAGTTAGGGGGTGGGAGAATGAGAGAAGACATTCTGAAGGCTGCTCCTACAACTCGCCATTGGCAAGAACAGTCCCAGATTACAGTGTGTGTGTGCAGAAAACTAGAAATCCCTCCACTCCTATCTGTAGACGTGAAGGTGGACTTGTGGCCCTTCCCTGTTGCAGGCCCCATTGCCCCTTCCATTCATGGGTCCCATGGCCCCTCCTAATCGTGGGGCCCTATGTACCCTCCCCTTGTAGGCCCCCCTTGTCCTCTTCCCTTGCAGCCCCCCTTGGCCCCTACCACTCAAGTGGCCCCTCCCCCACTCAAACCTCAGACCCATACCCCCCCTACAGAAAACTGTAAAAACAGGCAGAAGCAGAATCAGTAGTTTTAAACTTTGTCTGATTCTGCCTTTGCCTGAAAAGGCTGTTTTCACACAAGGAAAACCATCATGTCTTTAGCTATCTATGGCAAGGAAACTTAGATTATAACCCAAGATCTAGCAATTAACACTGAAGCTTGATAGGAAGATATTATGTACAGTATATAGCACTAGTTTATAACTAAATACAAACCTAAACTATACATATACTTATTAACCACATTAAAGAGCATGTCCACCCCCAAAACTATAATTTAACCCACTACTGGCCCCACTCTGTAGTGTATAAAAATCCTTACCTTACATCCCAGCTCCAAATGGTTCTCCTGTAATGTCCCCCCAAAGTCAAAAGAAACTGGCTACCAGAAGCACTGCAGGGAGGGAAATTGTTTCTGCCTCTGAGGCTTCCTCTCAGAGGTTTTTGGCTTGCTCAGAGCAGCCCCCCCCCCCCCCATCCCTCTCCCTCCTGTTTTTCTCTCCCTCCCCCAGTGTAAAAACCCTTTGTTATATAATAGCTCTCCCTCCCCCAGCCCAAAACGCTAGAATAGATTTCCAAGAGACTCCCCCGATCTTTACTTACCTTACCTCTCTCCCCTGATGTTCTGTGCAGCCAGCAGCTGAGTCAATGATTGACTACCTCTCAGCCACTCACGGACACAGCTGCCGGTCCGGCCCCCTGCTTGCAGTTTCATGCAAGCAGAGGGGCTGGCCGTACGGCGGAGGAAAGAGGGAAGGTAAGTAAAGATCGGGGGGGGGGGGTCTCTGGAAAATCTATTCTAGCCTTTTTTTGTTATTATATAACAAAAAATGTTTAAAGGGGAGGACATGCCCTTTAACTAATTATTTTTAGTTATATATATAAATTGTACGGGACTTGTGATCAGGATGGATGAACAAGGGAGGAAAAAGATATTTACAAGGAGCATAGATGGTGAAAGACCAACTGGGAGACCTAGAAAGTCATGCAACTGGATCCAGGCATACGTCTAAGCAGCACTTACTATGATGTGTTTGTGTTGCTGTATGACTTCCATCCAGTACTTGTTTTGCATTGGGAGAGGAAGTTTCTCACCATGCAGTTCAGGTACCAACTGTCACCATTCCAGCTACAGCAAAACTATACATAACAGAAAGATTACGATACTAAGGTTATTAAATAAAAGTTCTTATGGTTAAAAATACTGCTAATTTTGCCCCAGCCGATCAGATGCTAGCTTTCAAATATTAAAAAATATCTGATTGGTTGGGGCAAAATTAGCACCATTTTAATAATAATAAATGAATCTCCCTGTAAGGCACTTGGAAAGAATTATAGTTTCTAGTAATGGGCAATTTAAAAAAAAAACTCCAGTGTACATATCCTTAAACAAGATGGGTAGGGTAGGAAACTGAAGAACACTGGAGAGGGGAAAAAAAACTTGCAGTAATTTTAACACTTCTAGTCAGGTTCTTCATTTGTGACTTTGATGTCCGAAACAGGTTTACATTTACAACATAGTGAATTGCTATTAGTATAACTGCACCATCGGAAGCTTAAGAGTATATCTATAGTTGCTCTCTTGTGCCTGTAGTAATTCTTTTTGTCATGGAAAACTTCACAAGACTGTGTTATATGTGTGTATATCAATACAATCCTTATAAGTGGTGATGGACCCGAACCCGAGTTCAGGTCGACCTTTTATGAGCTTATACAAACTCATGCTATCCGAAATACAAACTAGTTTGGGTTTTTCGAACTCACGGATAATTATTGAATTCTCTAATTGGTAACCCTGGAATGTATAGTATTATTATTATTATTGATTTATATAGCACTAACATCTTCTGTAGTGCTTTATACATACATTCACATCAGGCCCTGCCCCGAAGAGCTTACAATCTAAGCACATATATTTGACACATACAACCTAAGCACAGGGAGAACATACAAACTCCTTGCAGATGTGTCGATTCGAACTCAGGACTTCAGCGATGCAAGGCAACCACTGAGCCATCTGCCTGATGGGACTTAAAGTGGCCCCACAGATATTTCAAGCGGCTGTTCATGTAGCCCTGATCTATTGAAGACTATGCAATCAGGCTAACTTCAATATGTCCAATCTATTTTTGTCCAATTTTGATGAAAAATCAGGTGAAAATTCCAGGCAATATTTCAACCCGATCAACCGAACTGTCGCACAGGGTGTTTGATTAGGTTAAAATATCAGCCCATACAGCAGTATGTGCACAGTCTAAGCAAAGCAAGGAGAAAGAGAAGGAACTGAATATTATAATTATAGAGACAAAGAAATTGAACAATAAATTGCTTGATAAATCACATGCTTACACTCTCTAATTACAGTTCATTCAATCGGAATTATATACACATTTTAAATAATCACTAATTTCAAGTACATTTCTGATAAACATTAAATGGTAACCACTGACTTTACATTAAGCAGCCATAATGTAAGGATTGAATGTTAGTAATTTTTCATATTTGTCCTTAAAAACCTACAGTGTTTTTATAGCTTGTAATGGAGTTTCCTGTGTCCGTTCTATAGAAAAGGTTTGGAGGGGAAAATCATAATTAGTAAAAGCCTTTAAAATGTCACTCAAAACACCACTTTGATGGACAATAAACAAATTGGCCCCTAACTGCACTGACAAGTCCAACAATCTGGTTTTCCCCTTTAGTACAGTCTTTCCCTTTTTTACTTTTGGCCCACTGTGTATATAGTCAATTTACTGGGATCATATTACAATAATAACTAGAAAATTGAAGTGATAACTCTACAAAGAAGACTGTGTTTGCCACAAAAGGCAACCAAGAAATGCAAAGACATTTGCTGGTGGAAAAAATATATGTAGTAGTAGTAGAGACGTCGCTTCTTTTCAGTAGCATCATATGACTGGGAACGTATAACTATTTTAAAGAAAGACAGAGGTATAAGAATTGGGGGTTTAGATGGTTGTTAGACTGGGAAATTATGGAGAGTTATGTAGGGAAAACAAAAGGATAAGTTGCATTTATGAAGCAATGACAATGCATATGTTATAGCTCAAAGAAGCAATATCTGACACATATGTCTGGGGAGGATTTGACTAAATGACTGAGGAGTAGCATGTATGTCTATATGTCTATATACCTGTTGCCTGAACATCAAAGATTTTGTATACACAGAGAAATGGCCAACCAGCTATGTAGTAGGCCAACTGGTTATAGCTGATGTAAAAATAGCCTTGAATACAAAGAATGCTTTACACATACATGTAAATATTTTAAAATAGATCTTTATTATTGTTTCAGTTGTAAATTGTGGAGAGTTTAAAACTCAGGTGTATCATCAGTGCGGTTTTATTAAAAGGCATATTCTGGATTTTCTTATATTGGATTAATCTTGGTAGGGAAATCTCTTAAATCCATGAAAGAAAATGTATCATATATATCAGTATCAAACTACATCTTCTACTAAAGTGAACCAATATGTAGGGATATACCAGGATAAGGGATTCATATAGTTTGATAGGAAATTATTTGTCATTTTAGCTGCCTTGAGCTCAGTGTTGATTGTATTGCTTGATAACCCTATCATAAAATGTATATTTTCAATCATTTCATACACCCTAGTAGGCCATAGCAATCTTTTAATAAAAAGCTTTCAAAATCAATATAAAAGTGATTATTACTAAAACACACAAGTGTCTAAACATAATATATGGGGCCTTGGAATGTGCATTGATTATTCTTTGTTTGTATGGTTGGTAATATGTCCACAGCAAAATAACTGAATAATCTACCCCTCCCATTTTTTTTATTAAATGGTAGAATCAAGAGTCTAGCAGGGAGATGTAATAAAAGTTCTTATTGTTAAAAGCAGAAACCAGGGAACCAGGCAATTGGTGAAAACTAGAATTACTGAGCCAGGGAGCAAGACAAGGCAGGAACAGGCCAGGGATTCTTAATAACTGGGCCAGGGGGCAAGGCATGGCATGAGCAGGTATGGTTAGAAATGCTAGCTACACAAAACAGGAAATCTCAATTAAAGTTCTGGCCAGGAAGCAGTGGGGTGGAATCCTTAAATAGGTATAACATTATGCAGGTGATGATTATTAGGTAATGGTTAGCTTGAGACGACCAACTGCTGATGGTAAATGGATGTTTAAAAAAAACATAGAAATGGGTTATAAAGAGCCAGTGTCACCAACAAGTGGACACTGGAAAAGCATTTTATGTTGTAAAATGCACCCCCAATGTGGACAACTGGAAAAGTCATTAGTGGATAATGTACCCCATCTGTAAATTACAAGTCATTAGGAGTTCCATGACCATATAAAAGTACGAGGCCGCAGGCCGAGTACCTTTTATACAGGGCACGGAACTCCAAGGTGACTTCTAATATCCACACCAGTAGATATTTTCAGGTGATCGACCAAAAGTGCTGTGAAAAGGTCAGTTGGCTGAAAATATCTGCTGGTGTGTACCCAGCCTAACCTGATTTTAACAATCAATAATATACAACAAGCAAAATTACTTTTGTCAGTATCATAATGCTGGACACTGACGCTCTTAGAACGCTTCAATTTTCGCATCTCTTAAGTAGACTTTATCTGTCTCTGCAGTATATTGTATTTACATGTACAATGTAAAGTTTTGTATAATATCTGTATGGCTTTTGTTAACATGTAAAAGAGCGATTTGTACATAAAAGCAAATTTTGTCCACCAAAGGTTTTTTTTTTTTTAATTCATTTTATTTTTCCAATGCATTTAATATATCTATAGCAGTTAGTGGGAAAAAAACTCTGTAAATCCTAGTATATTTCTTACACAAATAATATCCCCAGCAGATAATTCAATTTTGTGTGCAATTAAATCTTTACAAAATGCGTTTTACTCAAGTAATTTGTATGGCAGAATATGATGTTTTGTATACACAATGTTAGCAATCCATTCATTGAATGGTGCAGGTCTGGAGACAGCAGCATTCTAATTATACTCATTCTCTCAAAATTACTGGACAACACAGAATAAAATATAGATTTGTAGAGAAAACACACTCTTTTTGTACACATATTTTACTTTTTCTAGATATTGTTTTTTGTGCTGGAAAGCAAAGAGCATATTTTTTGCATACACAATATTTGGGGATTACTGTATCCTAGATAATGTTCACTCAAATAAATTATTGAAATGTCAGGTCACTGTGAATAAAAGTTTCCATTTCATTAACATTAGATCACTTGATAAAGGGGACCTAATGAAAAGTGTTATTTGATAAAGGATTCAATTTGCAGCAACCTAGTTTCATGTTATGTCCTTTGGGAATACCTTCCATGCATTTTATTTTGGTACAGGGACAGTCTACTAGTGCCCAGTGTGAGTGCCTTGGTTCTGTATTATTGATATAGAGGACTCTACATTTCAATAGTGTATCCTGGCAAAATGAATTTTTTAGAACCACATTGTAATTGTTTTTTGTAGCCAGTCCAGAATTCACTTTACTGCTGAAGGCAAATAAAGCCAAGTTTTAAGTTTATATATCCTTTTAATGAATATGTTATATCATCCAAAACATATGTTATATAAATCACCCTGGGGAATGTGGAAAACACGAAGAACAAGAGGACTGATGGAAAAATAAAGAGGTAAATGCAAGAGGGGATTTCAGATTCTATTCTACAGATTATCAGATTTCTTAAGGTTCGTACACACGTGGGATCGGGCGATAATCGGCCCATGTTTAGGCGATTTATCGGCCAAAATGGTCGTTCGTTCGGAGGTCCGCCAAGCCGGTCGTGCAACGATCCCCGAACGCACCGTTTTGCCCAATAAAGTGCTTACACACGGGCTGATTATTGGCCGAACCTTAAGAATTCACATACAAACCAAGGAAAGAGCAGCTTCATCTGGGCATGCTAATTAATGTTACAATAAAAAAATATTAAAAACAACTTTATTTAAAGCAAATAAAAAGAACACATTAACTGGATAAAGTAGCAGTGCAGCCCCCTGTATTGCTTATTTTTTAACTTTGTAAGTTTACATTTTGTATGAGTTACTTACTGCTGAAATGTCCAATGAAGTAGGGGAACTGATGTCACCCAGCTCCATCAACAGCCATGCATCCTACCTCTGACTGGGCAACAAATAGAGCTAATCCATGCACATTCTAGATTTCTCTGTTGACTGAGATGTATAGGTAAATCTCAAGTGAATAAACCTTTCGGAGCTTAACAAAATATTTGGTGTTAACCATTACTGATACCTCACCCATCACCCCTCTACACGGATATCTCACCCCCTTTACTAGCATGTTCAACCCCTCCACATAAAACCCAGCATCCCCAACCCAACAAAAAGTACATCTTCCTCCACCAACCCGGTCCAAGGGGCATACTCACAGAAGTAAATTACTGCAATGGTATTTCATAGGCTTTCGTACAATTACAAGCGCAAATGCCGATAGTTAATGGCGTGGATTTGCTTTCTCTCTATAAATTGTGCCCCATGCCTCCCAGGATGCAGCTACCAGCTGTAACCCTTGATATTCTGCCAGCCCAAGACATTTAGAGCTAGGCCCTAAATTTCTTACGCGCTTACGATCACATTTTGCAATCTGTTTGCCTGTGATAAACGCATGCCTGGGTAACACAATGTGGGTGGCCACACTGGGTGTACTGCAATCCATTTATGGGGCACATGTGATCAACATTTTTTGCGAATGGCATGCGCTCTGATAACCTATCCATTAGTGGAAATGCAGCTCAAGGGGGAAAGGCGTGACATTGTTTGTGCGTTGCCACGTGTTGTATTGTGGCATCACCCTTAGGGCTCCTTTTAATGTATCTCAGAACAATCTTAAACTTAAGGAACTCTAAAGGCGCCCATACATTAGTACTTACCGCCAACTGATCTGCGATTGTCAGTCAATATTTCCGGAACCGCTTTTCCCACTCTACTTCACAACCGACATTAGACCGCCTCGCCAATACATTTTGCGATTGTGTGCCGGTCGCAAAGAAGAACAGGAATGGCGGATCCGGAAATATTGATTAAATGATCCTCTCTAACATCTTCATTTATCACTTTCACACATTAAACCGACAAATGGGCACAGCCTTACAGCACTAAATATTAACTGATGGTTTGGTCCAAGAAATAAATTGTCAAGTACTAAAGCAGCAACCTCTTTACTTTTACATTCCATCAAACCTTTCTTCCTCTATGATAAATTATTTAATGGATATTTTTACAAACATGTATACAATACTGTACATCTAAACAATAAATTCAGTATTTGTAAATTTTTTTCCCATGTTAAGTTTCTAAATGTACAAATAAATGGACACTTTTTAAAAGCTGCTATTTTTAATCCATTCCCTGTAATACATAATTTAGCAGTTAATAACCCTTCAGCTTTCCTGACATTGTTACCAGGTACCTCAGGCAGTTAGTGCGTTTTACAGAATTCACAAAATCCAAGGTGTTGAAATATAATGATGTTCCCAGTTAAAGTGTTTTGTAGTTTACATCTCTATTTATTTCTTTTGAACAGTTAGCTCAGAAAAAGGAGGTAGCTTTGGCTATTTTACTGCTGAGCTTAAAGGGAAAGCGTACCTTTCATTGAGGCCTTTTAATGATAATGGAATGCTGTGCTATTTAACAACTTAAGGGCCGATGAAGTAAAAAAAAAAAGTTATGTCTTACCTGACCGAGATCCCGCAATGCTTTAATCTCCTTTGCAAGACTCCCAGCATTGCGGTATCCCAGTCAGGTAAGACGTGACTATTTTTCTACTGCATTGGCCCAATACACCTCTATACAATAGGCATTAGAGATGGCCGAACTTTTGAAAATATATATGGAAAGTTCGAAAGTTCGAAAACTGACCCATTAAAGTCAATGGGAGTCATATAGTTCGAAAAGTTCTAATGAAATACAGTTAAAATATCAATGGTAACTTAATGTAAATGGCTGTGGGACCTGGGAAATTGTCTGGGGATCATGTTCGAATATCCAGGACTTCAATTTTACTCTCACTCGCGCTATTTTCGTTCGCGCCTAGGTACCATGTACATTTTACTTGCGGATTTGATGCTCGTGTTTAGGTTTTAATGGACACTTTACTCATAGATTCGATGTTCGTGCCTAGATACCATGGACATTTTACTCAAGGATTTGATGCTCGCGTATAGGTTTTAATGGACACTTTACTCGTAGATTCGATGTTCACTCCTAGATACCATGGACATTTTACTCGCAGATTTGATGCTCGCGTATAGGTTTTAATGGACACTTTACTGGTAGATTCGATGTTTGTGCCTAGATACCATGTATATTTTATTTGCGGATTCGATGCTCGCGTATAGGTTTTAATGGACACTTTACTCATGGATTCGATGCTCGCGTTCGCGCCTAGATACCATGGACATTTTACTCGCGGATTCAATGCTCGCGTATAGGTTTTAATGGACCCTTTACTCGCGGATTCGATGCTCACGTATAAGTATAATAGGCATTTTACTCGTGGATTCAATGCTCACTTATAGGTTTTAATGGACACTTTACTCACGGATTCGATGCTCGCGTTCGCGCCTAGATACCATGGACATTTTACTCACGGATTCAATGCTCGCGTATAGGTTTTAATGGACACTTTACTCACGGATTCGATACTCGCGTTCGGCCTAGATACCATGGACATTTTACTTGCGGCTTCAGTGCTCTCGTATAGGTTTTAATGGACCCTTTACTCGCGGATTCGATGCTCACGTATAGGTAGAATAGGCATTTTACTCGAACATTCAAACGGTCGAACATTCGATATTTATCGAAAGTCCGAAAATATCGAAAATCTGGGTCCGGGATAGTTCGAGAAGTCCGAATTCGTTCGAATAGTTCGGCTCAAACTCGAGTTCGAGTTCTAGTCCATCTCTAATAGGCATTAAGTTTTAGCGTTACCATGTAGCGCAAAACTCAACTTGGCATATATTAAATAGGCTACGCCGTGCTATTTCCGAAACTTTTTGGATATGGCACGGCCAGCAGGAAATTACTGCATAACCTACGCTAACCCAAAATTACAGTTTAATGGGGAAATATGCTATTTATCAGCTTTTTTAGTTTTTTTTTTTTTTTTAGTACAGTGATTATAATTATCAGGGTTTTCCAGCAGCTTCAGTCTCTGCTGCTGGTGCCTACCTGCTGTCACCATGGTGCAATGGCAGTATTAAAATTCAAGTTTAAAGGAAGTTGGCAGCCCAGTGCGAGCTCCTGTGTAGGTCCTATCTTAGTGGCCTGGAATATAAATTCTGGTGCTCCTCCTGTGCCTTTTCTTGTTCCTCTCCAGTACCTACTTCTTTGCCTCTCCAGTGCCTTCTCTTGTACCTTTTTTGTTCCTGATCCTGTACCACTCCTATGCCTTGTCTGTGCCCTCCTGTCATGTGCCTCGGGCTGACTTTCTTGCTTGTCACCACTGTATTTTTATTCCTTTCCACAATTCCGGCAATGGACAGTTTTATTGTTGTATGTTTACTTATTATCTCTGTTAAAGGGAATACAACAGCAGATGACTAATGATTCAAATATCTGTCTGCCTCCAATTCCAATGGGGTTGGAGACTGGGGAGACTTGTTGCCTAGTTAGCACGTATATTAGGGCAACCAATGTGGTCAAGTTACACACGTATGATATCCTTCGTCCAACAAACGACCCCCGAGCACTTGCACGCTGAATGGCTGTTTCTGCCGATAATCGCACGTGTGTATGCATTCAGTCGGGTATCATTCGTCAATCCTCCATGGCAGATTACCAAATGACGCCCAATCAAACACATATACAAGTGCGTTTACCGTCCGTAACTCCGTTTGTCATGCTTGTAGTGTGCTTAGGTGACATTTTCCGGCCAAAGAATGGTACGTGTGCACGAAGCTTAAGGGAAGTATGTATAATGGCATGGTAACGTTCTTTTCATGACAGAAACTGTATCTTTCACAATTAATAATTCCAAGAGAGATCGATAATGTAGCTCTGTTCTCTGAACTGGAATGCTTTTTTCTGTATATTTTGTATTTCCTCCCACAGTCCATGTAACAGTCTATGTAACAGTCTATGTAACAATCTATGTAACAGTCTATGTAACAGTCTACTATGTAACATTCTATGTAACAGTCTATGTACAATCTATGTAACAGTCCTATGTAACAATCTATGTAACATCTATGTAACAGTCTATGTAACAAACTATGTAACAATCTTGTACAGTCTATTTAACAATCTATGTAACAGTCTATGTAACAATCTATGTAACAGTCTATGTAACAGTCTATGTAACAGTCTATGTAAACAAATCTATGTAACAGTCTATGTAACAGTCTATGTAAGCACTTTATGTAACAATCTATGTAACAATCTATGTAACAGTCTATGTAACAGTCTATGTACCAAACTATGTAACAATCTATGTAACAGTCTATGTACAATCTATGTAACAGTCTATGTAACAGTCATGTAACAAACTATGTAACAGATCTATGTAACAGTCTATGTAACAATCTATGTAACAGTCTATGTAACAGTCTATGTACCCATCATCTATGTAACATGTAACATCTATGTAACAGTCTATGTAACAGTCTATGTAACAATCTATGTAGCAGTCTATGTAACTATCTATGTAACAGTCTATGTAACAGTCTATGGACACAAGGAGAAGTAGAACAGCAGACTGCACTGAGCAGGCAGAAAGGGGGATTCCAGTAACCCCCCCCCCCCAAACATGCCCCCGGTTTGTACTGTGTGTATTTGTATGTGTTTCTGTACTGTATGTGTGTATTTGTACACATGTGTTTGTTCATATGCGTATATGTACAGTATGTGTATATTTGTATGTGTATATACAGTGTGTGTATTTGTATGTGTGAATGTACTGTATGTGTGCATTTGTATGTGTGTATGTACTGGTATTTACAGTATGTATGTACAGTATGTGTGTATTCCTATGCATGTATGTACAGTAAGTGCGTATTTGCATACTTGTATGTACAGTATGTGTGTATTTGCATGTGTGTATGTACAGTATGTGTGTGTTTGTATGTACTGTACTTACAGTATGTGTGTATATACAGTATATACAGTAGGTGTGTATTTGTATGTACTGTATTTACAGTATGTGTGTATATACAGTATATACAGTAGGTGTGTATTCGTATGCATGTATGTAAAAGAATTTTAGTTTTTTTAAATATACCTTATTTAAAATAACGTCCGGCTGATATTAAAGGGCATGTCCAGCCTAAAAAAAACTTTATACAAATGCACAACAACACCCCAAACCCCAGTTTTACATTATACATATTTCTCAAAAAGGCCCCTGAAGGGATTTACCTGACTCAGCCCCTCGCAGCTATCAATCAAGGCGCAACATGACGCCACACCCAATTACAACCAAGACACGCCTCACTTCTCCTGTTCTTACTCGAAACAGGATCAGGGGGCAACAACAATTTATTTACGGGGTCAGGATTTTTTAAAAAAAGAGCAATTAGCTCTAAATATATTCCAGTACGCATCACAGAGATTTGTAGGTTATCTATAAACTCAATTCAGTCCCATAATTTTCGACATTTTTACACGCAGCAATACATTCACTTCAGAACCAAACATTTAATGGTACTCCAAAAAATTGCCATTTTAGAAACAAATAAATGCATAAAGACTGTTTTTTTTTTCAAAAATAAAGCTTATTATAGATTTTAAAACATAATTTTAACAAATACACTATACTGTGTTATGTTACAAAGTGTCAAGTAAAAGACTTGTTGAATAAATCATTGGAAAGAGAATGAACTTATATAAAGAAATAACAAGCCTGAAAGAAAAGAATACAAAATGTATGTAATTATTCTTTATTTTCATGTTTTTACCAGTGAGATCCTTGGTAGCTAAACAAGACAATATTGCACTTAATTTGAAGAACTTGATTGTGTGTCACATAATTACCAACATGTTTCAGATATATTCTGCTACTCTTCCCGCCAACTTATATAAAAACAATATGGTAAAACTCCACACACCCTTTAATGCACAAAATGCTGGGTGCAAGGTGGTTGTGTGGCTGTTAACACTAGAGATGTTCGAAACTGTTGAGTTTCGTTCCGTTTTCGAAATTTTCGGAAATTTTCAAAGTTCGAGTTTCGATTTTCGAAAATTGTCTACTTTTGATTTTCGAAAATCACCTACTTTCGATTTTTGAAAATCGTCTATTTTTGAAAGTCGTCTACTTTTGATTTTCGAAAATTGTCTACTTTCGATTTTCGAAAATCGTCTACTTTCTATTTTTGAAAATCGTCTATTTTCAAAAATTGTCTACTTTCGATTTTCGAAAATCATCTATTTTCGATTTTTGATGATTGTTTACTTTCGATTCTTGATAAAAATTTGAAAAATCCAGGTTCCGTGAAATTTGGGAGTTCCGAAAGTTTTGTCGGGACTTCGAAAACCTCAGATTCGATTTGAAACTGGGTTTTATTCGAACCCACATTACATCTCTAGTTAACACTAGAGATGGCCGAAACGACATAGTTTTGTTCCATTTTCGGATTCCCAGATCTTGGGAAAATGCCAAAGATCCGAAAAATGGAACTAATTTCTGAATATTTTCGAATGTACGGAGCTATTTTTGAAAATATCTTCAAACGTTCTAAAATCCTCCAAAATATGATCAGAGACCACTTTCTAGTTTCTGGTCGTATATTCGAACGTTCAAGGCTATTTTCGAAAATTGGCAAAAATAGCCTTGAACGTTCAATTTTCGAAGATACGATCGGAATCTCAAAATGGTCTCCGATCATATTTTCAAGGATTTTTGAACGTTCGAAGATATTTTTAAAAATTATCGAAAATAGCTCCGTACATTCGAAAATCTTCGGAAATTTGTTCTGGAGGATCCGTCTGGACAGATTTTTTGGATTTCGGAACTGAGGGGTTTGCGTCGGACCCAGATCCCATCTCTAGTTAACACCAAAATAAAGTGCAAAGTATAATATACTACTACCTTCTACTATATTTTATAATGATGTTGCCCTAGGAGTGCCCCCACAGCCCCCCTTTCTGTTTTATGCAATGTAGCAGAGTTTCTCTGCAGGAAGATAGACTAATCTTCCATGTAGTAGTAGCACCCCCAACACATCCCTTTAATTGGAGGTTTTACAGCTTGAATAAGCTAAGCATTAAATGTCAGGCCTCTTCTCTCCTTGTTAAAGGGCAGTAGGCAGGGGCAATAGCCTTTAATACTAATCCATTGCAAGATCAGGGAGACAACCTTCCTACAAACATGCAACCAAGCAGGGAGTGTCAGCCCAGATTAATGACTCAAGGTAAATTGTTAGAACCTTCCATACTGGGGTTACCTTGACGTGGTTGGAAGGCTTTTCACTTTTATGCATAAAATTGTAACTAATAACTCCCATGTTTTTATTGTTTGCACTAGCACAGATATTATGATATATGGGGCCCAGGAATGTGCATTGATCATCTCTTTTCTTGTTTGTTCTAATATATTACTACCTCCCATCTTGCCAAATATTTTATAAAGTCAAACTCTCTTTAGGATATATACTAACTTAGGCTGCGGAAGGCAGCACCATGTTTTATTAAGGGTCTGATTTATAAAAAAAACAAAAAACATTCCATTCTAAAAATTATTGTAGAAGATAAACAATATAAATGCAGATGTTTCAAACACAAAAATAGTAGCAAAGTTTTCTATGCAAACATTCTACCTTCTATTTCATGATTTGTAACAGTCATTGGATAGACTAAATATTTGTCAAAACTAGATGCACTAGTATTTCACTAGTATCTATTGAGATAACAATCTTTGAATAATGAAGATTTATTCAACCAAATTTAAAAATTAATAATTGTTTCTTTTTATTTATTAGAACATATTTGGGACAGGCCATAAAAAAAAACAACAGACTTACTTTCTTATCACCATTCATAGCATCACACATGCCTCTGAAATAACAATAAATACCTAATTTAGAACTTGATTTGTCATGTTAGATCAGTGACTAGGCTACACTATGTGATGTCACAATATCGTACATTTTTAAGAGCTGCTGGAAACCATGGCCAACTCCTAAAATTAAATATTGTTCAGCCAACTGAGGCTAACATAGGCAACCTTAGTCGAATCAAATGAGTCAGGATATTTGAAAAAGAGCTATTGGCTTTAAAAAAAATTCAGGACACATCAGGCAGATTTGTAAGGTCACTATAAAATTGCAAGCATTTTCTAATTTAGTCCCATGAACTGAAACTGTGGGTAAAGGTTCAAAACAAGATTCGCTTGTATTTACAAAACTTTTCAGGAAACATCTTTTGGATCTTAAATGCCAATTATAATTACCTCCTCTCCGCTCCTCTTCTTATATGAACGCTCCCTGCCAAGAGACCTGGGCTGTTATACTTACACAGTGCTGCTCCGCTCCCTCGTCGGCTTCCGCAATGGGTTCAATAGGAAGACACGTTCCTTGCAGTGGGCTCGTCATGTTAGTACAGAGAGTAAGTCTAGGCTACACTAAGTGATGTCAAAACAGTACAATACATTTTTAACAGCTGCTGGAATCCCAAGTCAGATATCACCTGGCCAATTGAGGCTGCCGTAGACAACCCCAGTTGAATCAAAAGGTCGGGATATTTGAAAAAGAGCATTTTCGGATAAAAAGCTATGTGGAATAAAAACAGATGGTGACTATTTAAGAACTAACCTGTTCTAATGTACAGACAGAAGAAGTCAAGAAGCCTTGTCAAGCATTTTGTCAAGCACTTTGTCTTGGCTCCTAAACATAAAAAAGATAAATATAAATATAGCATTTTTGATTAAATAGTAAGTAGTATGTCTCTTACTAGGAATTGTTTATTTTATATTTGTAACTTTATATTGTTCAGCTCCAGAATGAGAATGAGAGACTTCTGTACAGGGAAACGGAGAGATAGAGGTTTCAAATTACATAGTGGGTATGGGGTATATGATGGAGATATGCGAGAAATTAGGTAAAATGCTTCTAATAGTGGGAAGAATTAGGGTGAAAATAGATGAGGTAGAGTGGCTTAAAATTGTACTGGAGGATAGGACACGGAGGCTTATGATTGTTCTGGGGGTGGATTGGGAATATGAAGAGTGGTAATACCTTTTAATTGTATTGGGAGGAATGGGGGTGAAAGAGCTTCAATTGTACTGGAGAAAGGGGGTTAAAGAGGTTTCTAATTGTACTGGGTTAAAGAGGAAAAGAAAGATCTACACATGAATTATCTTGACCTATTTTTTGCACATAGCATGAATGTATACTTACATCAGGGCAAGATGTGCATGTATAGATCCCAGAGGGAAGTGATTAGCCATGAAAAAAGCTGGGTGCAGGTGGGGAAGGATGGCTTTTCTATTTGTGGGTGGCGGTGGGTTGGAGAGAATGGAGCCTAGCTCTATTGAGAATTAGCAGCTCCAAAATGTATTTGGAGGAAAGGGTGTCAAAAAGGCTTTCAATTGTACTGGAGAATGGGGGTGAAATAAGCTTCTAATTGTATGGGATGAAAGTGGAAAGTGACTGCTAATTCTACCAAGATCTCCACATGCATTATCACACAGCGTGAATGTATGCTTATACAAGAAAGTGACTTCTAACTGCATTTTTCCAAGATCTACATATGGGTTATCTTGACGTTTTAATTACATACACCGTGAATGTATGCTGATCAGGGAAAGATGTCCATGTACAGATCCTAGATTAGAGTGGGTAGATATTAGATATGGAAAAACCTGGGAACAGGTAAGAAAGAATGGCTTTTCTGTATGGATATAGGGGGGAGAATGGCTTCTTTCTGTATTGATAGTAAT
The DNA here is from genome assembly GCA_019447015.1 of Hymenochirus boettgeri. NCBI lineage: Eukaryota > Metazoa > Chordata > Amphibia > Anura > Pipidae > Hymenochirus > Hymenochirus boettgeri. The sequence goes on from CM033471.1 coordinate 88,056,885, forward strand.
GGGGGCTCCAACTTTTATTGGGAGGAATGAGAGGCCTTCAATTATACAGGAGAATTGTGTGAAAGAGGCCTTCAATTGTACTAGAGAATTGGAGTGAAAGTCTTCTGATTGTACTGGGTGAAAGAGGAAAGTGACATCTAAATGAATTCTAACAAGATCTACACACGACCTTCTCTTCACACACAGTGTGAATGCATGCTTAGATTAGGACAAGACATCCATGTTCAGATCCCAGATGGAAGTGATTAGAGGTGGAAGAAGCTGGGTGCAGCTGGGGTAAAATGGCTTTTTTGTATGGGTATATATGAGTGGGTGGGGGTGGAAAGAATGGCTTCTAAATAATGATAATAAGAAGAGTGATAGCAGTATAACAGTGCTATGTGTCCAGCAATACACTGTGCCATTATATAGTATTTTTCACTTTTTTTTCACTTCATTTAATAACTAACAAAACAATTACTGTGAGAATACAATGCGAAACAATACACTAACAAATCACATGCACTTTGCTCATACTTTCTGCAATAACAGACTTTGATACATATCCCTGATAGTGTCTCAATCAATTATGGTCTATTAAGGAGATATGGCAAAATGTCCAAATTTGGGTGGGAAATTATGTTTGGGTATTTACCCTAAAAAAATTATTTAATGTGAGATGATGTACCCCATTGTTAAAGTAATTGATTGTTAAAACTTTAAAGGGGAAGTTAATATGATATACTTAAGTATATCATTAAATTTCCCTTTAACAATAGGGAACACAATCTCACAGTGAATATTTTTTTAGGGTAAATGCCCAAACATAATACGCCCCAAACGTTGGACATGTAAATGCCCAAGATTGGAGATTTTGCAATACTTCCTTAATACTGACTATGTTGCACAACTCCCCCTCCTATATTATTATTATTGTTATTATTATTATTGTGGATTTATATAGCACATATCTGTTGTATTCAATTAGATCAACTGGACTTGAAGTTTAGTTCTTGAAGACGTTTCGTTAGTCTTCCGACTGGCTTTCTCAATTCAGAAGCCAGTGGGATGACTAGCGAAACGTCTTCAAGAACTAAACTTCAAGTCCATTTGATCTAATTGAATACAACAGATATACCATGACCTGGATGAATGAGAACCTTCACAAGCATATTTATATAGCACCAACATCTTCTATGGTGCTTTACATCTATACATTCACATCAGGCCCTGCCCCAAAGAGCTTACAATCTAACCACAATTATTTGACACATACAACCTATCAGTATGTCTTTATGATTGTGGGGGAAAACGGAGTGCCCGGAGGAAACCCATGCAAGCACAGGGAGAACATACAAACTCCTTGCAGATGTGTCCAAGGGTGGAATCGAACTCAGGACTTCATTGCTGCAAGGCATCAGTGCTAACCACTGAGCCACTGTGCTGCCCTATATCTAAAAGTACTGCAATTGACCAAAATAAATTCGAAATACCATGTCTCTCAGTAAACAAAATTAAGATGTCACACTCAGCTAAAATGTATGCTTGCAAAATGACACATGGAAAAGAAAAAACTTTAATAAAAGTATGGACAAAGTTTACAAGAATAACTACATATTTACCGAGCTATGCACAGAGAGACGGTAATGCACTGAGCCGATTGCAGCTCTCGGTGTATATCAAATGGGTACCCAGTACCCTGGGTACTTTACAGGAATGGATCGGGGGAAAAGGTGAGTATAATTGTCCTTTAAGGCTGCACAGAACTGCTGGAGGGTAAAATGGGAACATATTCAACAGGCTTTATTATAAAGAACATTTTAGATAGTTATTTTGGTAAGTGGACCCCAGGGGGGGGCAATCTAGTACTGCATAATAAAAGGAATACCAAAGTTTGCCTTTATAAAACCACCTTTATTCTAATCATGTTTATGTGTATGTGTAAATATCCAATTGATGCTTAACTAAAAGTTCCAAGCACATTTCAATTGAAGAGTTACTTTATACAGTAAGAGTTGTTAGAGTACTGCTCATTATACTGCTTTACCTTGCACAGGAATGATCACTTAACATTTACCACTTATAATTTGGAAAAAGACATGTGGCAAAGGATAAAGGGAACATTGGTACAACAGGTGTTAGCAGTTAGCAGAGTTAAAGATGAAATTAGGAGCAATATATATTTTGATAAGAGGCAACCTGGTTCCTAATCCATTGCTGCTAAACAAAAAACACAATGCTTTTATACAAAAAACTTTATTCTTACCATTTTAGATGTGCAATGTACGCACACAGTTCAAAGTGTACATTCCTTGCTCCTTCACAAAAAATACATAGCTATGTTGCAGGAATTAGCAGTGCATTACAGACCTTTTCATTTAGACCTATTAATCATTTGGCTTAACAAGACAATTACTGTTTTTTCCATTTCTTCTGTTTTTTTATTTCACTTTTTGGTCTGTATCTCCTTCCACAGTTTTTGAGCTAGAGACACAAAATGGGAACAATCCTCAAATGTGGATAATTCAAAGATTCATGGTCATGTGATCAAAACAGTTAGTTTCATAAACACAAACACTGATAACACAGACACAGGTACACACACCTACTAACCTACCCTTACATCCCCATGGAAGCCATACTTAAAGGGTAACTATAGTCACAAAACAAATTTGATAAATCATAAAAAAAATTAGTTTTATGTTCATAAACACAAAAACACATACTCCTAACCTGACACAGCTAGACAAACACCAACTGACCTACCCTTTCAATTATGTGGCAGCCATATTTAAAGGGTAACTATAGCAAAAATATTGTTTTGATCAACCATCAAAAAAGTTAGTCTCTTCCCTCCAAACCTGATACAGGTACACACACTTACTGACTTACCCTTACATTCACATGGAAGTCATACTTAATGGATAACTATAGTCAAAAAACTAATTTTGATTAATCATCAAATCATCAAAAAAAAGTTAGTTTTATGGTCATAAATACAAAAACACATACCCCTCCAACCTGATACAGGTACACATACTTACTGACCTACCCTTCTATTCCTGTGGCTGCTATATTTAAAGGGTAAGTATATTAAAATAAATTTTACCAATAATCAAAAAGTTCATTTATTTACCTCCCAACCAGACACAGGTACACACACCAACTGCGATACAAATTCATTCATGTTGCAGCCATATTTAAAGGGTTAGTATAGTCAAGAATACGCTTCATCTTCTTCCCTTTTATTCTTCTACTTTTGGACTGTATCTCCTCCTGCAGTTTTTGAGCTAGAGACACGAATTCCAATAGAGACATATGGATCATATTGGAAAAGTGTGCTATTACCTAGCTAAGAAATCCGCAGAAGCATTACCTTGTTATCGGCCAATTTTCCCATTGACTATAATGGTAACAATCCTCAGATGTGGATAATTTGTGGATTTACAGTCATGTGATCAAAACAGTTAGTTTTATGGTCATAAACACAAACACTGATAGCCCCAACCCCCACACAGACGCATTATAACATACAGAGTATACAAACAAGGGGATGAGTGCAAACCATTATTCAGATAAATTAAATTTGCATAAATAAAGTTTCAAAGGTTAGGAATAGATATTAAGTTGGTATGCCTTGACATATTAGGAAAGAGATCCCTGCCCCAAAGAGCTTAAAATCCAAGTGGGAGGGATAATATACAGATACAAGTGGGGGAGTGATACAAAGTACTCTGACAGCTAACAATTATTAATAGGGCTGGTTTTAAGAGATATAGGATAACAGTTAGATTTATATGAGATTAAGGATGTCACCTGGTGAAGTGAGAGAGGGAGAGAGTTCCAAAGGTAGGGAGCAGCAAGAGAGAATGGTTTAAGAGAGTAAGCAGAGAGTAACCTAGTTTATTATCAGAACGGAATACTTCCATGCTGTCTAGGGATCTTAATATGGAGGTTTTGAAGGGTATGTATAAGTGTGGCAACTGTTAATATGTATATTTGCGGAGGGATTCCAGCATGGAAGGGAAAAGGAAACACAAATGGGACACTTTTTATAATTGCAAACCATCTAGGTTTGTATATGGGATTCGATGCACTTGTGATAAATGATATATTGAGAAAACTATTCAAAAACTTGATGTGAGAATTGGGGAACACAGGAGGGTGATTAATAATATGTTATATAAGGGAGACAAGGAAGTATGTCCCTTTATTTATAAGCACTAAAAGGGGGAGATATTGATAAGGATCAGAGATTGATATTTATAGTATGAAGCCTTATGGATTGAATGATCAAATAGAATTGACACCTTTTTTTTTATAAATAATGGTGTTTTCTTTTTGTCCTTTTCACTTTAAGGTGTGTTTTTAATGTGGGGTTGGGAATAGGAATGTATAGGTTATAAAAAGAAAGGTCTATTTATTAAGAGAGTCACCTTCAGAATCCAATAATCGTTTAATTAGTTATGTTATAATAGAATAGGACTTTATGTGACCTGTTCTCAATATATTGGGATGACTGGATAGAAGCTTGACTTCTTCTGTTATGTGGGTCTGCCTCTTGTCAATAAAGTTATGCTATTCAAGATTGCCAATAAAGCTATTTGAGGTGTACATAAAAAGGAATGGATCCAGGTGTATGTCACTGCCTGAGGAAGATCGTTAGAGTGAAAGGTTTTGCAGTGATGTCATCACCCTGAACCCTGAGCTGTGTTTTAAACCGGAACTGTTTCTAGTCACGTGACTCTACTGGGAGCGAGAGAGGGGACCAATATACTGATATATTACTTCAGCCATGTGGAATACCCATACTGTTTCCCAAGAGCTGCGGCCTCGGACCTAGGCACTGTAAAAGGTCTGGGGGATACTTGGCATGTGGATTCGGCTTCTCCCGCTCTCCTACAGGATAGGTGGTGTATACTACATTGTTATGATATATTAGACTGTATGTGTGCTCACACTTGTCATATTTGATTCATTCTAGTGGATTACAATATTTTATCTGTGGGTGGGACAGATCATCATGTGGGACACAAAAATGTCAGGGCCCCCCAAAAAATGCCATTTGTAAAAAACACACATTTTCAGAAGGTACTGTCACTTTAAATAGCAGAAAAAGCCGTGACTTTCATTGCACAACAGAATGTAGATACGACTCCTACCTTCTGAATGGCAATTCATTTGATCAAGACCAATATTTCTCAGCCCTGCAGATCAAAAATCAATGTTGGGCATCATTTACCAGTCACTGTGCGCATCTAATAGCAGTCACTGTGGGCATCATTTACCAGTCATTGTGGGCATTATTTACCAGTCATGTGTATAAAGCCCCTTCCACTTCTGGACAAGCCACAATCCACTTCTGGACAAAGCATCACCCACTTTTAATTATAGAGCCACACCCCTGTGGAGGGGGGGGGCAACATTTGGAATTTTTTTCCAGGTGCCAAAAAGTCTAGAGACGTCCTGATTCTATGTTACCTTCTAAGTTATTCCTGCTGCTGTACCAGACACTTTCTGGGTTGCCTTCCTACTTTTTTCAGACTTTTTTTTAAGGGTATGTCAACCCTTCTTTTTAATTTTTAATATAGTGTAGGGCTTAGTCCCCCAGCCCCAACCGCTATATTTTTTATGTAAGAATCTTCCCCAAACATTACTTACCTTCCCTATTACCTCTGCCGCACTGCCCAGCCCCCTGCTTGCGCGAAAATGCAGCCGTGTCTGTGATTGGCTGAGAGGCAGCCAATCAGGGACGTGGCTGCCAGTAGATCTGAAAGGGAAAGAGGGAAGGTAAGTAAAGATCGGGGAAGTTTCTTACATTACAAATATAGCGGTTGGGGCTGGGGGACTAAGCCCTACACTATATAAAAAGGGTTTGGAGCTAGGGGGTGAGAGTCCAAAATGGGAGGGAGAGGGAGGGGAAGGGAGGGGGAGAATGGCTGCAGTGCGCATGCCAAACTTCTCCCAGAGGAGAGACAGGAGGCACAGTCCTATATGGACTCTGGTGGGCAGTTTTTGGGACTTTGGGGGGAGATTACTGGAGAACCATTAGGAGATGGGATGTGAGGTAAGGATTTTATTACACTACAGAGTGGGGCCAGTGGTGGGTATAGTTTTGGGGGTGGACATTTAAAGCCCTTTAAAGACAGGGTCCAATATCTCACTATTGGTTGTAACAGAGGGTCAGTGGCAAAGAATTTCAAGAACACATTTTTCATTGAACTGAAATTTTGGCCATCAATGAGATCTGTAGAAATAAAAATTGTGCTGAAAATGTGCTGTATTTCAGACAATGTAAAGAAGGCAACAAACCTGACAGATAAAGCTTTAGAGCTACAGTAGGCATCCCTGCCATGTTTTTGGTTGGCATGCTTTTGCAATTCCCATTTGGAATGCATATGAACAGCCATATGTAATATCTGATCCAGTATAATAGCCAATCTGATATTTATACATGTGATTACCACGTTTAGTCAGTTTCTGTATGAATCACATCAATTTCAATATTAGTGACAGGGATAGAAAGATCATCATATGCATAGAAACAAAGCACAGGGAAACACACCTGTTTGAACTTCGCAAAATCCGGTCCGCTCGAGGATCCGCGGATTTTATAAAAAATTAGAAAATTCGAAAATCCGCAAGCTGACCCATTAAAATGAAAAAATCCTCGAAAATACGAGAAATCCTCGTAATTTCGAAAATTTTCGAATATACGTGTTTCCAGCATATTCGAAAATACGTAAAACACGCGTAAATTCGAAAATACGTATTGTCATGCATTTTCGAAAATACGTGAAATCCTCATAATTTCGAAAATTTTCGAAAATACGTGTTTTTTAATGCATTTTCGAAAATACGAGAAATCCTCGTAATTTCGAAAATTTTCGAAAACACGGTTTGGAAAAGTTCGGAAGGCGGAAAACCGGAAAATCTGCAATATCCGCCGTTCGCGAAGGAGGTAAATCCGCCGCGGATTCGGGTTTGGATCCGCAAACTGGGCCATCACTATTTGTGTATTGCTGTTCAGTGCTCTCTTTAATGAGGCAATGTGAGGCAAGAAACTTAGCAGCATACTAACAGAAGCAGCAGCCAGACCATTCCCAAAAAATTAGGTTTTTTTTCTTTTGTTTTTTTTTAACCCTCACCCCCTGCATGTTGCAGAGTGCACCCAGTCTGTGCCTCAGGAAGTGGCAGTTGTGGGGGTGGGAAATTGGCTTACCGGTGCTGGGTGGCAAGGTCGGTAGTGCCACGCGTATGTGCCATATGTGGAAGTAGATCAGGCCCATGTAACTCTTGTGACGTTGACATCACTACCTTAGGCCTGGTGCTCTCCTCCTTGATGCGGCATGGAGGAAGGCAGCAGCCAGGAAGGACCTAAAAATGTATCATCCAGCAACCAGCGACAGTGTGGTGTGTATGTGTGACAAACATTTATCAGAATTTTTGTCAATGATTTTACCAGTATCTGTGTGCCAACCATTTACTAGAGTTTGTGCCAATGATTTTACCAGATTGGGTGCCAACCTTTATCAGAGTTTTTGCCAATGATTTTACCATCTGTGTACCCTTCCCCTGCCAACCATTTATGAGCGTCCGGGCACCAACCATTTATGAGAGTTTGTGCCAATGATTTTACCACTATTTTTGTGCCAACCATTTATTAGAGTCTGGGTGCCAACCATTTATCAAAGTTTGCATCAATGATTTTACCAGATATAGTTCTTGTGATGTGACTCCTGCACTGCACTCTGACTCCCCCTCCTTTATCCCCCTCCGGTTGGTTGTAAGTCAGTGAGTGACAGCCCAGAAATGTACTCCCTGTCCATCTCTGAGCCCTAGGAACGGAGCAAGTACCGGCTGTCTGTCCACACACTATTGCTGGGTGAGACTGGAGAGATTAGAGGTTGCAGGTTAGCTGTTACATATTATTTATATCTTAGCAGTGCAGGGCTATACAGGCTACTGAGCAGGGAAAGAAATAGGGTCAGGATGGGACTTTGATTCTGTGCTGTTGGGGGACTAAGCCAAGAGCTCTAGAGCTGGGCTCAGAAAATTGATCAGGCCTGGCTGGGATTATGGGGTTTTATAAATGGGGTCCAGACCATAATGTAATATATTTCCCAGTTTGCCACCAGTATGTAATAAATGTCCTAGTTTGCCACCAGTATGTAATAAAATTCAGTTTGCTACCAGTATGTAATACATTTCCCAGTTTGCCACCAGTATGTAATACATTTCCCAGTTTGCCACAGTATGTAATACATTTTCCAGTTTGCCACCAGTATGTAATAAATTTCCCAGTGTGCTACCAGTATGTAATCAATTTTCCAGTTTACCACCAGTATGTAATAAGTTTCCCAGTTTACTACCAGTATGTAATAAATTTCCCAGTTTGCCACCAGTATGTAATAGATTTCCCAGTTTGCCACCAGTATGTAATAAAATTCCCAGTTTGCTACCAGTATGTAATAAATTTCCCAGTTTGCCACCAGTATGTAGTAAAATTCCCAGTTTACTACCAGTATGTAATAAATTTCCCAGTTTGCCACCAGTATGTAATAAATTTCCCAGTTTGCCACCAGTATGTAATACATTTCCCAGTTTGCCACTAGAATGTAATAAATTTCCCAGTTTGCCACCAGCATGTAATAAATGTCCCAGTTTGCCACCAGTATGTAATATATTTCCCAGTTTGCCACCAGTATGTAATACATTTCTCAGTTTGCCACTAGAATGTAATAAAATTCCCAATTTGCCACCAGTATGTAATAAATTTCCCAGTTTGCCACCAGTATGTAGTAAAATTCCCAGTTTACTACCAGTATGTAATAAATTTCCCAGTTTGCCACCAGTATGTAATAAATTTCCCAGTTTGCACCAGTATGTAATACATTTCCCAGTTTGCCACTAGAATGTAATAATTTCCCAGTTTGCCACCAGCATGTAATAAATGTCCCAGTTTGCCACCAGTATGTAATATATTTCCAGTTTGCCACCAGTATGTAATACATTTCTCAGTTTTCCACTAGAATGTAATAAAATTCCCAATTTGCCACCAGTATGTAATGAATTTCCCAGTTTTCCACCAGTATGTAATAAATTTCCCAGTTTACCACCACTATATAATCAAATTGCCAGTGTGCTACCAGTATGTAATGAAAATGCCAGTTTGCTACCAGTAAATACTGAAATTGCCAGTTTTCTACCAGTATATACTGAAATTGCCAGTTTGTTAGCATTATATAATAATATTACTAGGTTATATAGTAATATAATAACCATATAATAACCATATGATAACCCAGTAATGTATTATCCATATAAAGCAGTGGCTGGATAGTGTAGTAGTTAAAGGCACCACCTTTGACATGGGAGACCAGGGTTCGTATCCTGGCTGGGGGCAGCTATACAAATTTTGGATTATTATAATACCCTAGTAATATAATAACCATATAATACCCTATATAATATTATATTACTAGGTTATTATATGGTTATTATATTACTAGGTTATTATGGTTATTATAAAACCCTAGTAATATAATAACCTTGTAATATAATAACCATAATAACCTAGTAATATAATAACCATATAATAACCTAGTAATATAATAACCATATGATAATCTAGTAATATAATAACAGTATTATATTACTAGGGTATTGTAATAATCCAAACATTTGTATAGCTGACCTAGCCAGGATTTGAACCCTGGTCTCCCATGTCAAAGGCAGTGCCATTAACCACTACACTATCCAGCCACTACATTACACTTTACTACATTCTAGAGTTAATGAACATCCCATAAATTTGATAACCTAAAAAGCATTGCACTTGGTGTGACTCTTTAGGTCATAATGGTTTATTGTGTTTAAATGTGTTGGGGTGCTTTTTTTTGTGGTGTCACTATGACATCAGAATGACATGACCATTATGCAACAATTGAAATTTTACCCTTTTAAGCATTGCGCTTGGTGCAACATTTTACTATATGCCATTTTAATGGTGTTCAAATGTGGTAATGTGCAAGTTTAAGTTATGTCATGGCATCAGCAAAAACATCATAATCTTACACTGATTTGAATTTTGACTGTAAAAAGCATTGCACTTGGTGTGACTCTTTAGGCCATAATGGTTTATTTTGTTTAGTGAGTCAGGGGGCTATTTTTTGTGATGTCACTATGACATCCGAATGACATCATCATTGTGTGACAATTTAAATTTTGACCCTTTTAAGCATTGCACTTGGTGTGACACTTTAGGCCATAATAGTTTATTCTGTTTAAATGTTTCAGGGTGCTGGGTGCTATTTTTTGTGATGTCACTATGACAGAATGACATCATCATTGTGCAAAGGATAGCCATGACCAGGAAGAAGAGCCGCAGTGCAGTGGAGTAGCGCAGCAGAGCAGCGAGGGACCGTGTTGAATAAGTCCCTTCAGAGGCATTTTTGAGAATTATGTATAATACGAAATATAATGATGTCACTACAACATCTGAATGACATCATCATTGTGGGACAATTTAAATTTCGACCCTTTTAAGCATTGCACTTGGTGTGACTCTTTAGCCCATAATGGTTTATTGTGTTTAAATGTCTCAGGGTGCTGGGTGCTATTTTTTGTGATGTCACTATGACATCAGAATGACATCATCATTGTGTGAAAATTTTAATCTGGACCCTTTTAAGCATTGCTTTGGGCTTGATGTCATGTTATGCCTTGATAGATAGCCATGACCAGGAAGATGTGCCGCAGTGCAGTAGAGTAGCATGGCAGAGCAGTGAGGGACCGTGTCAGGTAAATCCCTTCAGAGGCATTTTAAGAGAATTAAGTATAAGTATAATAAAAAAAACTGGGGTTTGAGGGGTTGCTGTGTATTAGTATACAAATGTTATTTTAGGCTGGACATGCCATTTAAAGACAAAAGGCTAGCATTGATATTCTTAATGGAATATTTGGAAATCTTTATGTAGTATGTATTGTGTTTGACACTAAAAACCCTTCTTTATATAAGACAAGAGCAGGAATTATTATTAGAAAGTCAAACATTCCACAGGCGATTTTGCAGAATGTGTCAAAATTTCTTGCAGACCAAAATACAAATAAAACCCAACTGAAGTCAATGGGAGCAAATTTTAGAATCTTTATCATCAAATTACCCCCCAAATTTAAAATTTATGAAATCGCTCCCCTAAAAAATTTGAAACCTACTCATCCAGCTCAAAACCAGGTTCAGTTTCCAAACCAGGACTAGAAGCAACATTGGAAGGTGTTAAACAAAAGAAATGATTAGCAAGAAATGTAGCATATGGGTATCAACAAAAATTCCCATTTCTACACGATTGACTGTCTGTTGCAATTTTCTTGTTCCGTACTGGGGCCACTTCTCTTTAATCTGTTTATAAATGACTTAGAAGGGAGCATTAGGACCAAGGTCTCTGTGTTTGCAGGTGATGCATTTGGGGTTTAACAATCCTGGTGCCACCTACACCATAACTCTGTGTTAAATGAATCTCTAATGGAAAAAGATTTGGGGGTTCTGGTAGATAACAGACTTAGCTGTAGCAAACAATGCAAGGCAGCAACAGCTAGAGCTAGCAAGATATTGTCTTGTATAAAGAGGGGAATAGATTCAAATAAGAAATATATTATTCTCCCTCTTTACAAGGCACTGGTAATGTCTCATTTGGAATATGCAGTGCAGTTTTGGAATCCCATATACAAAAGGGACATCTTGGAAATGGAAGCAGTTCAGAGAAGGGCTTGAGTATGATGGCAGATTAGACAAGTTAGGGCTGTTTACATAGGAGAAGCGATGTTTGCGTGGGGATATGATCACTTTCTACAAATATATTAAAGTACCATAAAATAACCTCTCTGGTGCACTGTTCATTAATAGGTCATATCAGAGAACTCGTGGACATCTTCAGGTTAGGAAAGGTTTCTTAACAGTGTGAACGGTGAAACTGTGGAACTGTCTTCCAGCATATAGGTAATGGCAAGTTCATTCAATAGCTTTAAAAGTGGGCTATATAAGGTTGTAAAACTAAAAAATATTGAGAACTACACATTAAATAAAATATAAAAAGCTCAAGATTGTGAGTGATATGGTGGGATCTTTAAATAATTTGGTCCCTTCCACGGGTTTGATGTATGGAATTTGATATATTGAATATTATATTTGTATGTTTTGATGTCTTCTTTGTTGAGGTGCCCTACCATAAAAATCTATACTTGTTGACTAGACACAGCGTAGAATTTCTCTCATTGGATTGTAAAATTAATTGTAGGGTTTTTTGTACATCCCAGAGATTACACTAGTAGTTTAAAGGCTACTGTAGCATCCAGAAGGCTGTAACCTGTTATTAGTATGGAATTCAACACGCAAGGCATTTTTCAAATTGGATAAAGGTTAATGCTTTCAGGCAGAGTATAAATGTTTAAATTATCACTTGTGGATGGAATTATATCCTACCGGGGATTATGGGGAGCACTAATTTACTGTATTTAAATGTATTTTTAATACTTATTAATTGTCAAGACATTTGGGAAAAGGCTGTTTAATGACTTTTATGTTTATAAAATACTGCTAAGCTGAGCTATAAATGTTATCCTACCATTCTGAAATGCAGAGGAGATATACACATACATCATTATTTCCTTTTAGAAAACAGAATAAATGTATTATTGTATTTCCAACGTTTCCCTTTTTGTTAGGGATCTTGTAGATCTAACCAAATAAAGCTTAAAACGCAGATGTAGAAATCATTTGAAGACTTCAAGGATACGCCCAACCTTTAAACATAAAACAGACCACTTCTCATGCCCCATTTTTAGCACTTTATTGCATGCTATATTATATTCTAACGAGATATTGCCCTTGTTCTCTCACTTTCTGTCAGAGATTGCTGCGGGGGAAAGAGCAGTCTAAATATATCAGTTGGAACTGGGGCAGGTAACTGACCAGTGACCAGTTTTTTGTTTTAAGGGTGGATACGCCATTTCAGTTTTGCTCACTAGAACTTAGAGTAGGCTCTACTTTCTGATGTTCAATTAAGTATAATGTACAAAACCCATGTTAACGTGGATTTCAGAGGATGGTTTTAATTCCGGTCTGATCAGTTAACTGGTAACTTTATAGTTATAGGTAAGTGTACCCTATTAGTGAAAGTAGATAATGCCTACATATTACCCTTAAAAACCTCCAAATCCTGAACCTCAGCAAATAGTGAAACCAAAATTGTATTATAATTAAAGGCAGTTTTATCAGTGTAAACACATAACCAAGTGATGTGTTACAAATTAAATACATTAAAATATAGTAAAGTACAATAGATTAGATAATAGTAAGGCTAGGCAATGTACTGAGCCGATGGGCTCTCAGTACATAAGCGAATGGGGTTTACCCATTCCAAATCTTTAATGCCAGCTATCTGCTGTCGTTAAAGGTTCCTTCTTAAAGAGCTGTTATCGGCTCAATAATACTTTGCCATGGCCGAATTTGCCGTGACCGACGGACATTTGTCCCGGCCGAGCGCTCGCTCGTAGTTGGGACAAAAAGTCCCTCCGTGTGTACCCAGCCTAAGGTTTCTCTAGGTTTTGTGGTTCATACAATAAAAAACTGTCACCAAAGCAAAAGCACATACACAATTTCATATACATGCACAAGCGAACATAAATGCATTCCTGCAGAAACAGAACATACAAAAACAACCAACCTATTGTTTGTATGTCCAGCAAAAAAAAAAAAAGTTAATCTCTAACTGATTTAGAACAGGAGGTAAATGCACTATCTCTTACCTCCCGTTCTTCAGTAAATCTTACAGAAGAGGAGGAGACGCTTACCCGCGGACCCGCTCCAGCGCCAACTTCACTGACAGTCTCCGACGCGTCCCGCTCCTTCGCACTGTGTCGATATCCCAGATGCCTCTGACGCATCTCCAGTCCTTTGCACTGTGCGCGCATGCGCACACAGTACGAAGGTGTGGGAGGTGTCAGGGATTTTGGCGTGTGTGAGAGAGTGTGTGTGTGTGTGTTTGAGAGAGAGTGTGTGAGAGTGTATGTGTGAGAGAGTGTGTAAAAGGGTGTGTGTGAGGGGGCCCATCTTGACTTCGAGGCCCATTCTGTGTGCACAACTGCTGACAGTAGCCAGAGGATACAGCTCCTACCATGCATGTCCCTTGCCCCAGAACAGCTGTGGACTTTGAGTTTTTGAGGTACTGGGGAGATACAAGTCTTCTAATGGAGCTGGTGGAGAGGAAAGTAGGTGTGATTGGCTTCTGACAAGAAGTAGTGTTAAAAGTAGCTCATTGTCACCCACCCACTTATCCCCCAGTGTCACATTCCCACTTATCCCCCATTGTCACATTGCCACATGTTTTGAAATACAAAATTAGCAATGTACTCTGAGCTCACACCTACTTACAGGCAGCACTCAAACGCTACGGTTAAGGTTCTGACACACCTTTTGTCCTTATCAATAGTAATGTTTGCACCACCCAGACACACTGGATTTCATATGATATATAGTGATGTGCTGCAGCTATTTCTTTTCTTCCTGTCTTTACTGCCTTTTATTCCTTCACGTGGGTGGGACGGGATGCCCTACATTTTATTACATAGAGGGTGGATATATGCTTGTGAAGGTTCTCATTCATCCAGGTCATGGTATATCTGTTGCATTCAGTTAGATCAACTGGACTTGAAGTTTAGTTCCTGAAGATTTTTCGCTAGTCATCCGACTGGCTTTCTCAATTCAGAATGACTTGTACAAGAATCTGTGGCAATTATGTACCCTGGAAAGTCCCAATTAGCATATCACAGCCAGGTTAGGGTGTGATTGGATAGTGGCTAAGAGGTGTTATAGGAACGCCCAGAGTAAGGTGTCAAAACAGCATTGTACATGGCAGACAGTTGGTGTTGAACCCCCCACCTCTATTTAGGCTTGGTTTATTTATTTTCACATAAATGGCCTCCTTAACACCTCTCTTGAACCAGTCACGTTCCTTTGCCAATATGTTAACATTACAATCTTCAAAGGTATATCCTTTATCCTTAAGATGCAGGTACACCGCTGAGTCCTGACCCGAGGGTGGAGATACCTTTTAACCCTTTCACTGCCACAGATCGTGTATTCACGATCTGTGCAGTGAATGCACAAACTGCCACAGATCGTGAATACACGATCTGTGGCTTCCCCCCTCCCAAAAAAATTTGCCCCCCGCTAGGGGCGATCGGGGGGCAGTATTCAACTGCCCCCCTAGCCCCCTCAATCCCCCCTCGGTTTTGACCAAATCCGAGGGGGGGATCGGGAGATAACAGTACCTTTATGGTCCATCAGCCGGTCCCACGAAGAGGAGGTGAGGAGGAGCTCTTCAAAAACGGAAAGGGAGACCCCGGTGACTCACAGAACTTCCTCCTTCACCGGGGTCTTCCCTAAGAAGTGTACCATGCTGCCCCTGGTGGTCTAGTGGAGGTACTGCAGTGTGATCTCTTTATAGATCATGCTGCAGTACCTGTATAGTACAAGCTGTCATGCTTGACAGCCTTACTATACATTTTGTGAATGGAACTCAAAGTTCCATTCACAAATAGGATTTTTTCTAAGTCTTTGCTACTTAGTGAAGACTTAGAAAAAAAATGGGGAAAGAGATCAAAATTTGGTGATCACTTCTGATCACCAAATTATTGATCTTTGCCAATGAATGAAAAATCACTTCCTGGAAAATGATTTCCGGGAAGTGATTTTTCCGATCGGATTTCGAATTGGAAAACGGGCATTTATGCCCGTATTCCAAGTTCGGTATCATTCCCTAAGATAATTTGATGATCATCTTTGGGAATGACCCCAAAAAAAAAGGGGGAAATGCACACAAAAAAATCTTAAAGTGATACACACACCTTTTTTTTTTTTTTACCCTAAAACTATAAATTAGCAAAAAACTTTGTCTTCTGCAAGCTTCCCAATGTCCCCGGTGATATCGGTAAAGTAAACGCGGATCATTTATTTGTTGGATTTCAAGGGAAACTAAGCCTATTTTAGTAGGAAATTTTGCAGAGGTACCAAAAAAGGACCGTATTGAATTTTTAGGATCAGTAAAGTGTGCAAAAACTTGTGTGACTCGCCGTACTAACTGGTTTTCACTAATATACCACTAAAAGGGGGATGGGGGATAGGGTTGGGGGTGGGTTGTGGCGTTTTTTAAATTTTTTCTTGTAAAATATATAGTTTGTGGGGGGAATTTCCATGTTTCGGGACTGTTTCCTTAGAAAAAGTGTAGGCTGTTCAAATTACAGAGCACTTTGATTCTTTCTTGTAATTGCATTTGTGCATGCGTCCCATTTGAGCTAGTTGGTGGCCATGTCTCTGTGTGCATCCACGCATATGGCATAACGTTTGATTCAGAACATGTGGGAGATTTATATTTAGTGGGGGGTTTTATTTGTGGGGGGCATTTCCAAGTTTTGGGGCTGTTTGAAATTACAGAGCACTTTGATTTTTTTCTTGTAATTACCCTTGTGTATGCGTCCGATTTGAGCTAGTTGGTGGCCACGTCTCTGTGTACATCCACGCATATGGCATGCTGTTTGATTCAGAACATGTGGGAGAGTGATATTTAGTGGGGGGGTTTATTTGTGGGGGGCATTTCCAAGTTTTGGGGCTGTTTGAAATTACAGACAACTTTCATTTTTTTCTTGTAATTACACTTGTGCATGTGTCCCATTTGAGCTAGTTGGTGGCCACGTCTCTGTGTGCACCCACACATATGGCATACCGTTTGATGCAGGATATGTGGGAGATTGACATTTAGTGGGTTTTTTTGCTTGTCAAGTTGGTTTAGGTAGGATTTCAATCCTTGAATCATCTTATTTTATTTTTCACAAAACCTCCTAAAAACACAGAGTTCTTTGGATCACTGGGTCTGGAATTCTTCATGTATGTATGAAAGCATGGCATCGTAACGTAGCTGAAGGTGTGTAAATTCCAAAAATATATAGTTTGTGGGGGGAATTTCCATGTTTCGGGTCTGTTTCCTTAGAAAAAGTGTAGGCTGTTCCAATTACAGAGCACTTTGATTTTTTTCTTGTAATTACACTTGTGCATGCGTCCGATTTAAGCTAGTTGGTGGCCACGTCTCTGTGTACATCCACGCATATGGCATACTGTTTGATTCAGAACATGTGGGAGAGTAATATTTAGTGGTGGGGTTTATTTGCGGGGGGCATTTCCAAGTTTTGGGGCTGTTTGAAATTACAGACAACTTTGCTTTTTTTCTTGTAATTACACTTGTGCACCCACACATATGGCGTACCATTTGATGCAGGATATGTGGGAGATTGACATTTAGTGGGGTTTTTTGCTTGTCAAGTTGGTTTAGGTAGGATTTCAATCCTTGAATCATCTTATTTTATTTTTCACAAAACCTCCTAAAAACACAGAGTTCTTTGGATCACTGGGTCTGGAATTCTTCATGTATGTATGAAAGCATGGCACCGTAACGTAGCTGAAGGTGTGTAAATTCCAAAAATATATAGTTTGTGGGGGGAATTTCCATGTTTCGGGTCTGTTTCCTTAGAAAAAGTGTAGGCTGTTCCAATTACAGAGCACTTTTATTCTTTCTTGTAATTGCATTTGTGCATGTGTCCCATTTGAGCTAGTTGGTGGCCACGTCTCTGTGTGCATCCACGCATATGGCATAACGTTTGATTCAGAACATGTGGGAGATTGATATTTAGTGGGGGGTTTTATTTGTGGGGGGTATTTCCAAGTTTTGGGGCTGTTTGAAATTACAGAGCACTTTGATTTTTTTCTTGTAATTTTTATTTCTAAGTTACGGGGGTGTTTTGTGGAAAAAACTGCAGACTGTCCAAATTCAGAGTTGGCTAAATATTTTCGCTGTTTCTGAGCCATCGTGCATTGTCTCACTTTGTGGCTTTTCGCTTCCATGTCCGCGTGTGTAACCACACATATGGCATACCGTTTGATTCAGGACATTTGGGAGATTGATATTTAGTAACTTTTTTTTACATTTCATGAGGTTTTGGCATGATTTCTACCTTTTGAAGTTGTTTTTTGTTCATTTTTTCAGACAAATGCAAACTTCTACGAAGAACTGCGCCCACACCATTGATGTTATGAATGAACAAACTACAGTGTTACATAGCTGAAGGTGTGTAAATTTCAGGAATATATAGTTTGTGGGGGTTATTTCTAAGTTACGGGGGTGTTTTGTGGAAAAAACTGTAGACTGTCGTCCAAATTCGGAGTTGGCTAAATATTTTCGCCGTTTCTGAGCCATCGTGTATTGTCTCACTTTGTGGCTTTTCACTTCCACGTCCGCGTGTGTAATCACACATGGCATACCGTTTGATTCAGGACATTTGGGAGATTGATATTTGGTAACTTTTTTTTACATTCCATGGGGTTTTGGCATGATTTCTACCTTTTTGAATGTTGTTTGATGTTAATTTTTTTGGAAAATCTGGTAAAAGTGCAAACTTCTACGAAGAACTGCGCCCACACCATTGATGGTATGAATGAACGAACTACAGCGTTACATAGCTGAAGGTGTGTAGATTTCAGGAATGTATAGTTTGTGGGGGGTATTTCTGAGTTGGGGGGGCGTTTTGTGGAAAAACTGCAGACTGTTCAAATACAAAACTGGCTAATTTTTTTTGCTGCTACTGACATTTGGCACTGGTCACGCTCTGGGTTAGTTGGTAGCCATGTCTCTGGGTACACCCATGAATGTGGCATACCGTTTTATTCGGGAGGGGTTAGGCTTTCATATTTGAGATGCGTTTGAACTTTCCTCCACAGTTTTTAGCTGAAATTCGCATTTGATTTTGTCTCTAATTTTACAGTTGAGGAAAAAAAGGAAAATGGAAGAAAATAACTTACAATTGGACGAAGAGCTGCGTCCGGCAATTGGACGAAGAGCTGCGTCCGGGTATCTGCATTTTGATTGAAACTAACCTCACTCATAAAATCCTGTGGGTGTGTAGTTTCTAAAAATATCTCACTTGTGGGGATATTTTAGTTAATTTGGTAGATATTCTATGTTAACTGTCAGTAGTGGTTATACATTTTAATTTGGTGTAATATTCTAGAAGGTGCAGTTTTAGTGTGGGGGGGTCTCCTGTACAGGAAAAGTCGGGTACCTACATATATCTGGTATCGTTGTACTGGGGAGTATCAGAGCTTTTAGAAACAGCAAGATTTTTGTGTGTAACCTTAAGATAAGGTAAAAATGGGAAAAATCCATGAAAATTTGCAAATTTTTCATTTTTTTTTACATATTTTACCCATAATTCCAGTAAAATTTCCAGAAAAGTTACAAAATTCTGTTACCATGTTAAAGTACACTTTGTGCTGAAAAAAACAATGTATAATATTCCTGATTTACTGCAAGGTTTCCTACTGTAAAATTAGTCTAAAGCGATTAAGGGCAAAATCCTGAAAATTCTTCTGGCAGTTAACGCAAAAAAAATTTTAATTCTCCTGGCAGTGAAAGGGTTAAAGGGTATGTATACTGGAAAAAAATTACTTTGTATCATTTTAATCTATCAATAAATATATGAAAGTAGCGCTTACTCTGCTTACTCTCCTTTAAAGGGCATGTCCACCCCATTTTTGGACTTTTGCCCAATAGTAGCTATCCTTCCCCCAGCCCCAACCACCATAAAAGATTTTACAGGAACTCCCCAAATCTTTACTTACCTTACCTCTTTCCCGTGGTGTAATGTACCGGCCCTCTGCCTGCATGGAACTGCAAGTAGGGGGCGGGACCGGAAGCCACGTCTGTGATTGGCTGAAAGCAGCCAATCACGGACGCAGCTGCCAGGAGTGGAGAACGCTGGGGGAGAGAGGTAAAATTCGGGGGAGTTCCTGTAAAATCTTTTATGGTGGTTGGGGCTGGGGGATGGATAGCTACTAATGGGTAAAGGGATTTTATATTAGGGGGAGGGCTTGCAAAACGGGAGGGAGAGGGAGGGGAGGCCTGCAGTGCGCAGGACAAAATTCTCCCGGAGGAGACACAGGAGGCAGAGTCCTAAAAGGACTCTGCTATCCTCCTGGTGGACAGTTTTTTCAGATTTGGGAGGGGAATCCAGGAGAACCATTTGTAGCTGGGATGTAAGCTAAGGATTTTTATTCACTACACAGTGGGGCGAGTAATGGGGGGAGTATAGTTTTGGGGGTGGACATGCCCTTTAATACAGTACTTGTTTTGCTCAAGCTCTAACTATGGACCTGACTATCCAACGTTATCGTGGCTTTATCATCACTTTGTGTGGCTGCTTTTCCGAATGAGCACACAGCCGCCAAACGTTAGGGTCAGCCGAGTGCTCATTCGGGAAAGTCCATAAATTTCCCTTGGAAGCGTTAGTCCCCTTATGCATAGGGAGAATGCTTGGGACTGTGTGTATTCAGATCTTTGAAAAATGAGAGACAGGATTTTGCAGATCCTGTCTGCCATTTTTTAGAAATCTGGTCTGTGTGTACCCAGCTTAAGGCACTTGATTGACAGCTGAAGTGTAAGATGTCACAGATTGAATATCTAAAGAAATAGGGGGCAGATCAACAAAAAAATGGCAGAGTGATAATTGGGATGAATTATAGTTTCCACCTATAGACAATTAAAAAAATAATCCCAGTGTACATATCCTGGAGATATTTAAGGAAAATCCTGTGATGTTCAGGTCAATTTAGAGAGCAGATTTAAAGTTTGATCTACAGTAGTATCCCATTGTGCCAAATCAGCAACCGGCTAACATAAATCAAACGCAGCAGAAGACCTCTGAAAGCAAATTAATTATTGGTTGATGTGAGTTACATCCATTTTGGGAATTCCTCCTATATTCTGTATTTACTCTACAGAGCACATACTTTTAACACAATTGTACGCTTTATTAATTCCTGGTAACACGACATGATGAAACATTACTTTTGCATTTCCATGTTAGTAGCATTGATTAATTCAACACAGACCGATTTATTTAAAGAACTCTGAACCTTCATTAAAGAAAGACAAATACTCTAGGGACAGAACCCAACTAATATTTTTCTAAACTTTTGTATTCTTTGTTAGATTAAATTTGCCTCGAGTCCTTTGGGAAAAAAACCCAAATCGAATCTTTTTAGCATTAGTAATTATGGTTTGTTTGTTTTGTCAATGGGAATGGAACAGCACAATACAAATGTTAAACATCCTTCATTTTTTTAAATTAATTTTTTGTCCTTTTCACATATCAGACATTCCCAGAGAAACAGTAGTACTGTAAAGGTCAATACACTTGTGTGGTCGCGAACCCAACCCGTGATGCATGAGTGTCAGGCAAACGGACATTTCAGCCAACTATAGCATGGTGTATGGACTTTGTCTAGGACACTCTTGCGTCGCAGGGCAGGCCCACAATCGTACAGGTGTACAGACCTTAAGGTACAATCGGGTCACTTTTTGATGTAATTCTTAGTCAGACATGTCAAATTAAACTATTTGCGCACATAACAAATGGATTTTGGTATAAAGGACAATTAACCTCATCAAATGAGGATCAGATTGTGGATTTTCTTCTAGTCCCCTTTACCCCCATATCAAATAGGTATTTTTCTACTTTTAGTTGTTCTTTAATGTAGCTTCAATAACTAATTACATACAAAGATCCCACCATCTGGACTGCGATCATTCACATTCAAATGCATTACAATACAGTATGCTTTGGATCTTTTGGAAATTAAGTGTATAGTGCTTTTTTTATTCTGAGCTAATAAAAGGCAAATTCACACATTTTTGAGAAATGAGGAACTACAGAAAGTGGCCTAATTACACACCATATGTTAATATGAACCCATTTCTCATATTAAAATAAATAAAACCCAATGTGACTTTCCTTCCATCTTATATAACGGCAATCTCTGGGAATTCTTTAAGATTAAATGTATTGCTTAATCCGTCAGAAATTACATATCACAGCTTTTTCTTTAAAACTTCACTAGACTTTAAAAGCTGTAGTCAGTCTCCTTCTCAAATAAAATGGACAGCTTAGCAATTCCCACATATTTATTCTCCATATGAATACATATGAACTTTCATAAAAAGAAATGAGATTATATATTTATTTATATTAAAGTAAGATAACACGGGGCACTCCTGGGTTTTATTCACGTTTATTTATTAGTGCAAGGTCAACACATTTTGGTCCCGTGCGGACCACTCTCAAGAAAGAGACGTGTGAAAACCACGTCTCTTTTTTTACCCAAAGGCTCAAGTAGGCTTCCTTTTGCTGAAATTATAGGCCAAAGGAAGCCTACTTGAGCCTTTGGGTAAATTCATTGACGGACAATTACAGGGTATCGTTAAAAAAGGCAATACTTACCTAAGAGACTCTGCTCATCTCATTGAAATCATTAAAGAAATAATATTACCAATTAATGAAGAAGTTTGGCTTGTGACACTGGATGTCTCTAGTCTATATACAAATATTCCACATATAGAAGGCATTGACATTGTGAGAAATTGTCTCAATATGGCAAACCATGGAACTGCTAAATTTAGAGACTTTGTTATTGAATTACTGGAAATTACATTGCGATATAATTACTTTAAATTTGAAAATGCCTTCTTTCTACAGAAAACTGGAATGGCGATGGGAGCGGCTATGGCGCCGGCCTACGCAAATCTGTATATGTGTAACTATGAAAACAATATTCTTTCCAGGTTTGGTGATAGGTTGTTATTATATCGTAGATTCATCGACGATCTGTTCCTGATATGGTGTGACACAGAGGAAATGCTGGATACGTTCGTGCAAGAACTTGATATGGTTAAATCTTCAATACGGTTCACTTATAAAAAAAAGTAAAGAAAAAATCGAATTCCTGGATCTTCAGATTAAGGTACAAAATGATAAATTAAGCTACACCCTATACACTAAGGAAACAGATAGAAATAAATTGCTTCACTATTCTAGCCATCACCCTGAGACTTTAAAGAAATCTTTACCCATCTCACAATTTTGCAGGGTAATTCGGAACAACTCTGATGAAGAGCAAAGAAAGTCACAATTGATGGAAATGAGACGTAAATTTCAGGCAAGGGGATATTCGAATAAAACATTGGATTGGGCACTGTTTAAAGCACAAGAAAAAACAGACAGGACATTAAACAATGGCAACTACTAAAAGGACTACAGACTTTTTTTGCAGCATTAACTTTAATGATTTGGGACAAACAGTCCATAAATGTTTGAAAAAGAACTGGAAAATTTTACTATCTGATCCAAATTTAAAAAAAGTTCTACCCGAAAAACCCACAGTAGGATTTATTAGAAGTAAAAACTTACGAGATTTATTGGTGAAGGCAGATGCAAGAAACTGTTATTCAAGTACATCAACTTGGATACCCATTTGAAAATTGGGCTGCTACCCATGCCATAAATGTTTATCTTGTAAATCAATGGTAGCTTCTAGTACATTTAAACCTAGAGGGGGGGACAGATCTAAATTATTGTTGCAAAAAGAGATTTATTGGATTAAAAAGCTTGGAACCATCCATCCTAATGGCCTAAACGAACAATACTCATTCAAATGTTTTTTAAAAGATAGATAGCCTACCAGATCCTATTCTTATAGTGCATAGGTCTTCTATTGATGTATAGAAAGAGTGATATTTATGTAGGTACTAATGTTATTACTATGGAGCACTTTAACACATGCACTTTAATATTTATCTTACTTATGAGCACTTTACATATACTTGAAGTATGTTGTTACACTTGAATTATGTCCATTGATGATGATGTCATTTATTGTGGGAGTGACTTAAACTATATATAGTTCACAATGTGTGATCATTTGTTAGCTTGAGAAAGGTCTTAGAACCAGACCGAAACGTTGCTGATTGCACTAATGTATGCACTTTATTTGTTGCACTAAATAAATTGTGAAAAGGACCCTGGAGTGCATCCATCTTGTATCTTGTTATTGACAACCATTAGGAGTTGCACCAGGGCAAGTATTCTGACTGAGGAGCGAGTGCCCATTTTTGCTGTAATTATATATATATAATATATAATTGTCTTTTATCCAGGATCATGAATCTGCATCAATGACTCTAAATGCCATTTCTAAAGTGATGGTACTATACCTTTTTGCCAAATTCTTCATCTTTCGACAATCATCGCCATACATAATAATATATATAGAATATATATATAATAATTTCCCCTAACGTTAAATATTACAAAACCACAGTAAAGAGAAGATTCTCCCAATCGTAGGTGCTGTTAATGCATTTTAATAGACTTTTCTAGTTAGTTTTCTCAATGAAAGATGTCGTTACCTGGAGGTATAGGATGTCTCAGAGTGACATTCATTTAATTAACCGTTACCTAATTAACATTAGCATGACATGATCTGTTTTTTGGATACATCTGGTCTTATTTATTTTGTCTCATTTTCCCTCACAGACTTTTCAGCATTTTTAAAACTGCTTTTCACGGTGACCTAAATTAGAACAGTTAAACTGCACCACTTTATAAATATGGTGGGGAAAAAAACTTTGCAGTAATATCCGTCATTAAAAAAATATAATAGCACTTCTTTATAAATATGCCCATTTGTATTTACCTTAAAGGAATAGTTTACTGGAAAAGTGATCTATACCTTTAATGCAGATTCAAGGCCAGGAGGTTAGAGGTTAAGGAGCTATGCCTTACCTCCCATGCTTTAATTAATTTCTGTGGAGCAAAGAAAGAAGATAGAAGAAACTTACCTTTGGCATGATCCTCCGCTGTCACAACGTAATTCCCGACCGCTTCCTGGTTCAATTTAACTATAGCGCACATTACCTTGCATGCGTGCCATAGGTAAAGAGAACCAGAAAGTGGTCAGGACCTGTCAGTGTGGCCACAGTGGATCGCACTAAAGTAAACTTTCTTCTATCTTCGTTCCTGGCTCCACAGAAATTGATTGAAGCACGGGCACTAAGACAAAACTTCTTAACCTCCCAGTCTTTAATCAATACATTTAAAGGAATAGTTCACTTTTCCAGTGAACTATTCCTTTAAAATAATTATTTAATATTATACAGTAGAATTAGCTTTTTTATGCTTCATTACCAATAAAAATGTAATTATATGTCGATTTTAGTTTCTAGGGCATTAGAAAAACTAAAATATAAAAATGTATATGCAGCTACATCTGCAGCATCCCACATCAACTTTGATAGGACAGACAACCAAGGGAGCTGGTCTGCACATGCTCTGAAATAGCTGCAAGCGCTGTCCATAATTCTGTATTTAAAGGGCAAGTCCAGCCCCATAATGAACAAAGGGGGGGGGGGCTGTGGGAGCACTCCTGTGGCAAAATTACTTTATAACAAATAGTGCTACTGATCGGACCAAAACATTAGAACAAACAAGAAAAGAGATGATCAATGCACATTCCTGGGCCCCATATATCATAATATCTATGCTAGTGCAAACAGTAAAAGCATGGGTGTTTTTTGTTACAATTTTATGCATAAAAGCGAAAAGCCTTCCAACCACGTCAAGGTAACCCCAGTATGGAATGATATAAGAACATCTTTTAGAAAGAATGGCCTCTTTAAAATATGTTGATATATCATACTTTGTCCTATGAATTCATTACTGTATGCCTGCTATGCTTCTGGATGCCTCATGGAAACTTAGAAACCTGTACTGAGCCTGGGCTCAGAAGAGGCAGACCGGGATAAACATTGTCATTGGCTGTGATGTCAACTGTCAAATCCATAACTGACAGTTACTAACTGGAAGAACCAGGAAGCAGAAACTGGGGCAACAATACATTGTGCAGGATTTCAGGTTAGACTTATATATTTTAGATTCCAAACTATTACAGTTTATGGTTTAGGAGGGTGATTTACCTGTATGTAAGTTTTCATTTTAGGACTGGACTTGCCCTTTAAAGGTCAACTCCACCCTCATAAGTAAATCTTTTAGAAAGAATGGCCTCTTTAAAATATGTTGATATGAGGGTGGAGTTGTCCTTTAATACAGGAATAGACCAGGACTAAGCTGGTAAATGAAAACTGTTAGTGCTGTAGCTCCTTAACGAAATTATATTGTGAGGTAGGAATAATCGATCCTACTTCCCTGCCCAAAGTACTTTCCATTTTTAAACAGACACCCTTTAAAGACATAATACAGGGGAGATTCAATAAAAGTTCTTATTGTTAAAAATGGTGCTAATTTTGCCCAAACCAATCAGATGCTAGCTTTCAAATATTAAATATGATCTGATTGGTTGGGGCAAAATTAGTATCATTTTTAACAATAAGAACTTTTATTAAATTTCCCTGAAAGTTCTTTCAAGTTATGTAGGGACATTTGGTTTTAATTAAGGCAGGCTCTTTTAATCCAAGGTAAAGTATTTTGTACAGTCACTGCCTGTATTCATTTTTGTATAAAATTTTTCAAAATTATTAAACACAGGGCAACTGTGTGGAACCTAAAAATCCATTTTGCATATTGCCAAGTCTTTGTTGTACAATAATCTAATCTAATAATGGATAAAATTTGTTTTTATGCAAAAATAGGTCCCTCTGATTATAAATGTATTATGAATCCTTTTTAATAATAAGGACCACAGGGAGCTTAATATAAAATAATCCATGATTGGAATAATTTTTATAAATACATTACATTTTAGTAGCTTGCATTTCCGAGCTGTCCTCACAAAAAAGATGATATGGTGCACACAAGGCTGCTTGAAAGGATTAAGGTTTACAGGAAACAGAAAATATGATGTCACTGACACTAACATAATCCAAATCTACATGTAAATGATATTTTAAATGAACTCAAGTGCTATTTTTTAAGATTATGGTGTATGATTAAAGGTACATTGATATTCTACCATCATTTTCTTCCCATACCCTGAAGGAATATTCCAGATTAAGAACCCCTTAACTATTTTCTTAAATGCTTTACAGTAAAGAGAAAAATTCCAGACTTTCAATGTCAAACATTCTTCAGCGATCAAGTAGACATATTTCTCTATGGTGTTTTGGTTATAAACCAAATTTAAAAAGTTATTCAATATCCTTCTTTGCCTTGTCTTTTAGCAGACCATTAAAATGTTTGTAAGCATTAATAACAATCTTTTAAACCATATCTTTGCCAGTCCCTAAAGTAACAAATTGCTGCTGGTTATCAGTAGCAATGGCTTTGATTGCCCCTGTCCAGTAGCTCATAACACTTACCTTTTCTTAATTAAGTACCACATAATTGTATCAGACAAATGAACGATTGTTGCTTGTATAAAACATTCCTCAGCATGTTTGGCAACAAATCAATTTTCTTGGTCCAGTACATCCTATTTGAGTACTGTTTCTAATCCCCATTGACTCCATTAACAGTACAGTAAAAAGTACATTTTATGCAAACTATTTTATGAATCAATATACTATAGTGGCCAAACAATAAAAATGGGATCTATGCTTGGCTTTATACACTTGATTATGTTTTTGAATTTTCCTGAAATATTTTTTCATTCTGCTTTCTAACAGCAGTTAGTTAACATAACAATAGTGTACATTCCCTAGAGGTACTATTTGCAATTCAGAAAACTTGTGCAACTTAACACTTTATCAGAGTTTTCAAATAAACAGAAAACTCACACAGGTTAAAATGCTTCTTTCTTCGCATTACAAAATGCAACACATTTATGAATATCAATAATAAGAACACAGTAAAAGAGTAAAAACATTGTATTTGACTTGAAACTGCCTTGAAGAATTAGACATACTGAAATGACAAATAAATAACATTTTGGAAAGTAGAAGAGGCATTGCAGAGTATACAAACAAACAATTCTCAAATGCACTGCATACTGCAATCTTTAGACTGCCAGAGGAATGAAAATGAATTACAAAAATATCATTTAGTGGTCTTTTTTAAATGTAAAAACATCAGATCTTAAAAATACAATTTCCAATGATTTACAAGTTAAAGAAATTATTTTAATTATAACAATATACCTCTAATAATAAAAATGTTGCAATGGGTTCTACTATATATTTTCTTTAATTTTATTCTGGATTGTACTGGATCATAAAAAACAAATTCATATAAACAAAAACAAATGTAAAATGTTAAGTGTTTTTTTGTGGTCCCTCCAAAACACCTTCATTTAAGTCCATCTATCTGCTGTATCAAAACTTTTTATGTCTCCCCCTCAAACTGCGCCTGGGTCCTTTGATGCTTGACTTGTGTTTAAACTGTTGTTTAAAATCCACAAGGCAATCTTTGGCTTCTGAGATGGATACAAAAGCTTTGATTGGAGATTCACTAATGCTGCTCAGAACATGGTCTTCATTTCTTGGTGGAGAGTAACTGCATAGAAAGAGTAGAAAAGGTCACATGCAATAATTTCATTAAAGTGAATGTTTTTACCAAGTTAATATCATATCTTTTAAACCTAGCTTGTATGCAGTGTAAAAGTTGTATTACCACAATTTAATCATATAAACTAAACATTGGGAAGTTTGTCTTTTACAAACCCCATGTAAGGTAAAAAAAAATATACAAATACATTTTAATGTAAAACTGCTGCCATACACTTTCCAAAAGCTAGTATTTTAAAATCTTCCCTTCCCTCTAAGAATAGTGAAAGGATTAGAAATGTGCATAATTTTAGAATTTTTATAGAGTTTCATTCTGCTTCTTTACTCCAAGCTCACCTGTTATAACTAGACCCTGGAGCACTGCTGTGTGCTTCTGGAAAATGAAGGGAAAAAAACAGAAAATGAGAAATTGTTGCATCATCAATTATTTAGAAATATAATATGTGTACTTTACACATACAGTCTTTATTTCCCCATTGTATTATCCCTTATATTATATAAATATATTTATATCTTCATAGGAGATTGCATTGAGTTTTTAGGCGCTACCAATGTGATGAGGGTTATAGGATATTACACATAGGAAAGGTGAATATGTATGTGTGTACTATCTCACTATTACCATTAAAATGACCATCAATAAATATATATAAAGAAAAGCACAGACTTATATTAGGTACAACACAAAATACATAAACTTACTTACAGAGCTGAGATCCCTATTTAAAAATGGAATGGTCAAATGGCAGCTTAAACCACACCCCTGGATCTGCTTCATGTGAAAGGAAGTGTAATCCAGAAAAAGTTTCTGTCTGCTACATAGGGTGTGATGTGTATTGTAATGGACATATACACCAAGGCTTCTTATATAACATCTCCAGCCTGCAGGTGGCATCAGCGAGTAATAAGAGACAAGACACACCTGCTCTATATGGCTAGGAGGACAGAAAGTGATGGTAGATTGTGGTGTGTGCTTTGGAGAGATATTGACTGCAACACAAGATCCTGTATATAATATCTTGTTACACACCTGTTGGGAGGACAGATTATTGGACAGATAATTTACCTTATTGGATACAAACTCTGAGATAACATAAGTTTACACCAACTTACAAGGACACACAATATACAGGCCTGGTCAATATTCAAAGTGGTGCACCATAGACAGGGACACCCCTGATTACTGCACGTTATGTGGGGAACCTGTTTATGTGCACTGTCTGCTTTGTGCCAGACCACCAGAGTAACCCACTGTGTACCATGCTACCCATAATCCTTCCATAAAGCAGTGATCTGGTACAAATTGGTGGCAGCAGTGCTGGTAATACCATTTATTCTCCAAGTTTTCTTTGTGTATTTGTTCTCTGTATTAAGCTATTGAGACTGCTACTAAAAGTATTGATTTAAATCCTCCTGTCCTTGTACCTGCAGATGAAATTCCCCAATTAGACTCTGTAGCTCTACCAGGCCAAATTACCAAAACTATTTTTATACCTGATCCATTTGATGGGGTAACTAGAGAGTGGACTGATTGGCTAGAACAATTTAAATTGGCAGCCACTATTAATGGTTGGGATGAAGGTGCTCGCTGGCAAGTCCTTAGCCTTTTGCTTAGTGGTAAAGCCTGGCAGGTATACCAAGGATTTACTGTAATACTGAAATAAAAAGCAGTTATCAGTTACTAAAAATTGTTCTGATGCAATTTTTTCAATTAGATCTGTATAAAAGAGTATATAAAGGATAAATCCATTTCTTTAGGTAAACTTGGAATGAGAAATGTTTGTTTATATGTTAGATTATTAGGGCAATGCTATTATAATAACATGATGCTGTGAGGTACCTTCTGTTTTAATATATGAGGTACCATCACCACTTGCCGTGGTGAATACTAATAAGTATTAACCTAGCATGTTTAGTTTCAACCACACAGTGTGGCAGGATTGCCTGGGTCTACTCTCAGACCTGCAGGATTATCCTATTTGGTTCCTCTGGAAGCTGGTAACTGTGAGTAACAGTTTAAAATATACCTGTGTAAAGATTCTATATTCACTATATCCACTCATAGCAAAACATACACACACAATTTCCATTGTGCACCAACGGGCACACTTTTGCTAGTATTATATAAATATATTTATCTCTTCATATGAGACTGCATTGAGTTTTTAGGAGCTACCAATGAGGTGGGGGTACAGGATATTACATATAGGAAAGGTGTATGTTTGTACTCTCTCACTATTACCATTTAAATGACCATCAATAAATGTATATAAAGTATAGCACTTACTTATGTTAGGTACAAGACAAAATATACACAATACATAAACTTACTTACAGAGCTGAGATTCCTATTTCAATATGGTATGATCAAAATGTCAGATAAAACCACACCCCTGTGTCTGCTCCATGTGAATACTGAAAGGAAGTGTAATCCTGCTAAACAGGATGTGATGTGTATTGTAATGGACATAAACACCAAGACTCCTTATATACCACCTCCAGCCTGCAGGTGGTATCAGTGAGTAATAAGAGACAAGACATCCCTGCTCTCTATGTCTAGGAGGAGAAGTTAAAGTAGATAGACGTGCGTGGTGTGATCCCTTGCACAGTGTGATGACTGCAACACAAGATCCTGTGTATAAGATCCTGTTACCACCTGTTGGGAGGACAGATTATTGGACAGACAATTTACCTTATTAGATACAAACTCTGAGGCAACAGATAAGTGTACACCAACTTACAAGGATACACAATATACAGGCATGGTCAATATTCAAAGTGGTGCACCATAGGCAGGGGCTACTCCATTACTGCAAGTTTTGTGGGTAAACAGTTTATGTTTTGTTATTAAATTGTTGCAATACTTACTGTTAAATGTAATTAAAACTGGTTTATCTTGTTTAAAGAAAGCAAGTGCACTGTCTGTTTTGTGCCAGACCACCAGAGTAACCCACTTTGTGCCATGCTACCCATAATCATTCCATAAAAGCAGTGATCTTGTACAAATTGGTGGCAGCAGAGCTGCTAATACCATTTATTCTCCCTGTTTTCTCAGTATATTTGTTCTCTGTATTAAAGGGCATCTCCACCCTCCATATTAATTTGATATTTTGCAGTGCATCCCCTCCCACCCCAACCGCTATGTTAGATGTGCAAAAATAGAATCCAAACTTTAATTACAACCCCTCGCTCCAGCATCGTTGTGATCCGGTCTTCCTGCTTGCCTGAAGTACAAGCAGGGGGCCAGACTGGCAGCCGCGGCTGTGATTGGCTGAGAGGCAGCCAATCACAGCCTTGGCTGCCAGCAATAGAGAACACCATGGGTACAGTTGGGGTTCAATTTTTACACTTCCTATATAGCAGTTGGGAGTGGGAGGGGATGCCTTGCAATATATATAAAAAATTTAAAGCTACATAAAGGGCAGACAAGGAGGGATCAGGAGGGTGGAGGGTAAAGGGCTCCCCTGCGCATGCCACTGTCCTCTCTAAGGGCAAGGAGGAGGCAGAAACCTTTTGGACAGGAAGACAGCTACCACTACTCAGTTTCCTGGACTTTGGACTAGCACTACAGGGGAACCATAAGGAGTAGAGATGTCCGAACTTCGCAAAATCCGGTCCACTCGAGGATCCGCGAATTTTCAAAAATTCGAAAATCCGCGAGCGGACCCATTAAAACCTATTAAAATGAAAGTTCGTCAAAATACGAGGATTCTTTCGAAAATACAGGGATTTTTCGAAAATACAAGGATTCTTCGAAAATACGGACCCGAAAAAATGTGGCTTGCTCCGGCCAAAAATGTGAAAAATCCGCGAAATTTTGAATTTACGAGGATTTCTTGTATTTTCGAAAATACGAGAAATCCTTGTAATTTCTAAAATTTTCGAAAAATGCGGTTCGGAAAAGTTCGGAAGATGGAAAACCAGAAAATTCGCGATATCCGCTGTTCGTGAACGAGGTAAATCCGTCGCGGATCCGGGTTCGGTTCCGCGAACTGGGCCATCACTAATAAAGAGCAGAGATGTAAGGTAAGGATTTTCTTTAAACTACTCTGTGGGGCCATTAGTGGGTTAAAGTTTAGTTTGGGGGTGGACATGCCCTTTAAGCTATGGAGGCTGCTACTGATAGTATTGATTTAAATCCTCCTGTCCTTGTACCTGCAGATGAAATGCCCCAATTAGACTCAGTAGCTCTACCAGGCCCAATTGCCAAACTTTTTTTAAAACCTGATCCAATTAGTATCCTGTGCTCCCAAGTCGTAAGCAGCTATAAATGTGGCACTTGCCATGGTGAATACTAAGAAGTATGAACATACGGGCACACTTTTACTAGTCTCTATCTACATATATATAAATGACCATCAATAAAAGTATATAAAAGTATAGCACTGACTTATATTAGGTACAAGACAAAATATACAAACTTACTCACAAAGCTCAGATTCATGTTTTAATATAGGATATTCAAAATCGGAGCTTAAACCACACCCCTGTGACTGCTAAGGGGTCTCCATGTGAATACTGAACAAAAGTGGTAATCTTAGTATAACATCCAATGATGTGCCTTTTGTATAACGTGCAACAGTCTTAGCCAATCAAAAAAACTTTCTGTATGCTACACAGGAAGTGATGCATATGTAGGAAAGAGGATATAAGGGATGATACTTACTGCATGTTTCTCTAGGTAACCCAGGAGTGAGAAATAGGTGTTTATATGTTAGATTATTAGGGTAATGCTATTATAATAACAGAAGGCTGTGAGGTACCTTCTGTTATAAGAAGGCTCTATTTCATTTTATACTCTGTGGTGAGCTGTTAGCTCCTTTAATCTATATTCTGTGCTCCAAAGTCCTAACCCCATAGTGACTGCATGTTAATCTGGATACTGCATAGGGTCTCAGGTTGTCCATTGGTGCTGTTTAATTAGAACTGCACATTGTGGTCTATTCTCACACCTGCTAGTTTATTCCACTTAGACCCTCTGGATTCTAGCTGGCAGGCAGGTGGAATAGGATAAGGAAGGGTAAGTTTAGTAAGGTTCATGAATCCTATTGCCTAAAGTGACTTATATTCCAATAGTGTAATAGGTAACTATGGAAGGGCAGATGGATCACTTGCATGTTGTTTGAGCCCTTGAGTAAGAATAACTAAAGCACAACCGTGGGTTTTTAATGTCTATATATCAGAAACATGGCTTTATTCCAGGATGTATGAAAACTTATCTTTCCAGCATTTTGTGCAGACAGGGAATTCTGGGAGATGTAGTTTTTAAATATGTGAAAAGTTAAACACATATGCTCTATATCATTAGGCTGTATTGAATCTGTACATATTCATTAACCAATGGACATACAGAAGAAACTTACTGCTAACAGAGAAGGCTGGGAGTTATAGTTTTCAAACATGTGAAAGGTCCCAAGTTTAACAACCCTGCTGTATACCACTTAAGCTGTATTAAGACAAAACTTACTGCAAACAGAGAATCCTGGGAGTTGGGAATACATGTTAGATTATTAGGGCAATGCTATTATAACATGAGACTGTGAGGTACTTTCTGTTATAAGGCTCTATTTCATTTTATACTTTGTGGGGAGCTTTTAGCTAATTAGTGTCCTGTGCCCCCAAGTTCTAACCCCTTATGGTTCATACACACGCACGATGTGTGCACCGAGCCACGACCCCCGACCACAATGCATTTGTGAGATGAGCGGGCGCTTCTGTCTAAGCGACCTGACGAACGACCCCGGCCGAACGCACACACACGTGATTCTTGCCCGAAATGGGTATTCCATTCGACGCACAAACCTGGCTCGGTGCACACACCATGCGTGTGTACGAACCTTGAATGACAATCTGAAACTTGCTATTGTAAATACTAATAAGTATGAATCTATCATGTCAATCTGCATAATGTTTAGGGTCTTGGGTTGCCCAGCGGTGCTGTTTAGGTTGAACTGCACATTCCGACAGGATTGCCTGGGTCTATTTTCAGACGTGCAAGTTTATCCTACCGGTAATTGGTTTCTCTGAAAGCTGATGACTGTTTGGATAACAGTTTAAAGTATCCCCATATAAAGATTTTATAGTCACTGTGTCTACACATAGCAAAACATACACACATAATTTCCACTGTCGTCTATATTGCCTAGGTGATAAACAAGCTCAACTCCACAGAAGCTAATTAGCAATACTGAAGTTTATCTTAATTCCAGATCATATCCATGTTGGAAACAAAATATACATTGGGATTTATATTTCTTTCTGCAACAATGTTTACGTAAACTGTTTTTAAAAGAGGAATCAGGAGGAAAAAATGTTTTATGGGAATCCAAATGCCCATGGTCCACTTGGTGTGGAATGCGAGAGAGACAGACATTTTATGAATCAATTAACAGTAACCGCATCAAATTTGGTATCTGCCCTGGATACAGATTTGCGATTTGGTGTGTTAAGGCACATTATCCAGACACAATACGGGAATTTGCAGGGATAGCCACCCTATGGGTTTGTTGGAGAGACCACCTGAAGTGTGTAACAATCCTCTTGCTTCTGTGATTGGTTGTGGGTAACTGATTACAACCCCCTCCAGAGGAATAAGAATGACTCTAGAACACAAGGGGAAAACGCTCTTTTTCCATCTTGGCACTGAGGGACTGAAAACTCTGGAAACAACTTTAGACTCCATTTTACATGGATTTACTTCCTCATCCAGTAACATTAAGGACTGAACCTTAGCTTTATTTTCACTTCTCCTCCCATTTTGTTTTTACTGTTGCATGTCTTGTGTTGCTTGTGAAGGTTCTCATTCATCCAGGTCATGGTATATCTGTTGTATTCAATTAGATCAACTGGACTTGAAGTTTAGTTCTTGAAGACGTTTCGCTAGTCTTGCGTTTTTTGTCATGTCTTGTGTTTTTTGTCTGTCATATTTTTCTGTAATTTATTCCCTGCATTGTTTTTCTTGTTATTAAATGATATTTAAAAAACAAGGAAATCTGCCTCTGTGAGACGCTACATTCAACAGTGTATTATATTCTATTGTATGTCTGTTCATTCACTTCCAGTATGTGGAAGTGAATGAACAGACATTACTTTTGTTTGATTAGTTATACAGCTGTGCAAGCTGGGTAGGTTTGTGTACCTATAACACAAGTGGTGGCAGTTGCCGATGGTTTATGGTAAATATATATATATATATATAAGTGACGGGCAATTCTCAGCTAGGATTTGGGGTTTGTCACAGGGAGCTAAGCGTGCTCAGAGCGCCCCTGGGGTGAGGGTTTGTAATGCATCCCTTACAAGTACCAGTAAAAGTATTGATCTGTGCCAATGCAAAAAAAATCACTTTCTAAAAAATGCTTTCTGGGAAGTGATTTCCAAGTTTGTTATCATTCCCAAAAATTATCTAATGATCATCTTTGGAAATAATAAAAAAAATTAAAGTGAAACACGTAAAAACCCTAGAAGTGCCCCTGGTGAACAGTATTACTGAATTGGTATCCTCAAAGTTTCACAACACCAAACATTTTCATTTTACTTAGCACCCTCTGTAATATATCGGACATTATATAACCACAGTACTTAAGATATTTACGTATTGGCAGAGACGTTTGGACTTGTGTAGGGAGGGTGGTATTTTTGTTGGTACGTGCACAGTCTTTACGAATACTATTACTGCATTTATTTGCCTTGTGATGGTTTTACTGAATTAATATACGGTTATAAAAATTTTATTGTACTTGTGCAGCCTCTGTATTGTATGGAACATTTCATTACACCATTACCAAAGATACTTCCTTTATAAGTATTATTACTGGAGATTATTTGACTTGTGTTTATATTACTGAATAGGACTGTGCATTCTATTAGTTGCGTTAAAACATTGAATTAATAAAGACCACTTGATGTTTGAAACCAGTGTGCCCGGGAATTATCTGTATATTGTTGAATCATATGGTGTAACATATGGAGTTACACTACCTGGTGGCACCTGGACAGTGAACTAATTTATTCCTGGATGAGTGCAGAAATCCTTATGAAGAAACTGCTTACTTATTGGCTCTGTAATAATATCCATAAGCACTTAAGCAATTTTCAGTGTGATTCTATTGGGTAAAACACATGTAAAACTTAAAACATTAAGTAGACAGGGCTAGTAACTAACTAGCCTATACAATCTCAATTAGGGAGGATTAACTTCTAAATTTCCTGTTATATTTCTCCAACTTTACCGTCTCCAACTTTTGTTTGCCCATTTTTTCCTATTTATAGAATAATCAATACTCCTCAAACTACACCATACCAATCTATACATAAGTTTTCCCCATTTCTGCAGTCAAGCCTTCTACACATGTAGAAATGTGAACAAAGCACAAAAGCCGTCAGACATGCAACGGACAGACACTTTGGACGATTGTTGCACGTGTGTGGCCATTTGGTGGGGATCTACCAACAACACCAGACCGAGTTTTCACATATTCAGACGTTGTGCCTTGTTCACACGCTTGGAAGTTCCTATAAACTAAGAACCATTTTCACTTGAAACAAAACATTTGTAAATACTGGATAGAAATATCTTCCATGTAGGCTTACTGCCCTTTGACATTTTACATTTCCCCATATACCTGTTGACATGGACTCTGCACGCTCTAACATGCTGAGTAGTCTGCCTTCTTGCCTTGTAGTTTCCTGTAATGTAAGTGAAAAAAAATTTATTTATTGCTATACTAAAAGAATTAGTAATGTCTGCAATAAAAAAAATGGGCATACATGTTATCAATATTTTGAATGATTCGATTGTATATGCCGAATCGCTAAATATATTGAAGCTGTGTATGGAGAGGCTTAAAGGGCAAGTGCAGCCCTGAAATGAAAACTTACATACAGGCAAATCACCCCCTCAAACCCTAAACTGTAATAGTTTGAAATCTGAAATATATAAGTCTAACCTGAAATCTTGCACAATGTCCTGTTGCCCCTGTTTCTGCTTCCTGGTTCTTCCAGTTAGTAACTGTCCGTTATGGATTTGACAGTTGACATCACAGCCAATGACTGAATGTTAATCCCCTAGCTGCCTCTTCTGAACATGCCCAGGCTCAATACAGGTTTCTAAATTGCTCAGGTTCCACGAGGCATCCAGAAGCATAGCAGGCATACAGTAATGAATTCATAGGACAAAGTATGATATATCAACATATTTTAAAGAGGCCATTCTTTCTAAAAGATGTTCTTATGAGGGTGGAGTTGTCCTTTAACTAGCTACAGAAAAGTTTGATTTTTTGGGATCACATCCGAAACACTGTGCACATATCCTGACAAGAAACTAATTTTACAAGCCTATAACTAAAGACCCAGAGAAGCTAAAGACATAATTCTAGGCTTGTTTGAAATGTATGAGAGCTATTTTAAATAGATTTCACTTTTATAGAGAGCACAGTTATAATTTAAGACATGCTCACCCTGGTATTCCTTATATTTCGTCTGCTATGGCTTTGCTGCTTAGCACTCTGGAGACAGTTTTCTACGTGATTCTTGTAATCCCTCAGGGGCACTTGTAATTTGCATATGTAACATTTTTCAGCCCTAGGAAACAGAAACATGGAAAGAAGGCCATTAAAGAATGCTATTGGTGGCCCTAATCCAGAAGAGAGGAATTTACAGAAGACAATGTTTAGCAAAAAAACTAAATTCATGCAGAAGTTCAATCCTACATACTCAAAACTGAGTGATTATAGTAAGGGGGCAGTAATCAAGAGAAGGTGACACAATGGTTAGAATGGGCACAGTGATAAGAAGTAATACTATAGGTCAAACATTAAATTCACACACAAAGTTCCATAAATAAACCACCAAAGGGAGCTGCCAGAAAATTAACATTAAGGTATAATCAGGAACATGATCCCTTTTTGCTCTCAGTGCTCCTGGTCACCAGATCTCCTCATGTCCTGTGCAGCTTATTTCTAGTTATTATGTATTTCTCGTTTCCCTGTGTCCACCCCCTTCCAAAACCGAGGCACAGCTAGAGTGTGGAGAATTTGCAGTGGAGGGGATCTGTGCCCTCATACAGCCAATAGCATTCAGCCAGTGATTTTGTGTTTAGTGAAAGTGAAACTGCTTTGCAATGGGAAGGTAAGGTAAGCAGCACTGGGAGCTGTAATAACTGCTTGAATCAAGTAAGATTTTCTTTAAGCTGTAGAAGTTTGAAGGGGAGTGTGTGTGTGGGGGGGGCTTTAGAATTGATTTAGGTAGGTGGACTCCAAACAATGAAAATGAACAATGAAAGGCCAGTTTCCTACCTTTAAAACGAGCCATCAACCAGCTCTCTACGTGCTCCACAGCCCAAAATATACAGAAATGACTGACCAGAAAGTTAATGGGTGGGAGGCTGAGATGTGACATTCCTAAGGCTTCTCCTGCACAGCACTGCGAGCACAGCCTCCCTCAGTGTGTGAGGGAGACAGGAAGTCCCTCCTCCTCTCTGCTGTGTGAAGTCCTGACAGAGTAGGTAAGGGAATCCACAGCCCTTCTTTCCCACTATGTGAAAACAGCCTTTTCAGGCAGAGTTCTCACTCTGCCTGAAAAGCTGTTTCCACAGAGTTTTCTGTAGGGTGCGGTATCTTGCGTGGCCCACGACGTCCGCGAGTGGGCGGGGCGTGTGCACCCGCGAGCGGGCAGGGACACATGGGGCTGTAAGAGAATGTAAAAATTTTATTTTAAAGATGGGTATTGCTACCTGCATGTGATTACATACTGAGGGTTTTCGGTTAACCAGGAAAACAAAAGCCTTTAAAAACCTGTAATGCAGAAGGCCCTTTACGCACTCAAGGTATAAATGGACAGAAGGCATGTATATTTACTGCTTTATATAGATATGTCCGATAAATCAATACATTTGTTAACAGCATTTAGCATTAGTATATACATGTCCTGCTGTAAACCTACACATTTGCACAACAGTATACTGAAGACACATTACTGAATACATTGCATGCATCTGAAATGTGTTAGCTCTGTATTTAGTTAAGAAAAGAGAGCAATCAGCATACCTACTTACTTGCCAGAGTCCAAGGAATGGACAAGGTCCCCTGAACAATTGAGTTCCTTACTCTGTAGTTTTGACCCACTTCTTAAGGCTTTATTAAAAACAAAATGAAAGAGACAATGTTATGGTTCCAAACAAACCAATGACAGAATATACAGCAACTGTAAGAACGAAAATGGGAATACCAACCAATCTTTTCTTTTTTATCAGTATTGGATGTACCATCACAATATGCAGCATGCATCTCAATTTGAGCTGAAAGAAACTGCTGCCCACACAGAGGGCATTCCACGCCTTGAGGATAGTTTGGCCCAATACCCTCACTTTCTTCAGTAGGGGGCACACTGCTCAAACCAGGCTAGTAAAAACAAACATTAAAATTAAACCTGAACACTGTGTGCACAATTAATAATTCTACAAGCCAGAAAACCAGTTTTAAGTGTGTATTTGTTTAATACCCTTGTGCATATTCTTTTGATATAAGATTCATGCTTTTATACATTGTCCTCAAAAAATAGTTAGTACAAGAACAAAGAGCAGGGATGTCAAGTTAATTCAGTGGAAGAATAACGTGCTACATTGTAGTTCTCATTCAAAACTGTATATAATGAATGGGAGCAACAGCTGGAGCTAGCTAGATATTGTCTTGTATAAAAATGGTTTCAAGGGCAAAAAAAAAAAAAATCATACTCTTTTCTGTATGTACTGGTAAGGTCACACAGGTACAGCAATTACCTAATGTGGTTGGAAGGCATTTTCATTTTTGTGATTAGAATTATGTACCAATCTGTATGTTTATAATGTATGCATTTGCACACAGAGCATAATATATTGGGCCTTGGAATGTGCCTTGATCATTCATTCTATGTTTGTTAAAATATGCAGTGCAGTTTTGGAACTAGAAAGGGTTCAGATAAGGGCAACCAAATTATTAAAGGAGAACTATAGTGCACAAAGTTTTTCAAAAACATTTAAAATCAAAAAGTACCTGGTGCAGGGAGGTAGAATTGGTATTTTCTACTTCCCAATATTATTTCGATAAGGAGCAACAGCATGAAGAAAACTGCTTATGCCAGTCTACTTCAGCACTATTTTTAAAACAGGAAGGCCTAGGGCCACAACCTGGCAGATGGAGATTGTACATGCTATAGCTCCTTAACAAAACAATATTGGGTAGGTAGGAATAAGCAATCCTACTTCCCTGCCCCAGGTACTTTTCATATTGAAAAAGTACACTTTTACATCATGTTTTAAATTAACGGAAATGGAGTAGCTTGACTACATAGACAACAAATGGTGCAAGCAAACAACATTTTATTTAATTTTTAAACTAACCATACAATATTCACAGGCAACTTGTCAGCTGAAAGTGATGATTTGTTGGCTGTGGGATTATACATACACATGGCCGATAATCTGCAAATCCCATCAGATCCAACAGAATTTATCAATTGTTGGTCACATGTATACTAACAATTTATCATTATAAACCCGTAGAAAATCTTAGGCAGTCAAAACAGCCACAAATCTCTTCATTTAGGCTGGGTAAACACAGGACGAGATTTGTCTCGGCTGACCATTCGCCACTACTGAGAGGACGGCTTGGACAAATCACTGTCTGTCGTGGCAAAAGCAGCTGTGGGCAACAGTTCACTGCAACTGATCGTGCGGCCCCAAAGGGAACAGCACGATGGGACATAATTTACCAGCATATCCAAGAATAACCAGCATATCCAATGAAGAATAAAATATATTGAAGGAAAAAATGCTTGATAGTTAAAAGTGATAAACACTCTAAGGGAATGTCCACTCCCAAATAAAAAAAATGTATATAGATTTATTCCCCCCCCAAACCTAGACTATTTTCCATGCAAAGCTTCTAAATATACTTACAGTGATTGGCTGAGACATTGCATCTCAGACAATCACTAACACCACTGCTGGCCCCTTCTGCTGCTTCTGGGAAAGGCACAGAACAGCAGCTTTAACCCATGCAAGGTCTAGGTTTGGGGATGATAAAGCTATATACAAATTTTAATTCTGGGGGTGGACATTCTCACATTAAAGGGACACACAATTAAAAACATCTAAATTATTGTACTTTACATTAAAAACCTTAAATCAACTATAAAATGAGGATAGCATTTATATGTACAAATTTAAAGGAACTGTACACTGAAAAAATTACTTTGCCTCATTTCGGTCTATAAATGAATACATGTAAGCAGCACTTACTCTGATGTGTTTGTGTTGCTGCATGACTTCAATCCAGTACTTGATTTGCTGAAGCTCAGCCCCTCAGTCCCCTAGCCCCCTGCCAGACTATCTGACTCTGTGAGGGCAAGCATGCTCCCTATGAGGCAGAATTGGGAGAGGGAATTTCCCACCATGCAGTTCACGTACCAACTGTCATCATTCCAATTACAGCAAAATTATATACATGAACAGAAGAGTTTAGCATACTAAGACACTTGATTGACTAGATATCTAAAGAAATAGGGGCAGGTCAACAAAAAAATGGTACAATGATAGTTGGGAAGAATTATAGTATCCAGTAACAGGCAATTTAAAAAAACAAATTTCCCAGTGTACATATCCTTTAAAGGGCAATTAGCTGGTTAAAAGGTAGAGATTTTCACACTTTGCCATGTTTAGATTAAAGAAATCAATTTACCCATGGCTTTTACTATATAAATGCAAACACTAAACTAATCAACATATAGACTGGG
This sequence comes from Hymenochirus boettgeri, assembly GCA_019447015.1. Taxonomy (NCBI): domain Eukaryota; kingdom Metazoa; phylum Chordata; class Amphibia; order Anura; family Pipidae; genus Hymenochirus; species Hymenochirus boettgeri. The sequence continues at coordinate 88,099,025 of CM033471.1, forward strand.
CACATGTGAAATATATACACTGTTGGTAAATCACTGAAAAATCACCTGAAAAAGTGCAGGTGTCCTCCCACCTGAGCTGGGGGGGGGATAGTCAGGATTGCTTAGATCGTGTTCCAGATGCCCTGAATGTTCCTCTTCCAGAGGTCCATAACCTCTGGAAAAGGGACGGTCTCAGAGGAGGGTTAGTTGCATGATCTGGATGTCCGAAAGGGAAGAAAGGACTGAGACCTTGTTTTGTGGGAGCATGGTACTCTTACCCCCATTGCCTGGGCAATAATTTTGTCCAGTTCATGACCAAGCAGGAGGCGTCCAGAAAATGGTAAATTAAATTCTGAGCAGACACTTAAACTGGAGGAGGCTTCCTGCACCTGGGTGCTTATGGGCAAGGGGCGGGTCCGGAGCCTCACTTCTTAAAGGGGAACTGTGGTCCAAAATTTACTTTAGGTAAATTGATAGGAATTGCTCCCCTGAGAATTTTTGCTATTTATTTCCATAGTTTATTTTGCATAGTTTTGAAGATATTTACATTTTTGTGTGTGATATGGCAGCAGCATCACCAGGTCCCCTGCACTTCCTGCTCTGAAACTGTCAGTCAATCTGTCCTGTGTCTCCTTCTCCCCTTTGCAGACCCCCATGTCCCTCCCACTCATGGACCCCATGGTCCCTCCAGTTGCAGGCCCCCCATGGCCCATTATCTTACAGCCCCATGTAGCCCCACCCACTCATGGGTGCCGCGGCCCCGCCCACTCGCGGGTGCCATGGGTTACTCAGACCCCCCTACAGAAAACTCTGTGGAATCAGCTTTTTCAGACAGAGTGAGAACTGTTTTCACACAGTGAAAGAGAAGCGCTCTAGATTCCCTTACCTTCTCTGTCAGGACTTCACACAGCAGAGAGGAGGAGGGACTTCCCGTCTCCCTCACACACTGAGGGAGTCTGAGGCTGTGCTTGCTGGCGTCACTGTGCAGGAGAAGCCTCAGGAATGTCACAAGTCAGCCTCCCACCCATTAACTTTCTGGTCAGTCATTTCTGTATATCTTGGGCTGTGGAGCACGTAGAGAGGTGGTGGGTGGCTTAACTTAATTGTTTGGAGACCACAGTTCCCCTTTAAGAATTTAAAGTGTCTACTCCTTGGGCATGTTTATCTCAAATAAAAAAATTATATATAGGTTAATCACCCCCCACTCAAAGAATGTATGACTATTTTTTATCAAGCTCAAAAGGGCATGTTTTTAACACCACTGTGTAGTGTTAAAAATCCTTACCTTTCCTCTCAGCTCCTTATGATTGTTCTGCAGTGCCTATTCAAAGTCCATAAAAGTGAAAAGTAGGAGCCTTCCTGTGTGTAAAAGGTATCTGCCCCTTCCCTGTCCTACTGGAGGACTCTGGCATGCACAGGGAAACCCAATCTTTCAGCCAATCACAGATGCGGATGCCAGTTCAGACCCTATTGCTACTTCGTTCCTGGTAGTAACACTAGAGGCGGAGATTAAGGGTTGGTCTGTTTCTCTGCACTTTGTAAGTTTTAAAGGAATAGTTCACTCCCAAAGTGAACTATTCCTTCAATGTATTGATTGAAGCCCGGGAGGTTAAGGAGCTATGCCTCGCCTCCCTTTCTTCAATCAATAGCTCAGGATCCAGGAACGAAGATTCAAGAAATGTACCTTTTGCACGATCCACTGCAGCTACAGTGACAGGTCCCGACTGCTTCCTGGTTCTGTACAACTATAGCACGCATTATCGTGCATGTGCGCTATAGCTGTACAGAACCAGGAAGCAGTCGGGACCAGTCCCTGTAGCCACAGTGGATCTCGCAAAAGGTACGTTTCTTGAATTTTTGTTCCCGGATCCTGAGCTATTGATTGAAGAACGGGAGATAAGGCATAGCTCCTTAACCTCCCAGGCTTCAATTAATACATTAAAGGAATAGTTCACTTTGGGAGTGAACTATTCCTTAAAATCTGGCGGTTAGGGTTGGGAGGAGGTCCCCCTGCACTAAAGAAAAAAGTAGATTTTGGAATCGAGATGCCCTTTAAATATATATTTTGAGCATTTTTATTTGTCAGTCTAAACTTTTATTTAATTATTAATAAGTAGTGTCTATAGAAAATGAAGCAGCCAAGGTAATCAGAATAACATTTAAGAATTAAAAAGCAGAAGTTGATTATAGCATACCCTGACATAATGTTTTATTAAAATGAGTCTTGTGCATTGATCCATGTTTAGTGATCTTTCCCTATAAGAAACAAATGAAGCTTAGCTCTGAACATCTTACCGAGGACATTGAATGTATCTCTGGCAAATCTGCTTCCTCCAAATCACAGGTCTCCTCCTTTGCTGGACTAAGTTGGCTCTCTGCAATATTTTGCATTGATTTGTTAGTAAAAAAAATACTTACAGTGTCTAGTTGTATTAAACAGTATACAGTCTGTTAACTATTTTATTTTTGCAGCCCAAATATCTTTAATACACTTACAGGGCGGTGTAATACTTACCCCCTGCGCTCCTGTTTCTTCCGGGTTCTCATGGTACAGGGTTTACTGCATCACGCGACCAGGGAGGTAAGGAGCACGAAGGGCGATTCCAGCTTTTATAAAGGCATTCATTTGCATGCTAAAAAAACGCAAAACTAACTAGCGCAAAACCAATTTTTTTCCTTTTCACGCCGGGTGCCTATGCCTTTTATAGAAAATGACACAGGCCCATGAAAAATGGAGTTAAACCCACGCTAACCTGATTTTACATCAGCAAGAGTGGGTTTGCAGTAACTCCTTTTTACTGTGTAGGGTATTACATCTCCCTATTAATGTATTGTGTAAGATACTTACTAAAGTTCTTAATTAACTGAATATAGGACCTTTGGTTTTTCAGTATAAGTTAAAGGGCATCTATATTGAAATGTATACATTGCTCTAATCCAGACATAAAAAGGCTAGTGACTCAGTGTTTGCACACTGTCTGATTTACTGCAGGGCTCCCCACTATCCTTCCCCTCTCAAGTAATCCGGCTGTGAACCCAGTCTCTCATGCGCATTAATCCTCCTACACATCACGCTAACCTTCTAACATTCTAACATTTGTAAACAAACAAAAAAAAAAAACCCTTGGTATGTAAGCCTGGTTGTACTGGAGATAGTTGCTACATAGGGAGTGGGAGGGTGGTTAGTTAGCAGAGATCCGAGTCCTGTCTTATCAGCCTGATCTCTCTTTGACAGACAATAAATTGGTGAAAGCTTCTTTCTCCTTCCCTTTACTTCTGTTTTTAACCCCGTATTTGCCAAGCATTTTAGTGAGCAGGAAGGAGTCATTGGGAGACTTGCTGTAAAACTTGTGTAAGCATACACACTACACTGGCAAGCATACACACTACACTGGCATGCCGTTAGGGGTTTTGAATGTCAGCTCAAGCAGGAGTGGTGTGTTGAAATCTTGACTTCTTTTAACTTATTTATCTCAGGACAGAGGAGGAAACTGAATAAAGTAAAAAATACTCTAAAGGTTGGGGGGACTTATAGAACACATAGAAAGAATTAAAAAAACACATTTTCCCACATTAGTAATCAAGCCCAGAAAAGTTGTTGAAATCTTCCACAAAGATTTCCACCTCTTACCTTGACAGACAGTATTCTCTTCTTTATGCACATCGTCAATTTGCTCAGCCACAATATTTTCTTCAGAAGCAGGGGACACAATACTAAAGTTAAAAAAGGAAGAAAAATAATAGTTAGTGAACTTTGTTAATATGTATTAATATAATATAAGATAACTGGATGGTTAAGATGTTCACCATCAGGTGATTCTCCATTTTATTCTCCAGTTTTCTAAACTGATATATTTTGACCATGTGCAACAAATTGATCGTAAAGGAACAAGTCAGTGAAGAGAAAACAGTGAAGAGTGGATAACATCAAAAATGATTAAAACAACCAGAAAGCAAATTTTGCACCAGAATATACAGGAGGAGCTTCTATAAATTTAAAATTTATCTATAACTTTAGGTGAACCTTGATATTTGCAGATGCAATTACAGATGTGGAATACAACACATTTAATAAAAGGTTGCTGGTTTCCTCTGCCTTTCTTAAACAATGGCAAACTAAAAGTACCGTGCCACCCTTTCCCCTTAAAACTGAATTTGTATAGTAAACTTTGTATGATCTGTACAGTATTCAAACCTCCTAGTCAATGATACTTTTCAGTATTACGCTTTTGATTTAAGATTTAAAAGTGATAAATTAGTTCTAAATGGTAATTAGAATTTCCATATTTGGAATCATTCTCAGCTTCTCAAAGGAATCAACCAGAAATCTATTCCTTCTTCTCAAAGCTTTTTGCAGCATTTTTTTAGCAAGGCTGCTCAAGTGAACAAGAAAAGATTTATTGTAGGCAACCTTCGTACAAACACTTAGCAGACAGCTAGGATTTATGATAAAATATCCAGGTGGTAAAAGATAGTCCACAGAGGATCTCCCCACTGCCAAACATGTTCATTTTATAAAGAAATAAACAAAAACAGACAACTTGACAGAAATGGAAGAAGATTTAAAATGTCTATTGGTTAAAGTTAACGCAAACATATCCTGTTCTCATACATGTCAACTTCCATACATATTACAAAACACTATAGGCATATGGTAGACTGACAAGCTTGTGGAGGGAATTCTGTTTTTTTTAACCATGAAACATTTGCCCCAGGAAGTGTTATTTTATTTGAATTGTTTTCAGGTAACTACATGTAAAGCTTAATTTATAGTATGCATTTTTGTAAGCATTTGCTGGGGAGTTTTGTTTTGCCAGCGTCTCCATGGAATGTATCGGAATTCTGAAGAGCTAAAAATCCACTTCAAACTCAATTGAAGAGGATTTTTCTAATTTTCAAAGTCAAAATTCATCCAAATCCAAAAAATTAAGAAACCAGCAGTTCTGCCTCAAAACCAAATTCGTTTAGGACTAGAACTAGGACCCATCAGCAGAACATGTTTTTGTTGTTTTTTTATTTAGAGAAAATTACTGTAGTTTTTCAAATTTATCATGTATTCCGATATAGTTATTACTGTTCAGTCCACAGTTAAACTCCGTAAAGACTTGGGAATTGCTTGAAATTCCTAAATACATGCATGGTTATGGGACTAAGCATATTTGTAGTAAGATATTTTTTTGAGTAAAATATGAAAAGCAAACTATTACATTTTTCTTCCTATTACATTTTTTCTTCCTGTTTTATCCCGTGAAAAATTATTGCACTGAAAATAACAACAAATCCTTGTTGGATGTTTGCTGAAAGCAAAGAATGCCTACTATACCCAAAATATTTATTTTCCCAGGAAGCAATGTCAACATTGTACATAATTGTGAACTCCCACAATGCATTATCAGCGGTACACCAAACAAAGCCCATTTCACAATGATATATGCAAGGAAGAATTTAAGTTGTCTCACCTCTCAAAGACTGACTCTGGAGCGATTCCAGTCTCTGGTATTGTGTTGGCACACAATGTCTAGAAGGATTAGACAAAAAATAAAATGTAAGCAGATGCTGTGAATTAAGAACAGCACAGGTTGTACTCTATTAAACATTCACGAAATACGCCAAGCAGCAGAGATGTAACTTTCCAAATACACAAGGGATATTGCAGTAAGTTAGAGAAAACTATTCAGTAGTTTATAATATCCCTTGTTCGTTATTGTGCACTATAGCTGTCTCAGATCATGTTATAGAACAGGTGAGGATGTTATACGGTTATTTCAAATGTCAATAGAATAAACAATAATGCAGGGTTTAAGCTATGAGAATCAGAAAATTAGGTAGGTGTTAACAACCCAAAGGATTTTTCCCATCAGGAATTACCAATAGCGCAGCCACTGGGATTGGTTGTTTTTAAAGGAGAACAGTCAACAGACAAAACAGTCCCAACAGAAAAAGCACAATCATACAACAAGCTGTGTCTCACCCTTTGGCGTGCCTGTTGGTTCATATATTTAGTTATCCTGTGGGTACTAGGTGTCAGCAACCATAATTCATCTCTGTGTTGCATGAGGTTTAAGTGTATGCTTAAAGGAGAATAAGACGAGATTTAAAATTAGCCTGAAAACCTAACCTCGGCTTATACTCGGGTCAAGTCCTAATTTAGATCCAAATACTGCACTTGCGGATAGTAACCAGTAGGTGGTGCTGTGTTAATAAATCCTTCACATACATAGAAAGTTACAGGAGCTGGTTTGTCTTTACACTCCTTCCTGCAGTCTGGCTGCTGGACTCACTTAGCACTGTCACTGCTCATCTGGATGCTGTAAATCTGATGGGTCTTCTCAGTTTGGGGCAAAAAATGGCTGCTAGTTCAGTGCAAATGACAGCTTAAAACTACAACTCTCAGGTGACATTTAATTATTAGGGTCAGAGTGCCTTTTACTATATGGGGGTCAGGAGAATTAACCCATTCTTGCCAAGGACCAATAAAAATATCATTCCACCCTGGAACAGTCCTATTGTTAATATTACAATTAGTGAAGCATGGAACCAGATCTTTTTTCCAGACAATGTGGGGCCGAACCGTGTATCTGGAATTCTCTTCAGCTAGGGGTCTGGTGGGTACCCTAAGAGGTCATTTTAAGGACAACCATACATGTAAAATAAATGTATTTCAGTATTGGAATATGTAAGACAGAAACCAATATTATACTTGTGAATGGGAAAGTATGCCCATTAATATGATACCCAACATGGAGCCCTTATTCCCTTGCCAAGGCAAGTTATTAATATCTTGGGAAATGTGGATTACACACAGGTCATGTTTGGTATTGGAGGAATTGATAATTAATACAGGAGAGGAATATGTGGTCAATATCCCATTACAATGTACATATCTACATTTATATGGAATCTGCCTAACTGAGGGGGAATGAATGCTTTTGGCTAGTCGTAAATCTGGACATTACTAGACACTCCCACCTCCTGTATAGCCCAGAGAAGGGGGGTGGTTCATGAAATGGTTTAAAAATCCTTGTAGCCCCTATAACTTTGTTCATACTGAGGGGACATGCTAAAACCGTGTGTATGGACCAGATGTTTCTTCCCGCCCCAGGATACAGGACTTCTTCTAGTGAGTAGGGTCTGTGAATATTTTTATTTTATATAACTGTTGTACCTATTGTATGTCATTTTATTATAACACCATTTTCTTTTATTTTTATATTATATGCACTGTCCACCTTTTGGAATATTAAATCTAAAATTTAATAAGTTTTGTCTTTGATGCTCTAAAAGAACTCAGTTGGCCACTGATAAGTTTATATGTGATTGGATGGAGTGTTTGCAGTGTAAATGCTAATTAACTCTGTGACTGCTTGTGAAGGACTGATGCTAATTAACCAGTTAGTTGCTGGAGTGAATGGTGTAGTGTTAATCATTTAGCTGCCAGGACAGGGGTGTGCATAGTCAGTGAGAGTCAAGAGTGTTTTTGGGGCGTCTTTAAGGCCGTAACTTAAAGTGGTGGCAGCAAGTACCGATTGATTGGTCAGATCACATGCCCAGCGAACTGGCCTTCGTGACAGATGGCAAGCTTAATTGAAAGTTTATTTAACCTTGCCAAACAACAACAAACAAAGCATGCTGGGAGTTGTAGTTTCCAAACATCTGGAGTGCCAAGGAATTGGGGGTTACTGGTATTGGATTTGGCTATTACTGTATGGAATTAATGTATGGGAATTCTGCTGTCCAGTTAAAGGGCAACTAAAGCCTCAAAACAATACAGAATCAGAGGGCAGTAGTGGTCATATTTTCTACCCTCGACTTTTTTTCCCCGAATTTTTCAGGTAAAAATAGGTACTTCGACTTATAAATACTCGAGTATTTACGGTAATGCTTAATTACCCCCCAAAAGTGGACCCGCCTTTTGTTTCGAGACAAAAGATCAAAGACAAGATCCTGCACATCTTTACCATAAATCGAGTACTGGATAAGTGCTGGGTGCAACCAGTGCTGTAGCCAACAGTTAAACAAGGAATATCGAAAGATACTGGGCACACCAGTCTTAATAACAAGCTATTTATTATAGTAACGTTTCGGTGCAGTAGTGGCACCTTCCTCAGACAAACAAACTAAGTCTTAGTTTGTTTGTCTGAGGAAGGTGCCACTACTGCACTGAAACGTGCCCAGTATCTTTCGATATTTTTTGTTTTGAGACGGTTACGGGCACCCAGAAGCAGAGCACGCCCATAAACCGTCTCTTCCGGGTGGATTGTCAGCCATTGGCCATGATGTCACGTCGCATCCATGACTGACAACATATGGCCCATCAATAAATACACCTCATTTATTATAAAAAAAAATAATACACCCCATCACAATAGAATATAGAGACATAAAGTCACCTTGGAATTCCCAGGGCCTTGTGCTTTTACATGGTTAGGGAACTCCTCTTTGACTTTATAACCTTATATTACGCTGTAATGGGCAAATTACCATTTATATAAATTATAATGTTTCTTATGGGACTAGTATTGAAGCACCATTATATAAATCAAAATACCTTCCTCTTGTTGTAAGGGTCTTGTTTTTGGTGTTTTATCACCCAAACATCTGCATGACCATACACCATAATAGAATTAAAGGTAAACTGTGGTCTCCATACAAGTTTAAATGAAAGGCCAGTTTCCTACCTTTAAAACAAGCCATCAACCACCTCTCCACGTGCTCCACAGCCCAAGATATAAAGAAATTACTGCCCATAAAGTTAATGGGTGTGAGGCTGACATGTGACATTCCTAAGGCTGCTCCTTCACCTTGCCGCTGCCAAGCACAGCCTCAGACTTCATTGTGTGAGGGAGACAGGAAGTCCTTCCCCCTCCCTGCTGTGTGAAGTACCTGCTGAGAAGGTAAGGGAATCTACAGCCCTACTCTCGCACTATGTGAAAACAGTTTTCTGTAGGGGGGGTCAAAGTGGCCCACACCACCCGCAAGCAGGCGGTATCATGGCACCCTGAGTGGGCAGAGCTAAGGCATCCACGAGAGGGTGGGGCTAAGGCACCCACAAGTTGGCAGGGCTAAGGCACATTCAAATGGGCGGGGCCACATGGGGCTGTAATGGAAGGGGACAAAGGGGGCCTGCAAATGGAGGGGCCATGAGGTCCATGAGTGGGAGGGACCAGGGGGGCTTTCAAGAGGAGGGGGGCTGAAAGGGGAGGAGAAGACACAGGGCAGATTGATTGTCATCCACTGACATGGTTTCAGAGCATTAAGTGCAGGGGACCTGGTGATGCTGCTGCCGCCATATCACACACAAAAATGTAAATATCCTCAAAACTTATGCAAAATAAACAATGAAAATAAATTGCAAAACTTCTCAGGAGAGCAATTGCTATCAATTTACCTAAAGTCATTTTTGGACCACAGTTTACCTTTAAGCAGGTATAGTCTGGTTAAAAATAAAAGCTACACCACTAGCTTCTCTCAGCTGCCAAATGATTACCTTTTTCTCATATTTGCAGAAAAAGTCAGTGCTTTGGTTTCAGATGTATTGTCTGTTTGGAAAAAGAATCAAGGTTATAGTAAATAAGGTTTGGGATTTTTAATGGGAGGTGCAGTGGAATATTTCCTTATAAAAAGTCACTCAGCTACGTAGTGCCTAATATATTATATTCCACTGCACCTCCCATTAACTATTCTATTAATATATCCCCCTCCCCCTAGTCATTGCCCAGAAAATAAAGATAACCCAGAGTGGTGAGAAGAAGCAGCAGATCGTAGGGATTTCAGTGTTAAGAGATGGATTTTGTACTTAATGTGTTTTTTGATGGGAAGGCAGGCAGTTGTGCAGCACAGGGGAGATTTAAGTTAAGTAGTAAGCTTATTAGAGAGCGAGACAATTTAAGATTATAAACGCTTCAGGGCAGGGATCTCATTCCTAATGTGTCAAGGCATTTTGCACTTATATCAATTTATCCATATTTTTTATATATGTGTTCTTAACGGATGTATGAAATTGTATTAATTTAATTTTTATTTATCTGTATAATTGCTTGCACTTCTCCCCTTGTTTGTATACTCTGTATTTTATAATGTACAGTGCTACCCAAGTGGCGTTTAAAATTATACATACGTACATTGCATGCAGCAGTTTAGTATAGACCAGTGTTTCTCAACCAGGGGTCCGGGGACCCCTAGGGGTCCCTGAGACTTTGCATGGGGGTCCTCAAAACATTGACAAAAATTGTATAGATCCACAATTTTGATGAATACAGATATATTTTTCTACATATTTATCAATGTTCTGTATAAAGTCTGTGTTTGGTGTATTTATGTCTGAGAGATAAATAAAAATAAGTAATGTTTTAATGTAAGGGTTCCCACCCTGGTATGAATTAGAGTGCATTTTGTTCAATAGAGATGTATTTATAGATCTATCATTTACATTTGTATAGATTAGGTTTTTTGATGATTTGATGACTGACAAAGAAAAATAATAATACTGTATATAATCATAATTTTATGTAGAGGTCCCGAGACATGAAAATTGTTTCAAGGGGTCCCCACAGATTAAAAGGTTGAGAAACACTGGTATAGACTGAAGGGGAGAAAGATGGGAAGCAGGAAGACCAGAAAGCAGAAGGTTACTCAGAAAGCAGAAGGTTAAAATAGTCCAGGCGTAATAGGATGAGAGCATTGATAAGCATAGAAGTCGGGAGAGGAATCTACAGATTTTCGCAATATTACGAAGAAAAAAGCATCAGGTTTTAGCTACATTGTTAATGTGATTAGAAATGAGAGAGGAATCAATACCGGTAGTTAACTCTAAGCAACATGCTGAAAGAATAGGGTAAATTAGGGTGTTGTCAACAGAAATATAAAAATGGTGGGTTAGGACCAGGTTTAGGTGGAAAAATTATCAGTTACATTTTAGTAAGGTTTAGTTTAAGACATTAATGCGCCATCTATGTGGTGTGAGGGTGGAAAAGTATATTGGAGTATCATCAGCATACAGATTATAACTAAAACCAAATCAGTTAATGATGTCTCCCAGGGAAATTGTATAGAGGTAGAACAACATGGGCCCCAAAACAGAGCCATATGGAATCCCTACACTAAGAGAAACCGGAGAGAATGTTTTATTATCATAAGAAACAGAGTAGGTTCTGTTAGAGATAGGATTGTAGCCAGGATGCAGCTTCAGAGTGAAGGGAGGATAGTTTAGTTGTCAAACAAGCAACAGCCCCTAACAGCTTCCTATATTAAAGTATAGGGAGCTGATGGCAAGTGATGGAAATTTTCCTGCCAAACTGACCAAATCTTAAACTGACTCATTGGCCACTAGATAGGCTGATTTTTCGCCATGCACTTTGCTGATAAACTACAAACCTCACCAGGATTTGTCTTTTATCAGGTATATGTGTACCCATGATCATGATCTCCTTTACCCATCCTCCTCTGCAGCTGGGCTGCCTTTCTGAGGTGATGCCCATGACCTAGGAAACGAAAGGGATGGGATAGAGGGACTTTCATTTTAGGTACAGCACAAGGAAAGGGAATAAACACTTTAGTTGCTCTTTAAAAAGCATGTCCGAGACAAGCAGCATAAAGGAAGAGGAGACACTTAAATCAGCAGTGGAGCTTAAAGGGCAAGTCCAGCCCTGAAATGAAAACTTACATACAGGTAAATCACCCCCCAAAACCCTAAGCGGTAATAGTTTGAAACCTGAAATATATAAGTCTAACCTGAAATCCTGCACAATGTCCTGTTCCCCGTTTCTGCTTCCTGGTTCTTCCAGTTAGTAACTGTCAGTTATGGATTTGACAGTTGACATCACAGCCAATGACTGAATGTTAATCCCCTGTCTGCCTCTTCTGAGCATGCCCAGGCTCAGTACAGGCTTCTAAATTGCTCAGTTTCCATGAGGCATCCAGAAGCATAGCAGGCATACAGTAATGAATTCATAGGACAAACTATGATATATCAACATATTATAAAGAGGCCATTCTTTCTAAAAGAAGTTCTTATGAGGGCGGAGTTGTCCTTTAAAGGTGAACTATAACAACATTCATATATAGCAAAATCTGGAGAGAAAAAAACCCCCAAAAATGCCAAAACTGTGAAATACCACCTAGTAAATAAGATTAAACTGTAATGGTTACAGATTAAACTGTAACCTCTGAAGAACTGGACTAGATAATTGTGTGAATGTCCACAGTCAGGCCACACAGTTTTCCTCAGTCACATGTTCCCTTGCCTGATCATGACTCTAACAGGACTGTTTAAAGGAATAGTTCACCAGAAAAATGAACTATTCCTTTTACCTATTAATTGAAGACTTGGAGGTTAAGGAGCTATGCCTTACCTCCCGTTCTTCAATCAATTGACTAGGAGCGACAGACGAAGAAAGAAGATATTTACCTTACATGCGATCCACTGCTGCCGTAGTGAAAATTCCTGACCGCTTCCTGTTCAGAGTAACTATAGCTTGCATTATCGTGCATGCGCGCTATAGTTACTCTGAACCAGGAACCAGCCTGGACCTGTCACTGCTGCTGTGGAGGATAGCGTGTAAGTTAAATATCTTCTTTCCTTGTCTGTCACTTCTGCTAAATTGATTGAAGAATGGGAGGGTAAGGCATAGCTCCTTAACCTCCCGGTCTTCAATCAAAACAAAAAAGGAATAGTTTAATTTTAGAGTGAACTATTCCTTTAAAGACTATTGGTGGGCATGACCTGCTGCAACAAGTTCCTGCAGTAGTTTAGAACTGGACATGTATAAAGAACATAATGGTTAGTGACCAAGCAGTAATACTGGATAATTAAGCACATAAGCCCCTTGTTAAAAAGGTAAACATCCTTGAACTCACATCAAAATGGAAATGAGGCACAATTTACTGCTTTTATGTCAAGGTGCTCTGCCTTTTGATTTAGTGTTGTTCTGAGGCTTTGGTTGCCCTTTAATGTTTGCCTTTCCCTTTATTAAAGAGAATGTTTCTATTCAAAGCACTGCAAACATTTTTCTTTGTTGAATTTTACTAATAAAGTTAGACCTTCATTCATTCATGAGTAAGATAACCATGTTTTTGCATTTTTTATTCTTCGAATTGAAAATGACCCAGAAGTCTCAGTTCCTTATTTGCATATGAGAAAAGGGAGCTCTAATGCCTTATTCTCTCCCAATCTTATTTAATTCCTCTGACAGTGACGTCTGTCAATAGGTTCTTCACAATTGTAAAACCAGAGGCCTGTTACCCTGAAGATGGTTTAATAAAGCCAAAATGGTCAGTAGCTGGCTTCCTAGTTTTGCATCTTCTAAAGAGCTACCATGGAAACTAGACAGAAGTCTCTGTTTCTCTGTAATCGGAAATTAGGTCAATTATATGTTTTCAATACTACACAATTCATTTACAATTAAATGAAAACTATTGTTCATATATTGTAAAAAGTTGTAGTCTTAATTTTGGAATATTCTGCCATTTCTGTTAATCAGAATTGCCTGTGAATCAGATGAGATCATGGGGTTTTCTTCTTTAAAGTCACATGTCCTGTCGGGCTGTCATTACTTTATGAATTTATTAAGTAGATGTTTTGATCTAGCAATAATCACTATCATTCAAAGATTGGAATCAAGGTCATTACTAATGTGCCTTTCGATACTTTTTAAAATGTCAGCGATTTTAACACTTTGTGCAGAAAATTATTGTAGTGCCGTATTAGTCCAATATATAGATAGTAAAAAATTACAATGTACTGTGATGTTTTTTCTAAGGACTAAGTTTATTTCGTTGACAAGCTTTAGAGGGCTATACCCTCTTCATCAGGTCAGAGCAGTACTGATTTTGACAAAGGTTTAACAGAAAGTAAAAAGCTGATCCAAAAAGATAAGATAAGCAAAACAACAAGGGGGTGCCACAAAGGTGCCAAGTGGCCACTACACTATTCTGTTATCTCTCCTCATTTTATTACCTCTACATTGTCCTTGGCACCTTTTGCTTTTAACTAGGTTTTTTTTCTTCTTCTTCTCTCCCCCCTGGTTGTTTTGCTTATTGTATTATCTTTTGGAATTAGCTTTTTACTTTGTTAAACCTTTGTCAAAATCAGTACTGCTCTGACCTGAAAAGGAGGGTATAGACCTTGTCAATTAAATAAACTGTTAGTCCTAAAAAATAACTGTGATACTTTTTCTAACTCTTTGTGATCATAGTAATCAAAGAATAGATTCTAAGAACACAAGAATAAGAAATTATGATTATCTATAAAAAAAAACAGAGCTTTGGCAAAAAGCACAGCTTATGCAGATACTAAAAGCAAGATAACAAGAAACTAAATACTAAAGTTTGTGGAGGTCTTACATACAGATCAAGATCACCACCTAGAGAAAGCTTACACAATTACATCCCCATTTAATCACATGCATTAAGAAAATGCACCCCAGCACAGATAATGGGCATGGAGACTCCGTTTACCATGCGATTGCCAAAGCGAATGCGTTTGGAAAAACTGATTGCATCATGAACATTTTGTCCATGGTGGGGACTATCCATTTAAGTACCAATTCCTTGCTGCTCTCACCTTTTAAAAGTGTTTCCTGTCCATAGTACAAAGTGTTTGTTTGGACAAGTTACTGCAATTTCAGAATTCTTAGACAGAAAAATAGCAAAAGATGCAAACTTCCAGGCTGTTTGGTTTTGCACAATTCTATATAACAGGACTGGACAAAGATCTAACACTAGGTAGCGAATGCAATAAAATTTACTCCTGACAAATTTTTAGTAGCTTTTCTATTGATGTCTATGGAACTGGCTATCTAAAATGTTAGTAGCTTATCTTCTAGAGTTGTCTGCCTGGCTCCTAACAACAAAAAGAATTTGTTCCTATGGTCTACGAATAACAACAGATCACATACTTCTTTTTGACATTGGTTCCGGTTTTGCTCCATCAAAAAGCTTTAGCATGAGAATTATTCAATGTATGGTTTTTGATCAATATGGTTTTGCTTATGATTAAAATATTTTTAAAAGAGAGCTACAACCTAAAATACATTGGTGCCTGACTTATAGCTGTGAAACTGCTAATTAAAAAGATATATCACGTGCCTAATGCTTCACACACACATACGATAGTGCCAAATTGTCCACTTGGCGGTCATTCACCAGGCTGCTCCCGGACGACAAAAAAAACATACATTTATACAGGACTTAATAGCTCTTAATCAAAGATATACCAGTGTAAAATCTTTCACTATTGCAGTTCTGCAGTTCCTTTCACTTCCTTACCTTAGCATGGGAAGATACAGTGGGGGGGGAAATGTAATATTGGACATCATCATCCATACCACTGCAAAAACCTGATGTATCATGAGTTTTAAATACACTTTACTTGACGCACAGCTGTGAGTTACACTGCTTATATTAATAAATAATACAGTAAGCATTATTACATTACTGACCTGTGAATTACCATCTTCAGGCTCATCTTGTTTGGGTACAGAGTTCTCCTCTTCTTGGATGTGTGCTGGACTTTCAGGCAGTTGTCTCTTTCTGCTTAACACGGGTCTGTTTTCTATTGTGTCAGATACCTCTTCATCCATGCTTTCACCATCTACTGGTCTGGAAGGCACTTCACCCTTTGAATCTTCGGATGCCTGACTAAAACTGCCCCGTCTGTCACCCTTCCCCCGCTCACTACGACGTAAACTAGGAGCAGAAAGCTCCACTGGTTCTCCAAAATCCATCTTTGTTAAAAGTTGCCTCTGTGCTTTCTTTAAACTCTTTTCATATACTTCTAGCTGACAAAGGATAACCTGGGTATACAAATTTGGATCCTCACCTTTTGGACAAAAAGGCACACCCCAATAGTAATGTACAGTATCTTTACTTTTTCCAGGCGAGTGATCAGAGCCAGCAATATTCTCCGTCTCTGTCGTCTTTCCATTGCATAAATAATTTTTATCCATCTTTCTCTCTTTGTTTGTGGCATTTTCATTCTTTAAAGATTGTGGCAGAGGCGAGTTGGGTAATGTAGGAGAAGAATCCAGCTCAGAGCTTTCTGAACAGTGTGAGCATTGATCATCCATTTCTTGAACCTGAAGAGAGTTTTGGTTTAAGCCTTGAAAGAGACGGCGGGGAGCCAAACTCAACTTATGTATAGACTGATTAGGAAAGACAGGGCTTAACGCCAAGGCTTTGTTAGGAGAGATAGACCCATAGTCACTGTTTTCACTTACACAAGAAGATACTGTTCCACTTTCCATGCCAGAAAAAACAGTTTTACAATTTGGTGACAAAATCACACTATTGCTTTCCACAATATCCTGACTTAGCCTTGTGAGGAGCACGACTGGGCTTCTAGATTTATTTTCATTGCTTGGTAAAGAGTTCATGGGCAGAGATTTTTCTTCAACATCTTCCCCTGTTCCTTTAAAAGAATACGTTTTATAGTTGAACTCCTGTTTTAGACTTTTGCTTGAAGTTTCAGAAGCTGCAGATCTCTGGGACATGAACTGTTCTTCTAAATGGTCTTGTGTGTTAACATGATCTTGAGAATATAACTCTTTATTAACTTCATGTATTTTTATTTTATTGGGAGAAACTACGGAGTTCTGGGTTAGGAGTTGCTCTCCAAGTAGTTCATCAACCAGTTTTTGACTGGGCTGTAAATCATTTGTCTTTAGTGCTGCTGTTGTGTTGGAAGGCGCAGAAACTGTGCAGCTCTAAAAAGGCCAAGAAAATTTTAATGAAACATCTGCTATATATAGACAACAGCTTTCAGAAATGTACCAAAGTAAAATGTTACTTTAAATTTTTTTTCATAACAGTTATATTAGATAGATACGGTACATCTGCATGTTGCTGATCTGAAAAAAAAACAACTGCTGTATCATGCTTTGCATTGGGTTATTCATGCCTCAAAAATAATCTCATCTGTCCTTCAACAGCAACAGAATAATTCCCATGCATGCAGAGACACCACAAAAAAAACTCTTTCAAATGCTTTTTCTTCATATTTAAAGGGTAACTGTGGTCTCGAATTCTTCCAAACTAGTAAGAATTATATAAAAAGCCTTCTATCATACCATCCTAATAAAACCTAAATCACATCTCTAGATAAAATGTGTGAGAAGTTATTGCTGGAAAGGTTCAGCAATATTACTTCCTGCTTGAACACTTCCTATTTTCAGCCATGTGACCAGCCTCTGCCTGCATTAATAGGCTCCCCTTCTCAACTGTCAATTCTTTCCACAGGTACTTTCTGATTTCCCCAGCATTAAGTCTTAACTGAGCATGCTTTTCCACCGGGGCGGACAGGTGGGCAAAGGTCATGTGATGTCACTCAACTTACTGGAAGCAGGAAGTTTGAATATTCACCCCAATGTAATGTCTCACAGCCAGAGATGTGATTGTCGGCTCATTTTAAAGGAAATACTGCATGCTTTCATTTAACCCTAACTTGTTTTGAGACCACAGTTGCCCTTTAAAGAACAAAAAGTGTATTTCTATGTTTAGCTGATTCACACTGTGTTACTGGTCTTTATTTTATCTCGTTACCGACAAACAGCATGCCAAATAAATTCAAATTTTACAAAAATAGATGCCAACATAATTGCTGGGCCCAATAATTAATTTAAATTAATAATTCATTTCTGCATCTAGCTTCAAGTCCAGTCAAAGTCTTGGTTTCTCTGCCCACATTGCCAAGAACTGATGTTAAATGCGCTCCCTATAATCTTTTAGAAGCAAATAGAAGTACTTTTAGCGGTTTAGTAAATTTCAACATAATGACAATTCCTATGGACTAGGAAACAAGGATTGAAAAGTTCAAGGAGCAGTGAAGTTTAGCTTTATGACTTACTGACTTTTGAATTATACTTAAGTACACAATACACATCAGAATAACAAAGCCACCTTACATAATACACCTTACTACAAAAAAAAAAGTATTAAAAATATTTATTAAAATACTTAAAATATTTTTAAGTATTAATGAAGGTAGGAATGAATATTTCTACTACCCGTTACCTCTTCGTTAGCACAGCTTCTAAAAGAAAGACACAAGCACAGCAGGCTGTCCACCCAGTTACCTTTGGCATTCCCCCTTCTTCTGCATTTGATGCACGTTCCTACACATATAGAATTTTGCTATTGACACCCTTTACAGTTATTTTCTCTATCAATTAGTAGATTATACAAATATCAAGGGAGGGGTGAAGAACAATTTCTAATGCCTCATTCGGTCTTAAAAAAACTGATCTTACCTCAAACCCGTGTATGCAGCTCCTGCCCTAACAATACCAGCTCTGAGAGTTGCTAACGTGTAGCTACCTTTGTAGCATCAGCCCATGAGTTAGTGGTAAGACCAGAGAATTATACAACTGAATGCAAAAGTGTAGTGTTCCTTTAATCTGACTTTACACTACTCTATTTACAAAAAAAAAAAAAGAAAATACTGTAGAAAACATTTACATGTAAACTCTCTTCAATAGCCTTTCTTAAGAACTCCTCTTCTTTTTCCTGGCAATAGTTCATATGGTTTGCCTCATGCTCACTCATCCTTACTGCAAGTGCCAGCTGCTCCTCCTCAGTCATTTCTACAAATAAAAAAAAGAAATGTTGTAGCTGTAATTGTGATAAATGCAGGTCACGAATAGCACATGCCTGTTTTGTTTTTATTTTTAGGACTTTATTTTAACAAACAATTAAGGGCATGTCAATTGCATTATTAAAAAAATGCCAAATATGCACCTGAAAAGACTTACCTGACCCGGTTCCCCGACGCTCCTCTTAAGCGCTGACAGCCGCTCTACTTCCTGGTTGCAGCTGTCGGTTATTCACAGGGTGATAGGATTCCCAACTTACCATAGAACTTACCCAATGCACTCAGGACAACCCGCTGATCAGCTGTTAGAAGCATGGTGCAGAGCAGAGACCGGTTACTTTAACACTTCATCAGCCGAGTTTAATAGGTTACATTGAGGTGGGAATAAGCTATCCTACATCCCAGTGAATTATAGATCCACCTAGCAGCTATTGAAAATAGTCAGTTGTATGATATCAAAGACCGTACACAACAGTATACTTTAATGATAGATACTTATCAGCTTGTATCCTTTCAATGCCACAGAACATATATAAATGTTTGTATATAAAAGGAATTACGTGCCACAGAATGTGTATATGCATGTTCTGTGGATTTCAAATTGCTAGAGGCGATCGGGGGGCACCATTCAAGGGCCCCCTAGCCTATTTTGATCCCCCATTGGTTTTGCCCAAAACAAATGAGGGGATTGGGAGATAACAGTACCTGAAGCCGTGACCCCATAGCCTTGACCAGTCCAACAAGAAGGAGAAGAGATCTGAGGTAAAAGAGATTCCGGTGATGTCCTTGACTGGGTCTTCCCCAGCACACACCTGGTTGGCTAGTGGAGGTACTGCACAGCAATCTCCATTCTGATCGCAGTACCTGCTATAAAAAGCCATTTCAGCTTGCTATAGTACTTGTGAATGGATCTAGGAGATTCATTCACTAATAGACTTTTTTCTAAGTCTTTGCTACTGAGCTTTTCATTACCAAATTTTGACCCACCAAAAGTGAGAAAAATTGTCTCCAGATATTCTTGTAAACCAAAACTAATTGCTTTTATTTATCCAGGGTTTGGAAGGCTGTTTATAGCAGCAACCTACTACATATATTCATATTGGCTACAAGATACAGCCAATATGCAATTAGAATTGTTTGTGCACTAGAATTCTATGTTTTGTATCTATTTTTGTATGCATTATATTTTGGTCTCTAGTTGCACTTTAATATGGATGTACAACAGCCCTATTTTTTATATATTGTGGGTTACCTATGTATATTATGGTATCGTTGGACTCAGAACCATAGATTTTAGATACAATAAGATTTTTATGCGTAAACTTAAGTTTTCTGCAAAAAAAAAACAACATTTCGCTATAAAAAAAAAAATAGAATTTTTACATATTGTACCCAAAAATCCAGTGAAATGTCCAAAATTTTGCTATCTTGTTACACACTTTGCTTAACAAAACAATGTATTTACAGGGGTGGGGGGGTTCCGACTGAAGATTTTGTCTAAACTGATTGTGGGCAAAATCCTGAAAATCTTTTTAGTACCAAACGCATGCAAAATGGGAAATTCTGCTGTCAGCAAAAGGGTTAAGCTAACAAGGTCATAGGTAAAACATAAAATTACAATGTAGGGAAAGTTAATTTTTAAAAGGCATGTATGGATTTTTATTCTGGGGATAGGCATATCCTTTAAATAAAAATGCATTCATCAATGGGAAGTGCATCCCATAATGTACAGTGGTGGAAATAGAAAAGTGTAAACAATGTGCAGTATACAACCTTTGTGAGTCTCCAGTATGCGGTCCATAAGAGGCTTAACCATTCGCCCACCCATCCAATCAGCATCTACATCAGGCAAAATGGGTTAAGTGTAAAATAAATATGAACTTGTTTATTAAGTAACATACCTTTTAGAAGCCAATGACACTCCGTTCAGTAGCATCCCATTCCCAAGCAGAATACTCTAATCAATGGGAGGACAGACCACTGGCAGTGCATCAAATTGGTGGCTGTAGGGAGGGGGCAGGTCCAGAGAGGAGCAGCAAGGGCACCTAGAAGGTACGTTTACAAAATTCCAGCTGGTACTTGAAAACCCAGGTCCTCATTCGCTGTAGAGCTTATGGGAGGGTGTTCCACTTTAGCTACTCTTTAAAGGGCATGTCCACCCCTTTTCCAAACTTTTGGCAGATAGTAGTGCTAGTTATCCCAGCTCCAACCGCTAGAATATTTTTTTCAGAAAATCCCCCGATCGTTACTTACCTTCCCTCTCTCCTCCGCCGCAATGACCAGCCTTGTGCTTGCATAGAACTGCAAGCAGGGGGCCGGACCAGCAGCCGCATCTGTGATTTGCTAAGAGGCAGCCAATCACGGAAGCAGCTGCCGGCAGTTCAGAACACCGAAAGGAGAGAGGGAAGGTAAGTAAAGATCGGATGAGTCTCTGGAAAATATATTAAAGCGGTTGGGGCTGGGGGAACTAGCTCTAATATCTGCCTAAGGGTTTTTACACTAGGGGGAGGGAGAGCAAAACGGGAGGGTTAGGGAGGGGGGGGGAGGATGTGAAGGGCTGCTCCGAGCAAGCCAAAAACCTCTGAGAGGTAATGGATACTTACCTAAACTTTACTTTGCTGCTCCGGCCCTCTCCATCAATGATGGGGCTAATGAGAAGATGCACTTCAAGAGGGACTGGAACAGCAAAGAAAAGTTTAGGTAATGCTGTTTATATAAGAAGAACCCAGGGATGTGGACCCAGTGGTTTAGGTCCTCACCCTTGGTACAATCCAAGGAAAGAAACAGCTAATATTAACTAATTACTACAAGGGTAAAACTAATGCTATAAAAAAAATACCTTTTAATATATTTTTCATTTAGCAAAAGCTATTTGCCCATATACATTCAGAGAGAGCAAGAGAAAGAAAGAAACTGAAAGCATAACGCAATTGTCACTTACGAGCTATTCTTCTTTTCACAGAAGTTCTTCTTCGATCCGATGTCTGGACCGTTTTCTTCACCAACTTCTTTTCATCATTTATTTCCTGTGACCAAAATAAATGTGATCATATTCAAACGGAAACTAAAATTAAATTGCTTGATATCACAATTAAATAGTGGATATTTCTGTGTAACAGACCGATCATGCGATCCATTGAAGATTCAGCATTGGACCTTCACAGTCGATCAGCACAAAATATCGGAATGTGTGTACACAGCCTTGGTGGTTGCACTACACGTCACATGCTCAATACAAGGAAGCTGCACCATTGCCCCTAGAAGCCAGTCATATTACAGCAGAGACAGACAGATCCTGCCTCTTAGACACAGAAAAACGAACAGGGTAAATTGTTTTTAAAAACCAATCTCTTTCTTTGCATTTCTTAAAAACAACTAATATTTGAAGTATATTTCCTACAAAGTTTTGAGAAAAAAATAAAAATTAGGTCTCAGTAAGTCTGGGGAACTGAACCTATATGGGCTGTGTCTATCTAAAAGTAGAGTTTTAGCCTAAGTCACCAGCACTGACACAAAGAATACAGGTACATTTAGAAACTTTCAGGGAGATTCAATTAAAGTTCTTATAGTTAAAAATGGTGCTAATTTTGCCCCGACCACTCAGATTTTAAATGTTAAATAAGATCTGATTGGTTGGGGCAAAATTAGCACCATTTCTAATGATAAGAACTTTTATTGTATAACCCTGTTTATTTTTTGCTACGAACAGAATAAAAGCAAAATAAAAAAAAAGTTTAAAAAATCATCTACTTTGTAATGTTCCTAATAGGCTGTCTACAATGCACGCTGGCTGAAAAATAAACTGTAGGGTGATAAAGTCTTCCATATTTGCGTGGAGCCAACTGTATAGAAAATATGTGCATAGAGAAATTGAAAAGTGGGGTCAGGGGGCTTGGTTAATAGGTAAAAACGCTCACAAGGATCTTTGAAGACTACATGGACTTAAGTTGTACTGACAACAACATGGAAGCCTTCTTAGGTACAGAATCTACTACTTACGCAAATGCAACTTTCTAGGAAAGTATCTTACAATATATAGGTGTTTCGGGTAGAAAAGCTCTCACATTAGGTTTTTAGTTTTGTTCTTCATTAAGGGACATGGCCAATAGTCGTACATGCTCAGGTTACACGTACTAGGAGACGTATGGCTTTTTTCAGTTAACATAATTTTTTTTTTTTTGCATTCGATCAACCAAAAGTGAGTTTAGAATTGAATGAAACTTGGTCATATTCAATCAGTTATATCAGTTAAATCTGGTGGGTTTTAATATGTTCGGGTTGATTACTGTAGGATTATATTAATAAGCATGGGCTAGATAATCACTAAAGAATAAAAACCAGCTTCCTGTGTGTGGTTAAATTTTCCATTGACAGTCGATAATTTTATTGGACATGTTGATCACATGACTTGATTTGTAAATGGTTAGCTTTATACCTTAAAGGGCATCTATAGTGAGAAAAAAACATTTTTTTCCTTTCCTTCCATGCGTTCTATAATTTTTCCCAACCCCCAGAGTGTCTTCACTTTTTTCCGATTCTCTCTCTGTACTGAGATACACAAGTTAGAAGACGCGATTGCATTACTGTACTCCTACTTGTACTGTCATTCAAATCCCTGTGACGTGATCCTCTTCCCTGCTCAATCCCTCCCTCCTCCCTGCTCTGTTTGCACAAACATAGAAATAAGAACATTAGCAGGGGGGAGATGTGGCTTTGACTGCAAAGATAAGGCTGCACTTGACCCCCCTTCTTCATAGCTTTCACTGATTGATGATGGGTCACAAAGAGAGAGATCGTATTGCAGTAGTAACTGTACTGTTCTCCCTTCTCTTCCGTGTCTCCAGGACAACTTGCTTACTATTGACCACTGTGCATGGGTGTGTTTTCCAGGATGTTGAACTTTTAACTCCTACTGCACATGATAAGCTTGTCAGTTAGCCGGAGTTGAGACATGGAGGAGGTAACAGAGGGGGAAGGGGTGCTGCACAAAGATCTGACACCGTGGAAAAACAAAGTGACTGACAGAGGTAGGATAAAGGCAGCACAGAGTACATGAATTTAAATTTGCAATGGGGCAGTGTGTTTTTTTCACTATAGATGCCCTTTAATATTACAGAAATGGCCTTATACTGATATTTACACTTTATTTAAAAGTACCTGTAATCTTTTACAGATGACAAAAATCAGCATCCTTTTAAATACAGGTAACCCAGTTTGTTTGTTTTTTAAATAATGTCAACAACGCCATCTTGAGGAAATATGAGGTAATAAATAGGTCTTCCCACATGGTACACTGATTAGAATTCATATCGTCTTCTCTTTGCTCTGCACACTTCTCATTTCCTAAATGGCACAGCTGCCTTCCTGTGTTTATCATTTAATGAATAAGGAATTTAATAATTGCTGCTGCAAACCATTAAAATGCTATCACAGCTCACAAAGTCTATGCATTTTGGTCTAGAAAGTCCCAAGTGCTCTTCTAACACATTTAATATGCATAGCAGTTAGCCTTCAACCATATATCAGCACAAGTCCTGCAGGACTTTGCACTAAACGGCAAAGATTTGAAAAACTACAATTTTTAATCATCAATGTCAAAAGAGATGCAATAGTAGCTTAAAGCAATACTTTAAGCAAAAGACACAGCTAAGCAGACAAGGCAAAATTTTGTTCAGGTCATTTTAAGAGATTATGCACGTGGCTGGAGCAGAAATGGTTCCCAAGAGATGCTGCTTAGGGAGTCTTCGCAGTATATGTTAGCATGAGAAATCCCACATATCCCCTCCATCTTGTGTGAATAAAGGCAGATAATACAATCCCAAGGGCCTACTATATCCACCCACATTCAATCCAGCAGGAAACTGTTAGAAGCTGTGGATTCTGACTGCAAATTAACTGATCTACATCCTTTTTTTACCAAGCTGCACTAAAAGTATTTCTTTACAGCACATGACTAATTTTACTATGTCTACAGTCTGTTACTCATTCTGCAATAAATAGCATTTAGCGTTTCACCTGGAACTCATACTTGGCGAAAGGCATTTTATTACCGTATATTTCCAGTTGAGAAGCCTCTCATTACCTTATGAGATGCCTAGCTGTCCTCATTCGGTTTCAAATCACATTTATGAAAACTCTTTTTAGGTGCAACAAGCAGAATACAAATGGCTTCGGAAACTGCCACTAGTATTATTATTGTGGATTTATATAGCGGCAACATATTCCATAGCGCTTTACAATTACATGTATACATACATTCACATCAGGCCCAGCCCCGGAGAGATTACAATCTAAGCACATTTATTTGACACATACAACCTATCAGTAGGTCTTTATGATTGTGGGGGAAACCGGAGTGCCCGGAGGAAAACCTATGTGGTATATACATAGGGTTTCTGCATGTATGTTTCTGCAAAGAATACATGCTTAAAGGAAAACAAAATGTAATATTTGAGGTTGAATAAAGACATACGTCCATCTAGTCCAAGAAACTCAGCAATACTCACATTTCCTGCCTAACAATTGATCCAGAGGAAGGCAAAAAAAAACAAAAAAAACCCCACACCAGTAAGGGAGAAAAAATCTTTCCTGAATCCAAGCGGCAACGAGAAATATCCCTAAATCACCTCCAACTTTATGTTTTAATACCAGTAACATGCAACATTTTTTGTAAAAAAATTAGTATCCTGCTTGAAATGCCCCCAAACCAAACCCTTTGTTCCATCGGCCGCCTTCTGTTGATCCTTCAAGCAGAAGGAGCCAGACTGTCACTGATTGCGATCTGAAGAAGCAGCAGAAGGCTGCCAATGGAACAAAGGCTGGTAAGTATATTTAGGATCAGATTTGGCACAGTTAAACCTAGTGAGGTCTAGGTTTGGGGGCATTTTATGGTAGAGATTCATTTTTTGTGGGGTGGACATACCCTTAAATCATGGCATATATAATTGCAGCTCAATAATCACAGGTAAATAAATGATATTCTACTTTCTATGCTCGTCAACCAGTCCTCATAACTGGAAGATGTTTGTACCCACCAGTGGACATATAGATAAGAATATCAAATAATACTGGGCACACCAGTCTTGACCAACAAACTATTTATTATAGTGAGTTTCGGTGCAGTAGTGGCACCTTCCTCAGACAAAAGTTTTGTCTCTTTTGTCTGAGGAAGGT
Source organism: Hymenochirus boettgeri (assembly GCA_019447015.1). Taxonomy (NCBI): domain Eukaryota; kingdom Metazoa; phylum Chordata; class Amphibia; order Anura; family Pipidae; genus Hymenochirus; species Hymenochirus boettgeri. Next base: position 88,124,760 of record CM033471.1, read on the forward strand.
GCCACTACTGCACCGAAACGTCACTATAATAAATAGTTTGTTGGTCAAGACTGGTGTGCCCAGTATTATTTGATATTTCTGTATCTACTGTTGGCTATAGTTCTGGTTGCACCCAGCATTACCTACCTTGTGGTTCTCGGTAAAGGTGTGCAGGATCGTTTTTCCTTTTCTGACATATAGATAAGGACACCAAGAGGAAAATGTGGATGGGCAGCCTCCGGGAGTGCACTTGCTAAGGTTATCAACTGCACACATGTAAAGGACTATTATATTCACCCCCCCTCGCTTCTCCTCCTTCAACAACCAAATAGTACCCAGAGTGACAACCTAAACTACCAAGTCCTCACCTCTGGGTACTTTACAGACCATCAGTAATGCTTACTTAAATGTCCCCTGCTGGATGACTCCTCTTTCATCTTCTGTTTGCAGTGTGGGATGTGGCCAATGGGAAGATGCAGTGTGTGGGAAGCACAATTTCCCATTGGCCCCATCATGGAATGTCAGTGACAGAAGGAAGGAGGAGGAACGGACCAGTTTGGTGAAGAAGCACTTCAAGTAAGTATTACCGATGATCTGTAAAGTACTTAGAGGTGAGGACTTAGCGGTTTAGGTCCTCACCTTGGACCTTAAGGTGTGGATCCGAGGTGAGGTGGTTGTAATGGTCCTTTAATTAGACATGCAACATAATAATGGTAGCCAGGGAGGCAGGTGCATAGAATCTTTATTCATCATTACAGTAGGGAAGTTAAATTGCATCTATACCGAAAAATAGGTTATTTTAAATTGACCATAACTGGAAATTATAATTCTTCCCAACCACCACTGTATCATTTTTTTTGTTGATCTGCCCCCTATTTCTTTAGATATCCAATTTAAAACTTCTTATATTTCAGCTGTCAATAAAGTTCCTTGCGCTCAAAAACTATTCTTCTATGAGTAGTTTTACTGTAGCTGGAATGGTGACAGAGTTTTGACAGTTGGAATGCTGTGTGCTGTGTGCAGGCTTGACAGTTGGCTTGTGGGGGGAAAGTCAGGTCGAATGGAAGTGGATAAGAGAGGGAGGGGTACTGCTCCTAAACAAAATGTGTGCTGGATTGAAGGCATGCAGCATCACACTTACATGTATTCAATTATAGATTAAAGGGTAACTGTAGTCTCTAATTCTTCCAAACTAGTATAGAAAATTATTGTAGTGCCGTATTAGTCCAATATATAGATGTGAAAAGATAATAAGAGTACTGTGATACTTTTTCTATGGACTAACAGTTTATTTAGTTGACAAGCTTTCGAGGGTTATACCCTCTTCATCAGGTCAGAGCAGTTCTGATTTTTAACAAAGATTAACAAAGTAAAAAGCCAGTTCCAAAAGATAAGAAAAGCAAAACAACAAGGGGGAGAGTGGGAAAAAAAAAGTCAAGAGAAAAAGGTGCCCAGGAAAGTGTTGAGGGCAATAAAATTAGAGGAGAGATAACGGATTAGTGAAGTGGTCAAGAAATGCAAGGGGGGAAGAGAAGGCAGGGAGGACCAAACAAAAAAACACAGTAAGAAGCATGAAGACACAAGGAAAACTGTAGAGGTAATAAAATAGGAGAAATAACAGAATAGTGAAGTGGTAATAGAGTAGGACGGGGGAGGAAGAGTAAAGGGAGAGGGGAGGGAAGAGAAAAACAAAAAAGGAGGCAAACTATTGTTTTTAGAGTTTTTAGATGTCACTCAACCTACTGGAAGCAGGAAATTTTAACATTCACCTCAATGTAATGTCTCAGCCACAGATGTGATTGTCTGCTCATTTTAAAGGAAATACTGCAGGCTTTCATTTAACCATAACTTGTCCTTTAGATGAGGCAAAGTCATTTTTTCAGTATAGTGTCCCTTTAAGAGTGAAAGTTAGTAACATTTGATTGCATCTGATTGGCTGCTGCATTTTTTTTTTTTTTTAAAAGCAAAAGCTATAAGATATGTATCTCCTTTAAGCTGGGTACACACAGTCTAGATCATTAAAAGATGACAGGCAGAATTTTTAAGATTTAAGAGGCAGCCGGTGAATGTGCGTCGGCGTGGGAATGCTTGGAGCTGCGATACACACATTTGCGATAAAGGGTCAATCCTGTCAGTACCAATGGGATCGGCCTTTTATCGCCAATGTGTGTACTCACCTTTAGTAATGCCAGTAAAAAAAATAATAAATACATATTGCTGGGACCCATAAAATATCATACATACATTATTCCAAAGGAATTTTTACTGTGGTCACATGAATGCAAAGCCTTAGTAGTGCTAGACACATGTAAATAGAGCACTTGTAGTTCAATATTTCCAGTAATTATAATAATGACTGTTACAAGTATATGAGAGGTTTTATTTTTTATATTTTAAGGAATTTAACAGATGCTCTGAAGAAAATCCTTTCATTTATCACTAATTTAAATAATTATTAATTGCAATCAAACTTATTTTGACTACTGCACACCATATGGGTATTGTTTATCCAGACCATTATGCCTTCTGTTTGAGTTTTCAGACTTCTCAATGGAATGTTTTGCTTTGACTTAATTTACATTTTGTAGCTTGACAATCTTTCTTTTTTTCAAACCAGCCTTTTCACACACAAGCATATTTTTCAATGAATAAGGTTGTATTATTATGTATCTAAATGTAAGCATCTCCAGTCTGGCCATTACTGGCTCAAGGGGAAGATCAGGATAATTTGATCCACCAATGTTATCAATCAATAAAATTCTAAAAGCATTAAATAACAACTAAAGCCTCAGAACATCATTGATTCAGAAGGTAGAACACTTTGATATAAAAGCAGTTATTGGGGCACCTCTCATTTTGATATGGTTGTTGGAAAATTTACCTTTCTAACATGGGTTTTGTGTTTTATTTCCCAGCTTTCCAGTATCACACAGTGTGGTCACTGACCTTTGTGTTCTTTTACATGCGCAGTCCTAAAATAATGCAGGAAATTGTTACAGTTGGTCACACCCACTAGTAGTCTCTAGCCAATACTTTTACAGGACAGGTTAGGCAAGTGAGCATGTGACTGAGGTTGGGGTGTGGTCAGTCACTGCACATACCCAGTTATTTCGTCCAGTTTTTCAAGGGGTTACATTTACGTTAATGTAATTTACTGTAGTAGTAATTTACAGTTATTGGTGTTTTTAGAGGGAATATTTTCAGATTCTGGGGTCAAAAATTTTAGGTTAAGTTCTCCTTTAATTTATTGGGCCGGTAGTTTTTAATTAATTATTTTTTTTTTTTATGACCAGTGTTCACATTCTAGCAAAGAAAATGTTGGCTGTTGCATACGTTTCTTAACAGGACAATATAAACCCAAAAGAGGAGCAAAAGACCGGTCTCTCTCTCTGGTATTCCAACCTATTGCTTAGCAGTTGTGCTAAATCCACAAGTACAGATAGTGCAAAGTCTGCTAAATTTATTTAGGCTACCCAGATATTTCTGAGGGTGCTAAAGATCACAGAAACAAAAAATAAAAAAAATTTAAACTTTAAAATCTTGTCTTGAAACAAATGCTAAACTGGCAAGATTGCCTTTTTTTCTTTGGGTCATATAACTCATGCATGCTATTTGTTTAAAAATGTAAAGTTACCTTGAACAAGCACTCAACTGCAGAGTCCACCAACATGTTTTGTTATAGGGGAACTGTGGTCCAAAAATGACTAGGTAAATTGACAGGAATTGCTTTCCTGGGTATTTTTTGCAATTTACTTTCATTATTTTATTTACAAAGTTTTGAAGATATTTACATTTTTGTGTGTGGTATGGTAGCAGCATCACAAGTTCCCCTGAACTTCTTGTTCTGAAACATAATACAGTCTCTCTTCCCTGTGTATCCTCCTCCTCGTAGGCCACAATGTCCCCTCCCCTTGCAGCCCCCCTTGGCCCCTCCCACTCATGGGCCCCGGTCTCATATATAATCTGAGGCTGTGCTCACTGGTGGCGAGGTGGAGGAGCAGCCTTTCGAATGTCATCTATCATCCTCCCACCCCCTAACTTTCTGATCAGAGATTTCATCATATCTTGGGCTGTACAGCAAGTAGAGAGCATTTCATTTAAAATCAATTTGGAGACAACAGTTCCCCTTTAAATTGGCATGAGACAACTGTGGCATTTCTACACCTATCAAAACATCCTTCAGTACATTACAAGGCATATACTACAAGGTGCAGTATGAAATTCATGATTTTACTGTTACTTAAGTAGCATGTTTTTTTTATCCATGTACTTGTCACTCTACATTTTCAAAAACCTTTAAATTCTGAATGTTTATTTTCAGGGGGTTGATGGCTGGATTTTATATATCTTAATGAATGCCTGTTCAGATTACTAAATAAGTTCTTAAAGGACATGTAACTGGGCAAAATAATTTCCAACTAATAACACAGCAATAAGGATCAATTGCTACCAACTATTAAATGCTTTGCTATTCCAACTTCCCCCCTGCCCCTTCTATACAAACACACACCTTTAAAGGGGAAGTTCAGTGCAAATACAAATGCTTTTAATAAAAAAAGAGCAGTATTTTTTCCATCCCAATGACCTTACCCTTCCCATTTAGCATTTTGTCTGTGTATAGATAATTAATTTTGAAATACTGATCTCCTGTTTGCAAGACCCCTAATAGAGACTGTTACAGTCTTGCTCTTGACCCAGTGCCTGGGTTGATTTAGTTGCTCAATAGAGATCTGAGCATGTTTGACCCATCCAACTGCCAATCAGTAGAAATTACTGTTAGGGACATTCCAAGGAAGTGGTGCATTCTGGGAAGAAGGACTGTTTGAACCTGCAATGACAGCTCACTAATGCCAACAGCAGGTAATAGCAAGAGGTGTAAATTCAACTGTTTTTTTAAATGGAAGAGAATATGTAGGTATGCATAATATATAATTATATTATTATTATTATTATTATTATTAATAATAAACTAAGAATTTTAAAAATATTTTCCACTGAACTTTACCTTTAAACTAGAGCTGAAAGAAAATTGCATTAAATTCAGGCAGGGAAGCTACCAGAGCTGCTTACCTTCCCATAGCAGTGTCGTTTCACTATAACACAAAATCACAGGGTAAATGCTATTGGCTGTAGATCTCTATTTGAGACACAGCTCATTTCCAATGCACATGCTCACCCACTCTAGCACGGTCTTAGATTCTGGGAGTGGCTGAGTACAGAGAGAGGGGTAACACATAATAACTAGGATTAGGCTGAACAGGACATGAGGAGAAAGGAAGCACTGGGAGAAGAAAGGGAAGAAGTTCCTGGCAGCTCTAAAGATATAGAAAAATAAGGTGATTCGCTTATTACATTTTATTGTCCCTTTAAACATTTTTAGTAATCGCTAATTGTTTAAAATCTCTTCACAGAGATTGTAACTGTGCAAAATAATTTTCCAAAATAAAAACACAGCAATAATAACACCATTTAAAATTATAGCCAAGCTCCCTTACACTATATGCGCATGCACATATAGTACAGGCATAAGGTGATACCTTATCACCTTAGTACAAGCACAAGGTGATGCTCAGGCATAAGCTTAAAACTTATAAAAATATCAGTCAACTATAGCAATAGGAATAGTGAAGATAAGGAACATGCTTACTTTCACAAATTGTTTAAAGGGCATGTCCACCCCCAAAACTATGTGAGGAACTACCTCACAAGCCACGACTTAAAGGGGCCACACCATAGCAGAGAGGTGCAACTTCAAAAACTGCTAATGGACATTTTTTGCAAGGTTTTTTAGTGCTTTTTATTGTTTTTAATTGCTATAATAAAGTTTGTTGGCAACCTTATTCCTGTGTGCAGAGGTTTTTGGGAACTATACAGACCAAGCAAGCATCAGAACAGCACAGAGTAAAGCCTGCATTACCCCTAGTGGTGGATAGACACAAGTGAGTGGTTGAAGTTTTAATTTTAATATATGGAAGTGTCATTTTAAACTGGTTTGTTTACAGAGATCTTGATCTTAACCTATTTATTATTTTTTACTTCTTGTTTTAACCCTTCCCCTACCCATACCCCCAAGCGCAAGCAAGATACTTTTAAAGATTTTATAGACAATTCAGTGGACAACTTGCAGTGCAGCCACCCTACTTAAGGAGACATTCCCTACCACACCATAGCGCGGAAGTAACCCAATCTACTATTATTTTTATTTATCTCTCAGACATAAATACACCAAACACAGACTTTGTCAATTTAATAAAAAATGATGCACTGGTCGGACTGGCCAACAATACTGACATGTCCATTTTAAAAAGATTTTTGGTTTTAAAGGATCACTACTCACTCTAACAACTTTACATTATCTGCAACTACAATTTGAGAGAAGTAAAATTACGGTACTAACATATTTACCATATATACTCGAGTATAAGCCGAGGTACCTATTTTTGCCTGGAAAATTAGGAAAACATGTAGGGTAGAAGATATGACCACTACTGCTTTCTGATTCTGTATTGTTCTGGGGCTTTAGTTACCCTTTTGACAGCAGAATTGACAGCAGAATTCCCATACAGTAATAGCCATACTGGATTTGGCTATTACCGTATATACTCGAGTATAAGTTGACCCGAGTATAAGTCGAGGTAGCTATTTTTACCTGGAAAAGGAGTAAAACATGATTGACCCGAAGTCGAGGGTAGAAAATAGGACCACAACTGCCTCCTGATTCTGTATTGTTTTGAGGCTTTAGTTGCCCTTTAAATGGACAGCAGAATTCCCATACAGTAGTAGCCAAATCCAGTATGGCTTACTATATAGGACTACTGTATGGGAATTCTGCTGTCCATTTAAAGGGCAACTAAAGCCTCAAAACAATACAGAATCAGAAGGAAACAATGGATACTATTCTCCTTATTCTGTATAGTTTTAAGGCATTAATTGCCCTTTAAATGGAGAGGAATCTAACACACTAACCCCCAATTCCTTGCCACTCCAGATGATTGGAAACTACAACTCTCAGCATGCTTTAGTTGCTGGGAGTTGTAGTTTCCAAACATCTTCAGTGGCAAGCACTGCACCTATCCCCCTCAGAGCCCCCCCAGTGGAGGAGAGGACCTGCTTTAAGGTAATCCGGGCTGCATCTATCTAAAATCACTAACCTGAAATCCTGCAGCCGCACTCTTCCTCTCTCTTCCACATCCACAGTCCAGGCGCTTGACGTCACTACTCGGCGCCAGAGAGAGGAAGCGAGCGGCTGAAGGATTTCAGGTCAGTGACTCGAGTATAAGTCGAGGTAGGATTTTTAAGCTTTTTTTAAAGCCTAAAAACTTTGACTTATACTCGAGTATATACGGTACTGTATGGGAATTCTGCTGTCCATCTAAAGGACAGCTAAACCCTTAAAACAATACTTAATCAAAAGGCAATGTTTTCATTTTCCTGATCCTGTATTGTTTTGAGGCATTAGTTGCCCTTTAAAATGGACAGCAGAATTTACATAGTAATCCCATACAGTAGACCCAATAAGTACCAAAACAGCCAAATCCAGTACTGTAGCCTCCATTTCCTTGGCACACCAGATGTTTGGAAACTACAACTCCCAGCATGCTTAGTTTGCTGGGAGTTGTAGTTTCTAAACACCTGTAGTGTCAAGTTCAACTAAAAAAATGCTTCTGCTCAAAAAGCTCTCCAGGTTGTCACAGGAGCATTTCAAGTAAATGTAATGGTGAGAGCTTATTATATATCCCTTTATATTATATAAATATATTTATATCTCCATAGGAGATTGCATTAGTTTTCAGGACCTACCAATGTGGTGGGGGGTATAGGATATTACACATAGGAAAGGTGTATATGTATGAGTTACCATTTAAATGACCATCAGTAAATGTATATAAAATTTAGCACTGATTTATATTAGCACAACTCAAAATATACAAAATACATAAACTAACTTACAGAGCTGAGATCCTGATTTTAAAATGGAATGGTCAAATGGCAGCTTAAACCACACCCTGTGTCTGCTACATGTGAAAGGAAGTGTAATCCAAAGTTTGTCTGCTACCCAGGATTGATGTGTATTGTAATGGACATACTGTATACACAAAGGCTCCTTATATACTACCTCCAGCCTGCAGGTGGTGTCAGTGAGTGATAAAGACAAGACATCCCTGCTCTCTATGGAGAGGAAGAAGAAGTGAAAGTGGATGTGGTGTGTGCTTTGGAGGGATATTGACTGCAACACAAGATCCTGTGAAAGTCCTGTTGTATAGATCCTGTTCCCACCTGTTGAGGACAGATTATAGGACAGACAATTTACCTTATTGGATACAAACTCTGAGATAACAGATAAGTGTACACCAACTTACAAGGACACACAATATACAGGCCTGGCCAAGTGGTGCACCACAGACAGGGACACTCATGATTACTGCACATGTTATTGTGGAACCTGTTTATGTGCACTGTCTGCTTTGTGCCAGACCACCAGAGTACCCCACTGTGTACCATGCTACCCATAATCCTTCCATAAAGCAGTGATCTGGTACAAATGGTGGCAGCGGTGATGGTAATACCATTTATTCTCCCTGTTTTTTCTGTATATTTGTTCTCTGTATTAAGCTATGGAGGCTGCTACTGATAGTATTGATTTAAATCCTCCTGTTCTTGTACCTGCAGATAAAATTCCGTAGCTCTACCAGGCACAATTGCCAAACCTATTTTTAAACCTGATCCATTTGATGGGGTAACTAGGGAGTGGATTGATTGGCTAGAACAATTTGAATTGGCAGCCACTATTAAAGGTTGGGATGAAGCTGCTCACTTGCAAGTCCTTAGCCTTTTGCTTAGTGGTAAAGCCAGGCAGGTATACCAAGGATTTACTGTAATACTGAAATAAAAAGCAGTTATCAGTTATTAAAAATTGCTCTGAAGCAACTTTTTTTCAATTAGATCTGTATAAAAGAATATATAATGAATAAATCCATTTCTTTAGGTAAACTGGGAATGAGAAATGTTTGTTTATACGTTATATTATTAGGGCAATGCTATTATAATAACATGATGCTGTGAGGTACCTTCAGTTATAATATGAGGTACCATCACCACATGCCGTGGTGAATACTAATAAGTATTAACTTAGCATGGTTAGTTTCAACCAGACAGTGTAGCAGGATTGCCCGGGTCAGACCTGCAGGATTATCCTATTTGGTTCCTCTGGAAGCTGGTGACTGTCTGAGTAACAGTTTAAAATATACCTGTGTAAAGATTCTATATCCACACATAGCAAAACATACACACACATAATTTCCATTTCCATTTAATCAAAGACCCGCCAAAAAAGAAGGCTTACCAGTCCCACTGACAAGCGAGGACTCACTCCTTCCTTGCTCCTCCATTATCGGGCAAAAGGAGGCCCGTAACTTGCGTCGCGCCGGCGTGCTCACGCAGGCACGTCGCATCTACCAGTCGCATTTACCCACGTCACACTGAAGTCTCTCCCTATGCAGCTAAATGAAAGTCCTACTGCATCTCTCCTGATGTCCGATCGTTATGCAAAGCGTTACTAGTAAGTCTCCAGGCTTCTTCTTACTTTTTTGGCCGTAACCCAAGTATAAGCCGAGGTCAGTTTTTAAGTAGCATTTTAAAAAACAAAAAACGTATATACTCGAGTATATACGGTATCTATGCTTGCTTTGTGATTAAATTATTAAGGTTTAGAGAGTGCTCCTAATTCCCCCATCCTCCCTTACTCACTGTCTTCTGCACAGCCTCACCATAGACACTGCTCTGCTTACACGTCTCCCCTCCCTCCCTTATATTCTCTGCTGATTCTCTTAATTGTTGCAGAAACTGTGCTGCCAGGAAACCAAAGAACCCAGTAAGAGGTCAGGGATGGGGAACATATTCTAATTTCAGCTTTTGGAGTGACAGGTCTTTTCCTGTAAATGCTGTGCTTTCAATGTAGTGGGACCTTGCTGTATATAAATGCACAACATTTTCAGAGTAAAGATACCCTTTAAGGGGTTTCATATTTGCATGCAGATATTTAGCTGGACAGTTAATTGATTTCTGTAAAAACATTTTGACCTAAACCATAAAAAAACAGATACAAATCAATGGATATTTCAAAAAAGAGCATAAGTCTAAAGAGAAACAAATTCTAGTAATAAATGCATTGTGGGTTGGTGCCGCCTTTAGACATGTTCGAACATATGGGTAGCAAAATTCTGACAGAGAGGCCTAACTTTTTTTTTTAAGCCTCATAGCATAGAAATAACATTTTCTTCGTTTTCATAGGCGATTCAGTAGAGATATAGCTAATCTGAAGAGGTCAATCTGTTATTTTGTTATTTACAAAAATAAAATGAAAAAATGCACTTTAGCTGGTGTAGTAACAAATTCTTTGCTGCTGGTCTCACTCTATGCCCGGGCAATTATACATTTGATCAGACCATGGTGTTTTGAGATGATGTCCCCAACTGCAAGAGCGTTATCGTCAATGACTTAATTCTCTTTAAGAATTTTTTTTTTTTTTTTTAATGTAAATTTTGTCATAGTTTTATGCGGTATCAACTGAACAAATGTAAATTCAGATTTGACATGTAAAAAATACCTAAACCCACTATATTTTTAACTTTATTATACTTACATTTATCTTAAAGTGTATGTATACTGAAAAATTTACTTTGCGTCATTTTAATCTATAAATAACTACATGTAAGTAGCACTTACTCTAAGGTGTGTGTGTTGCTGCATGCCTTCAATACAATACTTGTTTTGCTCAGGCTGTGACCACTGACCTGACTATTTTCCTCCATACCAACTGTCAATACTGCATACAGTATAGAGCACACCAACTGTCCAACCATTCCAGCTACATCAAAACTGCTTACAGAAATGCTAAAACGCACAATGCTTCAGATTGGATATCTAATGAAATAGGGGGCATATCAACAAAAAAAATGGTACAGTGATAGTTGGGATGAATTATTGTTTTCACTAATGGGCAATTTAAAAAAAACACATTTTCCAGTGTACATACTCTTTAAAGGGTATGTTCACCCCCCCAAACTAAATTTTATTATGTTGTAGGAAATTGCTGTAAACCTCGCCCTTGCGAGGTTTAGTTATTAAACTATAACTGAACTATAAGTTTAGGTGATTTCCCTCTCAAAGTGAACTATTCCTTTAAAGGGCATGTCCACCTCCATTTCAAAAATGTTCTGTAGTGTAGGGCTCTCTCCCCCAACCGCCATAGTTATTTCTCTAAAAACTCACCCGATCTATACTTACATTGCCTCTCTCCTCTGACGTTCTGTCACGGCCCTCTGTCACGGCCAGGGGGCCGGACCGGCAGCTGAGAGGCAGCCAATCACGGACATGGCTTCCGGCTGCACGGAACACTGGGGGAAAGAGGCAAAGTAAGTATACATCGGGGGAGTTTTTAGAGAAATTACTATGGGGGTTGGGGGAGGGAGCCCCACACTACAGAAAAAGGGTTTTACACTAGGGGGAGAGAAACGGGAGGGAGAGGAAGGGGGGGGGTGAAGGCTGCACTGAGCATGTGCAAATTCTCCCGGACTCGCCAGGCTCCTGGTAGTCAGTTTTCTGGATTTTGGAAGGACATTACAGAAGAACCATTTGGAGAAGGGATGTAAGTTAAGGATTTTTCTACACTACACAGTTGGGCCAGTAGTGGGTTAAATTCTAGTTTTGGGGGTGGGCATGCCCTTTAATGTACTGATTGAAGCCCGGGAGGTTAAGGAGCTATGCCTTACCTCCCGTTCTTCAATCAATAGCACAAGGTCCGGGAACAAAGGTAAAAAGACACTTACCTGTTGCGCGATCCACCACGGCCACACTGAAATCACCGACCGCTTCCCTCCAATAATGCGTGCTTTAGCTGTACAGAACAGGGAAGCGGTTTTCAGTGTGTCTGCAGTGGATCGTGCAAAAGGTAAGTTTCTTCTTACCTTCGTTCCTGGACCATGCGCTATTGATTGAAGAATGGGATGTAAGGCATCGCTCCTTAGCCTACCGGGCTTCAAGCAATACATTCAAAGAATAGTTCACTTAGAGAGTGAACTATTCCTTTTAACCTAAATTCTACTAACTTTTGCAGCAAATAAACAATGGAAATAGAGATCAAATACCGAATACAGAATGTAAAAATTGTAAACATAAATTTAAGGACACAAAGCTATTTACCGTATATAAGCCGAGGTTTTCAGGTCTTAAAAATTACCTGAAAAATGAACCTCTGCTTATACTCGGGTCAAGCTGGGACTTACCTACATTCCGGACGCAGCCGCGAGTCAGGTAAGAAAACTGGCAGTTCCCAGTAGTACTTTGCGCACGTTGGCGCAATGATGTCATCGCGCACCCGCGAACTGCCGGCTTTCCATCCTGACTTGCGTCTGCAAGGCTTTGGGAAGGCGTCCGGAAGGCCAAACTGTAAGTACCATTCCCATGGCTACCAGTAATTCCTATGCTACCAGTAATTCCCATGACTACCAGTTATTTCCAAGGCTACCAGTAATCCCCATGGCTACCAGTTATTCCCAAGGCTACCAGTAATCCCAATGGCTACCAGTAATCCCAATGGCTACCAGTTATTCCCAGGGGTGTCTCTAGGGTTTTTGCCACCTGGGCCAAACCCTGGATGCCGCCTATATGGGGCACGCGCAGCCGGCGGAACAAAGTGGGCGTGACATGTGGGTGTGGTTTTGCGGGTGGGCGTGGCTATGTCGATGGGAGTGCGGCTAGCCATTTTGTCATTTTTAACTTGGCTCTATTTATTTGTACAGTTTCTTTAAATAGACATTTATCCACACCATAATTCCATAAGAATAAAGTATTTTGCCCCAAACCTTTTAATAGGGCCCTAACTAGTCTAACCTAGCCTAACCTAACAAACTATCTAAAGCTAATCTAACCATATGAAATGCCCTTTAACAATATCTAACACATTTAATAAAGAAAATATAAAGAAATAACATCTGCAGCAAACTATATGTTTGGTTGAGCAATCTACCACTCATACAGTGAGAACAGGCAGTAAAGGTCCCATACAGTGAGAACAGGCCGTAAAGGTCCCATACAGTGAGAACAGGCCGTAAAGGTCCCATACAGTGAGAACAGACCGTAAAGGTCCCATACAGTGAGAACAGACCGTAAAGGTCCCATACAGTGAGAACAGGCAGTAAAGGTCCCATACAGTGAGAACAGACCGTAAAGGTCCCATACAGTGAGAACAGACCGTAAAGGTCCCATACAGTGAGAACAGACCGTAAAGGTCCCATACAGTGAGAACAGACCGTAAAGGTCCCATACAGTGAGAACACACCGTAAAGGTCCCATACAGTGAGAACACACCGTAAAAGGTCCCATACAGTGAGAACACACCGTAAAAGGTCCCATACAGGGAGAACAGGCAGTAAAGGTCCCATTCAATAAGAGCAGACAGTAAAGGTCCCATACAGTGAGAACAAACCATAAAGGACCCATACAGTGAGAACAGACAGTAAAGGTCCCATACAGTGAGAACAGACAGTAAAGGACCCATACAGTGAGAACAGACAGTAAAGGTCCAATACAGTGAGAACAGAAAGTAAAGGTACCATACAGTGAGAACAGAAAGTAAAGGTCCCATACAGTGAGAGCAGAAAGTAATATTCTATCCTCTATCTCTCACATTCTTTCTCTCCTGCAGTCTCTGTCTTCTATCTCTCACGCACTCTCTCTCCTGCAGTCTCTATTCTCTATCTCACTCTCCTGCATTGATCAATCATACACCCTCTCTCTCACATACTGTACATACACACTCTCACACATAGTGTACATATACCCTCTCTCACATACAATGGTTGCACCAAATCTGGTAAAATCATTTGCACAAACTCTGATAAAGTGTTGGCACACAGATACTGGTAAAATCATTGGCACAAACTCTGATAAAGTGTTGGCACACAGATATACTGGTTAATCATTGGCACAAACTCTGATAAAGTGTTGGCACACAGATACTGGGTAAATAATTGGCACAAATTCTGATTAAGTATTGGCACACATACTGGTAAAATCATTTGCGCAAACTCTGAAAAAGTGTTGGCACACAGATACTAGTAAAATCATTGGCACAAACAGTTTGTGCCAATGATTTTACCAGTATCTATGTGCCAGCACTTTATCAGAGTTTGTCACAAAGCACACAAAGGGGAGAGGGGTTACTTACAGCAATGATGGCAGTCTCTAGACTCTTAACCCCACTCCCAGGGCTCCAACACAGCACAAAATACAAGCCCTCAGTAGTGGATTAAGACTAGTTTGGGCACACACTTGGGTCCCTTACATGTACCATGCGTAGCATGTTGCAAAATGTTTAGGCCATCATGCCCATTGGATACTTTGTTTTGGGTGGAAGGGAAATTTAGAAGGAAAAAAAAAACCCTTAAGAAATCTTTTCCCTGCAGGTAAAATAATTGTTGCAATTTTCTCCAGCACCCCCTCCATTCCAATGCATAAACCTGACCGACACACACTTTCCCACTTACCTGCACTCTTCTTTTATTCACGTTCCACCCTCTCAGTCCTTCTCCATGTGCTCTTCCCTTTGGTCTCTTCCTTTAAAGTTTTTGCTGTTTATTTATTCATCCTTTCTTCTTCTGTCGTTTACTCATTTCCCCTTCTCAGTCTGCTCACCCCTTTCCTTTACGTTCTTTTCACCATGCACTTCTCCATTCTGCTCCCCTTATTTTATACACATTACCATATATATTTTGTTATACCCCCTTATTTCATACACTGTACCATATATATTTTATTATACCCCCTTATTTCATACACTGTACCATATATATTTCATTATACCCCCCTAGTATCCCACTTATTTTTACCTGTTACCTTTAATTTATATTCCCCATGATTAAAAATAATTCTCTTTCCATTAATTTCCCATTACTTTTATTACTTTTTTCCTGGTCCCTCTTTCATTCTGTCCTTATTCAGATCCTACTTAAATTCCCTGTTCCAGGGATTCTAATTGGCCCTCCAGCTGTTGATGGACTACAATTCCCAATATCCCCTAACATGCTTCAAGTAATTAGCTAGTAGGGAATGCTGGGAATTGTAGTTCATCATTTAAACCGTATCTCCCTCCCCCCCATTCAGACCTCCTGCCCTCTACTCTTTACTGGACTGTGTTCTGTCTCCTACTTTTCTCCCCTGTCCCCTGTCTGCTCTGCTCATTATTAGGAAGACAGATAGATCTATTTAGTCCCGGGTCACAGAGAGATCAGCAGAAGGGAGCACGTAAATCTCCTGGATTTCAGAGAGCAATCCGGTCTATAAACCTGGAACTCAGCGGAGGCAGAGACGCAGAGCAGAGTTAAGAACTGTCTGGGAACTTGAAGAAACAAGCCTACCGTGCAGCCAGCGTGCGTACTTGTCCATGTGCAGCAGTGCAGAGACAGTAAGGCAAAGCCCCCATAGAACAAAATAGAGCAGTCTGAGGCACCGCAGCGGCCGGTCTCTGACTCGGAAGTGATGTTGGGCGCGCAGTAAAAGGTCCTGCGCTCTGATTGGGCAGTAGGTTATTTTCAATTTCCGTCCTTTCCTCTGTTAATGCAAGCTCCGCCTCTCTCAGAATACATGGGGAGCTTCCTCCCTCTCTACCTGGCACGCCGGTAAAATAATTTTTTTTTTACCGCTCTGCTACTTTGTCTCAATGTGGCTCATTAGCGAGACGGCCCTGGTTATTCCCATGGCTACCAGTTATTCCCAAGGCTACCAGTAATTCCCATGGCTACCAGTAATTCCCATGGCTACCAGTATGTGAGGCAATTCCCATGGCTACCAGTATGCAATAAAATGCACATGGCAACAGAAGGCAGTAGTGGTCAATTTCAACCCTCTGCTTATACTCGAGTCAATGTGGTTTTCCTAATTTTTGAGGTAAAAATCGGTACCTCGGCTTATACTCGGGTCGGCTTATACGAGTATTTACAGTAACATTTCCCAGGATACCTACCTCTCCCTCATTATCAGAAATGATGATACACTGGTCTTCAGTGCTTTGCTTCCTCTTTGGGCAGCTTTGGCCTCTGTAGTCTGAGGTGTTATTTCCTGTATTTTCCTCTTCGTTTAATGAACACTGACTGTCACTTTCTTCAAAAGGACTCTTTCTTCTCTTGCGAGGAGGCATCTTCATCAGCTAAAACAGAAAGCAGAAGGTTAGAAATCTCTCTACAGCTGTACTGCCTTATCCCTAGAGGCAACTTCAACAAATCCCAAAGAGGGGAATTCTATTTGTAGTAATAAATTTAGTTTAGCAGGGCAACAAAATAAACATGTTTTAATCGGTAGGATAAAGAAGATTTACAGTTAGATGTGACTTATATACCAAGCACACTAAACCAGTAAGAAAGCATGTTAGTGAGGTGTTTTATATAATTAGAAGTGAATTAGTACTACACAGATTAAAAAGGATTAATACATTTTCACAAACATTTTGCAAAATTCATGAAGAGACTGCAAAGGAAATATATTGCAATTTAAAGTCAATAAAAATAATGTCTTTTTTTTTTGCTTTTTTCTGTGTACCGGTATATTGAATTTGCTATTGTGTGGGAGGTAGACCAGCTACCATAATGTTGCCCTTTTCCATAAGAGCACCAATCCATATGCATTGGCCCCTAGGGGTATGCCTTCTTTTGCTTGGTGGATAATGCCAGGCATGGAAAGGGACATGAAATTGATTTGTCATGTAAATGTTTTTGGAAGCGTGCATCCTTTGCATTTTTCTGTGTACTATAGGTAGGAGAGAATACCCCTAACTCCTGTTCTTCAGTAGCTATGGAGTGGTGAGCTGGTCAAAATATAGCACATCCATGCCTGACAAAATCACTACTCCTTACCCCAGCCACTCCATCCTAAGTAATAGGATTTGTATAAACTATGTTGTAAAAACCTACCACATTGTTCTTCCTAAAATAGCGAAAATCCGCAGGTTCCTCTCTCATACAACTACCGATATACTGGTCTTCCTGCTTACGATCTCTCTCCCCTTCAGTCGATACTAAACTCTGCTGCACGTATTATTTCTCTCTCTAATAAACAAGATCTGAAATCTCCCATGTACTGGACAACAACCTGGCTCCCCATTAAACAGCGTGTTGTATACAAAATCCTTCTCCTAAAAATTAAGTTTGTCCATAAGGTAGGTGCCCCTTGCCCACCCCCAACCGCCGTGATATTTCTTTAATTTTGGCAGTTGGGGGTGGGCCGGGTATACCTACCTTATAGCCAAAGGGTTTCACGCTAGGTGCCATGGCTGCAGAGGATGGATCCGGATTGTGGGAGGAAGGGGGGGGGGGGCTCCCCTGCGCATGTAACTGCCTTACTGAGGTTAAGCAAATAGCAGAGACCGGATGACTCACTGACACCTCCTTCTCTTCACTTTCCTGGACTTTGACAAGCATTGCAGGAGAACCATAAGGAGCAGAGATGTAATTTAAGAATTTATCTGTTGTATTCAATTAGATCAACTGGACTTGAAATGTAGTTCTTGAAGACGTTTCAAGTCCAGTTGATCTAATTGAATACAACAGATATACCATGACCTGGATGAATGAGAACCTTCACAAGCATAATTTAAGAATTATTTTAAAACTTCACAGTGGGGCCTGTATGGGGTTAAATTTTCTTTTGGGGTGGATATGCCCTTTAAATGCACTTATATTTCATCTCTAGTGTCCACATATGTTCCTGCCCTCACCCTTCTCTCATCACAGAACTATCTCCCGTACAGACCCCTTACTCATACTGCTTCCTCTCGCCCTTAACCCCTCTCTCTTGTGGCTCCCATCCTCTGTAATTCTATTCCCCTCTCTCTTTGTCAAAAAAACCTCAATCAGCAAGTTTAAATTTATCCATACATCCTACCTATCTAGAAACCTATCTAGAAACCAGCACAGTATATAATTGTTTTCATTTGCACTGCATAAAGGTGGCCATACATCTATGAGATATTACTTACCCGACCAAGCGAACACGTGATGTTCATCGATGCTGCCGGAACCGCTTCTCCCGATCGTATATTTGACCGACATGCGATCGCAAAATCCCATTCATTTTGCGATAGCATGTCGGTCGAATGTAAGATCGGGAGAAGCGGTTCCGGCAGGATCGAAGGAACATTGCGTAAGCCCTCGGTCGGGTAAGTAATATCTCATAGATGTATGGCCTACTTAAAGGAGAACTAAACCTAATTTTTATACTCCAGAATCTGAAAACAATCCCCCTAAAAACACCAATAAACTATAAAATGGCACTTTAGTAAACTGTTAAAGTAAATCAAAGCCTGTTAAGAACTGGATGAAGTAACTGTGTGTATGTGCAGTGTCAGACCACACCTCCTGACCTCAGTCACATGCTTCCTTCTTTATCTGTCCTGTAAAAGGATTGGCTAGAGATTATTAATGGGTGTGTCCAACTGTAACAAGTTTGTGCCATAGCTAAGAACTGAGCATGTGCAGAACATATAATGGTCATTGACCAGACTGTCTGATACTAGAATGCTGAGAAATAAAGCACAAACCATATGATATTTAGGTAAATTTCCCAGCGCCTGTATCAAAATCAGAGGTAAGACACAGATTACTGGTTTTATATCAAGGTGTTCTGCCTTCTGGTTCATTGTTGTTCTGTGGCTTTAGTTGCCCTTTAAAGATTGGTGGTAATTCGTATTACTGTGTAATTAGTTGGGAAATGATTTGGTAAAGGACATTTAACCAGAGGTGGCCTGGTCACACTTGTTGAATGTTCATTTGTGCATCATCCACAAGTTAACAAACTGGGACAAACTTAAAGGCTGCTGAAAGAGGGCCACGCTAAGAAGAGATATTCCAAATATTTATTTAAACTTTAATGGCTGCCAGAATATTCAAATATTTACTACAGAATATGGGAAATATTCTAAAAATGGTAGAGGTAGAGGACTTACACAAACAACTTCTTTTAAGTCTTTTACAGGTTTTCTGCAAAATAGTATAACATGGCAACTACTGTATGTTTCTAACAGCTGAATGTTTGTTATTTCAGAGAAACAAGCCCTGCCTTAAATCTGCATGCTCTGACAGAAGCATAAGCGGTCATTGGGCCAGCCTTATTTCTGAGCACCCCTGCTCAGAAATAAGATTCAGTGGTGGAGTAAAACATCTAAGACCACAAACAAGATCAAGATCATGGTATTTTCCATTGGGATTACAAACATTTGATAATCTAACCGAAGTATCCCTGGGGGAACTAAAATTAAAAACCCTCTTTCTGGATGTCATCACCTCAGCCAGGAGAGTAGAAAAACTGATAACACTGTATCACACACACTTGATATTTCTTGAGGATAAAATAATAATCTGTCTGGATATTACCTTACACCCCAAAGGTATTGTTATAGGTTCACATTAGACGTGGTATTGTCTCACCTACATTACCTATTTATGATACTGTATATGAACACCACAGCAAGGTTAAAGTGCACTGGATAATTTTAATCCTATAATAGGCAATAGGCTCTAAGGAAATAAAATTCAATTTAGTAATCAGAAAAAGAAACCACTGCACTTTTATATCTATAAATAATAAAAAATATTTCATAATCTAGAATAGGCAAGAAAACTTTTTCTTAATAATGAGTACCTGAACAGAC
The DNA here is from genome assembly GCA_019447015.1 of Hymenochirus boettgeri. Taxonomy (NCBI): domain Eukaryota; kingdom Metazoa; phylum Chordata; class Amphibia; order Anura; family Pipidae; genus Hymenochirus; species Hymenochirus boettgeri. Next base: position 88,144,438 of record CM033471.1, read on the forward strand.
AGGTTACAACTGTTTCCGGGGTTACTCAATTATAGCGTGCAGGCACGTTAATGTGCGCTACAGTTAAGTAAAAACAGAAACAGTCGGGACCTGTCAGAGGAGCCAACTCTAAGGTTACCGTTGCTCCTGGCTCCTATTAGATTAATTGAAGAACGGGAGGTAAGGCATAGCTCCTTTACCTATCGTTCTTCAATTAATGCAATAAAGGAATAGTTTACTTTCCGAGTTTCTCAATATGTAATTATTGAAGGGGTGATGGTGGAGGGTATGCCCCCCAACAAAAAAGATAATCCTGGGCAGCTCTGCAGTCCAGCTATCTTACCGCCCTAGACCGTGGCCTAGTGAGAAACCTGGGTATTTGTTCATTTTCTACATCTGGATACATACAAAGCATTAAAGTACAACTTCACCCTCATTATATCTTTTAGAAAGAATGACCTCTTTAAAATATGTTGATATATCCTAGTTTGTCCTATGAATTCATAACTGTATGCCTGCTATGCTTTTGGATGCTTCATGCAATTTAGTGACCTGGTACTGAGCCTGAGCATGCACAGAAGAGGCAGCTAGGGGATTAGCATTCAAGGTCAAGCCCTCAAATGAAAACTTATATACAGGTAAATCACCTCCCTAAACTGTAATAGTTTGAAATCTGAAATATATAAGACTAAGCTGAAATCCTGCACAATGTCCTGTTGCCCCTGTTTCTACTTCACGGTTCTTCCAGTTAACAACAGTCAGTTATGGCAGCCAATGACTGAATGCTAATGCCCTAGCTGTCTCTTCTGAGCATGCTCAGGCTACTGTAAGGAGACATACTTACCTTCTCCGTCGCTCCGGTCCCTCCAAGATGGCGGCGCCCAGTCTCCCGTCGCACCGACGTCAGCGCGCCATGCGCGTGACGTCACAAGGGTGCGACGGTACGTTGCGTGACGTAAGTGACGTCGCGGAAGTGCGCCCGGCGGCGCGAAGATTCAAAAAGAGCCGGAAACTGCAGGCAGATGCCCGAAAATAGCATCGCTTGCCTGCTGAGCTGTGCTGGGTTCCCTGAATCGATTTGTACCTTATTTTCCCATTGGATTCCTGTCTTGCCTCTCCTGTTTCCCCATTATCCTTGCCTGTGAACTCTGTGCCTGGATAATTCTATTATTCCCTGGACTTTATTCTTCAATCTATATCTGTGAGCTGATTCCTGTGGCTTGCCGTGCTGGTGGTGCCGATTTCCTCGTTGGTCCTGACTTCGCCTGTCCTACAGGTAATCATTACAGTATTTTCGGGCCATGGACCCACCCGAGGAAGCGGCTTTGGACTTGGGGAAGATCCTTCAAGGCATGGCGGCTCGCATGGATGCGTATGAAGCCCAGCAGAATCGCATAGGAAGGGCATTAGACACGCTGCTTGCACGAGCTCCGCCCGCACCTCCTACAGCTGGTGCTGCCTCAGTGGCACAACTCCCGTCTCCCCCTATGGAGATCCATAAGGAACCACGGATTCCTCCTCCTCCACGCTACAACGGAGACCCTCAAACTTGCAGAGGCTTCATCAACCAATGCCTGATCCAGTTTGAACTCCAACCCTCCCACTTCGTGTCTGACCGTGCTAAGGTGGGATATATAATCTCCTTACTGGAAGGTAAACCCTTGGAGTGGGCCTCACCCCTTTGGGAGAAGAATTCTCCATTGGTAAATAATACGGTGGAGTTCCTTGCCTCTTTTAAAACCATTTTTGATGCTCCTGGGCGATCTACTACCGCCTCTTCTCGCCTCTTCCAATTGAAACAGGGGGTCCATAATGCCAGCCAATATGCCATTGACTTCCGTACCTTGGCGGCAGAGGTCTCTTGGAATAATGAAGCACTAGTAGCCGCTTATTGGCAAGGTCTGTCTGATAAGCTCAAAGATGACTTGGTTTCTAGAGACTTACCGACTAACCTAGATGAACTCATCTCCCTCAGCATCAAGATAGATACTCGTCTCAGGGAGCGTCATTCTGAGAAAGAACATGGCAGGAGATTTCCACCTTTGGCTCCCCACTTCAATCCTCCTCCTCAGACTTCAGCTGATTTTCCCTCTACAATAGAACCTATGCAGATAGGAAGAGCCCACCTATCCGAACAAGAAAAACTTCGGAGGCGCACAGCAGGCTTATGCCTCTACTGTGGAGGAAGGGGCCATTTCGCAAAGAATTGTTCCCTTAAACAGGGAAACTCTCAAGCCTAGATCGCGATAGGGTGACCCATCTAGGCGATATTCCTCAATTCACCCTACAAGACTCTTCCCGTTGTTTCCTCCAAGTTCTTCTTCAAATTAAAACCACCACAGCCCTGGAACTCTTAGCATTCCTTGACTCAGGAGCAGCCGGCAACTTTATGGACACAACCTTTGCCAAACAACTAAATATTCCCCTGTTGCCACTGCCCAATCCTCTCCGTGTGTTTTCCATTGACGACAAACCTCTCTCCTCTGATGTTATTTCCATGACCACCCATCCATTAGCCATGAAGATCGGTCCTCTACATAAAGAAGAAATCTCATTTCTTATCACTAATTGTCCCTCCACGCCCCTGGTACTTGGTCTCCCTTGGCTCCGTCTTCATAACCCTCACATAGACTGGCATACTAACAGTATAACACACTGGAGTTCTACCTGCCAGACCAAATGCATCTCCTCCTCTTCTATGATTCCTGTTGGTTCTGTGACCCTAGAATCCCTACCGGTACAATATCAAGAATTTGCAGACGTCTTTTGTAAAAGATCAGCTGAAACCCTCCCACCTCATCGACCTTATGACTGCCCTATTGAATTATTCCCAGGTTCTTTTCCCCCACGAGGACGTACCTATCCTCTTTCACCCTCCGAAACTAAATCCATGCAAGAATATATTCAGGACAACTTACAACGAGGGTTTATCCGAACTTCCACTTCACCGGCTGGAGCTGGATTCTTTTTTGTGGAGAAGAAGGATGGGGGCCTTCGCCCCTTGCATCGATTACAGAGGACTCAACAAGGTAACCATTAAAAATCGCTACCCTCTTCCCCTGATTGCTGAATTGTTTGATCAATTAAAAAATGCCCGTATCTTTTCCAAACTAGACCTCCGTGGAGCCTATAATTTAATTCGCATCCGACAGGGGGATGAGTGGAAAACCGCCTTCAACACTCGTGACGGACATTACGAGTACCTTGTGATGCCCTTTGGCCTCTGCAATGCTCCGGCTGTTTTTCAGGAATTTGTCAACGACCTGTTCCGAGACCTTCTGGGTCGCTATGTAGTGGTCTATCTAGATGACATCTTAATTTTTTCTGAGAACCTGCTTTCCCATAGACATCATGTAAAAGAAGTCCTAGCTCGTCTTCGTCAAAACTCCCTGTATGCCAAATTGGAAAAATGTATCTTTGAAGTCCCCAAGATTCCATTTCTTGGTTATATAATTTCTCAAGAAGGATTTGAGATGGACCCAATCAAGATTGCCGCCATAAAGGAATGGCCTATACCTACCTCTACCAAAGCAGTTCAAAGATTCATTGGCTTCGCCAATTATTATAGACAATTTATCAAAGGATTCTCTTCCCGTATATCCCCTATCCTCGCCCTTATCAAGAAGGGTGGTAAACCTAGTTCTTGGACACCACAGGCTTTGGAAGCCTTCAGCTCTTTAAAGGACTCATTTTCCTCTGCTCCTATACTCAAACATGCTAACCCTCTTCTTCCATTTTTTCTTGAAGTAGATGCATCCAATATTGGAGCTGGGGCAATATTATCACAAAAACACGAGTCGGATGGCAAACTTCACCCCTGTGCATTCTTTTCTAAAAAATTTTCAGCATCAGAACAGAATTATGACATTGGAAACCGTGACTAATTTTCAAAAATGTATGCTGACTACTGCCAAGATCAGTTCTGCTGGATATGATCCTGTAACAAAGTTTCCAGCACCTTCCTTACCACTGATGTTAGGCTTACAGGTCTATAGTTACCATGTTGGGAACGGCTACCTTTTTTGAATATTGGTATTTTATTCCCAATCCAGCTGCACATGACAGTGAATCTGAAAAGATAAACCGTGGTCTAGATAAAATGACTAAGCTCTCATAAAGTGTATGTATACTGAAAAAATTATGTTCGGGTGTATTCCATCTGTTCCTGGGGCTTTATTGATGTTAACTTTGTCTAATTGTTCCGTACCATATCCTCTGCCAGCCAGAGTGAGTATTCCTCATTTATACCCTTCATATTACCACAGTCCCTGCTATAAGGACTAGGATTCTCTATAGTGAATACTGAGGGGGAAAAAATGGTTTAGCACATTACCCTTTTGGAATCCTTTATAACCATCTCTTCCCCCTCATTTAATGGTCCCTCTTTCTCAGTCTTTTTACTATTGATATATTTTAAAAACATTTTGGGGTTAAACTTGCCTGTTTGGTTCCCTCAGATTTCAACATTTTTCTTTTTCCATTTCCCTTTTTACCTGGGCATTAGGCCAGGCAGGGGAGGACCTTGTTTTTTTTACTCTTGTTCCCTAGAGGTAAACATTTAGAAATGTAATAGTTTAATGCACCTTTAAAAGCAGCCCACTTCTGCTCAATATTCGAGATGGCCCTACTTCATAAAGTTCAGTCCGTTTCCAAACTTTCGAACTTCAGTAAAAGTTTGGGATAGTTTGAGAGTCCGTTTGGACTTGGTCAAGTTCTAGTCCATTTCTACTCAATATCTTTACCTAGGAACAACACCCTCCCCCCAGTCTATCATTTAACAACATAAAATTAGCTTTCCTAAAGTTAAGTTTTTGTTAACCCACTGCGTTTTTGTTTTTTGCAGCCTTTATTAAAGAACACTATATCAATATCATTATTCCCTAAGCTTCCCATTACCTTCATCTCCAAAATGAGGAGATGAGGGTTATTAGATATCACCAGATCCAACAACGAATCTTGTCTAGTAGGAACATCTACCATCTGTGAAAGAAAATGCTCATATACAAGATTTAAGAACCTGATGACTTTTGAGGTGCTGGCAGTTCCCTTACTCCAGTCAGGGTAATTGAAATCCTGCATAACCAGAGAGCATTCCCCATATCAACAATTAATTTATCAACAATTAATTTACCCACAATCTAGCTTCCTGTACACGGCTCCACCCATATTCATTTATAACCCCCATCTATCTCATCTTTTAAATTTGGCTTCAATTCTTGTTTAACATACATACTCCCTCTCCTTTCTTTTCAACTCTGTCATGTCTAAATAAGGAGTATCCTTCAATATTTACTGTCCAGTCCTATAAATCATTTAGCCAAGTTTCTGCTATACTGATCACATCATACCTTTCCTTTAAAGCTATTAGTTCTCCAGTTTTTCCTGGCAGACTTCTTGCATTTGTAAACATACATTTTACATTATCATCCAATTTACTTTTAAACTTGGAATTACGTGCTTCTTAATTCTCTATGCTCACCCATTTCCACCCTCCATTATCTTATTAACTGCCCTGATCCCGAATACCTTTACCCCTGCTCATTCTTAGCAAGTCTTGTCTTTTTTTTGACCACCAGAAATTATATACAAAACTACCCCCCCCCCCCCCCCCTTCATATTGAATCATGCAATAGTACCTTGTGCTACTAAAATATAACGGGAACCAGAATTATTCCCTGAGACCATGCTCCTTTAAATCACCACATGTGGGTTACTTTATTAATGCAAGAAACTGTGTGTAGTGTTTTTTTTAATTTATATATTTAACTCATAGTTCACAAGGAATCCTATTACCTGATTTATAATTACACTATTGACGACCTACAATGGAAAACCACAGTATATTAATGGTTGGTTTTCTGCACAGGAAAACAGTGATGAAGAAGACAGAAACAAGTGCTGTCCAGTTTGCAACATGGCACTCTCTTCTCCAGTTGTTGCTCAGTCTCATTATGAAGGGAAAACACACATGAAGAATTTGAAGCTGAGACAACAAGGAGGAATACCTGAAGGTACTGTATGCAGGGACCCAGAAATGTTTGGAGAGCTTGTAATGCTAACACTATTCTGTTTTACACTGCCCTATACTAAATCTTAATTATTTTGTTTGTGAAGGTTCTTTCATCCAGGTCATGCTGTATATGTGGTTTATTTCTTAAAGACGCTAGACAACTAACTGGCTTTCTCGGTTTAATTCTGATTTGAGAAACCACATGTTTCACTAATCACTGTATATAAATAAAAACAACAACTGAATTTTTTGCCACTTTGTGCTAAGTAGTCTGTTCACCCTCTGCTATTGTTTTCTTGTGGATTCCCTTAAAAATAAGTTCGTTTTTTTTTTTCTCCAACCATTTCAATCGGTTCAATCAAATCTACCCATGTGTGGTTCCTGAGAAACCAATCACCGGCCACATGGTTTTCAAGCTATAATCTGATGAAGATAGATGGTGCATGGTGGGGGTATTTCGATCGGCTACACTATTGTAAGCCATCTAGTTGCTTTTAAGGATATAGGATTTACTTCATAGAAACATAGTAAATGAGGTTAAATAAAGACACATTCATAAAGTCCAACCTTTTCGCCCTCCTTTTTAACCCTACCTAAAGGTTGGTGCCGACCCGCAACGCACAATGTGTACGAACGGCTGTTTTGGCCAATAATCGTGCCATGTATGGGCACTTTATCAACCTAAGTGACCGCTCGTTCGGAGTTCCGGACGGTCAGGCAACGCACCCCTGACAGAATGGCTGTTTCAGCCGATAAAGTGCCCAAACGGTGCAAATCGGCCGTTCATATACATTGTGCGTTGCGGGTTGGCAACGCCAGCAATGAACCTTAACAGTTGATTCAGAGGAAGGCAAAAAAAACTGCTAGGGGGGTAAGAGATTCCTTCCTGACTCCAAACGGCAATTTTAAAGTATCCTTGGATCAACCAGAATTGCAGTATATGTATTAATACCAGTAATTCTCAATATTTTTTCTCTGTCACCCCAGTGGCAGACATTAACCAGATTAGGTTATCCCTGGCCAGTCTGGTGAATGCTGCCTTGGGGGGGTCACAAGAAACAGAAATTAAACAATTTCTCCAAAATGAGCTTAGAGTTATTAGAAATCACCAGATCCAACAACGCATCCAGTCTAGTAGGAACTTCCATCTGTGAAAGAAAATGCTCATATAGAAGATTTAAGAACTTGTTATCTTTTGAGGTGCTGGCAGGTCCCTTACTCCAATCTATGGCACTCACTGGCATTTGAGGGCTTATAACTTACACCAACAATCAATTTACCTACCTTCCCATACACAGCTCCACCCATATTGTTACTGCCTTATTGTTTATAACCCTATCAATCTCATCTTTTAAATTTGGCTTTAATTCTTTAACATACTTACATACATAGTCCCCTCCCCCTTTTCTTATTAACTCTTGTCATGTCTAAATAAGGAGTATCCTTCAATATTTACTGTCCAGTCATGTAAATATTTTAGCCATGTTTCTGCTGTACCAATCACATCATGCCTTTCCTTTTAAAGCTATTAGTTCTAGTTCCCGAGGCTTTCCAGGCAGACTGCTTGCATACTTAAACATACATTTTAGATTATTATTCAGTTTACTTCCATACTTGTACTTACATACTGCCTCCTCCTCTATGCTTCCCCATCTCCTCCCTCCATTATCTTATAAGCCCCTTGATCCCTACCCCTCTATCTACCCCCGAGTAGTCCAATGTACCTTCCCCTCCCATACCTAGTTTAAAATCTCCTCCAACCCTCTAGCCATCTTCTCCCCCAAAACAGCTGTGCCATCAGTGAGTTGCAGTCTATCACTACTAAAGAGCCTGTAGCCAACAGAAAAATCAGCCCAGTCCAAACCCTATCTCCTTGCACCACCTTCTTAGCCACGCATTTGTGCTCCCGTTGCCTCCCTAGCGTATTTCTGAAAACACTACCCTTGAGGTCCTTGCTTTTATCTTGGCCCCTTTTGGAAATCATTTTTATGGACCTCGCCACCTCCTTCTCTGTCATTGGCACCAGTGTGAACCAAGACAGCCAGTCCCACCCAATAATCTGTCTACATGATCCAACACATTTTGAACCCTAGCACCAGGCAGGCAACAAAAGTGTCCATACTAAAACTGTATTAACTGATCTGCTGACTTGTTTTACTTTTGATCTTCAGTACAAAATACCCATGTGTACAATTCAAGTATATAAAGTGTGTATAAACAAGCTTGCAGAGTGCAAGCAGGAACAGTATGAGGTGCACCCTCTGAAGACCGTGCCAGGTAAGTATCAATGCAAGAGAGTTAAAGGGAGGCACACTCTGGAAGAAGTGAATCAAATAATCATTTATTAAGGTGCTGAACAGAAGCCAAATACACAACGTTTCGGGGAGCCTAAACCTTGAGACACCTGGGGAAGGGGACTTAGACCTCCAAAACATTGTGTATTTGGCTTATTTTCAGCACCTTAATAAATTATTATTTAATTCACAACTTCCAGAATGTGCTTCCCTTCAACTCTCTTGCATTATATAAAGTGTGTATGTCATGATACATTTTATAAAATTGTATGATGCAAATTATAGAAGTAGCATGTTTTACTTAAAGGACAAGTGCACTGTAAAATGAAGTTATGCTCAATTGGAGGCTGCAGCTTTAAAAATACATTTGGCCCCTCCAGAACCTACCTTTGTAGGTTTAAAGTTACTGACATCTTGTTTGTCTTTAGTTGAATAGTTAGCTCCGCCCCTCCGAGATTTTCTGCTACCTCCTGAATGGTAAGTCCCAAATGTTATTGCCTGGCTGCGCGTGACGTCTGTGTGTGCACAGATATGTGCGCGCGTGATGTAATCTTGCCGCGCACAATGCGACCAGGCAATAACATTTGTAACTTGCCAATCGGGATGCAGCAAAAAAATCTCAGAGGGGCGGAGCTAACTATTCAACTAAAAACAAACAAGATGTCGGCAACTTTAAACCTACAAAGGTAGGCTCTGGGGGGGCTTGGGGGAAAAAATATGCCACATGTATTTTTAAAGCTGCAGCTTCCAATTGAGCATAACTTCATTTTACAGTGCACTTATCCTTTAATATATTTTTTTTACTTAACCATAGATTGCAGCATTTGAATCCATTGCTCAATCGCTGTTTTATTTAAATGTAGGCACGCTTCTCCAGACCAAAAAACCTATTGTACGCAAGCCAACTGTAGCAGCAAAAACTGAAGACCCTTTGGATTCTACAAAGTTTTGTACACTGTGCCATGCCACTTTTAACAACCCCTTAATGGCAGAGCAACATTATAAAGGCAAAAAACACAAGAAACAGGAGACCAAATCACAGCTCATGACCATATATACAAGCTCTGTTAACAGCCTTCCACAGGCTCCTCCTCCCACTGTTAAAGGTCCATCACCAGGCTCAGAATCAGGTATTTTTATTTTTTCATATGTTTATATGTTTTGTCCCCCTTGTATGACTTTGTATAACAGTAGCTTACAGCGCTATAAAAATATACATATTTTATGTTACTAAACTTTTTCAACATTTTATATATAGCTAACTCTCACTGGCAATATTAAATATTTAGATTCTATTGTGTATGACATTTAAAAATAAAAGTACCGTGATATTTTTTCCTAAGGACTAACAGTTTATTTAGTTGACAAGCTTTTGAGGGCTATACCCTCTTCATCAGGCCAGAGCAGTACTGATTTTGGTTTAACGGAAAATTAAAAAGCAAATTCCAAAACATAATAAGATAAGCAAAACAAGGGGAGATAGAAGAAAAAAACCTAAAGCAAAAGGTGTCAAGGAAAAATGAGAGGAGCGATAACAAATTAGTGGTCAAAAAATGAAAAGGGGAAGGTGAAGGCAGGGAGGACCAAAAAAAACCAAACAAACCTGTAAGAAGGAAAATGAGAAGAGAAAAGAATAATGAAGTGGTAATGAGAATTGGAGGGGGGAGGAAGTAAGGCAATGCTAGGATGAGAAGTCAGTTATCCATAATGTGAAAGCAATCCCTGGTCGTGGTTTAAACCAATGTTTTTAGAGTCAAATAATAAGATAACTAGCTTCAAATGCTTTTTCTTTCCTGAGTGTTGCTAAAATGTCCCTTTTTAAGATTTGGACCTGGAAGTTTTCCATGGTGTGTACAGGCTGTGAAAAATGGTGTCCTACAGGGAAATGGTTTCTATTCTCATCATGGATGGTGATGCCACTGCTGCGAGAATTCATCCTCTTTTGCAGTTTTTGGCCAGTTTCTCCAATATATATTGCATTCTCACATTTGTTGCATTGTATTAAATACACCGGTTATAGAAGTACTAGCCCTAAAGATCAGAGGGAACCCAAATATACAAGGATTAAAATTAGGCCCGTATGAAGAAAAAATGGGACTATATGCGGATGATGTAATACTTTTCCTAGACACATCTAATGGTTCATTACAGGCAGCGACTCAAGAAATAGCGAGATATGGTCCATACACTGGCCTTTATATAAATTGGCGTAAATCTTGTATATTCCCACTGGACAAAAATCCAATTGTGACTAGTTTTAAATACCTGGGAATTACAATCACTAAGTCAAGGGCAGAATTCATTGAATATAATATACAACCTTTAATAAAATTCATGGCAGATAAAGTATCGAAATGGAAAGCATTGCCTGTGAATCATAAAGGCAGAGTAAATTTGGTCAAAATATTTCTCCTACCAAAGATACTGTATGTCATACAACATACTCTTGCATATATTCCAGAAAAAATCTTTCCTGCCCTAAATAGCATGTTCTCTACCTTCTTATGGGGGAATGGCAGAGCAAGAGTTTGACTCAAACAATTACAGGCACCAAAACTGAATGGAGACCAAGCACTCCCTAGTTTTTGTTTTCATTACCTGGCAAAACAATTAAAATACCTCAGATGCTGGGTGTCAAATACAGAAGAACCAACACAATCTGACTGGATGTTAGCCAAATACCTGAAAGGGCCATATATGGCATATATGAATGACTAATGAACATTCTATAGGATCAAATACTACATTACATGCACAAGATGCAAAAATATGGGCTGCAGCGAATAAAATCCTAAACTTACCTGAAAGTTACCACTTTGGAGAAATTACACATACCCAAGTCTTAGCTCGTTCCACTCGGCATCACTCTGGAAGATAATGGGAATCACCTACTTTGGACATAATTTCAGACAATCAAATATAAACTTTTGAAGAATTGTCAGACAGATTTAAACCAGACAAGCAACACCTCTTTCGATACTTGCAATTAAGACATTGCATAAAAGCAGAGTTCCTGGAACAAATACCAAATATACAACCACATCCAATCCTAGATGTGCTAAAACACCCCTCGAGAAAAGGCCTGATATCCAAACTATATAAGATCCTCCTTCAAGCCTATACATCCAAAGAAACCTCTACACTAATAGATAAGTGTCATGAGAAAGTACAAATATCAGATGCAGAAACAGCTGGAGATATTACGGAGAGTTACAACTTGGTTTCCCTGGCAGCACAAAACAAGCTTATTAAATTTTACAGATTACAACGAGCAAAAAAACGCCCGAACTCTAATTGCCCAAGATGCAGGACAGTGGAAGCCGATAGCTGGCATCTACTATGGTTATGTCCATTGATCCAAATATACCAGCAAACAATTAACAATTTCAAGAACATATTTATCCCTGACAGTGCTATTTCGTCCAGAGGTCTTTGTGTTGGGAGTTTTGGACCCAGAACAGTGGGACAAATATAAATTAACACTATGTAAAAAAAACTACTCTTTTATGCCAGAAAGGCCATTGTGTTAAAATGGATGGCATCAGATGTACCTACAATACAAGAGTGGAAACAATTAATTAACAAAGATTAAGCGTATCAACATATTTTATATAAACATAAGAAATGCCCACAAAAATACCGGAAAATATGGACTACATGGTATGACTCGGACTCCGCCATTAACTCAATATAATTTATCCAATGCAGAAGCAGACTGGAAATAGATTTCACAAATGAGCCCCCCCCCCCATGGGTGCCTCCTTGCTCTCTTGCGCTTCCCCCATCTCCTGCTATCTTGCCTTTCCTCTAGAGCCGGCTGGCTGTTTGCAATTGACGTTAAAGTAAGAGAATACCGTAAGATGCTTATACTCAAATTGATATAGATCGAGAAAGTAAATGAAACGACTCAAGTTACTTGTTGTAAATCTCTTGTAAACTAATGGTTTCATAATTGAGAAATGCAAATATATCTACTGCTGTATTGTGTGTGAAACATGAAAAGTTGTATGGAAACCTTATTGAAAATAAAAAAAATTTTTTTAAAAATTGAAGCTTCAGTAAAAAAAAAGCAATGAATTGCCCATAGCTAGATGACAAGTGAAGTAAAGCTTACCACCATTTTCTCCCTTGTCCTGATTATAGGGGAGCTGGCCTCCACACAACTGCCCCTTATTAAAAAGGACACCCTATTACCTTTAATGACTCCAGGATCATGCATCTAGCTGCAGTGTAGACATAGTTACAGCTGTATAAAGGGTGTTTTTTCCCTGCTAGCACTGTGAGCTGTGACACAAACACCACTGGTCTGCCCCTAACTTAAAGGTTGGAGCATGTACACTGCAAGGACAGAGCATCATCTGCTGCATCCTAAGCCCCACCCCTGAACTTCTTAATCATTTTTAGAACTTTTCCCTCCCTCCATCCCTCTGGATCTTGGCTGCTTGGTGCCCTACCTTTCTGTAGTGAAGCCCACCTCAACCCACGCCCAACCACGGAGTTAATTTTGTAAAAGAAGCAGCAGAAATGTACTTGCACTCCTTCATTCCCTTGGTTCTCTGCATTGCTGGCAGCCGCGTCTGTAATTGGCTGCCTCTCAGCCAGTCACAGACGCAGCTGCTGGACCAGCCCCTGCTTGCTACTTCTGGCAAGCAGAGGCCTGGGGGCAGAGCACTGGGGGAACAAAGGAGTGTAAGTACATTTCTGCTGCTTTTACAAAACTAACTTAGTGGTTGGGGGTGGGCTACACAACAAAGTTGTTTTTATGGGTGGTTTTATGTCAACCAGCGGTTGTGAATAGTTTTTCTAGTTGTATTATATCTATATTTATATCTGCTATATTGTCTCTAAGCTAATACCTGTTAATGTTTAGATTTCTTTTCAGTTGGAAAAGGATATTCCTGTGACACTTGTAGTATTGTCTTGAATTCCATAGAGCAGTACCAAGCTCACATCAGTGGATTGAAACACAAGAACCAGTAAGTTTCTAGAAATCCTTTTTAAAGTTAATCCAGAATTAAATTTGAATGTTTTAAGGACAAGTAAATGCTAACAAATTAAATATAGCTTTATTTCGCAAACATTTATTTGTCTTTAAAACTACCTTAACCATGGTCCAATAGTTAATCAAGACCTCCTTCCTCATTTGTTTCTCAAAGGCTTGTACACATGGACAAATTTAACCCCACCACCAAGTGGCCCTACCTACATCCCCATTTCACACATGTGCAAAAACCCTGCAACATGTCCCTGCAGCAAAATGGCTGCATATATTCCCTTCTACAGCATAGGGTGATGGCCTCTATTTGGTTATTTTTTTTTTTCTCTACCTCCATTCCAAAAAGCTGTGTTAACAGCCGTTTGCAGTTATTCTGCCTCAGCCTATGTTAGCCCCTTGCCTATTAAGTGGGGAATTTTAAAGTGTTGGTCATTGATGAAAGTGAACACACTTTTTATTGGCTAACATGATTGAAAATGCAAGCTTTCAAAGCACAAAGACATTTAGACTAGAAACATAGTAACACAAAGTTTAGATCTTTGAGTCCTGAGTTCCAATTTTTTTTAGAAGTTTACATTCCCATTCTAACCTCCTCCCTTTTGGGATCTAAAATTTTCCATGAGCACTGTGATTTTTTTAGGTCTTTCAGGCTGCAGAAATGTCCCTGTGTGTGCCCATCTTCTATTAGGTAATAACATTTTAGATAATGTAGTATATAAAAAAATGGTTTAGTTCTTCTTTAAGCTGCATTAAGTAGTTACTTTTGTTATTAAATTCAAACTACCTTCAATCCATGATGACGTTTTAGGGTGCATTTTTTACTCAGTGGACATTTATATACATGAGTTTACAGTATTTTTCCGTTATTTGAAAATGTAGTCTCTCTGTGTTAATTAAATGGTCAAATAGTGAATCTCCCTTGCTAATTTATTTAATCTTTCATTTAACAGAATACTATCCATGACCTCATCATCAGTGGAATGTCAGCCACCAGCTGGAGGCACTTCATTTACAGGAGCTCTTTCCTCTAGTGGATTGCCTCCGTCATTGGTGGGAGCTGTGGCCATGGGGTGCCCTCCATCTCTGGATAACCCATTGACTGAAGGTCTATCAGCCAGCGGATCAGCGACATATGGGGGATTACAGCAGCCTCCTTATGCCCCTCCACACAACAATCAGCCATATATACATGAAGATTTGATGGGACGTAATGATTACAACTATTACAGTAAAGACTGCTAGAATAAGTCCAGGTGTTTTTGGAAACCAGAGAATGGGATGAGGACTTTGTCAGTACTCTTCTCATTCCATTCCATCTTACTACAATGCATGTCTAGAACAGAAATACTGTTTAACTCCAGACAGAACCTTTTTAATGCTCAGTTAGATTTGGGCTGTAATAGTTTATTTTGAAGTGTTTTTTCCATTTGGTTTATAAGAGAAATGAAATTTCATTATATCTAAATCTTGTAATATAGTGCAGAGTACAATGGAGAAACAAGCTAAGATTTAGATATGACATTTCATTATATCTAAATCTTAGCTTGTTTCTCCATTGTACTCTGCACTACATTACAAGTTTTATTGTTTGGTTTGGGAACGTTAAAAAGCATTGCAGAATTATTCAAGCTAAAATAAATAAGGGCTTAGAGGATTAGCTAATTTAAATATCCTTAATCTAGAGTTGCAGTAGGATACTCTGTTGCAATCTGCATTATAGATTTTTATTGGTCAGGCCTCTTACACTGGTTTATTTTTACTGTGAGATAGGTAAACCAGTATTTGCTGCTAATACTGAAATTATGGAGTTAGCCTTATTAAAATATTGTAGGCAGTTTTATAAGTGACCAGTAGATGGCACTAAAATTACATAAAGCCAATGTTATTATTTAAAGGGCATGTACACCCCTTTTACAAAAATGTAGTATCTAATAGAACACCCCCCAAAAGCTAAGATTGGTTTTACTTACAGTTTGGAAAGATGTTCCCCCGCTGTGTAAGAAGCCTTACAAACCACCCATCCAGCGCCGCAGCTTACTGCACCTTCCTGGTATCAGCCGTCAGTCACGGCCAATGGTTGACGGCCAATACCGAAGGAACCTCTGCTGGTCGGGCACGTGCAGCAGAGGCGTGGGCTAAGCAGCTCTGGATCGGTGGTTTGTAAGGCTTCTTACACATCGGGGTAACATCTTTCCAAACTGTAAGTAAAACGGATCTTAGCTTTTGGGGGATGTTCTATTAGATAATACATTTTTGTAAGGGGGGTGTACATGCCCTTGAAATTGTAACTTTTTTTTTTGTATCATTTTCCCTATCTATATTTTAAATTTGCCCTTAGTTTCTGAGTTGATTTGTTTTTTCAGTCCAAAAGCAAATGTATATTTTCCCTGGAATATTTTAAAGGCTTTTATTCAGATTTTTTTTTTTTTTTATTATGTTAATGGATATTTAAATTTATGTTATTATAAAAGGAGGATTCATGAAAATTCAAAATTCAAGCTTGGCAAACTGGCTGATATTATGTCTTGATCCGTCGCCCGGAATGATTTCTGACTGATCAAGTGGCAAGGACTTAGACAGGGCTTAGATTTTTTTTTTTTTTTGCAAAATCGGTTGGTTTGATGGAATATCAGGCTAAACAATCAGCCGTTGTGTTATCAAGCCTTGGGCTGACCAAATTAAGGTGGCCATACACACTAATGATAATGGGTAATGGGATTTATTGTCAGTGTGTAGGGGCTGTTCCTGACTGCTCGTAGTGCCAACCAACATCCGTAGTTGGTATTACGGTTGGTCGGGAACATCTGAAAATTTCTGCAGGTAGGTATGTTCCCCAATCTTACTGTGTATAGCCACACTGCTGACTGATCCCTATACCCCGTATGGGTGTGCGGTCAGGTCCATGTGTACGGTCCCCACAGCATGTGTGCCGACAGATACCAGTGTGATCTGTCTGCACACATGCTGTGGAAATTGCATGTGTATGGCCACCTTTACCGATAGAGTTAAATGGAAATGGCTAATCATTTTTTTCTCAATAGTTTATTTTGCATATAAAATACACACTATTGGACATGATTTACCAGTCTGACTGGTCATTCAAAATTGCAAATTTTGCACCAAAAATGATAGGTTGGAAGCAGTCTTTTAGCTGCTGGTTTTCATTGTGATCCCCTTGATCCCAAATGTGATTGTTATAAGATTGGGGATTAATCTGGCATAAAAAAAAATCTGCTTGTACATACCAGCCTTTAAATTGTTTTGGCTGCAATAGTTATTACATTAAATAAATCAATATTTATAGAGTGGCCAAGAAAATGTTCCTACTGGTCTGTAGAATAGAACAAAGTAATCAAACTGGATCTTTTAGGAAACATACTTATTATAGTTATCCGGACGACTCTGGCAAGTTATCGCATGAAACAAGTGCTACATATGATAAATTCTTTTCTGGCGATGTAATAAAGCACTGGCCACATGATTTTGCAGAGCCTTGGCTTAAAGCATCCTGTACTAAAAAAGCAGGTGCTTGCTATGTAACAGGTTGCTGAAAATGTTTCCCCCCCCTTTTTATAATGATCAATTGAGTGAATGTAATATTTACTAAAGGTCAGAGATTTATGGTGTTTGTTGGCCAATCCACATCTGTTATCACTATCCTATTTTTGCAATGAAAAGATCTCATAAACTTGCTTGTTGACTTGCTCTTCTGTGTGCATTTTAAGAAAGCTGAGATTTTCCTTTAAAACCCCAACTGCTAGAATATAGCAATCCTTTCAACTCTACCATGATCGTAAACCATAAAAAACACTTTTATTTTTCATTACCTAAATAACTAGCGCTTTCACACACAGCAATTTTCTGTTTGATATGCAGAGGCTGAGTGACTAAATAAGAAAAGAATGTTCGTCCTGTTGCTCAGGAAACCACCAATGCCTGCTTGCTTAAACTGCACCCACCTGTTCAGAACAAGTAACAATGAAGCTTCTGGGGGTCAATTATTGATATGACAACAGCGTTTTGCTTAAGTCTGTTGCTTGTAATTCTACTGTATTAGCAGCACATAGTTTGTGTCTAAATTGAATGAACCCTTACCAAAACAAAGCTGTATCTTTTATACTGTTTCTGTATTGTATAATGTGTCGAAATGCTTTTAGATCAAGTCATGGCCAAGATTTAGTGAGATCAGAAATAAGCAGCATAACTGCAGATTTCACTGGACCTTAAGTTGTTGGTTTTGGAGTGATAAAAACCTAATGAGCTGTATAGTATTTCCATGTGCATTCCACGTGTACAATTAGCCCTGTGTTGGCAAATAAAACAGATGTTTCTTTTCTTAACTTCAAGTGTATTTTCATAATTCATCAAAAATAAATCCTAGCAGATGTCAAAGGAGAACAGTCTGTAAAATAAAAACCTTTTATGAGAAACTAGTGTTGCCAGGGCTTGGTATTTTATAAGCCTGGCTAATCCATGCCAGTGGGGAAAACCATTAAAAAATGGACTCTTATTAATTGGATAATGCATTAAAGGACATCTCCTCCTTCATAATTCTTTTAGAAAGAATGGCCTCTTTAAAATATGTTTATATCCTAATTTGTCCTGAATTCATTACTGTATGCTTGCTATGATTTTGGATGCCTCATGGAAAGTGTTACGCTTTCTTCAGGATAAGGCCTCTATGAGACCCCCTCTGGAGTCTAAGTACCTGCTGGTCTTCACCAGAGCCTCTAATGGTGAGGGGACCGGAGGTAGGAGCTGTGGTAGATATGCAGACCGGAGGTAACTGAAGGTAGGAGCTGGAGGAGAGATACGGACCGGAGGTAGGAGCTGTGGCAGTTATGCTGACCGGAGGTAACAGGAGGTAGGAGCTGAAGTGGAGATGTCGACAACCAAACCAAATCTCCAACCTTAAATATCGAAGAGTCTTTTCTTAATCGATTAGCTGACTTACGGGCTCGCTCCTGAGCTTCAGCGAT
The DNA here is from genome assembly GCA_019447015.1 of Hymenochirus boettgeri. Classification (NCBI taxonomy): domain Eukaryota; kingdom Metazoa; phylum Chordata; class Amphibia; order Anura; family Pipidae; genus Hymenochirus; species Hymenochirus boettgeri. Next base: position 88,162,696 of record CM033471.1, read on the forward strand.
GAAGGTCTTCAGCTCTAAAGTCTTCTCCTTCATAAGATGTATTCTGGTGAAAAGATCAGGAATCGTGATCTTGGAAGGAATACCGGTAAGGAAAGTTGGATTAAATCCATAGTTAGCATAAAAAGGGGAACACTTGATGGAAGAATGAACCGCGTTGTTGTAAGCAAACTCTGCAAGTGGTAACAGAGAGGACCAATTTTCTTGTGACACGGAGGAGTAACAACGAAGATACTGTTCAAGAGTTTGGTTTGTTCTTTCTGTTTGTCCATTAGATTGTGGATGGTATCCGGAGGAAAAAGAATTGTGGATATGTAAACACTTGCACAACTCCTTCCAAAACTTTGAGGTGAATTGTACCCCTCTATCTGATACGATGTCATCAGGAACCCCGTGAAGACGCACAATTTCTCTAATAAACACCTCCGCCGTAATGGAAGCTGAGGGAATTCCTTTTAACGGAATAAAGTGAGCCATCTTCGTCAATCGATCAACGACCACAAAAATTGTGCTGAACCCCTTGCAACGCGGTAACTCAACAATGAAGTCCATGGAAATCATGCCCCAAGGGCGGTCCGGAACAGGCAAGGGAGATAGTAATCCATATGGTCTCTGTCTAGTGGTCTTGAACCTAGCACAAGTAAGACAAGAAGCCACAAACTGTTTACAATCTCTAGACATACTTGGCCAAAAAAAATTTCTGTTAAGCAAATCCAACGTCTTGTGAACCCCAAAATGACCGGCCAAAGCATGAGAATGACAATACTGAAGTACTGCAGACCTGGCTTGAACTGGAACAAATATTTTGTTGTCTTGGTATATAAAGCCGTCTTGGGAAAGAGAAGAGGATTGGAGCGATGCTTCTTTGATGGTTTTGACTATATTAGTAGTTAATAGTAGAAAATTAGATTTGGAGAGAACCATATTAGGCTTATCCGACTTATTGACCTCAGAAGATTGTCTAGAAAGGGCGTCGGCTTTACCATTTTTTGAAAGGTTATATGGAAATTAAATCTTGTAAAGATGTGGAGATGCAGGCCGGAGGTAGAAGCTGTGGTAGATAGGCAGACTGGAGGTAGGAGCTGGAGTAGAGATACGGACCGGAGGTAGGAGCTGTAGGAGCTGAAGTGGAGATGCAGACCGGAGGTAGGAGCAGTGGTAGAATGCAGGCAGACTGGACACAGGAGACAGGGAACAACTGGATACCAATCACCAACGCTAACCAGGAGCTAGGAGTTCAGAGCAACAAACTCTGAACTGGCAGCAAGAGGCCAACTGCCAGGAGGAGCCTAAATAGGCCCCTGTGACCTCATCCCTGCTGGCCGTGCCCTGGAAGAAGATGGCCGGCAGCAGGGTAAAAGCCTGCGCCGCCCACGTCCTCGCGTCACTGAGGACGCGCGGGCGCGCACCTCGCGTCATCGGCGCGCTCCCGCTCGCGACCGCCGGAGGAGGATCCCAGGCTCGCGGCAAGGTAAGTTCCTGACAGAAAGTGAGCAATTTAGTGACCTGAGCATGCTCAAAAAAGGAAGCTATGGGATTAGCATTCAGTCACTGACTGTAATGTCAACTGTCAAATCCATAACTGACAGTTGCTAACTGGAAGAACCAGGAATCAGAAACGGGAGCTGGACATTCTGCAGGATTTCAGGTTAGAATGGAATATTTCAGATTTCAAACTTACAGATTAGGGTTTTTGGTGTGAGGGGTGATTTACCTGTATATACGTTGATGGCTGGACATGCCCTTTAAAGGGTATGTACACTGGCAAATTTGTTTTTTTAAATTGCCCGTTAGTGTGAACTATAATATATCCCAACTATCACTAATGTTTTTTTGTTGATTTGCCCCCTATTTCATTAGATATCCAATCTGAAACATCTTAAATTTCAGTATTTCTGTAAGCAGTTTTGCTGTAGCTGGAATGGTTTGACAGTTGGTGTGCTGTATACTGTATGCAGTTTTGACAGTTGGTATGAGGGAAAATAGTCAGGTCAGTGGTCAGAGCCTGAGCAAAAAAGTATTTTATTGAAGGCATGCAGCAACACACACACCTTAGTAAGTGCTACTCACACATTTATTTATAGATTAATATAAAGCAAAGTAATTTTTTCAGTATACATGCACTTTAAGCTTCCCCCACGATATGCCTACCAAACTGATGTTTCTAGCCTCAGAGGTGGCAACCCAATGTGAGACAAATTACACTTGTACATGCGTAAAAGTGTCTGTCCTTGCACTTGTCCTGCTCAGAAGACTAAGAATTAGTCATTAGATTGATTGATCTGCAGGGGGAACTTGTGTGGCTTTGTTTTTGCAAAAGTAGCTGTTGCCGGGAGTTCGACATGATTTACCAACACACCCAATCCAGACATTGGTCGCAGCTGCAGTTTCCAGTTATGGTCAATTTAAAATAACCTATTTTTCGGTATAGATGCCCTTTAAATATGTATAACGGTTCAAAGGCAGCACTCGCAGGTCCTGAATAAAAAAGTATTTTATTTACCCCACACACTATCTACGCGTTTCAACACTCCTCGTGCAGTCATCAGGATATCGCATAACATTGTATTACTTCCATTTATACCCATTAACCTGTGCAGAACGCACCAGCATAGACCGGAGGTAACTGGAGGTAGGAGCTGGAGGAGAGATACGGACCGGAGGTAGGAGCTGTGGCAGTTATGCTGACCAGAGGTAACAGGAGGTAGGGGAGCTGAAGTGGAGATGCACGACCGGAGGTAGGAGCTGTGGTGTAGTTATGCTGACCAGAGGTAACAGGAGGTAGGAGCTGAAGTGGAGATGCAGACGGATGGTAGGAGCAGTGGTAGTTATGCTGACCAGAGGTAACAGGATGGAGGAGCTGAAGTGGAGATGCAGAACGGAGGTAGGAGCAGTGGTAGTTATGCTGACCAGAGGTACGAGGTAGGTAGAGTGGAGCTGAAGTGGAGATGCAGACCGGAGGTAGGAGCAGTGGTAGTTATGCTGACCGGAGATGGGTAACAGGAGGGGTAGGAGCTGAAGTGGAGATGCAGACCGGAGGTAGAGAGCAGTGGTAGAATGCAAGGCAGACTGGACACGGAGACAGGGAACAACTGGAATGATACAATCACCAACGCTAACCAGGAGTAGGAGTTCAGAGCAACAAACTCTGAACTGGCAGCAAGAGGCCAACTGCCAGGAGGAGCCTAAAATAGGCCCCTGTGACCTCATCCTCGTGGCCGTGCCCTGGAAGAAGATGGCCGCCAGCAGGGTAAAAGCCTGCGCCGCCCACGTCCTCGCGTCACTGAGGCTGCGGCGGTGCAGCCGCGCGGGGGACCTCGCGTCATCGGCGCGCTCCCGCTCGCGACCGCCGGAGGGGATCCCAGGCTCGCGGCAAGGTAAGTTCCTGACAGAAAGTGAGCAATTTAGTGACCTAGGCATGCTCAAAAAAGGAAGCTATGGGATTAGCATTCAGTCACTGACTGTAATGTCAACTGTCAAATCCATAACTGACAGTTGCTAACTGGAAGAACCAGGAATCAGAAAGGGAGCTGGACATTCTGCAGGATTTCAGGTTAGAATGGAATATTTCAGATTTCCAACTTACAGATTAGGGTTTTTGGTGTGAGGGGTGATTTACCTGTATATACGTTGATGGCTGGACATGCCCTTTAAAGGGTATGTACCCTGGCAAATTTGTTTTTTTAAATTGCCGTTAGTGTGAACTATAATATATCCCAACTATCACTAATGTTTTTTGTTGATTTGCCCCTATTTCATTAGATATCCAATCTGAAACATCTTAAATTCAGTATTTCTGTAAGCAGTTTTGCTGTAGCTGGAATGGTTTGGACAGTTGGTGTGCTGTATACTGTATGCAGTTTTGACAGTTGGTATGAGGGAAAATAGTCAGGTCAGTGGTCAGAGCCTGAGCAAAAAAGTATTTTATTGAAGGCATGCAGCAACACACACACCTTAGTAAGTGCTACTCACACATTTATTATAGATTAATATAAAGCAAAGTAATTTTTTCAGTATACATGCACTTTAAGCTTCCCCCACGATATGCTACAAACTGATGTTTTAGCCTCAGAGGTGGCAACAACCAATGTGAGACAAATTACACTTGTACATAGCGTAAAAGTGTCTGTCCTTGCACTTGTCCTGCTCAGAAGACTAAGAATTAGTCATTAGATTGATTGATCTGCAGGGGGAACTTGTGTGGCTTTTTTTTGCAAAAGTAGCTGTTGCGGGAGTTCGACATGATTTACCAACACACACAATCCAGACATTGGTCGCAGCTGCAGTTTCCAGTATGGTCAATTTAAATAACCTATTTTTCGGTATAGATGCCCTTAAATATGTATAACGGTTCAAAGGCAGCACTCGCAGGTCCTGAATAAAAAAGTATTTTATTTACCCCACACACTATCTACGCGTTTCAACACTCCTCGTGCAGTCATCAGGATATCGCATAACATTGTATTACTTCCATTTATACCCATTAACCTGTGCAGAAAACGCCTACATCGAGACAATTAAAACATCTGTTAAAAACACTCTGTGAAATGCAAAACAGAAACCAGCTAGGACACTGTTTTGCATTTTGCAAAGTGTTTTTAACTGATGTTTTAAATTGTCTCAATGTGGCGTTTTCTGCAACGGTTGAGGCCTAAAGAGGGAGTAATACAATATTATGTAATATCTTGATGATGGCACGCTGAATGTTGAAATGCATAGATCATGTGTGGTAAATAAAATACTTATTTATTCAAGACCCGTGAGTGCTGCCTTTGAACTGTTATATACATACCCGTTGGAACTGTGTGTGTATATAGAGCACTCAAAGGGACTTCCATCAGCAAATAATCCAAAAAACTTTTATTGTGCCTTAATGCGTTTCCGCCCTCAGGGCCGTCATCAGAAGGTCTGAAACCACATTTCCCAATCACCCATGATATAACCCATAACTCCTCCCCCTGGTGTCTTAAACCAATCAGTTGATTATCACAGGTAAAATACTGTCTCAGTGCAGATATATATCTAAACCACAAATATTCTTAAACATTATAAATATCTCAATGATTATAACTATAAAAGTGTCAATAAATATCATATATTAAAACTTGTGCTTCCAAGTGTTATGTAAACACTTGCAACACTGTGTACGCGATGTTCTCACAGTAGCCAAATATATCCTTGTATATAAAGTCCCTCTATCGATCCAGCCCCATACGGATCCAGTAAGGCCATGAAACAAGCTTAACCCGGCTAATATGGGCGTTACCATCTCCCCGTCACATGTAAGGGTATATCCAATGCCGTTCACCTCCCTTGGTGCTAACTGGGATCAGTGAGCTGATCAGCTGTGCTATGTAAACAGAGGGAGCTCAAACTCCTCCCCTATAGATCCCATACGAACTGGAACTTTAACTCCAAAGCTTCCCGCAACAATACTTATGCTGCCGTAATAATCAATTCCACATAGCAACTCATCAGCAGCATAGTTTTTATTATAGTAGGAGGCCTCTAGAGGAACGCACCAGGTTGCCGGTATATTTAGAGTGGTTTAGAGATAAAACCTTATATCGGTATGGTTTTTATCTCTAAATATACCGGCAACCTGGTGCGTTCCTCTAGAGGCCTCCTAGTATAATAAAAGAGACTATGCTGCTGATGAGTTGCTATGTGGAATTGATTATTACGGCAGCAAGTAAGTATTGTTGCGGGAAGCTTTAGAGTTAAAGTTCCAGTTCGTATGGGATCTAATAGGGGGAGGAGTTTGGAGCTCCCTCTGTTTACATAGCACAGCTGATCCGCTCACTGATCCCAGTTAGCACCAAGTGAGGTTAGAACGGCATCTGGATATACCCTTACATGTGACGGGGAGATGGTAACGCCCATATTAGCCGGGTTAAGTTTGTTTCATGGCCTGACTGGATCCGTATGGGGCTGGATCGATAGAGGGACTTATCTATATACAAGGATATATTTGGCTACTGTGAAAACATTGCGTACACAGTGTTGCAACTGCAGGTAATGGTGATTTTTATCTGATATTCTATGATGTATTGCACATAACACTTGAAGGCACAAGTTTTAATATATGATATTTATTGACACTTATAGTTATAATCACATATTTATAATGTTTAAGAATATTTGTGGTTTAGATATATATCTGCACTGAGACAGTATTTTACCTGTGATAATAAACTGATTGGTTTAAGACACCAGGGGGAGGAGTTATGGGTTATATCAAGGGTGATTGGGAAATGTGGTTTCAGACCTTCTGATGACGGCCCTGGGGGCGGAAACGCGTTAAGGCACAATAAAAGTTTCAATTTGGTGGGCGGTATATGATATCACATATAGGAAAGGTGTATATGTATGTGTGTACTATCTTACTATTACCATTTAAATGACCATCAGTAAATGTATATAAAGAATAACACTGACTTATATTAGGTACAACACAAAATACATACATACTTACAGAGCTGAGATCCCCATATCAAAATAGAATGGTCAAATGGCAGCTTAAACCACACCCTTGTGTCTGCTCCGTGTGCAAGGAAGTGTAATCCAGAAAAGGTTTGCCTGCAACACAGGATGTGTATTGTAATGGACATAAACACCAAGGCTCCTTATATAACCTCTCCAGGCTGCAGGTGGCATCGGTGAGTAAATAAGACAAGACATCCCTGCTCTATATGGCTAGGAGGACAGAAAGTGAAAGTAGATTGTGGTGTGTGCTTTGGAGAGATATTGACTGCAACACAAGATCCTGTGTATAAGTTCCTGTTACCACCTGTTGGGAGGACAAATTATTGGACAGGCAATTTTACTTTATTGGATACAAACTCAGATAACAGATAAGTGTACACCAATTTACAAGGACACACAATATACAGGCCTGGTCAATATTCAAAGTTATTGCTGCACATGTTATGTGGGGAACCTGTTTGGTGCTGCACATGTTATGTGGGGAACACTCTTTGTGCCAGACCACAAGAGTAACACTGTGCCATGATACCCATAATCATTCCATAAAGCAGTGATCTTCTACAAATTGGTGTTGCAGCGGTGCTGGTAATACCATTATACTCCTTGTTTTCTTTGTATATTCTCTGTATTAAGCTATGGAGGCTGCTACTGAAAGTATTGATTTAAATCCTCCTGTCCTGGTACCTGCAGATGAAATTCCCCAATTAGACTCCGTAGCTCTACCAGGCCCAATTGCAAACCTATTTTTAAACTGATCCATTTGATGGGGTAACTAGGGAGTGGACTGATGGCTAGATAATTTGAATTGGCAGCCACTATTAATGGTTGGGATGAAGGTTCGCTGGCAAGTCCTTAACCTTTGCTTAGTGTAAAGCCAGGCAGGTATACCAAGGATTTACTGTAATACTGAAATAAAAATCCGTATAACTAGTAAAAATTGCTCTGAAGACATTTTTTCAATTAGATCTGTATAAAAGAGTATATAAAGGATTAATCCATTCTTTAGGTAAACTGGGAATGAGAAATATTTGTTTATACATTAGATTATTAGGGCAATGCTATTATAAAACATGACGTGTGAGTACCTTCTGTTATAATATGAGGTACCATCACCACATGCCGTGGGTGTATTAACCTAGCATGTTTAGTTTCAACCGCACAGTGGCAGGATTGACTAGGTCTACTCTCAGACCTGCGGGATTATCCTATTTGGTTCCTCTGGAAGCTGGTGACTGAGTAACAGTTTAAAATATACCTGTGTAAAGATTCTATATCTACAAATAGCAAAACATACACATAATTTCCATTGTGCACCAACAAGCACATTTTGCTAGTATATATATATTATGTCCAGTGCACTCAGGGATTTTTCTGAAGATATTAAACTTTTATTGTGCTACAACGTTTTGGCTCGTTTCTAGAGCCTTTCTAAAGCTAGTGCAAAGAATCACATACCTGTGGTGCCAATTTAAAGGTGAAGATAGCTCCTCCTATTACAGTGACGTCATCAAACATTAAACGTGCCCAGATTCATATTCATTATATAATATATATATTATATAATATATATATATATATATATATATATATATAATAATGTATATAGTCCATCCCAAGATATATATGCATAAAGTGCTAAACGTGAATAAGTATACATTGTATAAATATATATAACTAGTGCATAAACGTATCTAAAATCCATATTAAGGTACATTATACAGGATATTCTAAAAATAGGTGTTATAAAAATAAGTGTTATAAAAATAGGTATTGTTGAAGGAGACACCAGTAGTGTATAAAAAGTGTAAAAAATATGTGAAAATATAGATTACATCTAGGTAGAACAAATAGTGTTATATTGAACTAAAGCGTAAGACTTATACTTAAATTGTTGATTATATACAAATTACTGACTCAAGACATTGCTGACTTGTGGGAAAAGCTAGATACTATTGAAGCAGAAATATATAAAACCAACCTAAATACTTCAAAGGCAAAAAATTAATAAAGAGCTTGTAATTGAAATACAGGATTATTTATAGTACATTATCATGGTAGGAGGTTCGACAAGAGGAAGTTCTCTGAAAATACACATAAAGGACAGTCTTATCTTTCATCTAGGAAGCCTCGAAGAGGACATTGTTAGTTGAGGCCTTTGGGGCTCGTAGTGTCCAAATATTTGATCCAGAATGCTTCTCTTCGCAGAAGTAGTTTAGATCTGTTGTCCCCCCTGTGAGGTAATGGAACGTGATAAATAGCCATAAAAATGTTTCGCAACTGTTTTGTTTTTTTGATCCCTAAATGCTGTATTAATAGATGATCTATGTCCATCAATGCGTAATCGCAGAGCTAGGTCGGTCTTGCCAACATATACTAGTCCGCATGGGCAGGTAACCATGTAAATCACATGGGTAGTTGAAGTCCCTGAGTGCACTGGACTTTTCGTATAATATTTATTCTATTTCTTAGTAGCACCAGGGTCTTTTGTCTCTCTATATACCCTTGGAAGTGGAGTGCCTATCATTGTGTTTGGATTGAGTAATTTAACCCAGGTAGTGCACCACTATGGATGAACATGTGGACAGATCAAGCCTTTTTTCTGGTTATACTGATACCTGTAATATATCTGAATATGATATTGATAAAATTCTGTGGCAGAAATCTAATGTGGATTATACTACATACATAACTACATACATCTATTAAGGATTTATGTGTGGACTTACTATGTTTGGAAAAGCGTGAAGTGGACCTTGACCTCCAAGGATTATTCCTGTCTGATTATTTTCAGGCAAACCATATACCACGTGGATTAAGGATCTTCAACATACCTACCATTGGAAGGAACAACCCCGATTTTTGGAAAAAATGGATCAGGATCCTGAAAAAATGTTCGCTGGACCTAATGGTGCTCGCGATTGATGAAGTGGCCATGGAACGGTCTCTGGTATGAAGGGAGATTCAAGAATTAAAAAGTGGAGCATCTGGATACACTTAATTTGGAGGAAACCGCTGATCAACTTACTAATTTAAAAACACAAATTGACAAAAATCGGATGGATCTTATCTGCTTTAAACGTACCAAACTGAAAAGTTAATGACTACTTACAGCTTTGTGTCTATCAGTGGCTGACACATGAACGAATGGTCTGGGCACCGAGAAGGAAAGCAACACAAAGAGTTAAGTTTGTGCGACCGTCGGAGTCCATTGATGCGAGCTCCGGGTTGGTATGATACTGATAATGCGGCAGTTGCCTCTCAGGCACGGAGAGCCTTGCGTCAGAGACCGGGGAGGAGACCCATGGCGCCCAATAGTGCCAATTACAGCACCGACTACAACACGGGGCCTTTTGTGGAAATTGGACACAAGATACGAGGAAAATCACAGACAAGGCCAGGAAGAAAAGGTACCCTACCCGGAGGGGCAGGGGCCACAAAACAAACAAGAAGGGTTTAATTCCGGTCTTCAATTTATCTTCACATATACTTACAGAAGCTGAAGCGTCTGTATTACAGAAGGGTTATCTTATGTTCCAACCACTAATTTCAGATTATTCGATTGGGAAGTGGATGTTTACAAAATGAGCGGACATATTGCATTGCGTGAACAATGATGTTAATGTATATAGAATTATCCCTGATAATGCCACCGAGTCCTTCAAAGCCAAAATTAAGGGTGTAATTGACATTGCTAATATAATTGATAAGGATTTGGGGGATTACTTATTACAAGTCTATCCCAGATGTCCGATAGTACACTCTCTGCCCAAGTTTCATAAATCCCTGGATTAACCACCACGCCGACTAATTGTTTCTGGGAAGGGGAGGCTTGTGGAACCCATTGGAAGGTTTTTGGATTCAATCTTACAACCATTTGTTAAAAATTTGCCCTCCTACATTAAGGACACTAGTCATTTTTTGTCATTTGTGTCGAATATTATACTGCCTAAAGATACTGAATGTTGGCTGGTGACCATGGATGACACAAGCCTATATTCTAACATACCCCATGGAGAGGGGATAATGGTGGTTAAACAACTGTTGGAAAGTGAAAATTTTGGCTCTTCCAGATATAGAGCATTCATATTGAAAATGTTGGATTTGGCATTACATCTTAAATTTTTCCGTTCTGAAAAATCATTTTATTTACAGGTATCTGGGATGGCTATGGGCGCGGCCATGGTGCCAGCATACGCCAATATCTACATGCACTATTATGAGCAAGCTTATATGTTGTCCAAATTTTCAATTAACATCTTAATTTACCGTAGATTTATTGACAATGCGTTTCTCATATGGCAGGGCTCTAAAAAGTCTCTTCTTAATGCCTTGAATTCAACAATCAGATGGACACACAGTATGGATAGAAACAGCATCGAGTTCCTGGATGTCCAAATCATGGTAAATAAAAATAACATGTTGGATTACTGTTTGTTTCATAAAAAAACACTCTTTTAGCATAGTAACAGCTTCCACCCACCAGCCCTTAAAGGGCATCTATAGTGAAAAAAACACATTGCCCCTTTGCAAAGTTAAATTCATGTACTCTGTGCTGCCTTAATCCTATATCTGTCACTGACTCTGTTTAACCACGGTGTCAGATCTATGTGCAGCATTCCCCCCTTCTCCCTCCCCTCTGTTACCTCCTCCATGTCTCAGCTCCGGCTAACCGACAAGCTTTTTATGTGCAGTAGGAGTTAAAAGTTCAACATCCTGAAAAACACACCCACGCACAGTGGCCAATAGAAAGTAAGCTGTCCTGGAGACACGGAAGAAGGAGAACAGTACAGTTTACGATCTCTCACTTTGTGACCCATCATCAATCAGTGAAAGCTATTAAGAAGGGGGGTCAAGTGCAGCCTTATATCTAACATCAAAGCTACCTTTCTCCCCCTGCTAATGCTGTTATCTCTATGTTTATTACAGAGCAGGGAGGGGGGATCAAGTCACAGGGATTTTATTGACAGTCCAAGTAGGAGTAGAGGAATGCAATCACGTATTCTTCTAACTGGTGTATCTCAGGACAGAGAGGGAATCTGAAAAAAGTGAAGACACTCTGGGGGTTGTAGGGAATTATAGAACACATGGAAAGAAAGAAAAAAAAAAGTTCATTTTCCCACTATAGATGCCCTTTAAGAAATCTCTCCCTCTGTCACAATTCTGCCGTGTCATCAGGAATAATTCAAGGGATGACATTAAACAGCAGATTGGTGAGATGTGGCAGAGATTCAAAGACGGGTTACAGAGATATATGCTTACAAAAAAACATTACGGTATCTAAAGCAGTTAATAAGACACCTATTATTACCAATGAGGGGGCTTTGAATGATAAGTTTATCTGCTCCACCAAATTCACGACATTGTCGGGAGAGGTGCAGAAAGTACTGCTTAATAACTGGAATATCTTACGAGGAGAAACCATTTTTAAAGAAACTTTTTGCTTCAACTGCATCTCAACTGTAAAGTTCAGCCCCATGCTTTAAAGGGGAAGTTCAGTGCAAATACATTTACTTTTCAGAAAAAAGAGCAGTATTTTTTCATCCCAAAGACCTTAATCTGCCAATTCATCATTTTGTCTGTGTATAAATAAATGCAACCGAAATACTGACTTCCTGTTTGCTGGACCCCTAGTAGAGACCGTAATGGTCTTGCCCTTGACCCAGCTCCGGGGTTGATTCAGTTGCTCAGTAGAGATCTGAGCATCTTTGACCCATCCAACAGCCAATCAGTAGAAATTACTGTTAGGAACATTCCAAGGAAGTGGTGCATCCTGGGAAGAAGGACCGTTAGAACCTGAAATGTCAGCTCACTAATATCAACAGCAGGGAACAGCAAAGGGTATGAAATCAACTGATTTTTCATAATGGGAGAGAATATGTAGAATAACTAAGAAGACATTACACAAACTAACAATTTCACAAATATTTATAATTTCCACTGAACTGTCCCTTTAAAAGGTTTTTACTTGATTGGGCTGTGTGAACTGTGCCAAGCTCAATACAAGCTTAGGTAACCCGTCAATCATTGGACATGATAGCTAGACTATGCTGATGCCTACTAATACAGATAATTTCAGCTATAAAGCTTTAGAAACACAATCGCGGGGCATGACAAGCGTATGGGCGCATGGTCTGGCATTGTTGATGATTTGATCGGGCTGATCATCAACAATGCCTGAGCACTAGGCCACACTGAACCGCTTTTAAGCGCAATCCGATTGCACTTTTAAAAGTGCACACTAGTGTGGGCCAGTTGATGTGGCCACACTAGTGCGCTAGGTAGCGCTGCATTGCAATTCATAAATCGGAGTGCATGCAATCCATTTTTTGCTTATGTGCACCATTTGCGAATCACTGTCCGAGCGCATGCCAACGCACTACAGTGTGGCCTCAGCCTGGCTAGCGGTTTCAGCCAACCGAGCACTAGTGTATTAACCGATAAATAGACGTTCATACACTGTCACAGGTCGGGGCCCGAGATCGCACATGTGCACGGACCTTAAGGATGGAGCGTTTGGGGGTTACTGAATATGGAGTGATTTGTAATTTTTGGGTGGACATGTTATTTTAACCAAACTGAATTATTTTTCCTCCTAAACTGGTACATAGCCCACCCTTATCTATTTGTACTTATGATATTGTAATCAATCAACCCCGCTGCTAAACCAAAATCTTTGACTTTGCATAGCTTATTCCTCTTTAAAAATGTCTTCTGTTAAAGATGTGGCTACACACATAGTCACGAACAGTCTCCATATATAAGTACAGGGACGATCATTCAGGACAGCCACACACACTAGTGACTACGGACAGCTAGCTATGCTACAGTACACGGATCTGACCTATGCAGAGCAAAGTGTTATGTGCGAAACAACTGGTTCCGATGCCAATGCCGAACATTTGTCTGCAACATACTTGGGACCGACAGGATTGCCCCCTAATGAATGTTCCCAAGCTTAACACCATAACTTGCAGTTTGCTGCTGATACTTAAGCAGAGTCCTAATCTAGCACTGCACGTAAAGTAACCTCTGCCACAGCTGCTTGCCTTCCCATACGAAGACAGTTACACTTTCTCTATAACATGAAATCAATGGGTGAATTCTATTGGCTGCAACTCACTGTTTGGAGACAGTTAATCTCTGCTGCACCTGTTCCCCCCCCACACAAGCTCAGTCTCTGCTTTTGGGTGAGACTGAGAACAGAGAGAGAGGAAATGCATACTAACTAGGGTTTGCTGAACAGAACATGACTAAATCTTGAAAGGAGGTACAGGGAGCAGAAAGGGATTAAGTAAAGGATAAAGGCAGGTCTTTTTTTCACTTTAGTGTCCCTTTAAACCCACTCTAACCCCTGATTACTGTGAGGGTTTTAAATTATTGTGAACATCATTGCTTAACTATTTAAGCATTCTTCTAGTGACCGGTGTATAAAAGAATAGACCCTTAAAAAAAAAAAAAAAAAGTAAGTATACAATGACCTATAACCCATACCCTTAGCTGTTGACATTAGTGAGCTGACATTTCAGGTTCTAACGGTCCTTCTTCTTCCCAGGATGCACCACATCCTTGGAATGTTCCTAACAGTTATTTCTACTGATTGGCTGTTGGATGGGTCAAACATGCCCAGATCTCTACTGAGCAACTGAATCAACCCAGGCGCTGGGTCAAGAGCAAGTCCATAACAATCTCTACAAGGGGTCCTGCAAACAGGATGTCAGTATTTCGGTTGCATTTATTTATACACAGGCTGAATGGGCAGATTAAGGTCATTGGGATGAAAAAATACTGCTTTTTTCTGAAAAGTATATATATTTGCACTGAACTTCCCAGTGCAAATAATTTTTTCTGTTTTAATGATTTGTGTTGCAAAAGTTAAATTGTATACATTAGCCACATGAGGGCAGACGTTAGTAAGCTATGATGGTCATGCCTTTTACAGACCTCATACCATTCTTTCACTTGGCAATCTTGCTGCTATGATGCTAGTAAATGCAGTTCTTTGAGGTAGCTGTGCCCAGTGTTTTTTAGTTTGGTCAAAGTACATGATTACTGTAATTATCGTTAATCAGCACTTTAATGAAATTATAATGAATTTTAGAAAACAAGATAAATTTGTATTGTAACCAAAAAATAAAAGGAAATTAAGAATAGTGGACTGAAAAGACGCAGGTCATTCAAATGGTTTTGCTCCCTGACAAACCAGGAATGTACATATATAGGGGCATATTTATAAACGATCAATATTTTTCCATTTTGCTATCGCAGGACATCGATATGGCAAAGATAGCAGTTTTTCTTATTTATAAAAACGCTTGTTTTTGCCGCAAAAGGTATCGATGTGTCAATGTGTGGCTGTAATATCAGAGATGTGCACTGACAACCTTACTCATTGCATTGTCAGGTATCCCGGTGAAAAGAGAAATAGTTCTCTAGCGTCGGCAATTACCAGACCAGGGCTGCAAACAAAAATTTGCCAACATTATAGGGGGGGGTGTTTAGCAAAGAAAAAAAAACCCACTAATATATATGTTGAATTTAGAGACATATGTATAAAGCAGAGAAGGTGAAATTTCAGGACTATTTTTGTCATTTTTAACGCTATTTATAAATAGCTGAAATTTCACCTTTTTGACACTTTTTCTGCCTTTGGTGATAATTCTGGTAAAACTGCAAAAAAAAAACGCAGAACATTCGCGTAGACCGAGTGGTCTTTCAGGGAAAAACTAAAATTTCCATAGGCCATGCTAGACTCTTGCAGATCCTGTCTGTCATAGATCTGCATAACCACAGTCCCGACTGTGTGTTTCCCTTGGCCGCAGCAGACTCCCTCTATAGGAAGTTACCGCGGCCGAGGGAAATTTACTGACTTTTCCGAACGACTGCTCGTCCAACCCGAACATTTGGCAGGCACGTACTTGTTCGGAAAAGCGCCCACACGGTGCTGTTTTATCGGTACATTTTCAGCATTATTAGTGCTACTTTTTAATATGTAATTTTCACCTTTGCTGAAAATTTGCCTTTTTAATAACTATGAGGAAAGAAAGTTGAAAGTTTAAAATTTTTTTTGGTGAAGTCTAGAGGAAAATAATGCTTTATAATTATGTTCCTTACCCCCCCCCCCCCCCATCGAAACTTAAAAAAAGCGAAATCTCAGATTGTATAACAGTAAAAGCTTGAAAATATTCTAACACCCCCTGGGTACTTATTAATATTGAGAAACATTCCACAATGTACTGACACCTTCCAAGGATCCATTGGAAGGCTAAATAAATGGCCACTTATGCATTTTCGCCAACTCAGACTTTGAGATTTTGAATGGCCGAACTAAAAAAAAAAGTTACCACAGCGATGTAGCAGTAATGAGTCCAGTTGATCTAACTGGATACAATCGATATACCATGACCTGGATGAATGAGAACCTTCACATGTGTCAGTAATGACTTTCCCCCACTGGTTATCATTGCTTTATAAATTGCGAAAAGTCCAAATATGGCAAAGTCAGCGACAACAGAGGAAATAAATTTAACAATTTATAAATATGCCCCATAGATAATTTATGCATCTGTTTATCATTTGAGCAAGGTAACTCCTTAAATCACATTTGCCATGTAAACCCTCTGCTTTATTACATTTGTTTAATCATTTGTGTTTAACACTGGACAGCTTGATGCTTTACAGGGAATTGCTGACTATATGGCAAATGTATATTTGCACAGCTGGGACTTTGTAAATGAAATTATAACAGGCGGGCAGCTCCTGGCATCATTTAATGTTTTAAATTGCACCTTTGTGCATAGCATTTATAATCAATCATGGGAACAAAGAGGTTCAGTTAGGGAAATCTTAATGGAGAACTAAAGTCCCTAGACAACATTGTCCCAATAGACAGAGCACAAACACACAACAAGCTGTGTCTCATCTCTCCCTTTGCTGTGGATACTGGGTGATTTATGAAAACCTGTGGGTACAAAGGGTCAGCTCCCATAATTCATCTTATCTGGGAACACCCAGCTAAGTGTACGCAGTACACTTCACAGGAAACTGAAGTCTTGCTTCCTGGAAGCTGATAGCAAATTATGTTACAGCTCAGAGATCCCTCCCTCCCACTGACACAGAACACTGATTTCAGTGCAGTTTTTTGTGTAAACACATTACAAATGATCCTATCCCTAAAGCTGGGTACACACGATGAGATATTTCGGTCCGATCGACCGATAGTTCAGTGTATCGGCCTATCGGACCGAAATTATCGCATCTGAATGCGCCGTGTCCGACCGATCGTTCGGACGGAAGGACGATCGGACATGGTGGAAAACCTCGTCCGATCGTGTGGTCCTCTATGGACCGCATGATCGGTTGCGGTAACTGTCGGACGCGGCTGCTTTTGCCGCGACCGACAGTCCTTCCTCGTGGCCGACCAGTCGAAAGTATCGAGCGGTCGGTCAGGAGGAAAAATCACTAGGTGTGTACCTAGCTTAACAATTATAAATTCCTTTGCTTTTCATAAAAAAAGAAAAGCAAACCTTTGTCGGATCAGAAGTGCTTTGTACTTAGCCCAACAAAACTACTTCTCTTCACTCATATCCTCCCAATCCCATAACCCCAAACAGCTTTTCAAAGTATTCATCTCCCTGCACTATTCGCCACAAATAGCCTCATATTTCACAGAGAAAACATCTGAATTGGTTTTCCTGTGCCCCTAGCTCCTCCCTACAGCTTCTAACCACTACCATTGCATTGCCCAACCTCCCTTTGTTGCTCACCCCCTCCATCTCTACCACTGCACTGTCTAGCCTCCCTTCATTGGTTAATCCCTTTACTTGCCCCCTAACGAGTTTCACCACTATAACAAAACAGTGACTTTTATCTCTCCTATCCAGGACAAATCTCACCACATGCCCCCTCGACCCCATTCCCTCTCATCTTATTCCCCCGCTCTCCTCTTTCTTCATTCCAGCCCTAACCTCTCTTTAACTTGTCCCTATCAACTGGTATTTTTCCCTCTATATTTAAACATGCCGTTGTATCCCCTATACCTAAAAAATCCTCCCTTGACCCATCTGCTCTTTCCAGCTACCGGCCTGTCTCCCTTCTCCCTTTTGCTTCTAAACTACTGGAAAGATATGTCTATGATGACCTGGTTTGTCACTTGTCACCTGTCTGCTAACTCTCTCTTTGACCACCTCCAGTCAGGCTTCCCCCCTAACCACTCCACAGAAGACTGAACTTGTCTTTTTCCCACCCTCACGATCTGTTCCCCTCCCTAGTTTTACTATTAATATTAACAACACACCCATATCCCCATCTCCTCGTGTCACTGCCTGGGAATAATCCTAGATTCCGATCTTTTCTTCAAACCTCATGTCAATTCGCTTGCCAACACCTATCGGCTCCAACTCAAAAACATCTCCCACATTCGACCCTTCCTCTCGAATGAAGTTACAAAAATCTTAGTTCATGCCCTAATCATATCCCGGCTAGACTACTGCAACACACTCCTGAGTGTGGTTTACCAAACAACCACCTGGAACCGCTTCAATCCATTTTTAACTCTGCTGCCCGGCTCATTAATTACTCTTCTCGCTTCTCTAATGCCTCTCCTCTCTCTCTGTCCCTCCACTGGTTGCCCATCACACAAAGGATTCAATTCAAACTGCTTACCTTATCCTAAAAAGCACTATCCAACACAGCCCCTCCATATATCTCAGAGCTGATCCAGCGATACCGTCCCAGGCACAACCTCCGCTCTGCAAATGATACCCTGCTCTCATCCAACCTTGTCACCTCTTCCCATGCCCACATTCAGGACTTTACTCGTGCTGCCGCTCTGCTCTGGAACTCCCTTCCTCCGTCTGTCCGTCACTCACCATCCCTTAACACCTTCAAATGTAACCTTAAAACCCACCTCTTTAGGCTAGCATATAACCTGGCCTAAACATTACCCATCTTACTACCCAGTATGATCCAACCCTCCTTTCACGCTCCACTGCCAATCTATTTACAGCCTACCGATTCCCGTCACCTTATGTCTCACCCCCATATCCTCTAGTCTGTAAGCTCTTTGGGCAGGGTCCTCTTTCCTATTGTATCACGGTATTGCTGTAAGAAACTCAGCACTCTGTTTACTTATATTATGTATTACCTGTGTATGAAATATGTATGACTTTATATAACCTGTATTACCCTGTATGTAATGTATGACTATGTAATTGTCCCACGGAAGATGTTGGCACTATATAAATCAATAATAAAAATAATAATAATATTTGCAGTGTATGTCTTTGCTAGCATGGATGAAAGAAATGGAACATTTAACATTTCAGCAAAAAATAAAAGTATCGAACCAGCAACCTTCTATACTGAGTCTTACTAAAAAGAAAGCTTTCTACTGCTATGCCACAAGGGCTAATAAGTAAACTACTAGCACATGTAGAGTCTTTATCTTTTGCTAGACACATAATAAAAACAAAAAAAAAGGGAGCATGGGGAATCAAACCTGTGTCCCAATAGTCTATTTTTTTCCCTTTACCCAGCACTTTAGTAGAACACTCCACCAGTGAGCTTGCAATAGTAAAATCAATTCACTATTTTGTATTGTTACTGGAAGACTGACCGCAATTCGCGCTGGTTGGTAAAAAAATAACAGCTGCTTCATATAATATTTGTACATATGTAGAAACTTTATATTTTTCTAGAAACATGGAAACAAACAAACAAAAAAGCAATAAACTCAGGCAGTAGACTATGTTATATTGTTTCATAAGTAAACTCTGGGATTAGAATTTGTGATTTCTTGGTCTGTTTGTTCCTAATAATACAGCATTAACATGGTGCGCCACCAGAAACTCAACAATAAACACAGGTACATGTAGAAACTTTATCTTTCACTAGAAACAGAAGCTAGTATGGCATAGCGACAGTGAACCTGGGGTCAGGGGGTGTGACTCTTTGAAGCCAACATGGCTATGAGTTGTACTGGCACCAACATGGAGCCTCATTTGTTACAGAATCTATTACTTATATCTACTAAATGCAAAGTAACTAAAGAAGAATCTTTCAATGTATAGGTGTTCTGGGGAGAAAAGCTTTCACATTAGGATTTAAAAAAATTAAGTTTAGTTCTCCTTTTAACTTTGATGATTTGTCATTGCAGCATCCTATATAATAAAATGGTAAACCTGTGTCTGTGAATCCGTGTGAGGCTTTTTCCCTCCTGCGCATGCGTGAGAAGGGAGTGGGAGGGATCCTGTGACTTGCTGGATGTGTGTAGCGACGCAGGTTTTTTTCCACCTCCTGGCTGGATGTGTGTAGCTAGCAGCACGGGTTTTCCTCTTCAAGAGAGAGTGAGATATCTTACGCCCGTTTTTTTTTGTAACAGGCTTAACTGGCTAGTATTTGAACATGTCGTTGTATGGAGTGCTGCTATCACTCACTTGAGCCTGAGTAATGCGATGCACTGCACCAAGCTAATTGCAGCGTACATTTTGAATGGGTTATCTCATTCTCAGTCTATTTGTTAGTCTCAGTCTATAATTAGTCTTATAGGGTATCTAAACTGGGAAAATGTTTTTAAAGGGTAACTGTGGTCCAAAGATTACTCGGTAAATGGACAGTAATTTACTTTCTTTATTTATTTTACATAGTTTTGAAGATATTTAAATTTTTATTTGTGATATGGAAGCAACATCACCAGATCCACTGCACTTCCAGCTTCCTGCTCTTAAAGAAACATTAAAGTCCCTCTTCCATATGTCCCCTCCTCCGTGTGGGTCTCATGGCCCCACCTCTGTCAGAGCCCCTCCCCCATGTGGAGCCCCCATGGCCCCTCCCCCACTCACACCTCAGACCCACACACCCCTTACAGAAAACTGTAAAAACAGTCTTTTCAGGCAGATGCAGTTACACAGTTTTCTGTAGAGGATGTGAGTGGGGGAGGGGGCATGGGACCCACAAGTGGGAGGGGCCAAAGGGATGTGAGAGTCTGAAGATTACCCCTATCTCTCTTGGCCTCTGCCTCTATTGCTCCTCCGTTCCCAGAAGTAGCAATAGGGGCCAGACTGTAAGCCACATCTGTGATTGGCTGAGAGCAAGCCAATCATAGGCACAGCTGCCAGCTATTGAGAGAGCCAAGGGGATGAGGTTGGGTAAGTCTGTTTCTGTACTTTTTTTTAAGTTAAAACCATGGTTTTGGGTTGGGGGTCCCTACACCACAGAAAGTTTGTATAGAACTAATGCAATGTGGGGGGATCTGGAGGGTGGGAGGGAGGGTGGGAGAGCTCCCCTGCACATGCCAGAGTCCATAGTAAGGACAAGCAAGCAGAAGGCACCGGATAACACACAGACAGCTCCTACTTTTCACTTTTTTTGGACTTTCAGCAGGCCGTGCAGGACAACCATAAGGAGCTGAGGAGAAAGGTAAAGATTTTTTAACAGTGAGGCACGGTGGGACCAGCACTGGAACAAATTTTAGTCTTGGGGGTGGACATGCCCTTTAAGGAAAGCAAAAATAGGGCTGGGGGTGCTAAACCTAAAGATTTGCATCCTGAGCCACCCCCGACACAGACAGCTACATGTGACGAACGGCCATTTCGGCCAAGAATCGTCCGTGTGTGTGCATTCGGTCAGGGGTTTGTTGATCCGCCCGAGCAAACGCATACACACAGACGATTCTCGGCCGAAATGGACGTTTGCTGCATGTAGCCGTCGGTATCGGGGGTCGTCGCTCAGGCGCATATTGAGCGTGTGAATGAACCTTAAGCATTTTTTTTTTTATTTTTTTTTAGTTTACTTACTCTTTAAACCCTTTCCACAATGTGTGTGACTTTAAGGACTAGGCCACACTAGCACAAGTCACACATGCTTATGGTCGCATTTTGTAATCCGTTTGCGCGTGAGAAACACATGCCAGGCTCACGCAATGTGGGTGAATCAAAATACTAAACGGAAAGACCCATAAGACCCCATATACTAGCATCCACCGCTTTGTACACCCAAATATATAAATAGCTACAACTAGCAGTAAACAAGCACAACTTTAATTAGCAATATTCATCACAAACACCACATACAAAAATAAAGTGCACAAAGTGAAATAAAACCTATTAAGATTAAGAACAATATGAAGACGTATCCTCTAGTGGAGATAGTATAGCTGCGCTGGAGACTCCATCAGGGTTAAATAACCTCTTATTGAATGTCCACAGTCCAGATATGTTATGTATGACACTACTACAAATGACTAATTATGATCCATGTCAATCCCGTAATCCACAGGGACAGCAGACACAAAAAATTGTCTGACTAACTTAGTGTCAAATTTGGGCCCTATTTATAAAAGATCGGTATCGTTATCGTAAAATACCGATCGTTATCGTAAAATAACGACCGTTATTTACCGAAACGACCGTTATTTACCGATAACGACCGGTATTTCACGATAACAACCGGTATTTCACGATATCCATACCGATGTTTTATAAATAGGGCCCAAAAAGTCACTCTGGATCCTTTTAGTTCTAGATCACTTCCATAAAGGCACAGGTGATTAATAAATGGTTCACAAAGACCTGGGACTTACATTCATGTGCTTACCGCACCTTAGCTTCACCCAGTCTATCCATTTTTACCCTGACCTCTAGTATGGCTGCAGTGATTAGCCAAAGCTTCCAACCGTCCGTTGTAAGCCAAGTCTCCAGCGTTCCAGCATCCACGAGGAATGGCCGACACGCGTTTCGCTCCGCAAGCTGTGGGCTTCGTCATGTGGGTGGCCAAACTGCGCTGAGATCCATTTTTGGAGTGCACGCAATTTCCATTTTTTTTAATCACATGTACTCCAAAAACGGAATTTTGTCAGAATCGTAGCACAAATGCATGGTGACGTTGCGCATTTCACGTGCATTACAATGCGTTGTAGTGTGGCCGCAGCTTTATACTATAATTGCTGGTTGCTGCTCTCTGTACATTGCCCCCAAGCTCCCTATGTCCCTAGGGGGGAAAAAGGAATTGATAAAATTTTGCTTCCCATTTTTCCAGTCCATATTCCAGGGCAACACTGGTGTCATTCTACTTGTCAGCAATTAATGGTGGCCACTATACTACAGAAAAATAGCATTCTGTTTGGGTTGTATAGGGTGTCTTAAAAGTTTTGGTAGCTTAATTTTTATTAGTTATGACTTAATGAGTGAGAAGAATATCCTCCCAAGCTACACTTCCTCCCATAATAGTACCCAGGGCGATGACCAAAACCGCTAGGTCCTCAAGTTTGGGTTTTCTCTATTTTCCCCAAACCAAGCTGTGAAAGATTGGATTTTTAGAGTTGTACCCCTATGCAATGCCAGGATTCAAAGAGCATATCTTACCATTAATTATGTGCAGAAGCTATGAAAAATGGTCGCTAGAGTGGCACCACAAGCTGGTCTTTTATATCTCAGTATGGAGAAATTAAAGCAATTCTAGGGGTGAGAACCTAAAGGTTTATGCCCTAACCCTGGGTACTATTACAGAAAGGGGTGGTTTCGAAGGAGTTGGGGCTAGTATAGTTCTCCTTTAAAAGCACAGGTGCACCTTAACAAAAGTGTGTGCCACAGTCTTAAAAAAATTAAAAACCACTGGGGTTGTATACATCAGATTTGGAAATTCGCCTCTAGATGTCAGCAGGTAACTAAAGTGGGAAGTATGATGATTTTCTCACATCACGCAGTGCTCACATAACAATAAGTGATAATAAGCCTGCAGTACACATATTTTAATTAATCCAAAATGGCTGGGCTGAGAGCAAATAAATTATTATGAACCAGGACAATAAGAGGGTCTCATATCTGGAGGTTATAAGACTATTGGTGCTTTATTTATAGACACGTTAAAAGGTATCGTTACTCATAAAAAAATTGTACACAAAAAATTTACATTTAGATACAGCAAGATCCCAGTGCTCCAAATTTTAAATCTGAGTTGTAGATTCTGAGAAATCATCATTTGAAATCACAGCATTTAAAGGGAAAGACCTTTCACTCCAGAAGCAGAAATTATAATATGTTCCCCATCCCTGGCCTCTTACTAGGATATTTAGGCTACCTGTCAGCACACTCTCTGCAACATTTAAAGGGCATCTTCTTTAAAGAGTAGTCTCCCTATAGAGGGAGTCGGCCATCGTGTGTATCATGATCTTGGTCTTGCAGATCCTGTCTGTCATTTTTCAAAAATCTTTCCTGTGCTTACCCAGCTTTAGTTTACACTTATGCAGCACCTAAAGTGGTAAACTGTATCCATTGGTCTCTATTGAAACCATGCATTTAGGCAGATCTACACATACATGGTATTAAACTGCTGACATGATTATTTTAAGTATTTAAAAAAGAAAATAGGACTCAATTATTGGGGGGGGGAAAAATCTGGATGTCTATTTTTGTAAAAGTTTGTATGATGTTTTGGGGGGATTTGCTCTGGTACTGATCTGTTCATATTCATTTTAAAATAACTGGCATAGCCAGAAAATCTCTTGTTTTTCTTATTCTTTTCATTTTTTACAGCTTTGTATATCCCCGCCCGACCCACAACGCACAATGTGTCCGAACGTTTGTTTCGGCTGATGTATGGGCACTTTATCGGCCGAAACGGCCGATCGGTCAGGGATCGTTGCCCGACCAACCGGGTGGATCTCCGAATGAAGGCTGATTATCGTCCAAAACAACCATTCGGACACATCATGCGCCGCGGGTCAGGACCCGCGATCGCACATGTGTACGAGGCTTAAGGCTGGGTACACATGGAGGGATTGTTCATCCTGACTTATCAGGCAGTCAGGCAAGGTCCAACACCCGAGTGCATGCACAAGCGCAGCAAAAGGCCTTTCCAGACAATAATCACACGTGTGTACGTTGACTTTGCCGGCAATTGTCAATCCACCGTGGCAGATCAACGAACAACGACAAAGTGTTGTATTTAGCTTAAAACCAAAAAACGTCATGATCTTTTTGCAACTAACATTACAGCAGTTGTGTAGATCGCAAACCATGATCCAGCCATGATCCATCGCTGGAACATTAATTGGTGAAACAGAAAGATTCCTATGAAATAGGATCATTATTTGTACATTAGATTTGAGATTTCCATTAACCTACCAGTCCATGGTGAGGAGAACAATTTGTCTTCCTAAAATCTTCTCTTGTGAAGACTAAAGAATCAATAACACAATAAGATAAGTAAAGTTATTTTAACAGGAACATAAAGTAAAAGTGGAGTAAACATTATTTTCTTTGTAATCGAATAGACAACACTACAGGCATGTTTAAACCAGATTTACTAGAGATTAGGCAGGTGTATGTTTGCTCTCAAAGCTAAAAGAGATCTATAAATGTTTGCTAGCATTTGGAATGCAGCAACTGTGTGTTTACCCATAGTCCAATATGTGGAAATTGGCTTTTAAACCCCTTCTGGATTTAGAAGACTGGATCACACACTGTGGGGTTTCTATTTTCTATTGAGAGAATAGAACCCTATTGTAGTCTGTTGTTTAAACAATTGCATTCTGCATGGGGAGGTGGTGGTGTCACAAGGATTGTTTCATTGAAATCATGGATAGGAATATAATTTTAGTTAAAGGAGTCCACAAATGTTTTGCTGGTGTAAAATATAGAAACTGGTGATTAAAATGATGCATCAATTTGTAAGTGTAAAGGCTCGTACACACTGATGACTTCACACCCGACCAACGAACCCTGTGCACAAGGCACACGGGTGATAATCACAAGTGTGTGCCATGGCGGATCAATGAAAGATGCCCGACTAAACGTGGGAGTCGTGCATCGAGTGTGAAGTCATACGTGTGTACGAGCCATTACACTTACAGATTGTTACATCATTTTCATCACCAGTTTCTAGACTTTACATCAGCGAGTTCAGTGAGCTAGTGGAGGGGGCAGTAACTGCAGGGCTGTACTGTAAGATTTTAGTGTGCTTCTTTGATACGGAATTATATAGAAATACAAGAGTTACATTGTTTTAATCAGCAGTTTCCGACTTGTAAGTCAGGAATAAATGTGCAGTATCACCTACGCGTTTCGGCCATTTTGGTCACGGCCATCATCAATATGGCCGAAACACGTAGATGATACAGACCTACCAGAGTTTGGTGTAATAAACTTCTTGAAAAATCAGTTTTTCAAGGAAATAAATATATATTTATACGTGTTTCAGCCATCTTATGGCCGTCGTCTCTGTGTATATATATATATTTATATATATATATATATATATATATATAGTTTTATAGTTATATATGTAAAACTACTCACAGAAGAATAGTTTTTGAGAGCAAGGAACTTGATTGACAGCTGGAATATAGGAAGTTTTAGATTGGATATCTAAAGAAATAGGGGGAAGATCAACAAAAAAATTATACAGTGGTGGTTGGGAAGAATTATAGTTTCCAGTTATGGTCAATTTATATATAATATTATAATACTGACCACCCCAACCCCACCCGATTGCAGATTGTACTTGGCAAGTATGATAGCTAGTTAAAGTTAAAAACATGTGTGGCCTTGGATTGGAAGGTTTAACTGCCAGGAAAGTCTGGCGTGATTTGTTTACTAGCTTGTTGGTGTTTTAGCGATAACTGGATAATGCTGGCATGAAACTCTGTTACTGAATATTTCTTCTTGCTGAAATGTTAGTGATTTATGGTAAGGTATAACTTGAACATCACAGTCTTTCCATCAGACACAAGGAAAATGCTGTGCTGAGAATATGTCAACCCATGTTAATAAAAAGATGTGTAAATGTTCAGGCCTATGTAACAAAAGTTCTTATCGTAAGTTCTTATCGTTAAAAATGGGGCTAAGTTTGCCCCAACCAATCAGATGTTACGTACCATTTGAAAGCTAAAATCTGATTAGTTGGGGCAAAATTAGCACCATTTTTAACAATAAGAACTTTTAATACATAAGCCTGGTTATGTCTTCTAATAGTGTATGCCAGTTAATTAAATTGTTTCACTAAGGGCTAGGCCACACTGTCGCATTTCTTGCAATCCATTAACGTGTGAGAAATCTCAGAACAGTGCATGTCATTGTAGGTTGCGGAGCATACATGCTTACCAATTTTTTGTTAATTGCATGCACTCCAGTTGCAGACAATTCTGCATGTGCATGCGATCTTCACAAGTGTTGCCATGCACTATAGTGTGGCCTCGCCCTTAATGTTTCTTCAAATGCAGCTTCTATTGATTTCTATAGCTGTCAGACAGAGTTTAGACAATTTAATAGGACGCTATCATTACTCAGAGTTACTGATGACTGCATTAGATTCAATTAAGACTTAACACACAATACTACAAAAACAGCCCTTCATATGGAACACAAAATAACATTTAAGGGGAATCACTCCGCACTTTGTCAGCTAGTGCTACAATGTGATGCACAGGAATAAATATGTAAAATAGTCCATATAATATGGAAATTGTCCAAAGTTCAAAAATTCAATAGAGCCTTGGTGTACGTTCATGGGACAGTTTATACAAACCATGTTGATAATTATAATATGCATCTCAAGCCATTTGACAATTAACTATAGCTACAAATTGTGCCGTTCTTTTTTTTTTTTTTACTGACTGTCACACAGTACAGATCTTCAAAAGATGACAGACAGAATCTTTAAAATTCGCCACCTCTCTTGATACCTATCTACTTTCACACGGGTGGCATGTTTTCACTCAGTTGGGTTTGTTGGGCTGCTCATTGCGAGTATTGAGTCATTTGAGATACCTGTGCAGCCAGCTTAAAATTCTTTAAGTCATAGCAACCTTCTTTTAAATATGTATTTAGCGTAGGAGCCAGCAGTAAAATATTAGTGTCTAGCACCATCCATAATTTCTCCACAACAGCCAGTGAGGCACAAGACAGGTCCATTCACTGCTTTCCTTCTCCCTACATTAGGAGATGACAGTGTAACCATTTGAAAGGTTAGTTCCTATCAATGAGATACAATGCAGGCAGTGGCGTAACTACCACCCCCGTGACCGTGCCTGGACGGTAGTAGGGCCTGCCACAAGCACATAATCTGTACAGCGACCAGCCATTTTTAAACAGCTGATCGCGCATATGAAGGAAACATACGTGCGATCAGCTGTTTAAAAGTCCAGACCCAAACTTCCAGTTTAGTTCCGGAAGTTCGGGTCCAGTTTTAAACAGCTGATTGCGCATATTTTTCCTTCATATGTGTGATCAGCTGTATAAAAATGGCTGGTCGCTGCACAGGTTGTGGAGGTTGCGCAACTACTGAGATCTTCGTGGAGGGAGTCAGGGAGCTGGCCTCCAATGTCACACGCACGCGGGGGGGTTGCAGGGTTGGCGGGCCCCTTCAGGTACGCTCCTGAAGGCAGGTCCATTCACTGCTTTCCTTCTCCCTACATTAGGGGTGACAGTGTAACCAGTTGGTAGATTAGTTACTTTTTTATCTTTTTCGATCCCCTGGCATGGGATTTGTAGTGCCCACTAACATTCAAATGAAATGACATATGATAATTTAAAGTACATAGATAAAGCAGGCAGACCCGTGCTTAGAGCTTGGAGAAAGGCCACAGCTTTATTTATTTATTGCAACCTTCTTTTATAACTTTTTATCAAAGCAATTTTACCAACTTTAATATAACATTACCTGAGGCCAACTCATAAATATGGACTGCCCCTAAATATGACTTTCCTTAACTGACTATGACTTTGACTCTTTGCTTTACACTGACTCTTAAAGTCCAGCCCCTTGATGAACCACTTGATGAAATTCCTCCAACGCCACCATGTCTAGTTACAATTTATCGTAAATTTATCGTAAAAAAATAAGTTTGTCCGCGTGTGTCTGCATTTCTTTTGTGTTCACATAGACTATTATTAAAGTGCGATTCTGACACACACGGACCACATACAGACACACACGTGCACACATACAGATAAAATATGGACCACATCGATTTGGAACCCAAATTATACAGTGGAAACTGATTCTCTTTCTATTATATTTTAAATTACATTGCGATTCACAACGCAAGCAAAACGGAAAAGAGAACGCAGGGGAATGCATAGTGGAACCTAACCCTTAAGGTTCGTACACACGTTAGATTATTTTCGTACGATACAGCCGAGGAACGAGCAGTCACACAATATTTGTGCAAAAATATAGCTTCCATGATTGTAAAAGACCAGAGACCGTCGACTATTCTAAGCTTTTTCCAACGACTGGCCCGGCGGATTTGTTCTGCCGATTGTGGTTATATCTGTACATGGTCAGCAGATTAACATGATCTTTCTACGAAAAAGTATATAAAGGTGCATGCGCTGGTTTTCATAATCACGCTATTATACGAATGTTACTGCTACGAACGTCATGCTGCAAAAAAATAAAAAATAACATTGAAAAAATAACATTGAAAATAACATTTGAAATTTCATATGAAGTCGGGAACGTTTGTCTGCTTAGTAACCGGGTAAGATTAAATAAATCAGCCAGGGACACCGGAGCCTCTTACTTCACAATCACATCACTTCAAAGTCAGATGCGTAGCAGCTTCAGAGAAGTGTGTAGCTGCTTTGCAAATGCCACAATCCGATTGGCTAGCAGGGACCAATAGTATGAAGGGGTGTGTCAGCTCTCCGTAACAGCTAGTAAAGAGTGGGCATGCCCACGCTCAGTAGATCAGTAGCTCAGTACACTGAAAAGGAGGCGTGAACCAAACCAGCCATTACAACGCACTTCTACTTCCTTTCCTCAAGACATCTGGGAGCTAAGCAGGCACCAGCTAATGATTCCAGGGGGAAAAGTAGGTCAAAGCAGCATATTTTAAAACCACAGCATGCTTTCTGTAAGTTTTCTTAAGGAGGCTGGAGTTGTCTTTTAAGATAGGAGCAACAATGGCTGAGTTCGACATACTATGAAAAGAATAAGATATTTAAATGCTGATCAACAGCCAGATAGACTTGACTGTGGGCTTTATGCAGTTGCATTTGCATGCAAAATACTCACAAATGGAGATGTTATCTGTAGATTTAGAACTGATAAAATATGCCAACACTTTTACAGTGTCAAGGGAACTTCTTTCCCCATGATCCCATAAATACTTTTGAAGTTTAAACCTCATGTATATAGTGACCCCTATCCAATCAACTTCCTCTGCATTAGGATGGCACAGCTGCCTTACACATGACGGATTGCTCAAGCAAAAGTGCCTGTTTACCTGTTAAAGGCTATGTCCACCCCTAAATAGACTTTTAATATTATGCTCCCCCATGTCCCCCAGCCCCAACCGCATGGTTTGTTTTCAAAAAGCTCCCCAAACTCTTACTTACCTCCCCTCGTCCCTCGCCGCACTGCCGCCCTCTGCTTGCGAGAATGCAAGCAAGGGGCGGGACCGGCAGTCGCATCTGTGATGGGCTGAGCGGCAGCCAATCACGGACGCGGCTGCCGGTCATTCAGTGCAGCGGAGGAAAGCGGAGAGGTAAGTAAGAGTTTGGGGAGCTTTTTAAAAAAAAACATGCGGTTGGGGCTGGGGGACATGGGGAGCACAATATTAAGGGGGATTTGAGCTAGGGGGAGGGATAGTAGAACGGGAGGAGAGGAGAGGGAGGGGGAGGGAGGGGGAGAAGGGCTGCAGCACGCATGGCAGGAATCTCCGGGAGGCCAGGTAGCAGGCAGTGTCCTATATGGACCTGCTAGCCTCCTGGTGGGCAGTTTTTGAACTTGGGGGGGGGACTACAGGAGACCAGATGGAGTTGGGATGTGAGGTAAGGATTAAACTACACTACATGGTGGGGCCAGTAGTTGGGGGGATTATAGTTTTTGGGGGTGGACATGCCCTTTAAGGCCCTGTCCCATGATGCACGATATGAACGTTCGTATGAACGAACGTTTCGGGCGATCATTGGCCCTTGTGTAGGTGCTTTATTGGCCAAAACGGTTTTTCGTTTGGAGATCCCCAAACAAACGACCGTTTTGGCCGTGGCCGTGTTGATTATCGTCGAAACGTTCATTTGTACACATCGTGCGTTGCGGGTCAGGTTTGTTCGTACACATCGTGTGATCGCATGTCGGTCAAATATAAGATCGGGAGAGGCGGTTCCGGCAGGATTGCACGAACGTCGTGTGAGCACTCGGTCGGGTAAATAATATTGCACATATGTATGGCCACGTTAAGGCTGGGTACACACGGGGCTATTATTTTTCCCGACTGAGTGTTCGCTGCGATCGATTGCTTGGCCAGGACAAATGACTGTTGCTCGCGGCAATAGGGAACCACACGATCGGCCGTGATTTACCAACGGACAGGATTGCCTGTCCGTCCAATTCAGAAGAACAGGTGACCGAGCTTGATTGCGGCTGGCTGCCCCACACCATCAGATATTTCTGTCCGACCAACCAATAATGGATCAGTTGGTCAGCCGGAAATATCTGCTCGTGTGTACCCAGCCTTAAGATTCGTACATACGTGCGATCACGGGTCCCGACCCGCGACTCACAATGTGTCTGAACGTTAGTTTCGGCCGATAATCGGCCCGTGTATGGACACCTTATCAGCTGAAATGGCCGTTCAGTCGGGGAATGTTGCCCGACCGACCAGGCAGATCTCTGAATGACTGGCCTTTTCGAAAGATAAAGGGCCCATGCTTAATCAGCTGAAACAAACTTTCGGACACATCGTGCGTTGCAGGTCGGGACCCACGATCGCACGTGTGTACGAGGCTTAAGTAATATGTATGTGATGATCACTATATATCTTTATATATAAAAGTCAATGTACATATGTATGTATGTTCCAGAAAAACTTCCGAACGGCTTGGACAATTTTGATGAGACTTGGTTTTCATACATTTCAGGACCAGGAAAAAAACATAGGCTACTTTATAACTTTTACAAACCACCTGTTGACCCCTTTTCATTCATGTATAAGTTAATGGGGACTGTGCTCTGACCTGTGTGCTGCCATCTGGTGGTAAATCAAGTGATTGTTCAACACACAACCAAACCTGAGAGACACTACAAAGATATTTAGAGGAGCTCTGTGTCTGAGCTGCACAATCAGTGAGTGCTAAACTTAAAAAGACACACAGGGCAGGAACCACAACTAACTCAGAACAGAGGCAAACTCACATGATTGCTTAATACACTCCCCCCCAACTCAGCGCTACAGTAAGCCCTCCAGTTCACAAATCACCCAGTGTTACAGCCAGCCCTCCTGTAGTAATGTCATTTTTTAGGACCAAAATGATTATAATTTAATTGAAATTAACTGCATTCATTGTGAGTCACCATAAATGCAGTTAATTGCAGTCAGTTTGTAAATAGTGACTCAGTCTTGCAACGGGTCGGGTACACACAGTTTACCAAATTTGCAGGTCAGGTTTGGGTAAACCACAATGATTTGAAAAAGTTGCAGGTCAGGTTTGGTTAGAAAGCTGCGGCGTGGTCATGACAGGTAGCAGGTGCAGGTCGCTGCAGGTAAAGGTCGAAACATGCAGCTGGTGATGGTCCGAGTTGGGTGTCTGTTTAATTTCAGATGCGGGTAATGGCTTTGCGGTTGCCCACAGGACTCTAATCTGACCTTTGTGCTGCCATCTGTTGATGAATCGAGTGGTCGTCCCTCTTCAAAATGACTTAGTCCAACAAAATTTTGATTGGTAGAAACCAGGTAACGCGGGTACTCTGCAAGTTTCTTAAAATGTGTAAGCAGCTTAGAAGAAGAGTATTAGACAGGCTTCTTAAAAACAGAAATATCCAACAGAATGCAATGGCCAAGCTGCCACTGCAGGAGACACACTGACTGGAAAGAGCCATCTTAGGGATTAGAGTAATTAGTTTGAACGGTACTGTTATTGTGCTGGCATGTGGAAGAGGAACAGATACACTGTGGAGCAAAATGTTGCCAAACTGATTAGCCTGATGTTTTTCACTTGTAATTAGCATGTTTTTCTCTTTTGCTTAATGCTTGATTACATACATTTTAGATTGTAAGCTCCTTTGTTCTTGTGTTATTGAACTTTTTATTTTTAATTCTGTTTTGCTAGTATATGTTGCAAGAAATTATATGAGGGTGTGTGCTTGCATTTGTGTGTGCGGTAGCAACGTATATTGTACGTATGTATGCAGCTTATATTTTCCACCATTTTTCCACTGGCCCTGCCTTGTTCCCACGCACCTCTATATTATCTTATATTTTGATTTGAAACCCAAGATATATTCTTATCTAATATGATAATTGGAGAAAAGTTCTCTTCTGGTTTAGGGTAACTAGGGCTGATATTATAAAAGGTCCAAAAATCTGACTGTGATATTAACCAATCAGATTTGATCAAACTGCAGTAACCCAGTAAAAAGCTCACATCTGATTAGCTGCTGCAAATTAATAGCATGGGCAAAGTTTGCCTCTTATTGCATCAGCCCCCTAGGAGACCAGGAACATCTTTCATCTGAAGGAGAGAAAACTTTGACAGAAAGGTACTCCTGGTGTCCAGTAGAGATTTTATTTCTATTATTTAAAAAAAAGGCAAATCTTTGATCTTTATCAGGGTTATTCAATCAAAGTTCTTATCGTTTAAAATGGTGCTCCTTTTGCCCCAACCAATCAGATTTTATTTAACATTTGAAAGCTAAAATCTGGTTTATTGGTGCAAAATTAGCTCCAATTTAAACGATAAGAACTTTTATTGAATAACCCTGTAAATCTCTTAAGTATTTCAGAATAATAATTTCGAACGAACTTAATGTATATTTAATGATCACATTAAGTCACGTAGTACTGGACTGTTTTTGCTTTCTTTTAAGAAACAAGATTTGATTCTGCATATTTTGCTTTGAAGAATCCTTTAAAAAAGATTGTTATTTATTTTTAATTAAGTTTAACCAAACTGTTTGAGGCATAGACAGCATGAGAAAGCTTTGAAGTAATTAATGGGTGTAGGATTTAAAGCAATAATTACATTGATTATAATAATTTGACCGTGGAATAAAAATAAAAAGTGAATCAGGCAAGTGGAGGGAAAAAGTGTGTTGTTCAGTTGGGTATTGAGAGAAAGGCTGTGTCATGTGTCATGAATGCCCCAAACAGGAAACATGTTAAGCAATAGAAGAAAATTTGGTCCTCTCAGCACTATGACCAGATCTGCTAAGCCCTTTATTTTCATGAATATCTTCTCCTCTCTCAGGCTTTCTCTAAGACTAAATGAAGTTGCACTGTGCCCTGTCCCTGCGTGAGAGCAGGCCACAGCCCATCGGACGGGTTTTCTGCCTTGACATCTCAATGAGAGCTGGCCTTTTCTTCCAGTTCTCATCTTTGTTTCTGGGGGGCACTGGTTGACCTTGAGCTCCTCTGTGCTTTTCAATGTAAAGGGAAGCCCATTAGTCATGGATTACTGCTCCCCTTCCCCCAGATCTTCACACACACAATACAAGGACAAGAGGTAGTGTGTGCATCTGAGGCCCTGCACGCAGAGAGCACCAAGTGACAGCCAAGAGAAAGCATGCTGCCTGATGTGCCAGGGTTTTTATTATGTTCTTTTAAAGTAAAGCACCTTAAAGATTCCTTGAATGTATAGACACACCAAGAAACCCCTTTGTGCCATTAAACATGTCTAATTAATTGAACAATAAAAGCCTATCTCCAAGAGGCTCCATAACCTGTAAACATCCCATCTGCACTTTTTTACTCAATGGCACAATTGTTGCAGTGGAAAGAAACGAAGAAGCCATTTTATTGACCTAAACCTGAGGTAAGACACAGTACAGCGTGCAAGGCTGCTAGTGGAGCATTAAATAATAAAATAAATAATAACTTCTCCACGTTCCGCCAGTGGATTTGCGGATTTACGAAAAAATCGGGAAATTCAAAAATCCGCTGGCGAACCCATTAAAATCAATGGGAGAAAAAATCAGCACATATCTGCCTAAATATTGGGTAAAATAGCAATGGTAACTTACAATAAATGGCTCTGGGACCTGGGAAATCGTCAGGGAAACACGTGCCTGTGGGAAGAACAACAGAAACCAGAAGTACCTTACTTCCGTTTTTTCATGTGCCGTTTTCGGTAATCCTTGAACAGCCGAATTCATTCACGTTCGAGGATTCTCGAATTCGGCTGTTCAAGGATTATCTAACGGCCAGACTTTCGGGGATCCCGCGGCTCCACTGGGGACCCCCTCCTCAGCAATTATAAGTGCCCTTGTGGCCCTTGGAAGGGCCCTTGTGGCACTGACAAGTGCCTTTTGGGGCTTAAGGGGTCCCGAAGCTTCAACCGGGACCCACCGTCTTGGCTCTTAGAAGTGGCCTAGCAGCACTGACAAGTGCCTTTTTTGTGGGTCCCGCACCTTGAAACCAGGACCCCCATTGGCTCTTAGAAGAGCCCTTGTGGTGTGTCTTCTTTCTTCTCAACCAGGCGATGTCACTGCGGTTGCCAGTGACACTACCAATGCTGGCAACATTAAGGTTGCCGGTGTTGCCAATGTCTTGAACCTAAGTCTTCTTTCTTCCTTCTTCATTCTTCCTTCCTCCCTCTTCTTTCTTCTGCCATCACTGTGATGAATTCTGAGCTCCACTGGGGTTTGCACCTCTTTATTTTAGTTTGCTGAAGGACCAAATCCAATTTTGATTGGTTAATATTTCAATGCTTGCAATCATATGATCACACATTAAACAATCATATTTGAATTTTATTATTCAAATATGATTGGATAATGTGAAATCATATGATTGCAAGCATTGAAATATTAACCTCTCCGGCACTTCGAAGTGCCCTAGCGGCACTGACAATTGCCTTTGTTGGGGGTCCTGCAGTTCGAAACCAGGACTTGGGATTTGGTCCTTCAGCAAACCTATATAAAGAGGTGTGGAGATCAGAAGTCATCACAGTGACGGCAGAAAGACGAAGAAAGTAAGTAGACTTCGGATCAAGATGTCAGCAACACTGCATTGTTGATGTCACCAACATTGGCGGTGTCACTAGCGGCTCCAGTGATATCTCCCGGTGTCTGCGACATCAGCGGAATTAGTGTTGTCACTGGCTGAGAAGAAAGAAGACTTGTTATTAAGAACCAATGGAGGTCCTGGTTTCGAGCTGCAGGACCCCCAACAAAGGCAATTGTCAGTGCCGCTAGGGCACTTCGAAGTGCCAGAGAGGGGGGTCCTGGTTCAAGCTGCGGGACCACTTAAAGGGTGGATAGCGGCGGTGGATAGCGAACTTGTGAGCATGATTTCCATGCTGGGGGAAGATTTAAAAAGTATAACCTAAACAAAGTCTATGGGGCATATTTATAAAGGTTCGTTAACTTTTCGCGGCCGTTTTCGCGGCCATTAACGCATAAATCGCGTTTACCGCGATTTATAAAGCCCGAAAACGGCCGCGAAAAGTTAACGAAGCGTTAACCTTCGCGCCGATACTTACCTGTTACCCGCCGCTTCTATTTATAAAGCGGCGGTACTGGTTTCGCTCGGCTATATCGGCTGTTTTACTTCGCCACCTTGAAGGAGGCGAAGTCAGCCGATCTAACCTCCCGCGGCGGATGGGCAGGCAACCCGGGCGGGTGGTCGCACCCGCCCCGGAACACGCCCACCCCGCCCACACCCCCCCCGCGCACGGCGACCACCCGCCGCCGCCGCCGCTTCCCAGCAGCCCCTCCCAACCCGTTCCCCGTTCGCGGCAATCTCGGAATGGGAGGCTAGGAGGGGCTGCCGGAAGGGGCCGCAGCAGTGGTCGCGACCACCCCGCGCACCCCCTCCCCGGCAACCCCTCCAAGCCCCCCGCCCCGGCCGCTCCCGGGGAGGGACGGGAGGGAGCCGCTGGGGGGGTGGAGGCTCCCTCCCTGGGCCCTGAGAAGGGCCTTTTGGGGCTTAGGGGGTCCCGCAGCTCGAACCGGGACCCCCCTCCCCGGCCCTTATAAGGCCCTTGCGGCACTTACAAGTTGCCCTTGCGGCTCTGACAAGAGCCTTTTGGGGCTTAAGGGTGCCCGCAGCTCGAACCGGACCCCCCTCCCCGGCCCTTATAAGGGCCCTTGCGGCACTGACAAGTGCCCTTGCGGCTCTTATAAGAGCCCTTTGGGGCTTAGGGGTCCCGCAGCTCGAAACAGGACCCCCTCCCCGGCCCTTGTAAGGGCCCTTGCGGCACTTACAAGTGCCCTTGCGGCACTAATAAGTGCCTTGGCGGGGGTCCCGCACTGAACCGGACCCCCAGTGCGGCTCTTAAAAGAGCCCTTGGGCGACGTCTTCGGCTGGCGACACCAACCCCACTCGTCCCGATGCCAGCAGACTCACTGCGGCCGCCAGTGAGCCCGCTGGCACCGCCGGCCTCAGCGGAGCCGATGTTGCCAGCCGCTTCTTCTTTCTCTTTCTTCACCATCTACTGCGATGGCATCTGAGTTCCGCGGCGGAAAGCTCCCCTTTATATAGGTTTGCAGAAATCCTAATCCGTTTCTGATTGGTCAATTTTTAATACTTGCTTTACATTACCAATCAGATTTCGAACTTTCCAGAAATCTGATTGGTTATGTAAAGCAGTATTAAAATTGACCAATCAGAAACGGATTATGGATTTCTGCAAACCTATATAAAGAGGAGCTTTCCGCCGCGGAACTCAGATGCCATCGCAGTAGATGCTGAAAAAAGAAAGAAGCGGCTGGCAACATCGGCTCCCTGAGGCCGGCGGTGCCAGCGGGCTCACTGGCGGCCCAGTGAGTCTGCCTGGCATCGGCACCTGAGTGGGGTTGGTGTCGCCAGCCCGAAGACGTCGCGTCGGATCAAGACGCCGGCAACATGGCCTCGTTGAGGTCGCCGGCGCCCGCCGGGGTACCCCTGGCGGCCGCAGGGGTACCTCTCGGGGTCGGCGGCCTCGGCGGAGCTGGTGTCGCCGGGACTGGAAGAAAGAAGACGTCGCCCAGAGGCTCTTTTAAGAGCCGCACTGGGGGTCCCGGTTTCAGCTGCGGGACCCCCGCCAAAGGCACTTGTCAGTGCCGCAAGGGCCCTTGTAGGGCCGGGGAGGGGGATCCCGGTTCGAGCTGCGGGACCCCCTAAGCCCCAAAAGGCCCTTCTCAGGCCCCGCTGGAGGGACCTCCACCCCCCCAGGGCTCCCTCCCGTCCCCTCCCGGGACGGCCGGGCGGGGGGCTTGGAGGGTTCCGGGAGGGGGTGCGCGCGGGTGGTCGCGACCACCTGCTGCGGCCCCTTCCCGGCAGCCCCTCCTAGCCTCCCGTTCCGAGATTGCCGCGAACGGGGAACGGGTTGGGAGGGGCTGCTGGGAAGCGGCGGGGCGGGGTGCGCCGCTGCCGCCGCGGGGTGTGGGCGGGGTAGGAGCAGCGTCGGGAAGGGATTTTAAGTCCCTTCGCGGCGATACTATACATTATCGCCGCGAAGGGCTAAAATTACGCGCAGCACATCGTGGCCGCGATAGGTATCGCGGGAATAGCGCTCGCCGTTATAAATACGGCGATAGCGCTATTTTCGCGGCCGCGATGTGCGGCGGTAATTTTTTTGCGCTAACATCGTTCCTTTATAAATATGCCCCTATGTTTAGGGAGGTGCTGCATAACATACTATTTATTCTCTAGATGGGGTGGACATTCCCTTTAAGCCCCAAAAGGCACTTTTTGGTGCCACAAGAGCCCTTCTAAGGGCCACAAAGGCACTTATAAGTGCTGGGGAGGGGGGTCCCAGTTTTAAAACGCTGGACCCCTTAAGCCCCAAAAGGCACTTGTCAGTGCCACAAAGGCCCTTCCAAGGGCCACAAGGAAACTTAGAAGTGACTGGGAGGGGGGTCCCGGTTTCGAGCTGTGGGACCACTTAAGCCTTAAAAGGCACTTGTCAGTGCCACAAGGGCCCTTCCAGGGGCCACAAGCACACTTTTAAGTGCCAGGGAGGGGGTCCCCGGTTCGAGGATTCACAAATTCGCCCGTTCGAGGATTATCGATTATCTAACATTCAGAAATCCTCAAACGTTCAAGGATTTTTGAAAATTTTCAATTGGGGTTTGGAAAAAACTCGGAAAGCGGCATTCTGGAAATTCCATGAGGTCTGCTGCTAAACCGGATTCTGATCCAAGATCCGGCCATCTCTTCTTCTGTGTAAATCTGAATCAAATATTGCTTCATACGTATCAAAGCACCAATACAGTCTATGTCCGTTGTATTCAGTTAGATCAACTGGACTTAAATTTAGTTCTGAATTGAGAAAGCCAGTCGGATGTCTAGCGAAACGTCTTCAAGAGCTAAACTTTAAGTCCAGTCGGATGACTAGCGAAACGTCTTCAAGAGCTAAACTTTAAGTTCAGTTGATCTAACTGGATACAACAGATTTACCATGGCCTGGATGAATGGGAACCTTCACAAGCAATACAGTCTATGATTTAGCTACCTACCCACCTAGATTGTAAGTTGTCTGGAGCCAGGGCCTTTAGGTGGCCATACACATGCGATTTCCATCTCAATGTACCGACAGGTCACATTGGTATCTGTCGGCACATTGCAAAGGGAACCCTATACATTGGGGATTGGTTGGTCATGCACCATACACAGGTTGACAGTATTGCCTCTCTTTACTTTAAAGGAAAGGGAGCCGATGCTGACAGACAAACTTTTTGTCTTCCCTGACCAACCGTAATGCCGACCCTGGAGGTTCGTTGGCATTATGGTCGATCGGACCATACGGGACCAATGGGATTTACCTAATATCACTAATGTGTATGGCCACCTTTATACCTTATATCTTAGGTGTGGTATTGAATGGAGGAGGCCTAACTGATTTATTGGTCCATAGAAATAGGAGCGAATAATCCAAATTTACCAACCCAACCAATTGTTCTAAATAACTGATTTTGTTTGAAAATTGGTTACAAATGATTGGTTGGCTGCTGGTAACACCACCACATAATCCACTATTATTTTCTACCTTTCGTTACTTTCTTTTTTCCCCTTTTCAGATCTATTTTTTCTTCTGCATATTCAGAAATACTTTTCCCCACATAATTCTAACCAGAGAAATGTTCCCAGGTTTGTGAAGCAGTATTGTGAAACCTGAGATGAGGGGGCAGCAATCTAGGAGTGTATGAAAAGCTGGCAGCTTAATTGTCTAAAGCAGCATCACTGAAAATATGTAAGAAAACACTGTCTGGAATCCACTTATCAAACTGTGGAATTTGGGACTAAAATGTACACTATGGCGTTTTTAGCTTAAAAATGTGTTTACATTTAGTATACAAATTGTCATTTCACACTCTTATCCATTTCTGCTATAGAATTATGGCCACATTTGCAAGGCTTGATTCCTTGTCAAAGCAAAACCAGGACACATGATAATTATATTTGGCAGCATTCCTGAAAAATGTTCTAGGGAAACTTTTCACGAGACAGTGACTGAATTTTGTCATTACTCTGCATATACACAATTTCTATATGAACAACTTGATTTTCTCTGACTGACCTCCATGGCAGTTCAGTCAGTCTGTCAAAATATAGGGTGGCACATCAAAAATAGGTCGTAGTCAACTTTCCGGCACGATTGATGGTCCATAGAAGACTGCACAATTTTATTTACGGACACGTCTGATTGAACTTACGTCCAATTTGTACAAATGTTCCGCTAACATTGGTCTGTTGTGGCTGAAAACTGCCACCGATATAGTTTCAACCAAAATATCATGGTGACCAGTCAGTCGGGTCAAAATATTGCCTTGTGTGTACCTAGTGTATAAGCAATTTTGGTGCATAGTTTACCCCAAGGCATTTGCAGTTGTAAAAGGATTTCTTTGCAAACAGGATCCATTTTCCTTATTTACAGATGTATACAACAGCTGGTGGATGTCAGTTTGACAATGGAGGAAAATGAACACAAAAATCCTTGTATTGCTCAGACAAAATAGTATGTAACATTCATCACAGAATGTGAAACTGTCATTCTGCGTAGGAGGAAGAATTACTTTTTTTAAAGTTAGTTTTGCATTTTAGGCACATATACTGTATAATAATGTTGGCATAGGTTTTTACTGTACCACTGAATGAGTTTGAGGCTGAGATTGTGTGAGAAGGACTCGAAGGAGCTATTTCCATAGTGTACAAATGAATGGAGTTACTTTTAAACACAAAAGGGCATAAAAAAAAAAAAAAAAGATTACGGTATAATGCTGCAGTTTCACCTACCTCAGGAAAAACATAGTCCAGGGGCTTAAATGGGAAACATTTCACCCATTGGACATTAGCTGCCGAGAAACAAACAGCCTTGTTTTAGATTCATGTGCAGTGTGCTTCTTTACATAATTATCTGCTGAGATGTGATGTCTAAAACCCCCCGATATTACAATCAAATGTCGCATAATAAGATTGGGAAAATTTACTGTTTTTCGCCCAATCAATGAAAATGTTTGATTGTATGTCGGATTGTACATAAAATCTGCCTAATGTACGGTCACCATAGACTGTAAGCTTTTGGAACAATGACTTAAAGGGCATCTATACCTAAAAATTGGTTATTTTAAATTGACATAACTGGAAACTATAATTCCTCCCAACCACCACTGTATCATTTTTTTGTTGATCTGCCCCCTATTTCTTTAGATATCCAATCTAAAACTTCTTATATTTCAGCTGTCAATCAAGTTCCTTGCTCTCAAAAACTATTCTTCTGTGAGTAGTTTTACTGTAGCTGGAATGGTGGCAGAGTTTTGACAGTTGGAATGCTGTATGCTGTGTGCAGGCTTGACAGTTGGTTTGTGGGAAAAAAGTCAGGTCGGATGGAAGTGGGAGTGGTTAAAAGAGGGAGGGGGAATACTGTTCCTAAACAAACTGTGTGCTGGATTGAAGGCATGCAGCAACACACGCAAATCAGAGTAAGTTTCGGCCATCTCTAATCATAATTAGGATCGATATTCTGATCTAATGTTGCATAATAATCGGAAAATATAAAGTTTTTTGGCCAATCAATAAAATTCTCGGATTTTACATAAAATCAGCCTAATGCATATTCACCTTATTCTAGAGACTTATTTCTAATGTGTCACGGCATAGTGCACTTATAATTGCTTGTATTTATCTCCTTATTTTTATGCCAAACTGCATTGCGTACCCTAGGGGCACTTTAAAATAAACATATTCATACATTTAATGCATTGTCAGTACATTGCTCCTGTCTAATGTTCAGAGAGTCAAAGATTTTCGGTTTAATGTGGCCACACCATGTTATATAAAAACAAAAGCCCCGTTATGTATATCTAAAAGAAGCTTTTTCTGCTGCTCCAGTGCTTTCTTTAGCATCCTTTCTCTGGGTGGACAATTCACACGAATGATGCCTCCCTCCCCCATTCCCACATAAAAATGTCATGACTGAGGCTGCACCTGGTGGATGTTTTGGGGATAATATCATGGTTCATTGACCACAATCAGGTGAATTTGAATCTTGCACTGCCAGATGTGTTATATCACTTGTGGGAATCTGTGCCCTCTTTCAGAACTAAAATCATTTGATTGAATGTGCCCAGTCCAGTTTTTGTGATTCACTCTTAATACCCATATTGAGACATATTCAAACACAATAAAGTTTATAAATGTCAGACCCTTAAATTGTGTAGATATGCTTGCATATTTTAAAAATTTCTTCATTTCCATATATTTAATATACTTTCGAAAAGTTCGATCCGTTTTCGAACTCTCGAACTATGTGGAAAGTTCGAAAACAGACCCATTAAAGTCAATGGGAGTCAAATAGTTCGAAAAGTTCTAATGAAATACAATAAAAATATCAATGGTAACTTAATGTAAATGGCTGTGGGACCTGGGAAATGGTCTGGGGAACATGTTAGAATATCCAGGACTTTCGTGATCGAACATTCGATAATTATCCCATGAACGACTCGCAGATTCGAAAATTCGATATTTACTCGAGTATTGGTATAATAGACATTTTACTCACGGATTTGATAATGTGATATTTACTCACGTATTGTTATATAGACATTTTACTCGCATATTCGATAATTCGATATTTACTCACGTATTGGTATAATAGACATTGGTTTAATAGACATATTTGCGCGCCACAAATGTTTGAACATTCGATAATTATGGAAAGTCCAGAAAATATCGAAAGACCAAGAAATCCGGGTCCAGGATAGTTCGAGAAGTCCGAGTCCGTTTGAACTCGAATAGTTCGGTTAGACCTCGGGTTCGAGTTCTAGTCCACCTCTAAATACCAGTAACCTGCAACATTTTTTATTTTTAGAAACTCATCCAGTTTTTTTTAAAAAAACTCTCCAATGAACCTGCCATCACCACGTCCAATGGAAGACAGTTCCATAGTTCTACCATTCTCACAGTGAAAAACCCTTTCCGAACTTAAAGCCTAAACTTCATTTCTTCAAAATTTAAGGGATGGCCACGTGTCCTCTGACATGTTCTATTAGTGAATAATGCACCAGAAAGTTAATCGTATGGCCCGTTAATGTATTTATACATGGTAATCATATCCCCACACAAGCGCCTTATCTCTAATGTGCATAATTGTAACTTAATACATACAAAAAATAGAAGCCTAGTGAACATCCAATGAATTTGATTATATTTTACTTTACCATTGTATTGCGACTTAAAAAGCCTGCCCTTCTCTCTGGATAAATTAAAGCAATTAGTTCAATAACTTGGCCAAAGTTATAATTGTAACTTATCTGATCTGTCTTCATATTCAAGCTCCCCCAGTCCCCCTATCAATTTCAGGTCATATTTATAAAGGTCCGTTAACGTTTTTGCCAAAACCGGACTTAGCGCAGTTGATAAACTGTAAAGACATTATCGCCACAATAGGCTTTTCGGCAATTCTTGCACATCATAGCCGCTCATTCATTGGTTTTCTTGTAATAAGTTTTGCCATTTCAATTCGGCAACTTTGGGATGGCAGGAATGGGTGAGCTTAGTGGTGTGCTTGCCTCTGCTAGTGCCTTTTGGGGCTTAGGGGGCCCCGCAGCTCGCACTGGGACCCCCTCCCTGGCACTTATGAGTGCCTTTGCGGCACTAAGAAGTACCCTTGGGGCACTGCCAAGTTCCTTTGTTGGGGGTCCTGCAGCTTGAAACCAGGGCCCCCACTGACTCGTAGAAGAGCCCTTGTGGCTCTAAAAAGAGCCTTTCTGGTAGGGGGGTCCCGCAGCTCGAAACCGGAA
The DNA here is from genome assembly GCA_019447015.1 of Hymenochirus boettgeri. Classification (NCBI taxonomy): domain Eukaryota; kingdom Metazoa; phylum Chordata; class Amphibia; order Anura; family Pipidae; genus Hymenochirus; species Hymenochirus boettgeri. Next base: position 88,206,337 of record CM033471.1, read on the forward strand.
CTGCCCCTGGTCCTAAAAAGGACCTTTTCAGGTCTCTTCTTTCTTCTCCAACGTTGCAGCCGATATCGTCGGCGTCATCAAATCCGCCGATGTTGCCAACGCATGGAAATGTCCCTGCATCCACCAGTGACACCACCGCCATGGGCGATACCGATGCTGCCACCAAATCTTGATCCCAACGTCCGATGAGATCTGAGTTTCAGGGGGTTGCACCTCATTGTTTAAATTTGCTGAAGGACTAAAGACTCATACACATGTGCGATGTGTACGAACGTTCGTTTTGGACGATAATCGGCCAGTGTATGTGCACTTTATCGTCAAAAACGGCCGTTCGGTCGGGGATCGTTGCCTGACCGGGCGGATCTCCGAACGACCGGCTGTTTCGGCCGATAAAGTGCCCATACATGGGACGATTATTGGCTGGAACGAACGTTCATACACATCGTGCTCGGGTCGGGGACCTACGATCGCAGGTGTGTATGAGCCTTAAATCCAATTGTGATTATTAAAGATTTCAATGTTTCACACATTACCAATTAGATTTTAATATTTTATTAAAGTATGATTGGTTAATGTGTGATCATATGATTGCTAGGATTGAAATATTAACCAATCATATTTGAATATTCAGCCCCATATTGTATGGTGTGTACCATACCAGCCTAAAAGGCCAAAATGCATCACCTTACATTTATCAACATTGAACAGCTACATAAAAACTAGAAGAAATTAGTTCACACAGGTTAATATTTTGCTACCTGGTGCAATCACTTGATCAGATTGCCTGTGGATCTGAAGGAAATTGAATTGTTTGGGAGGAATTTCAATATCTTCAAAACTGCAGATCGTTACATTCATCGATGTGATGCATGTAAAATGTGCTTTATTTTGATTGTGCTTTTCTACACCTACCATTCAGAGACAGTGTGAGGTGCAACGAATATGACCCTAAAGCTGGGTACACACAGTAACGATAAAGCCCCGATACCGTCGGATCCGATGGTATCGGGACTTTTCGTTATGTGTGTACGTTCGTTTCCCGAACGAGCGTGTGGCCGCTGAACGATCGAGTCGGCCGAACGCTCGTTTGGGAAAGGCCGAATATTTTCATCGGCCGCGCTAGACTCCCTATAAGTCTTGCGCGGCCGATGGAAACACACAGTCCCGAGCGTTCTCCTATGAAGTTCATAGGAGAACGCTCGGGACTGTGTGTATGCAGATCTTTGAAAGATGGCAGACAGGATCTTACAGATCCTGTCTGTCATCTTTCAGAAATCTGGACTGTGTGTACCTAGCTTGAGAGAGCAGCAATCTTTTCATAAGTGGTACAGTCTTGCCCTGATCTTCTTGCATGCCTTGCTATGTTACTTAATAAAATGTTTTCATTCACAATCCCTGACCTAAAGGTCCAAGGCACTGGCCTTGTCTGTGTCCCCATTTTCCTGAACTCCAGGACTACAATATCAGGCTCAATGATAGCAGATAAAACTGCCCAGCATGTAAACATTTCCTATCAGTGCTGGACTCTGATATCAGGGTGTTAGGATAACTGTATCCTAAGAGCTTTGAGACAGCCAGACAAAAAAAACAGAGGGGGTTGGATTGATTTATAGGGTCCTGTTTTCATTATTTCACCTTTGATCTCTGACTGTCCAGGGGGGTCCAGCAAATGAATCATTAAGTATAAGATAACACATTGGAATCCTAGCATCTGGAACCCTCTGTTTTGGGAGAAGGAGATAAAGAGGGATCAAGGAAAATCATTTATACTACTGCAAATATGTAGTGGTTTTCTGTATTTAAATTTTAAAGTTTAAAACAAACAACTAATCTCACATGGAATCATCCCATGGCCAGTGTGAAGTTTGGAATTTTTGATGCTGCATGGTAATTACCAACTGAAAGGAAAAGGGATCAGAGATAAAACTGCATTGCTGGTTAATATATTCTTCACTTTCCTGTTTTATCATATCTCTCCTTCTTCTCATTTAAATGTATGTGTCACTTTCATCATTAGATGTCCCCTTTTAAGGTGGGACTTAAGTAAAGTTAATTGAAAGATAACAGACAGAATCTGTAAGGTTTCAAATATGTGGCTACACACAGTCACAAGATTATCTTGATAGAAATTAGAGTTAAAATTAAAGGAATAGTTCACTCCCGAATTGAACTTTAGCATACTGATTGAAGATTGGGAGGTTAATGAAATCAATCAGTATTGCAGGGGCCCGAGAAGGAAGATGGGAGCTAACTTACCTTTTTACGCGATACAGCGTGTAATGCGCGCTATGGCTGTACAGGAGAGTGAAGCGGTCGTAGATTCCAGCTTGGCCACGGTGGATCGCGTAAAAAGTAAGTTAGCTCCCATCTTCGTTCTGCAATACTGATTGAAGATCTGGAGGTAAGGCACTGCTCATTAACCTCTCGATCTTCAATCACTATATTAAAGGAATAGTTCAATTCGAGAGTGAACTATTCCTTTAATATTGGTTATCACTGCCACCCACCTACAGTACAAGGACTACACAGCCATGAGCGAGGGAAGTCTTCTACCCTTAACAACCATTTCCGATGCCGGCGCTGAACATTCGTCAGCAATGGAAACAGTCATTTGGCACACATTACCGAAAAAGGACCGATCCTGTTAGTACCGATGGGGTTGGTCCTTTATCTGTAAAGTTTGTACCCAGCTTTAGACGTTACACTCAATTTGACATTTCATCTGATGAGCATCGAATCATCTGGTTACTGCCAAATAACACTTTACAATCTTCCCTTCAGACAGACTACTGATCAATAAACTCAATGGGTATTCTGATGATAATAAAACGGTAATATCCCCCAACACTCCCAAAATGTTTCAAAATGTACCCAGCCAGATTGATATTAGTCTGGGAACGTCACATGGTAAATCGAACATAGAATTGTTATAACATCAGGTAAGTTTATAGCCAGCATTAGCCTACACCATTATAGTTAAGATGTCTAAAGGCTCGTACACACGTTCGATCGTGGGTCCTGACCCACGACGCACGATGTGTACGAACGAACGTTGCGGTTGATAATCGGCCCATGTATAGGCGTTTTATCGGCCAAAACGGTTGTTCGTTTGGGGATCATTGAACGACCGACTTGGCAGATCTCCGAACGAAGGACCGTTTCGGCCGATAAAGCGCCTTCACACAAACGTTCATTCGTACACATCGTGCGTCGCGGATCAGGACCTGCGATCGCACGGTTGTACAATCGCAGTTCCCGACCCGCGATACTCGATGTGTACGATCGCAGGTCCCGACCCGCAACGCACGATGTGTACGAACGCAGGTCGTGTGTACGAGCCGTTAAAGCAATACCGCCCCTTTATAAATATTGCCCATGGTGTAGGTGAGTGACTGCCCATAGTTAAGGTCACTGCTATGTTTATTTCTGGTGATTAATAAGTTAACACTGCTGGTTTTTGCTATGATGAGCCTATGATAGTATATATTTATACACCGTAGCTATTACCTTGTAGGCCCGATACAGCAAATAATAGGGGTACAAGCACAGATAAAACATTGTAACATATTATACAATGGTACAAAAGTTTGGTAATCCCATGCAATTCTAAAGTGAATTATTACCATAGTGGGGTTGTGGTACAATAGATTTGGGAATTAAAACACTAAAATGAGTAGCTCCTGAAGTAAAGCTCAGCTAATATATTTAAGATGTTCCAGGCCTTTCACCATGTGTTAGTTTAAATCAGATCAGGGTGGACGTTCTTTAAACATTCATGGCAGATTATGATGAGGTTTAGTAGTTAATGCTGTAATTGGAAAATGAGCGCTCAGCCGGGACAAATGTTTGTCAGTCACGGCAATGGTGGCCGCGGCCAACAGTTCGTGCGACCGATCGTGAGGTCCCATAGGGAACCGCGCGATCGGCCGCGATTTACCGGCACGTCCGATCCAGATACTGCTGTGATTTTGGATTGACTGCAGCTAAAAGCATTATCCTGGGGTCACTTAAAAGGCCATTTGTATGAGGATTATAGTTCTCCTTAAAATTCTGTGCTACCTTGTAAATGTACCGAACAGGATTCAATATCACATTTCTGACTGTGGGTAAGGCCAGCTATTAACTGGCATTAAAATCCAATGCGTGGTTGTCTTTTGCGTAACCTGCGCATCCACCACTAGCATGGAGTTATAGTCACGCTAATTTGCTGATAGCGAATCGGTTTGCAGGACTTTAACTCCATATTATTGCCCAGCGGCTCTGGGTAAATGAGCCTGAATGTGTATTATATCGGGCCCTTAACCACCACAAGCTGACAATTTCCACCTTGCATTGTTCCCACAATGCAGTAACTGCTGCAAAGTGATGACTGCCTTGCAGAAATGTGGCCTAAGTGAGAAAATGATTGCATAAGGTTTTTTAACAAAAAGTAAAGTTTGCGCACTGATCTTTCTCTGCCTATTAGTGAGTTGCTACAGGTGTTAGTACACAGAGCAGGGTTTTCTTTATATAGTTTAAATTTTACTTTATAAGGTATATTGCAATAGAAATTCAATATACTCAATCTAGTGTAGCTAAACTATGTTGACTATATTTTATTAGTATTATATTACAAAATGTACGGTATATATATATTTAGAAATTGGGTCGGGGAAAACATTTCACTTTCTCAGGGCACAGAGTCATATATATAACGAGTTATACATGAACCCACTATTTTAGAAGGCCATACAAATCAGATTTCACAGCCAATTACACAGCAGATTCCAGTGGAAGCTGTTAGTTATTTCCTGCAGTTCAGGCTGTATCCTGACGACCTCTAGGGATAAATCCAGTTTTTTAGGTAAATCTGCACGTTTTGAAAATTTGCAAATCATGGGGATCTTTCAAAATTTCCCAAAGCAGAACATTCCGAAAAAATTGTTCTCGAAATTTGTTTTTGAAAATTGTTAAAAATATGTTTCAATTGGGTTCTAAGCAGATGTTCAGTTTCTACAAGTTCTGCTAAATCACTAGCAGAACGAAATTTCTACCAACCTTCCCACTTTTATAATACATGGTCAACAATATGGTCAACTGACATGGCCTGATTGTGTCAGGTTGGGTCATTTAGGAATCATATGAAAGCAAATGAAAAATCTTTTTTGGCATCCAGTGCCTCTGGATTGGAAAAAGGCTGATGTTATTCCAATATTCAAAAAGGGTAGTTTGTTCACACCGGTTAATTCAGGCCTGTATTTTACTTCAGTGGTGGGGAAGATCCTGGAAAGTTTAATAAGGGAACATGTTCTAGAGTATGTTTCAAGGACTGACATAGTAGTAACCAGCATGGATTTAGGAGAATAGATCTTGTCAAACTAACTTGTTGGCTTCTATGAGGAGTAAGTAGAAACTTAGACTCTGGCTTAGCAGTAAATGTTCTATACTTGATTTTGCAAGGCGTTTGGATACCGTCCACCATAGGCGACTAATGTATAAGGTCTCTTGGTCTGGGGAGGCACATTTGTACATGGATAGAAAATTGGTTAATGAATAGGATGCAGAGAGTAGTTGTTAATGGGGCTTCATCATTATGGACTAAAGTGCTAAGTGGGGTGCCACAGGGTTCTGTGTTGGGGCCGCTTCTATTTAATCTATTTATTAATGATTTGGAAGTGGGTATTTTCAGCAAGGTTTCTGTGTTTGCTGACGACACAGAACTTTGTCGACCATTAAAAACTTCAGAGGATGTGCAATCGTTGCAGGGGGATCTAGATAGATTGTCACATTGGGCTGCTAAGTGGCAGATGAGATTCTATGTTCATAAATGTAAGGTGATGCATTTTGGACTTGTGCTGCTTATACTATAAATGGCTCTGTGTTAAGTGAATCCCTGTTGGAAAGGGATCTTGGAGTTTTGGTGGATAACAAACTTAAAGGTAGCAAGCAGTGCCAGGCGGCAACAGCCAGAGCCAGCATGGTATTGTCTTGTATAAAGAGAGGTATGGATTCAAGGGAGGAAAATGTTAACAAAGCATTGGTAAGACCTCATTTGAAATATGAGAGTGCGATTTTGGAATCCTGTGTACAAAAAGGAATGGAAAGGGTTCAGAGAAGGGCAACTAAATTAATAAGGGGATTGGGGGAGCTTGAATATGAAGAAAGACTGGAAAAGTTACAGTTATGTACGCTGGAGAAAAGGCGCTTGTGTGGGGATATGATTACTGTGTATAAATACATTAACGGGCCATACAATAAACTATCTGGGGCATTGTTCACCAATAGAACATGTCAGAGGACACAAGGACATCCCTTAAGACTTGAAACAAAAAGGTTTAGACTTCAAGTTCGGAAAGGGTTTTTCACTGTGAGAACGGTAAAGCTATGGAACTGTCTTCCAGTGGATGTTGTTATGGCAGGTTCATTGGTCAGTTTCAAAAAAAAGCTGGATGAGTTTCTGCAAACAAGGAATGTTTCAAGTTACTGGTATTGATACATAAAGTAGAGTTGATCCAGGGAAATTTTCGATTGCCACTTGGAGTCAAGAATTTTTTCCCCCTTCATAAATTTGGTGGGGTTTTTTGGCTTCCTCTGGATCAACAGTTAGGCAGGAAATGAGGATATGGCTAGATGGGTTGAACTGGATGGACGTATGTCTTTATTCAACCTCAATTACTATACTATACACTAGAATTGCTCGTGTCTAGCCCACCTACATAGTAAAGGACTTACCTCTGACAATGGTGGATATATTAGCTCAATAATGCTGGATCCTTACTATAACCTCTTGAAATTGTAATGCATTCCAGACTTGGAGGCATCCATGGCAAAACACAGCTGTCCTTTAAAGCGTATTTATTGGTGGAAAGGAAAGAGCTATTCATTTAGTGTTCTGTAGATGTCTTTTTCTTTCTGGATCCTCATGAGCATATTGTAATTTTATGGACTGAGCAAAACATTTTCTTACTGGCTATCTAAACTGACTGATTTCTATAGAAACAGATCTCTGGGCATAAACATTTGACAGGACACATACAGTACCTTGCAGGTGGTGCAGGTTACAGCAATCCTTCTGGAACGTAAAAGTGGAGCATTTGGGACTGGTGTCAGGAATATAACAAGGGGTGAGTTTTTACTTTGGTGGGTGGGCATGCCCTTTATGTAAATGGCACCAATATTGATTTTGGTGATGGGTACTCATCCAAACTATTGATCTTCATACAAAGTATAGGCAGACGTGAGAGTCATGAATATAAATGAGAATTGCCACATATTAATAAAATATTTCAATGGTATGCGCAGTGTAACATGCAATTATTGCTGCATATGTCACGTGTGTAACATGCAATGAATGTCATGTGTGTATCCAGCTTTACCGATAGTTTCCCACAACCTTGACCCAGATGGCCATTTTAGCTGCCGTTAGGAGAATTTAAGTCAGTTTCACTGTCAGTCATTGGGTGCTTCTCAATGTGACCTGAACACACGGAAAACTCGCTACATGCAAATGTATCTACTGTGTAAATAAGAGAAAATGTGACTAGTAATAGAGGAAATAAAATAATAAATATTTAAGGAAATGAAGGGAAGCCTGCGTTAAGTATGGGAATAGCTAAACGTGCGGTTAGAGCACACTGTGGTTCTCTGTTAAGAGAACAATATAATATCTGTAGTTTGACCTCTCAATATGTTAGTTTCCCTGCTCTGTAATGGTGCCATTGTACAGTGTGTGTATATAGCCAACAGTGTGAAAATAAAACAGCATGATAATAGTTGTTTGCGGTAGGCTAGGGGTTGATTCCAATAATGAAATGTGAATGAGACCAGTTGCAGCAAGGAAATAATAACGCCGGAGCTGTATTGTAGGGCTTCTGTGGGTTTGGGAAGGAGGCACAAGAGATGCAGTGTTCCTCAGTTCCCGGCTTGTTTCCAAAAGAAACACAGTTGACTGCAGTCCGGCTCCAGGCTGCTGTACTGTACACATGGCACCTTCCTCCCGCCAGGAACACATTCCCACTGTGCTTTTTAATAGGCTTTTAATTCCCATAAGCGTAGAGGGGGAGGGAAGAGGGATCATTACATTAATAGGCTCTCAGTCTAAAAACAAACCGCTGCGCTCTTCCATTGCTCTTATGCTGTGAAAACTGTGAGAATGCCCCCTCTTTACTGTATACACTGCTGTAACCACTCTGCCCTTGTTTCTCATATCTGGGCTGTGAGATTTACAATAAAGAACCAGCTTTTATATTTAATTATTTCCTTATGTATCTCTCAGTTCATTCACAGTATAGCTACGGTGCTTTCTTTATTCCTGCATAGAGATGCATTTGGCTATTTAGCATCTCATGTGATCATGGGCAGGAAGTAATGTAATGATGCCAATTGTAGACTTAAAATAGGACATATCTGCATAAAGCTGGATACACGCCATACAATAATTCTGCCCAACCGACATTTTATTTTTTCTGTCGTTTGGGCCAAATTATTGTATGGCTTCTTCTTATGGATCGGCCGTGACCGATCCATTTGTTAGTCTGAATTGGACGAACACACAATCGGACCTGTCGGAAAACCACAGCTATTCGTGCAGTCCTGCACACCCAGTTGTGGATAACTGTCTTATGCAGCTTTTGCCGCGACTGACGGCCCTTTCTCACAACCAATCAGTTGGAAGCCTTGAACTGTTGATCAGGAGAAAGGATTGCAACATGTGTACCCAGCTTAAGAATGTAATCCTGATCTAGCAAGGTTAGCATGGAACCCTTGCAGCAGTGAGTCCTGGGTTCAAATCCATCTTCTACAGCAGCAAGTTTGTGTATTTAATTCCCCCATACACGGAATCAACATTTTGAGTGATCCGATAAATTCGATCAGATAGCTCAAAATGTCGAAAACTATTTTCTGTTTTTCCTTACAAGAATGTGGGCCAGGCTGAAAATTTCCACCAAACCCTGTCTTCAGTCCCCAACTCTCCGCTAATTTCAACGATAAATCTGCGGAAAGATCTGAGCCTCAAGGAAGGGAACTTCCAATCAGATTTCTAATTGTTGCACTCGATTGGAAATTCGATAAATAGAACATCTGGCCGTGTATGGCTAGGTTTACTCTAGGTATTCCAGTTTTCCCCACAATCACAAAAACACATATTAGGGTTAGGCCTGATGACCATGGATAAATGTATATTATTAACAGCTACAATCTCTGTGAGAATTAGCTCTTTGGTGTCTTCTCTTCAGAAAACCAGTAGCTTGGCAAAGGACACATGTTTATGTCTTTTAGAAAGTCATTGGCAGTTGAGTGAGACTATATTCTGTCATAATCCAGTTTGCATCGTGTCCAGTTGGACTAATCACTAGACACTATATAAGGTGAGACTTTTAGCACAGGATTTGTCAGTAAATATTTTCAAACAGCTAACAGTAAAAGCAGAATTTAAGGAGTGTCTTCATCTATTCCAGAAGCAGAATAATTCCAGTGCTGAAAATGTTCAGTCATGTGGCCCCTGAAGGTGCCAGTCTCAAGGGTAATCATGGGAGGATGTCAACAAATAATCACTGTGGGTTTAGTTAGTGGATGTCATTGAACTGAGAGAAATGTATATAAAAAATGTATTTCCTCTTGGACCCTGATCTAAAAATATCAGACACTTAAGATTACCTACCACAGACCTTCTTCCTGGTTAAACACAATCTAGTGAGGTATGTAGTTGAAAGTGTACACAATGCAGGGGAGGACTGGCCCAGTAGGCTAAGAGGCAAATACCCCCCGGGCTGGTCTCCAATTAAAAATGTGGGCTGCCACAAAATATATTAGTAAGTTCTGCACTTAAACGACACAGCATGCACCTCTAGATCTAACATGTGCATGGAACTGAAGACTCCTCCTCTGCTGCTGAACTTCTTTCCTTTACTGACACCAGGAGCGGACATGCACCACAGCATAAACTAAAATGATTTATGAGAATGGGAGGTCAGTAATGAGGTTTTGGAGACACTGCCTCAATTTAAAGCTTAACTATGTACTGCCTGCCTTGGCTGACATGCTAAAAGATGATGGGGGGGGTAGCATGTTCTTATCTATGAGACTGCATACTTTGCTCTGCTCTTGGCTCCCTACAAACTCCTTCCCAGACTGTCAGATTAATAGAATAACAGTCTGGGCAGCACATTGAAGGGAGCTGAGAGCAGAGCAATATATGCGGGTCGTAGGTATATAATCACATTTATTATTAGTCAGCCTCCAGTTCATTAGCCAGTGTTAACGTCAGCCCTCCAGATCATTAGCTAGTGTTAGTCAGCCCTTCAGATCATTAACCAATGTTGTAATCCCCCCCAAAACATTATCCAGTGTTATCAGCTCTCCAAATCATCAGCCAGTGTTATTAGCCCTCCAGATCATTACCCAGTGTTATGAACTCTCCAGAATATTACCCAGTGTTTTCAGCCCTCCAGATTATAAGCCACTGTTATCAGCTCTCCAGATAATTATCCAGTGTTATCAGCTCTCAAAATCATTAGCCAGTGTTAATTCAGCCTTCCAGTTTATAAGTCTGTCAGTTATCTTAACCACATCATACACTTGAAAATGTTGCAGGCAACCTTGTAAAGTGAGATTAATCGTCTTAAAAATGGGCATAACTTAATCATAGTGTGTGAGACCTTAGCAAAGTTGGCATGGTAAAACTGTTTGCGATCTACCCTGAAAGGGCCACTTGGTTGTATTTGCCCTCCAGGCAAAAAAGATCCTAGTCCCCCCTGACACAATGTATTGATAGCGACTGATAATATCTGCCAACTCAGGGGTGGGTTTGGATCTGAAAGTATAACCAGCTGATCCTGAGAAGTTAATATAGGCTTAAGGTTTGTACACACGTGTGATTGCAGGTGCCGGCCTGTGACGCGCAATGAGTACGAATGGCTGTTCGTCTGATAATCAGCCCATGTATGGGCACTTTATCCGCCAAAACGGCCGCTCGTTTGGAGATCCGCCCAGCAGATTTCGGCCGTTTCGGACCATAAAGTGCCCATACATGGGCTCATTATCAGACGAAACGGCCATTCGTACACATCGTGCGTCGCAGTTCGGCCCCCGCGATCGCACGTGTGTACAAACCTTTAGCTGTAAGTAAGTAATAATTATTTAAGATATGTATAGCAAAACAACTACTACTTAATGTAATAATAATATATAATTGGATAGTTTTGGGCACTGGCTACCACTGAGTCTGTAATGAAAGTGTGTGCTTCACATAGGCTTTACTGGGAGACATATTAGGAGGTCAATAAGATCAGTCCGGTTTATGAGTTCTTTAAGGCTGGGTACACAAGCAGATTTTTCAGGCCAACCGACCGATATTCCCACGTAGCGTTTGGTCAGCCTGAAAACTCTGTGTTACTTATCCTGTTTTTCCAGATTGGACATTGCACTAAATTATGATCGATTGTGTGGTCCCCTATGGATCAGCCACAGCAAACTGTCAGCTGAAGCTACTTTTGCCACAATTGACAGTGATTTGTCCCAGCCGATCAATTACTAGTGGCAAATGGTCGGCCGTCTATGTCATTTATTTACATTTCCTTGTATCAACATTTTCTTTTGCCACCCAAAAATCTGCATCCAGATGTTAATACTAGTACCAATGAAAATATTGGCCAGCACTACAGAATTTACTTGTCACTTGAATGAGATTAAAATGGATGAGATTTGCTCTTGAATAGCACACAACTCACAAACAACTGTCATGCTTAATAGTGTGGTCTTTTTTTGTCTATTTGACTATTAAAATTGGTACTATCATGGCTCTAAAAAAAATTGGATGAAAGTAGGAAAATCTGTCTCCATGTGATAAAGGAATAGTTCACTCTCTTATTGAACTATTCCTTTAATATACTGATTGAAGATTGGGAGGTTAAGGAGCAGTGCCTTACCTCCCGATCTTCAATCAGTATTGCAGGGCCCGAGAACGAAGATGGGAGCTAACTTACCTTTAACGCGATCCACCGCGGCCAAGCTGGAATCTCCAACAGTTTCAATCTCTTGTACAGCCATAGCACGCATTACGCGCAAGTGCGCTATGGCTGTACAGGAGAGTGAAGCTGTCGTAGATTCCAGCTTGGCCGCGGTGGATCGCGTAAAAGGTAAGTTAGCTCCTTCCCATCTTCGTTCTCGGGCCCTGCAATACTGATTGAAGATCGGGAGGTAGGCACTGCTCCTTACCTCCCGATCTTCAATCAGTATATTAAAGGAAGTTAATTGAGAGTGAACTATTCCTTTAAACAGATTGACTACAAAAAAAAATAAGGACCTTCATTCTTCAATAATGATGTCACTGTTACCTATGACAACAACCAGATTGGTTTCATAGTAAAGCTTGCACACAACAATCCTTGCTTTTTTAAACTAATATTTATTGTCTTAACTTTGTAAGAAATACTATACTGTGAAGCAGTGTCAACAATGTCTATTGTGGGTGCTGGCCTCATTGCTTCTAAAATTTTATCTTCTTTAATTGCCAATTTTTGAAGTCTTTGAGCGTTGTCTTTCCAATCCTTTTTCTATTTAACTCCTGCGTTTGCTGGATGACAACACTGAGATTACCCGTAATTACCACCAGTTTCTACGTGATCGGCATTTCCCTCTAATTGAATGAATGCAGTAAGATAAGAGTACGGAGTGGTCATTAGATCAATTGTGCTGTTGATGTTCCATCTCTATCAGAACTGGGAGTCTTTGTAACCTGTAGCAAGAAAATGCACTTTTGTTTCTGCAATTGAAAGAAACCCTCCAGGCACAAGCAGAAATTTTAATTAGACTCATAGCTGGAGGAGAGAATGTGACCACCTGGACAGAGATTACAATATGATCTCAGCACTCACAGATTTCTACTGCATTGGGAACAAGTACAAATGGTAAAATGATGCTGTCATTTCAATAACTAATAGAAAGTATTAGAAATCAATGTAAGAGACACTTAGAGATGATACTTACGTGGACCATGTGATCAGTAAGCTTTATTGCTTTTTGGAGTTAAGTAACACCGATTCATTATCAGTTAGCGCGACTTTAACTCCTTCCTTGCGCCAGCTGCGTGGGTATCAGAAAGACACCTGCGAAGCCGGAGCAATTAATTCAATATGCGTTTTGTGCATAAAACAGCTTAACTATTAGCGCAGTTAATAGTTGGTGTTCTAGTCGCTCACATGCGCAAAGCGTGTATTGAATTACAATAGGGACTTTTATTCGGAGCGATTGCGGCTCTGGGTAAATAAGGTTTTAAGTGTATGCATGTCCGTTTCAGCAAGTGATCATTCTGTCTATGGGCACTTATTTGGCCAAAATGACCATTTGGCCGGGGCGGATCATCAGCGAACCACGAGGGACGTGCATACACTTTGTGCGTTGTAGATTGGCCCCCGCAATTGCACTTCGCAAGTGTATACGAACCTTAAGCGATAATGGAAAAGCAAAAGTAATCATAACTATGCTTTACAGATTGTGTTGAGAGTAGTGGGTAATAGGAGCAAAACCACTAATTCCTCCTGAGGTCAGAAGTAAGGAATATAATAGATGTATTTCCGCTCCTTTTACTTACTGCTTACTGGAGATTCATAACAAAACTAGTGTTAGTGATCTCAATTTAATACCATCTAAAGGCTTGCTTTGTGGGGTGGAGATGCCCTTTAATGTTAAAAAAATTAATGTTGTGATATGTTGTTTGACCATAGAAAACTCCTGTTTATTGGGCACTAATTAAATCAATTGAATTATAAATATGCAACCAATCAGAACTTCCCAACAGAAAATCGATCGGGAGTGCCGATCAATGCACCCTGCTCCATCAATCTTGTGCAGATTTTATAAGCTGAACTGAAATTATCAGCTGTGTTTACGCAACCTTACGCTGGCCATAAACATAAGACTTGATATGTCGTCAAATCTATCTAATATCTAAAGACATACTTACAGTATACCATAGTGTTTCTTACCTTCTGACCTTCCCTGTCTGGCCCATTCATATTGCAAGTTTTTTACTAAAAGTATGGGCACCTTTACCTACAATGTCTGACAGTGAAAGAAAATAAGACATTAAAGGGACACTATACTGAAAAAATGACTTTGCCTCACCTTAAACTATAGTTGAATACATGTAAGTAGCACTTACTCTGATTTGTGTATGTTGCTGCATGCCTTCAATCCAGCACACATTTGGTTTAGGAGCATTATCCCCCCTCCCTCTTTTAAACTCCCACTTCCATCCGATCTGACTTTCCCCCCCACAAACCAACTGTCAAGCCTGCACACAGCATTCCAACTGTCAAAACTCTGTCACCCATTCCAGCTACAGTAAAACTACTCACAGAAAAATAGTTTTTGAGAGCAAGGAACTTGATTTACAGCTGAATATTTAAATATCTAAAGAATAGGGGGCAGATCAACAAAAAAATGATACATGGTGGTTGGGAAGAATTATAGTTTCCAGTTATGGCCTATTTTTCGGTATAGATGCCCTTTAAAAATGGGCTCTGACCAAATGGCCATACAGCCCGACCAAGCGCCCATATACCCCACGATAGTCGATGCAATGGATGTTCGTCCCTACTTGTGCATCCCAGGTCAACACTGCGATCACACAAGTGTACAGAGATTAACATTGTACAGATAAAATTAGCCCAACGAAGAAAGGAGATGTGTTGATCTGATAGAGGAGGACAAAAAGATTACAGAGAAAGGTTCAGGTAGCCATTTATACAGAGATTATAAGGAGCCCAGACTTCAAATCTATTTAAAGGATGCTTTTTACCTAATCTTCTTAGTAACTGCAGTTGGAGATAGTGTTTGTTTTACATTCTAAGAATAAAGATTGATTTTACCTTACTCTTTGAGTGCAGCCTGCGTTATCGCACGTGATTGTGTGCGCGATTCTTTGTGTTCCATTTGCGCATGCATTTTTGCCATTTTGCGGTATGGAAACGCATGCGTTAACGCACCAAAAATGGTGAAGGCATGCGTTACTAAAACATGACAGACGCGCAATGCAAATCTTTGCGTTCCCGCGATTTCCATTCCGCGCAATCGCGCGGAAAACCGCTAGTGTGGCCTAGCCCTAATACTAAAAAAAAAAAAGCATGTATGTTTTCATACAATAAACCAGTAGCCCCCAAGTATTCCTCTGATACACCAATTAGTAGACAGTTTGCAAAAAGTCTGTTTCTCATTTACAGACTTCATCAATGAGTTTGGAAGCAGTGCTCCCTTATATGGAATCCATACTAAACTGCCTAATTCTCTTGATTACCGTTTTCCCCTTTAAATAACAGGCTACTGATCAATTTGATTAATTTATCAATTAGGACTGATCGGAAACAGTGGGAATTATCAGTTTATTTATAAGATCACATGTGCAAACTCTGGCCCTTCTGGCCTTTCTTTGTGGCCCCTAGTGACTGTACATTATCCAAGACTTACTACATTTCTTTCCATTTGCACAATCCCAAGTAGTGGTATAACTATTGATCTGCCTGCTAGATACAGCAATTGGCTCTTGACAGCTGATTGGGCGCACCTTGATTGACGAGATAAGCTGTTTAAAACAGTTGATTGTGGTATCTACAGGCAGATCTATAATTATGACGCATATGGGACTTGCACAAATGGATAGCAGTGTAGTAAGGCTTGGATGCACTCACCTCTGTAACATCTAATCTTGTATCTAGCTTGGCACTGGGGAGTGGCGGGAGGTGTGGTAAAGGGTCTTCCATTGGAGTTGGCCATTACATTACTGTGCCATAAGAGTAAGAGTTTCACATTAGCACATGGCCAAACCATAGACAGAGGTCCCACTCCAAAACAGTGTGCTTCACACCTTTTCCCTGGCAAGACCCAGCACTAGGCACAAATGTGACAGAGTCCCAATCCTACACCTGCTTAATATCTTTAAAAAAAGTTTGGCCCACCACTTAACCTGTCTTTATATTTTGGCCCCTTTTGTGATTAAGTTCATATACAGTATATAGATGGATCTTGAGCAGATTACTAGCTGAAATATTCTTAAAAAAGATGGTAAAGATGGCACATCAAACTCTATTCTGCTAAAGGACAGTCAGTTTGAACATTGCCAGCTTAAGGGCTGGTACACACAGGCAACTTCTTTCTTCTCTGCTTGACCAACAATGTATCCTGAAATACTAATTGAGAGTGGGCCTGAAAGGAATTAAAGAAACATTGCCAATAGTCTGAACTCTACAGAAGGGTTCAAATTCTGCCAGCATTCACATACGTTTTTTGACCAATTTTGTTTTTGCTGGTTGAAAATATCAGTTGTGTGGTGAACTAAGGGGCATATTTATAAAGCTTCGTTAAGTTTTCGCGGCCGTTTTCCCTGACATTTCCGCATAAATCGCATTAACACGATTATTAGTTAACGCTTCGCGCCGATACTTACCTGTTACCGCCGCTTCTATTTATAAAGCGGCGGTAACTGTTTCGCATTGCTAGTATCAGCTGTTTTTGCTTCGCCACCTTTAATGTGGAGAAAGCATCCGATACTAGCCTCCCTGCGGCGGAGATGGCAGGCAACCGTGGCAGGGTCGCACCCGCCCCGGGAGGCACGCCCACCCTGCTCTCAACCCCCGGCGGCCCGGCGGCGACCACCCACCACCGTTTCCCAGCAGCCCCTCACAGCCCCTCCAGCCCCTTCCCCACTTGCGGCAATCTCGGAACAGAAGGCTAGGAGGGGCTGCCGGGAAGGGGCCGCCGTGCAAGTGCCCTTGCAGCTCCTTGCAGCTCTGACAAGAGCCCTTTGGGGCTTAAGGGGTTCTGCAGCTCGAACCGGACCCCCTCCCCGGCCCTTGTAAGGGCCTTTGCAGCACTGACAAGTGCCCTTTGGGATTTTGGAAACTTCTGAAATCTATTGGTTAACGTAAAGCATGTAAAACCAAGCATTAAAAAATTGACCAATCAAAACGGATTAGGGATTCTGCAAACCTATATAAGAAGTGCACTCCGCCATGGACCTCAGATGCCATCGCAGTAGATGCTGAAGAAAGAAGATGGAAAGGGTGCCTCCACCCCTCCCAGTGGGCCTTCCTCTCTCCCCAGCGGCGGGGCAGGGGGCTTGGAGGGGCTGCTGGGGAGGGGGTGCGCGGCGGTGGTCGCGACCATCTGCTGCGGCCCCTTCCCAGCAGCCCCTCCTAGCCTCCTGTTCCTAGATTGCCCGAGCGGGGAAGGGGTTGGGAGGGGCTGCTGGGAAGTCGCCGCCGCCGGGGGGTTCGAGGGTGGGGCTATGCCCCGCCCCTTAGCAGAGGCCCCAGGAAGGGATTTTAAGTCCCTTGCGGCGATATGTACTTTGCGCATTGCGATAAGTGCATGTATCGCCGTGAAGGGACTTAACATTTTCTGCAGGACATCGGGCCGCTATACATATCATGGCAGCGCTCGCCGTTATAAATACGGCGATAGCGCTATTTTCACCCGCCGCGATGTGCTGCGTTATTTTTTTGCGTTATTAACGGTTTTTTTTATAACTATGCCCCTAAGTTTGCTCACTTGCCAGGTCAGACCAAAATGTCAGCCTGGGTGATCAATCCTGCCAAAATACTGACCCCTATAGTTTAGCAGGTTTCCAATACAATTTTTACTGGCAAAATGTTTCTGCAATCCATCCACTTGAGGGTGTTTTTTTTTTTAAAGCATGCGTAACCCATGCCACACCTCACTGTTGGTATATTAGAAGTAGGCACCAGTATGGTAAGATATAATCTATTATATCTTAAGTAAAATAAGTAAGATATAAGTAAGATATAATCTATTAAATAAGGCAAGTTGCATCAGAAAAATCAGGGTAATTGTTTTTTGAATTTTAGTTTTTCTATTGGAAAGGTTTTCTTTGAAGTTGAATACAAATCTATTAACTTTAAGTTAAAGGGAAGAGAAAAGACACGAATGTTCCTGGGACAAAAATAAACCAGAACAACCATAAAAGTAAAGTTAGGTTTAATTTGTTAGAACTTATAATTTAAATTCTCTTACTGATTTACTTGTGAATGTTATAAAAACCATGATGACATAAAACCAGTTTAGCGTGTTATATCCATAATCTTTGTTTTAGAGCCAAAATAACACTAATTAAGGTGTATACATGAATGATATGAAAATTGGTGAAGAATAAACTAATTATACTGCTTAGGGTCCATAATGTGCACAATTGTTACAGCTGATTTTGTTCAAAGCCAGGGATTATAAAATCATATGGAAAATTACCTAGAAACTTGGTAACACTTTTTTCAAAGACTCTGGAGAATTGAGAGTGATTGCCCTGTTTTCTAAAGGCACAAATCAATGTTATTGCATCCTATGTATTTTAGACATTCACAGTCAATACAGTAAAGTGTATACCACTAGGAACAGACATGTGATTGTCCCGATATATGACGAACGGCCTTTTCAGGCAAGAATTCGTTCATGTATGTATTTGTACAATCCCTGATCAAGTATTGTGGTTAAAACCTGGTGTGCGTTGGAATCCTAAATATACCTAGCTTAAATCTGATAATCTCGGGATAGTCAATCTTAAAGAGATATGATTCCATTGACTTGATTTTTCTAAATGCTGTTAACTTTAGTTTCAAATATATGGAAGGTCAGAGGTGACTGATGCAGATTGCCAGGATGATAGATAGATAGATAGATAATGGATTAATGGATAAGATATAGATAGATAGATAGATAATGGATAATAATATAGATAGATAGATACTGTGATCATTCATTTATGTGAAATAAAGAAACCAACCTATATAGGTGGGGGGTTCAGCACCAACTGTCTGCCATGTACAATGCTGTTTTGACACCTTACTCTGGGCGTTCCTAAACACCTCTTAGCCACATCCAATCACGCCCTTAACTGGCTGTGATATGCTAATTGGGATTTTCCAGGGTACATAATTGCCACAGATTCTTGTACAAGTCATTCTGATTGAGAAAGCCAGTCGGATGACTAGCGAAACGTCTTCAAGAACTAAACTTCAAGTCCAGTTGATCTAATTAAATACAACAATAGAATCAGTAGCTGTAGATTTAAACCAATAACAAAAACAACATCAGTTATGATTTCCTGCTAATGTATTTATTCATAATATTAACAGAGCTGCTTCATTCATTGCTTCATCTGATTAACCCCATGGATCGCTATAGCAACAGTGCATCTATTTATGGCCACTAGGGCGGGTTGTGGTTTCTATTGCTGTATGAGTAGATTTGTCTGGTATATTATCCATGTCAAATAAAACTATTGTTCAGATCAGTTTTTAAAATGTGCTTATGCATTCCATGTTAAAAATAAGCACATTTTATTTAGCTGCATAAGATCAGCCTAATATGGGAATTTTGTTGGGAGAGGACAGGTCTAATTAACCATAGCTTGGTTTTCATTATTACGTTACAGCCCATTAAACAGTACAATATGAACAGTTCATTCACTTTCCTAAACTAGATTGAAATAAAATTATTATACCTATTTTGTATGTCACTGAATTTCAGCCATGGGTCACTGACATAATAACGGAGAACCTTGTGCTTCTGTTACAATGAGATGAGTTGTTTGTGCCTATGTACAGGATGTATGGATCAGTGCTGGTAGGTTTGGGCAGGATGCTGGATTTGAGGTAAAGAACTAGGAGATTAGGATGTGAAGCTCATTGGTCCATAGCAAATAGTCAGTGACTAAAACATTTTCATTTCCTCCTCTTTTTATCTTCTGGCTGCAAACCTGTCAAGATATCTCCCCCTCAACTCAATGCCTCTAGTTCTCAACGGTTTTATTTTTTTTTCCCTTAAGCATAAACCAAATATGAAGAAGTATGTCCATTTGGTGTTAGTAATTATTTCCAGTTGTGTGAGTGTACTGGGACTTCCTTGTAGATTTTTAAATGAATGAAACACAGATATCTGATAGTGATCACCATGGGAATCAGTAAAACTGCCATAAACGGCATCAATAATTTAATTATAAATAAATTTGACCGTGTGCGTGAATTCTATGATTCTATGAAAATATATATTTATGGCATTTTTTTCCTGTTTTTCTATAAAACGTAACAATATTGATCAGTTTATCAACAAAAAAAAACCGAAGATTGGGTCAGGTGGAACATTGTTCATTGCCCCTATCTTCAGTCCCCATTCTTAGATATCAAGCTGAAATCTACTGGGAATCGTCAGTGCACGGTGGGGAATTTTCAACTGGCCAAATGAAAATATAACTGGAAAAAAATCAGCCCGTGATGGCAAGCTTTACTAGAGTCTATAGCAAATATCTGGGTATCAGAAAATAAGCCTAATCACATAATTAGCCATACACAAAATATGATGCTTCCTTTTATTATCAACTGTAACCTAAACAAATATAGTTTCCCCAGACAGCTGGTGCAATCATACATTGGGACAACTTTTTGCAACCCACTTTTATCACATAGCCAATCGTGTATGGCCAACTTTAAAGCACATATGCATTTATAAACAATGTCAATTTACCTGATCTCATTGGTGCAATGGCCCTAAACATGTTCACACACAATTATGGCCAGGAAAAGAGAGAAAATGATAAAAAGATTTGGATAACGTACAGCAATTACTGAAAGTCAGGGATTCTCAAATGGTGTGCCTCCCAGCATTCCTCAACTCAGGGGAAGCCGGGAATACTGTAGTTTTAAACATCTGGAGTCACACCGTTTAATAATCCCTCAAATGTTGTACATTAAACAGCTTGTAGAACCTACCTTGGAGTAAAGCTGGGTTACACAGTACCAATCTTTGACAGATGACAGTCTAAGCTGGGTATTCTCCCTTTATCAGTAAAGTGTGTACGTACAAAACTATCATTTCCAGCTTCCCTTGGTCACGGGCCGCCCCTAAAGTATAGGGAGTCGCATGAGGTTGTAGGAGTATGGCAGTCAACACTTTCTCCCTATACTTTATATTTGACAGATTGGTACTGTGTGTACCCACTTAAAGGATACTGTCGTCATCTATCAAAGATGTGGCTACACATTCCCAACAGTCAGTGTATATACTTTTTTAGGGAGATCTTTTGGGAGTGCTACACAACCCTAACGATCATGGCTGACTCCCCATACTACACTACAGTACAGGGAGCCGACTGCAACCAAGGGAAATTTAGGTCCACTTAAAGGGTAACTGTGGTCTCCAATTCTTCCAAATAGTAAGGATTATACAAAAAGCCTTTCTAGTAAATTTGTGAGAAGTTATAGCTGGAAAGGTTCGGCAATATTACTTCCTGCTTGAACACTTCCTGTTTTTAGCTATGACCAGCTTGTAGTCATGTGACCAGACCCTGCCGCATTAATAGGCTCCTCTTCTCCAACTGTCAATTATTCCCCCAGGTACTTTCCGATTTCCCCAGCATTAATCTTTACTGAGCATGCTTCTCCTCTGGGGCAGAGGGGCGGGCAGAGGTAAGGTGATGTCACAAAAGCTACTGGAACAGGAAGTTTAACATTCACTCTAATATCATTTCTCACAGGTGGAAGCCAGAGATGTGATTGTTGGCTCTTAAGTAAATATTGCGGCTTTCATTTAATCCTAACTTGTTTGGAGACCACAGTTGCCCTTTAATTTAATGGTCTTTCTGATGTCAAGCATTTGTCGGCATAAGAAATGGTTGTTTTCCTGATCCCATCAGTACCAACGGATTATTATATATCCCCCAAGCTGCCTGAATATACACATGTAGCTAAGCCTACGTTCTACTTTTCTTTTAATGCAGTGGAACATCGCGTTTATGATTTAGTGTGATGTTCCGCTGTGGTAACGCACAGAGTTGGCCATTAAATTTAATGGTAATGCTGTGCATTAACACACCAGACGCTGCATACAGTGCGTTTTAAAGCGACACATCGCAACGGTGCATGTGAACAGTTCCATTTACTAAAATTGCACATGCGTTTTGGTGCAATGACATTGAAAACAGCAGGCTATGGTGTCCCTAATATAAATCTGCATGTTCGATTCAGATTAAAGAAGTATAATATTTCTTACATGGATCTAATGATCTCCATAATCTAATGTGCCATTTCTCTCTTTAAACAGGCTTGTGAGAGTTGACATTGTGTGAACAGGTTGTGAGAATTTCTGCAATAAATCTGTTTCCTTGACTTTGTATGTGTCAACATTGGCACTGTTTATGCAAATACATAGCTAGAGACAGCTTGCAGTGTCATTTATTTGTCACGTTAGGGCCAGTCCAAAAGTCCCCTCACTATCAGTTTTGATCTTTTTGGCCTTGGGCTGCAGGAGCCCAGCACCTTTGCAATACCTGGTGAGCGCAACCTTGAAACAATTGAACTTTGCAATGACTGCAATCACAGTAATATTCCTCATCTCCTGCAAATATAATCAGCAAGGAAATGTCAAATTAACGGCACAAAATGACTGAAACAGATTCTGTGTATTAAATCCTGTCTCGTTTAACTGTCAAATGTCTGTCAGTCTCGGCTATAGTGGCCGCCGCCAACATATATCATTTGATCGACCGTGTGGTCCTAATGAACCGCACGATCAACCGTGATTTTCCAACACGTCCTTTCGTCCGGATCGGAGGTCACGGCCTCCGTCCCACACCTAAGCTTAAAAGACATTGATTTTATTATTCTGGGTATGAAATCCTTTCAATTGGAGATTCTTAGCCTTATATTTCTCTTCATACATCATATTCCGTAAATTATCAAATGTTTAATAAGTGTGTGGCCAGAATTTGGAACCTTTTATTATGGCAAATATTACTACACACCTGTTCTTGTGGTACTGTTGATCTAACTATTGCTGCTGGTTCAGTTATCTGTAAAAGGAAGAGGAAAGAAAATGTTTATAAACAGAACAACAGTATGAAAGCACTTCTTCTAAATGCCTCGATGCTTTGGTGTAACATTGTGCCCACCTTCCCCTTTCGCCATAAGTCACACTGCCGGTTTTTTAAAAGATACTTTTCCTTCCTCTTTTATTATTTTTTTTTTTTTGCAGCAAAATGAGTGCAACTTTATTCTTCAGTAAATCTTACTTGGGTAGATTGTGGGCCCACTGCCCAGCACAAGGAGGCACAGGACGGACTTGCAAATGCGGGGTCAGTTGGTAATAAAACGTGATGGACCTGAACCCTTTTCGAGGAGGATTTTACAATATCCGCCGGGACTAGGACTTTACAGATTTCCTCTTTTTAATTTTTCCACCTGCAAAACTGTTTTTTGATAATTATCTAACGATCGAGGATTTTCGATTTTAAAATGTTAATTGATATGCAACATGACACAATAAGCACAATACTTTGTTTCCATGTGTGCTACTTTGTGTCTGCTATCACTTTTTTATGTGATATCCGTTTCACATCCATCCCCAAACAAGTAACAAGGGGTTGTCCACCCCCATACAAAAATGTAATCTGTGGCAGGAAATGGACACACCTCGACCTTAAGAGGTTTATTATATCTAAAACGTCTCCCCAAATGTACTTACCAGCCTTCGTTCCCCTTGAAACCTTCAAGGGATTGGGACAGAAGATGGGGTCTTTCTTTTTCCAATAAACTGCTCGACATTAAAAATAGCTTTTGAGATTTTAGCAATCTGATAAAAAATCGCAATTCTTAAGGCTATGTACAGGGCTGATATTTCCAGGCAACGACGTCCCCTACAATTTTAAACGGCGTGACGGTCGGGTTGAAAAATCCAAAAAACTTTCATTACAATGTAATAATTGTTGGTAAATTTAGAGCAGGTAACATGATCTTCAGTAGAAGTGATCAGTCACGCAGAAATATTTGCTGTAACCGATTTTCTTCTCTGACTGCAGACTACTGATTGGTTAATGGCCACAAATGGCCGGTTGTTCTAATGGTAAGGAAGATAGAGTATTGATAGAGTATTGTGTACCAGGCCTAAATTCCCCAATCACACCTACCTCACTCAGTGAGTGGCTATCACAAGTCACAGTCACACAGCTGTGCCTCACTGGTTGCACTGGTGATTTTACATGATGTGAACTGTCCTTTACAGCACTGACTGCCATGTGTAAAGGTCCCTGGCCTACCTACAGGCCTGCAGCTGCTTAAGTCAAAGGATCTATCAAGAATAGACTCCACTGATATATAAAAAATGTATTACTATGTTGAGGTTTGAAATGTATATTGGTCAGTTTATTGCTCTTTAATACCGTAATGGATGTAACATCCAGCTTTATTGGATATGGCAACAATATTGACCATTACCACATTCCCTGCTCCTACTATATTCATGCACAGAGCTGAGCAGGGTAGATCACATTTTCCTATTATAATGCTTTAGTCTATGCTACATTAACCCTGTCTATTGTCCTGGTCTTTTCAAAACTATCCAGCATTAAGGGCTTAACATGCAGCAATGTTCCTCAGTCCTTAAAGAGACATGGTATCAGTTTCCTAGCAGCAGCTGTGCTATTACAGTGCTTTGGAATCTTGGTGATGGGGAGGGGGGCGAGAAGAGGGGCTGAAAGATGCAAAAGAGGAGGATATGCACCGATAATATTTGGTTCGCCAGCTGCCACTTTCCATCTCATCCGGCTGTTTAAAACATACCCCAAGTAAAGGAATGGACTTTTTCTTAACAAGTGTAGAGGAATCGCCTCTGATATAAAAACAATACTCACAAGGTGGTATATATAGTATTAAAGTAAATACAATACAAGGATTATTATTATATATATATATATCACATGCAATGAGGTTAGCACCCATACAAAAGAGTAAATGCCCGGGTGCATATCCAAAGTTTAGAATTTAGTAGAACAGGCTGCACTCACAGGTCTGTAAAATCATATTTATTTTACCGTATACTCGTCATCTGATGACAGCACGCTGAGTGTTGAAACGCGTAGATTGTGTATATGGTAAATAATATGATTTTTACAGACTTGAGAGTGCAGCCTTTTTTACTATTATATATTAATAGAGGCTGTAGCGATCCTCTGCACAACCCTTCAGGTGGCAATCACCCTGGTCCCTCTGCTAAGGAATATAACAAGGGAGTGAAGTCGAGCACACACAGGATTTCTTCAGCAAACAAATTGGTTTATTGCCAATTGTATTCATGGCAATAAACCAATTTGTTTGCTTGAAGAAATCCTATGTTGTGCTCTGACTTCACTGCCCTATATATATATATATATATAATATCATAGAAATATGCGTGCACTCCACTGTCTTTTTCAAATACATTTGTGGGAAAGTGAGAAAGGTCCAAACACAGGACCGAAACGTTGCCGTTGCACCACATTTCTATGATTGTATACTGGATCCAGAGGTGAAGCAACCGGGCATTTAACCTACAAATGTGAGTGCAATAGATATATTTATATATATCAGTCGCCTGTGATTTACCACAGGATCGATCGTCTCAATCAACGAACGGGCGACCAGGCTCAGTCGCGGACTTCCCCACACACTATCTGACATTTTTCACCAATATCTGATGGTGTGTACCCAGCCTAAAGCTGGGTACACACAGTAACGATAAAGCCCCGATACCGTCGATCCGACGTAATCGGGGCTTTATCGTTATGTGTGATGCTTGTTTCCCGAATGAGCGCGCGCCCGCCAAACATCGGGTCGGCCGAACGCTCATTCGGGAAAGACCGAAAATTTCCATCGGCCCGCGCTAGACTCCCTATAGAGGATTCTAGCACGCCGATGGAACACACAGACTGTGTGTATGCAGATCTTTGAAAGATGCAGACGGATTTTGCAGATACTGTCTGTCATCTTTCTGAAATCTGTACTGTGTGTACCCAGCTTAACAAGCGAATTCTCTTAACACAATCATTGACAACATCTTTATGCTCCACTGGGGGATCTCTGTTTGCACAGTGAAGTAGGTCATTGGTGTTAGTAATTATTTCCAGTTGTGAGTGTACTGGGACTTCCTTGTAGATTTTTAAATGAATGAACACAGATATCTGATAGTGATCACCATGGGAATCAGTAAAACTAGCCATAAACGGCATCAATAATTGAATTATAAATAAATTTGACCGTTGCGTGAATTCTATGATTCTATGAAAATATATATTTATGGCAGTTTTCCTGATTTTTCTATTAAACACGTAACAATATTGATCAGTTATCAACAAAAAAAAACGAAGATTGGGTCAGGTGGAACATTGTTCATTGACCCTATCTTCCAGTCCCCATTCTTAGATATCAAGCTGAAATCTACTGGGAATCGTCAGTGCACGGTGGGGAATTTTCAACTGGCCAATGAAATATAACTGGAAAAAAATCAGCCCGTGATGGCAAGCTTTACTAGAGTCCTAGCAAATATCTGGGTATCAGAAAATAAGCCTAATCACATAATTAGCCATACACAAAATATGATGCTTCCTTTTATTATCAACTGTAACCTAAACAAATATAGTTTCCCCGACAGCTGGTGCATCATTAACATTGGGACAACTTTTTGCAACCCACTTTTATCACATAGCCATCGTGTATGGCCAACTTTAAAGCACATATGCATTTATAAACAGATGTCAATTTACTGATCTCATTGGTGCAATGGCCCTAAACATGTTCACACACCAATTATGGCCAGGAAAAGAGAGAAAATGATAAAAAGATTTGAAACGTACAGCAATTACTGAATGTACAGGGATTCTCAAATGGTGTGCCTCCCAGCATTCCTCAACTACAGGGGAAGCCGGGAATACTGTAGTTTTAAACATCTGGAGTCACACCGTTTAATAATCCCTCAAATGTTGTACATTAACAAGCTTTAGAACCTACCTTGGAGTAAGCTGGGTCAACACAGTACCAATCTTTGACAGATGACAGTCTAAAGCTGGGTATTCTCCCTTTATCAGTAAGTTGTGTACGTACAAAACTATCATTTCCAGCTTCCCTTGGTCACGGCCGCCCCCTAAAGTATAGGGAGTCGCATGAGGTTGTAGGGAGTATGGCAGTCACAACCTTTCTCCCTATACTTATATTTGACAGATTGGTACTGTGTGTACCCAACTAAAGGATACTGTCTGTCATCTATCAAAGATGTGGCTACACACATTCCCAAACAGTCAGTGTATATACTTATTTAGGGAGATCTTTTGGGAGTGCTACACAACCTAACGATCATGGCTGACTCCCCATACTACACTACAGTACAGGAGCCGACTGCAACCAAGGGAAATTAAGGTCCACTTAAAGGGTAACTGTGTCTCCAATTCTTCCAAACTAGTAGGATTATACAAAAAGCCTTTCTAGGTAAAATTTGTGAGAAGTTATAGCTGGAAAGGTTCGGCAATATTACTTCCTGCTTGAACACTTCCTGTTTTTAGCTATGGACCAGCTTGTAGTCATGTGACCAGACCCTGCCTGCATTAATAGGCTCTCTTCTCAACTGTCAATATTCCCCCAGGTACTTTCCGATTTCCCCAGCATTAAATCTTTACTGAGCATGCTTCTCCTCTGGGGCAGAGGGGCGGGCAGAGGTAAGGTGATGTCACAAAAGCTACTGGAAGCAGGAAGTTTGAACATTCACTCTAATATCATTTCTCACAGGTGAAGCCAGAGATGTGATTGTTGGCTCATTATAAAGGAAATATTGCAGGCTTTCATTTAATCCTAACTTGTTTGGAGACCACAGTTGCCCTTTAATTTAATGGCTTTTCTGATGTCAAGCATTTGTCGGCATAAGAAATGTTGTTTTCCTGATCCCATCAGTACCAAGGGATTATTATAATATCCCCTAAGCTGCCTGAATATAACCATGTAGCTAAGCCTACGTTCATACTTTTCTTTTAATGCAGTGGAACATCGCGTTTATGATTTAGGTGATGTTCCGCTGTGGTAACGCACAGAGGTGGCCATTAAATTTAATGGTAATGCTGTGCATAACACACCAGACTGCTGCATACAGGCGTTTTTAAAGCGGACTACATCGAACGGTGCAATGTGAACAGTTCCATTTACTAAAATTGCACATGCGTTTTGGTGCAATGACATTGAAAACAGCAGGCTATGGTGTCCCTAAATATAAATCTGTCATGTTCGATTCAGATTAAAGAGTATAATATTTCTTACATGGATCTAATGATCTCCATAATCTAATGTGCCATTTCTCTCTTTAACAGGCTTGTGAGAGTTGACATTGTGTGAACAGGTTGTGAGAATTTCTGCAATAAATCTGTTTCCTTGACTTTGTATGTGTAACATTGGCACTGTTTATGCAAATACATAGCTTAGACAGCTTGCAGTGTCTTTATGTGTCACTGTTAGGGCCAGTCCAAAAGTCCCCTCACTATCAGTTTTGATCTGTTTGGCCTTGGGCTGCAGGAGCCCAGCATCCTTTGCAATACCTGGTGAGCGCAACCTTGAAACAATTGAACTTTGCAATGACTGGCAATCACAGTAATATTCCTCATCTACTGCAAATAATCAGCAAGGAAAATGTCAATGTAACGGCACAAAATGACTGAAACAGATTCTGTGTATTAAATCCTGTCTCGTTTAACTGTCAAATGTCTGTCAGTCTCGGCTATAGTGGCCGCCGCCAACATATATCATGTGATCGACCGTGTGGTCCTATAGGGACCGCACGATCAACCGTGATTTTCCAACACGTCCGTTCGTCCGGATCGGAGGTCACGGCGTTCCGTCCCACACCTAAGCTTAAAAGACATGTTGAGTTTATATATTGGGTATGAAATCCTTTCAATTGGAGATTCTTTAGCTCTTATATTTCTCTTCATAACATCATATTCCGTAAATCTATCAAATGTTTAATAATGTGTGGCCAGAATTTGGAACCTTTTATTATGGCAAATATTACTACACCTGTTCTTGTGGTACTGTTGATCTAACTATTGCTGGCTGGTTCAGTTATCTGTAAAAGGAGAGGAAAGAAAATGTTATAACAGCAACAGTATGAAAAGCACTTCTTCTAAATGCCTCGATGCTTTGGTGTAACATTGTGCCCACCTTCCCCTTTCTGCCCAAGGCACCACTGCCGGTTTTCAAGATAACTTTTCCTTCCTCTTTTATTTATTTTTTTTTTGCAGCAAATGAGTGCAACTTTAAGTCTTCAGTAAATCTTACTGGGTAGATTGTGGGCCCACTGCCCACAAAGGAGGCACAGGACTGACTTGCAAATTGCGGGGTCAGTTGGTAATAAAAATGATGGACCTGAACCCATTTTCGAGGAGGATTTTACAGATCCGCCGGGACTAGGACTTTACAGATTTCCGTCTTTTTAATTTTTTCCACCTGCAGAACTGTTTTTGAAATTATCTAACGATCGAGATTTTCGATTTTAAAATGTTAATTGATATGCAACATGACACAATAAGCACAATAAGTTTTGTTTCCATGTGTGCTACTTTGTGTCTGCTATCACTTTTTTATGTGATCCGTTTCACATCCATCCCCAAACAAGTAACAAGGGGTTGTCCACCCCCATACAAAAATGTAATCTGTGGCAGGAAATGGACACAAACCTCGATCTTAAGAGGTTTATATATCTAAAAGCTCTCCCCAAATGTACTTACCAGCCTTCGTTCCCTTGAAACCTTCAAAGGGATGGGACAGAGATGGGGTCTTCTTTTTTCCAATAAACTGCTCGACATTAAAATAGCTTTTGAGATTTTAAGCAATCTGATAAAAAATCGCAATTCTTAAGGCTATGTACAGAGGGGCTGATATTTCAGCAACCTGAGCGTCCCCTACAATATTTTAAACGGTCGGACGGTCGGGTTGAAAAATCCAAAAACTTTCATTACAATGTAATAATTGTTGGTAAATTTAGCAGGTAACATGATCTTCAGTAGAAGTGATCAGTCACGCAGAAATATTTGCTGTACCGATTTTCTTCCTGACTGGCAGACTACTGATTGGTTAATTGGCCACAAATGGCCGGTTGTCTAATGGTAAGGAAGATAGAGTATTGATAGAGTATTGTGTACCAGGCCTAAATTTCCCCCAATCACACCTACCTCACTCAGTGAGCTGGCATCATCAAGTCACAGTCACACAGCTGTGCCTCACTGGTTGCACTGGTGATTTTACATGATGTGAACTGTCCTTTACAGCACTGACTGCCATGTGTAACAGGTCCCTGGCGCTACCATACAGGTGCAGCTGCTTAAGTCAAAGGATCTATCAAGAATAGACTCCACTGATATAATTGAGAAAAATGTATTACTTAAAGTTGTGAGTTTGAAATGTATATTGGTCAGTTTATTGCTCTTTAATACCGAATAATGGTGTAACATCCAGCTTTATTGGATATGGCAAACAATGACCATTACCACATTCCCTGCTCCTACTATATTCATGCACAGAGCTGAGCAGGGTAGATCACATTTTCCATTAGATAATGCTTTAGTCTATGTACATTAACCCTGTCTATTGTCCTGGTCTTTTCAAACTATCCAAAGCATTAAGGGCTTAACATGCAGCAATGTTCCTCAGTCCTTAAAGAGAAGTGTATCAGTTTCCTAGCAGCAGCTGTGCTTATTACAGTGCTGTATCTATGGATGGTGAGGAGGGGCGGGAGAAGAGGGCTGAAAGATGCAAAGAGGGAGGTATGCACCGAATAATATTGTGTGTCGCCAGCTGCCACTTTCCATCTCATCCAGGCTGTTAAAACATACCCCCAAGTAAAGGAAGGACTTTTTTTAACAGTGTAGGGAATCGCCTCTGATATAAAAACAATACTCACAAAGGTATATTATAGTATTAAAGTAAATACAATACAAGGATTATTATAATATATATATATTCACATAGCAATGAGGTTAGCACACCATACAAAAAGAGTAAATGCCCGGGTGCATATCCAAAGGTAAGTTTATAATAGTAGAACAGGCTGCACTCACAGGTCTGTAAAAATCATATTTATTTTACCGTATACTCGTCATCTGATGACAGCACGCTGAGTGTTGAAACGCGTAGATTGTGTATATGGTAAAATAAATATGATTTTTACAGACCTGAGAGTGCAGCCTTTTATCTATATATATATATAGGCTGTAGCGATCCTCTGCACAACCCTTCAGTGGCAATCACCCTGGTCCCTCTGCTAAGGAATAAACAAGGAGTGAAGTCGGAGCACACACAGGATTTCTTCAAGCAAACAAATTGGTTTATTGCCAATTGTATTCATGGCATAAACCAATTTGTTTGCTTGAAGAAATCCTATTTTGTGCTCTGACTTCACTGCCCTATATATATATATATTAATATCATAGAAATATGCGTGCACTCCACTGTCTTTTTCAAATACATTTGTGGGAAAGTGAGAAAGGTCCAAACACAGGACCGAAACGTTGCCGTTGCACACACATTTCTATGATTGTATACTGGATCCAGAGGTGAAGCAACGGGCATTTAACCTACAAATGTGAGTGCTAATAGATAACTTTATATATACGCCTGTGATTTACCAACAGGATCGATCGTCTCAATCAGACGAACGGGCGACCAGGCTCAGTCGCGGACTTCCCACACACACTATCTGACATTTTCACCAATATCTGATGGTGTGTACCCAGCCTAAAGCTGGGTACACACAGTAACGATAAAGCCCCGATACCGTCGGATCCGACGTAATCGGGCTTTATCGTTATGTGTGTATGCTTGTTTCCCGAATGAGCGCGCGGCCGCCAAACGATCGGGTCGGCCGAACGCTCATTCGGGAAAGACCGAAAATTTCCATCGGCCGCGCTAGACTCCCTATAGAGGAGTCTAGCACGGCCGATGGAA
This sequence comes from Hymenochirus boettgeri, assembly GCA_019447015.1. Taxonomy (NCBI): domain Eukaryota; kingdom Metazoa; phylum Chordata; class Amphibia; order Anura; family Pipidae; genus Hymenochirus; species Hymenochirus boettgeri. Next base: position 88,238,106 of record CM033471.1, read on the forward strand.
ACACACAGACTGTGTGTATGCAGATCTTTGAAAGATGGCAGACAGATTTTGCAGATACTGTCTGTCATCTTTCTGAAATCTGTACTGTGTGTACCTAGCTTAACAAGCAGAATTCTGTAAACAATCATTGACAACATCTTTATGCTCCACTGGGGGATCTCTGTTTTGCACAGTTTGGTGTATTGTATCGTTTAAAATGGTGCTTATTTGCCCCAACCAATAAGATCTTATTAACATTTGAAAGCTAACATCTGATTGGTTGGGGCAAAATTAGCACCATTTTAAACGATAAGAACTTTTTATTGAATCTCCCTGTCATCTTTAATTTGGCCCAAACATATGTAGAAATTTACTAACATTTTCAATCTCTGCTAGGCCTAAAAATCTATTAGATGTGTCAGTAATTATGGCTGATATTTCACCTGATTGATTAAAATGTTAGGCTGTGTAGTGACTGGGCAGAAATATTTACCCTTATTCTCTTCTACATGGTGCAGTCAAATTGGTGCTTATTTGACAGACAGGCCACATAAACACCACATTATAAGATACAGAGAGATTAAAGATGGACCTAGAACTAAACTCAAACCCAAGTTCATCCCCAACTTTGATAGTCCAGACGAACTACGAACTAGATGGGGTTTTCCGAACTCGCGGATGTATTTTCGATAATTATTGAAAAATTGATACTTAGCAAATTTGCGTACCATTCGCTAACCCTCTGTGCCGACTATAACTCTGGAATGTACCGTTTCATAATCCTCAAAACCAGTGTTTCAGCGATAACACTCACAATATTCTGTTTTGGTGATAACCCAAATGTATTGTTTGATTTCGGTAACCCTCCAATGTATCGTTTGGTAAGAGCTCGAATTGACGATAACCCTCTAATTAACAGCGGAAACTCGATGATTGCCAGATCATGGGGAAAGTGTTTAAACGAGTTTTGGTGATATGTACATGTTCCCCATTTCCCAGGTGCCACAGCCATTTACAGTAAGTTACTATTGCTATTTTATCTGTACTTTATTAGAAATGTTTAACTATTTTCTCCCATTGACTTTAATGGGTTTGTTTCTGAACATAACTTTAACTAAAGTTTGGAAACTAACTGAACTTCAGGAAGGTTTAGCCTTCTCTAATAGAGACAACTACGTCTCTATAGACAGAGCAGACAGACCTACAGTAGTACAGTAGTAATGTGCTATTTCTATTGGTGCCAAGTAAGCATCTAACTCCCTTGTATCACTTGTAGGAATAGATTTTGGTTGGCTGACTCATGGATACTACATTTCTGGTAAATGAAGAAATAGGGAAAAAACATTTTATTGAACCCACTGAACTGTTGTTATATACAATAAAGCTTTGAGGCCCTTTCTATACCTAGATTGTTCTCTAGCACTTTGTACAACTTTATTATATCTAAGGGTGACAGAATATTCTACTATACTATATTGTCATTGACTGCCAGCAAGTCTGCATCTCTCCAGGATGTCACTGGATCCCTGTATGAAAGATGCTTCAGTAACCTGAGTTTCTGCTAGGGGTCGCTGACCTGACCAACTGGCTTCTTCCATGGGCAACGATGTAGGACTCAGTGTACCAATTACCACAATATATACCCTTTAATAAGCACATCCAGTAAGAGGTAGGCACTGCATACTTGCTTATCCTGCTATTAAGAGGCCAATTACCCAGGCAATTAAAATCCCTTTTGTCTAGGGTTTGGAGAGACTATTAGATTGTCTAAGGCTGGGTACACACGGCCAGACTATTTGTCCTGACCTAGCGCTCGGCCGGGACAAATGTCGTTGGTTCCATAGGAACCTCACTGTCGTCCGAACCGACCGAACAAACGATCGATGTTGGTTGTGGCCGGCCGCCCCACACCAGCTGATTTTTCGGCCGACCAACCGAAAGTGCCGTGAATTGGTCAGTCGGCTGAAAATATTGGCTAGTGTGTACCCAGCCTTAATCATGCACTTTAATTACATTCATTAATATTGTCATAAAAGTAAAATGCCAACAGTAAAAATATGAAACATTAATTTCCTTGTTTTATTCACTGCTTTCTAAACTTGCCCCATGGTGATGGAATTGGTTAATATATTTGTGCAAGTTATTCTAAGTCAATCCCTAAAGCTGACGAACCCCAGAATCATTCCCAGTAAAGGATGCAGCCATTGTAATAACCTGCAATGCTGGGCAGAAGGCAATATCTCACTGTGCACTTCTAGCAATACCACTGCATAATAATGAGCTGAAGGGACAATTTCTGTTGTGCTGACAATGTTGGATAGAGAACAGAATCAATAAGGCAGACAGGGCAAGGCTGGTTATGTGACTGGTACATAACAAGGATTCGACACAAATGTAAACACCTTTATATAATCTAAACACACACACAAGAACAGAGCAGCAATATATAAACACAGGTAGGCTAACACAGCATCATGTAAACAGATATTGAAAGATCCAACACAGCAGGCACTGACCACAACATATACAAATGACAGTGGTGTTTGTAATAGGATGGGGATGTTTGCTTAATAGTCTTAAGTTAGAAATGGAAGCAGGAAAGTCTAAGCTAGATAGACATTAGATCTGAGATATCTACCTAATGTCTAAAAAAACACATTTTAACAGGCAGCAGTTTATTCCTGGTTGTTCCTATCTGACCCATTCTTTTGTGATCTCAAATTGATTGCATGAAGAACAGGCTAGGTGGTTCTTAGATAGATGGGCATTTGTCTTTTGAGAGATTGGACATCTGTGTAATGTCTAAAAGGCATGTCCACCCCCAGAACTAAATTAACCTACTACTGGCCCCACTTGTAGTGTTAAAAAATCCTTACTTTACTCCTATGCTCCAAATGGTTCTCCTGCAGTGTCTGTTCAAAGTACAGGGAACTGAAGATAAGAGCCTGTCTGTGTGTCATTGGTCCCTGCTTCAGCTTGTCCTCAGTAAGGTCGCAGGGAGCCCTCTCACCTCCCTCCCTCTTTGATGCCTGGTGTCCTACATCTAAAAATTTAAATATACTGTAGGGCACCATAGCCCACCCCCAATCGCCAGTACGTTTGTTAAAAAAAGCAGCGAACTATACTTATACTTTCATTCCCCAACACTCTTCATTGACGGTAGCCTCATCTGTGAATGGCAAATTTTTATAATATAATTGGAAATATGATACTTTATAAAGAGATTTCATTATTAATATAATTCCATAATAAATGTGATTGCTTTATAAACGCGATTCCTTTATAAATGGGATTCTTTATAAATGTGATTCAGTGCCGATAAAGCCCTGATACAGTCGGATCCAACGGTATCGGGGTTAATCGGTACAGTGCGTACCTAGCTTTAATTCCCCCTCTACAAGAATGTTTAAGGTGTCCATTTTTGTGCAGCAAAATTTTACATAAAGGACCTCTAAAACTTTCAGTAATCTTTGGCTGGACAGGATTTTTTCTTTGCTACAGCTGCTTACATGTTTATAAATACACCAGCACCTTTATGGAAAATATACAGTCCCCTGAACACTGATTTCTATTTTATAGGAGCGAAGATCTCACTGACTTGAGATTCTAGTGTGGAATTCTAGCTATGACCCACTAGCAAAGCCCTTTGCATGCAGCTATGAACAACTGTGGCACTTGGTGCTTTGGGTGTGCCAACATATACAGCCACCATTGTACAAACAGAAGAAAACTGAAACCCCCATGAGTCTTGCCTTACCTTAAAGGGTATGTCCACCGTGATTTTAAACTTTTATTTTTCAGTACTGAAGACAGGAGGTAAATGCGATATGCTTACCTCCTGTCCTTCAATAAAACTTACAGGAGAGCAGAAGAAACTTACCGTGTATCGCTCCAGCCCCGTTCACTGAAGTCTCTTTAAACAATGATCATATAAATGAAGACAAGAGAAATTGCTTTTAAAACAAATCTGTATTTCATTCACATACAAAAAACCCTAGTGACAATATTGTTTCTATCGGAGTGAATTGGTTACTCCACTTTATTAATAAAATGGGTATGGGGGGACATCTTTAGAGAGGGCCCAATTTATTATAAGCACACTTGTTACAAACCTTGCTCTCCATTACAGAGAGATTTATGGGTTTTTCTAGTGCACATAGAAGAGAGCTTGTTTCAGACACATATAGCAGGTTACTATCTATGTTTCTCCGAAAGTGATGTCAGCAAGTGCATGACCTTCTCACCAAAACATTTGTCTAGGGGTCAGTCTGTTCCCTGAACACAACATTAATAGTTAAAGGAAAACAAAAAAATGAGACCCACCCAGAACACTGGAATGAAGAACGTATTGGGACTGGGAATAACCTGAAGAACCTATGTGAATCAGAATAAAATAAAACACATTCAGGCATACGTAATAAAAGTTATTTTTGCTAAAATGTGCTAATTTTGTCCCAACCAATCAGATGTTAGCTTTCAAATGGTAAATAACATCTGAACATCTGAGTGAACTATTCCTTTAAAGCAGTGATTGAAGAACAGGAGGTAAAGGACCTATTCCTTACCTTCCCTTCTTTCACTTGAACGGATCCAGGATCGTTGGTGAGTATATTTACCTTGCGCACGATCCACCGCAGCTCAGTTGAATATTGCCTGGTATAGTTTACTAAAGTGCACATTATTGCAAATGAGCACTATAGTGAAACTAAACCGGAAGTGGTCGGTCTGTCAACTGAGCTAGTGATTGTGCTGAGGTAAGTCCTTTACCTCCAGCTCATCACTGCTTTAAAGGAATAATTCACTTTTTGTGTGAACTATTTTTAAAGGACATCTCCACCCCCCATAGCAACATTACTGCATATGTAGGGTATACCCTCCCACCCTAACCCGCTAATAAAAAAACTTAAAATCAATCCCATACTCTATTACAGCTCCTGGTTCCAGCGTCGCTCTGGTCCGGCTCCCCTGCTAGAAAATCCGTCAGGCAGGGGAGCCGCGGCTGTGATTGGCTGAGAGGCAACCAATCACAGCCGCGGCTGTCAGCAATGTAGAAGATGTTGGCAGCCAGGAGCTGTAACTAGAGTTCGAAAAAAGATTTTTAAACTTTTAACTTAGCGGTTAGGGGTGGGAGGGTACCTACAATAGGCATGAATTTTACGCTAGGGGAGTTATTTGCAGAGAGGGATTGGGCGGGAGGGAGGGGGGTAAAAGGGCTCCTATGCGCATGCCATCTTCCCTCCCGAGAGACAGAAGGCAGCAACGTTAGGACTGGAAGACAGACACTTTCCTGGACTTTGGACATGGTTGCAGAAGAACCATAAGGAGCAGGATTGTAAGGTAAAAAAAATTTAAACTGTACAGTGGGGCTAGTATGGGGTTAGATTTTAGTTTGAGGGGTGGACATGCCCTTTAAATGTCATAGAGATAGGAGAAATAAACCTAATCAAATTAATCTTTTTATTTATTTACATGTTTGAAAAGTTAAAGCTATATCCACATTTTAGTTATTGACATCACCTAGCTCTGTCGCATTCAATTCTTATTAAACAAGCAGAAGAGGGAGATGAACTTGATAAGTATTAGGTTCTTACCTGTGACTGGTAACGAGAGGAGAGAGGAAAACTTAAACCACATAAGGAGATCACACATTCAAGTTGAAGAAGCAATCAAGGATGCTGATCCCTTGATCACCCAGGAGACCAGCAGAGAATGAGAGGAAGGCCAAGAGAGGAGAACCGAGTGCCAGTAAATTAATGCTTAACTGTATGTTAAGGTCGATACTGTCACGTGTCAGCATAGGTCCTAAAATAGTAAGCGGACCCCCAATCAATTTCAGACAGTTTCAGAACAGAGGGTAGGCAGGTCTTCAGGAGTCTGATTGAGTTGTCTTCTTTGTGCGACCTAAGAAGCCATCTTGTTCAGTCAGTGTGTACAGCGTATCATTTAGCAGAAACATGGCTAGAAGAATTCTTGACTGGGCAGTACATTTAGAAGCTTAAAAGACATTATTGAAAATAAGAAAGGAGAGAGTGCATTTATGTTAAACAGAGTTTAAGCCAAGATGAAAACATAAAATAGGGGTTAGAGTATAAAGCTGAGCAACTCACTTATGTCAACAGCAGGGAATAGCAAGGGGTAAAAATTCAACAACTTTTCAAAACGGAAAAAAAATAGTAGAATAACTAGGATGCATAATATAAATACGAATTTTAAAAATAAAGATATTTTCCCTTTTTTTTTATTTATAAAAAGACAATATATATTTAAAATTTTCAACACTTTTCCATTTTTGCCGCATATCACAAATACACTTTTCCTGGAGTTAAAACCTTGTAAAAAAAAAACCCAGTGAGATAAAGGCAAAAATCTGATTTTAGCAAAAATTTGGTCAGTAAATTCTCTGGCGAGGAGGCATTTCTAGGGGACATTAAAATCGTTTTGGAAACCTCTGTTTAAATATTCCCCATAGTATATTTCCTTATTAACATTATTTTTTAAAAATGTCCTATGTTTTTTAAAATAGAAAAAGGCAAGACCACATGTTGCACCATCTGGGGGAAAATCGTGCTTAGTGTTTTTGCAAGATTTTTGGTTACGTTAACGATGGATTTCACTTTGGCGAAAAAAAGCTACAAAAATTCGCCTTTTTGTATATGTGGCAAAAAATTCTTTAGTGGAAAACATAGGGTTCCATTGCATGGTTAGGGCAGGTATGGTCATGGTTAAAATATCCTGTTTTTGAGAGCAAGGCTGTTATGTGTGCCTAATGATCATTGTGAATAATACATTTCAATTCAGCAGAAATCTAATCCTTCGGAAGGGAAAATCCAGTCATCTGATGAATTCCCTTGTCAGATGTGTGTCTAGTTCCCCCGATGGACACTAGAAAGAAAATGCGAAATTTTCCCATTCAACAAGGTAAACAAATAGATCTGGTCGCAATCCATAAACTAGTTTAATATAATACTGCTACTATGCTTGCTCGTTATTCGTGTAGATTATCCTATGTGAGTGTACCATATGGGAATTCCTGCTAGCTAATTTGCCCCCACTACCCATCATTGCTTATTGATTTACATATGGATAAAAGCTGCCATACTGTGTCCCTTAGACCAGGGATGTCCAAACTATGGAACTCCAGATGTTTAAACTATACCTCCCAACATTTCGCATAAGCCCTCTACTGTTTAAGTATGCTGGGAGTTGTTGTTTTCTTCCATCTGGAGAGCCGCAAGCTAGACATTCCTGCCTAAAGCTAGGACACACAGCCGATGAAGCCCTGATTCCGTCGGATCCAATGGTATTGGGGCTTTATCCGCAGTGTGTGTATCAGCTTTCCCGAATGAGCACGTGGCCAAGCAGTGGTTCAGGAAAAAAAGAAAATTTCCCTTGGTCGCAGTAGTCTCCCTATAGAGGGGGTCGGCCGTGGTCTAGGGAAACACACAGTCCCAAGGGAAACACACAGTCCCAAGGGAAACACACAGTCCCAAGGGAAACACACAGTCTCATTGCATATCGTGAACACTCGGGACTGTGTATATCCTGATCTTTAAAAAATGACAGACGGGATCTTGCAGATTCTGTCTGTCATTATACAGAAATCTTTCCTGTGTGTACCCAGCTTCAGAGATCTTTGATATGGAATATTAATGTTATTATGGATGTTATAGTTAAAATAATTAAAATAAAGTATGTTATCCTGAAATTGCAATTTCAATGCATTTTGCAGTTTGAACAATCTGCATTAATGAGGTAAGGCAATAAGCACGTGTCTTTCCTCCTGTCAGGGGATAATTTGCATTTCAGCATTTCTGTTCAGCACATCATTACCATGTGGTGCCTGATGGAAATATTTAAACAAACAAATAACCACAAGTCACATTGGACTAAGAACTCTATGGCCAACTAATAGGTACACTATGGCCCAAGCAGGGCCGGCCTTAGAATAAATAGCACCCTGTGCAAGATTTGTTACTGGCACCTAGCACCCCCTCCAAAACACCCCCCTGGGCACACACAATACACTGCTGAATGCTGCTTGGCTTTGCCTGCTTCAAATCAAGTCCACCACCTGCACTTATTGTCTTTCAGTATCTGTAGTGCGTGCTTGTGTATATCCTGCCTACATCATTCCATAACACGTAACACAATAACAGGGAGATTCAATAAAAGTTCTTATTATTAAAAATGGTGCTAATTTTTCCCCAACTAATCAGATCTTATTTAATATTTGAAAGCTAACATCTGATTGGTTGGGGCAAAATTAGCACCATTTTAAACGATATGAACTTTTATTACATAGGCATGTTAATGCACAGACACAGCACAGAATACAGACATCTTAAGGCTTACCTGTGTTCTGGCTTTGTCTGTGGAATGGTTCTGATACATGTGATCTGCATGACCGTAACTGGGGGGGACTGTGGCACTGATGCACAACTTTTACCTACAAGTCAGTGACGTCAGGACGTAAGACTCTGGCTGGTGCCCCCCCTTACATGGAACCTGTACGGCCGCACAAGTCGCCCATATCAAAGGCCGGCCCTGGGCCCAACTACTAGGTACACTATGGCTAACTACAAGGTACACATGGTCAACTACTAGGTACACTATGGCCAACTACTAGTACACTATGGCCAACTACTAGGTACACTAGGGCCCACTACTAGGTAATCTATGGCCAACTACCAGGTACTCTATGGTCAGCTACTAGGACACTATGGCCAACTACTAGGAACACTATGGCAACTACTAGGTACACTAGGGCCAACTACTAGGTACACGAGGGCCAACTATAGGTACACTAGGGCCAACTACTTAGGGGTCCTATCCACTACATGTGCCAACAGCTACTGGGACTGCAACTACTAGGTACTAGGCCCACACTAGGTACTCTTGGCCAACTACCAGGTACTCTATGGTCAGCTACTAGGAACACTATGGCCAACTACTAGGTACACTAGGGCGAAATACTAGGTACACTAGGGCCAACTATTAGTACACTAGGGCCAACTACTAGGTACACTATGGCCAACTACTAGGTACAATATGGCCAACTACTAGGTAACTATGCTCAACACTAGGTACACTATGGCAACTACAGGACACTATGGCCAACTACTAGGTACACTAGGGCCCACTACTAGGTAATCTATGGCCAACTACCAGGTACTCTATGGTCAGCTACTAGGTAACTATGGCCAACTCTAGGAACACTATGGCCAACTACTAGGTAACACTAGGGCCAACTACTAGTACACTAGGGCCAATATAGGTACACTAGGGCCAACTACTAGGTTACAATATGGCCAACTACTAGGACAATATGGCCAATACTAGGTACATTATGGCCAACTACTAGGTACACTAGGGCCAACTACTAGGTTACTATGGCCAACTACTAGGTACACTATGGCCAACTACTAGGTACAATATGGCCAACTACTAGGTACTATGGCCAAACTAGGTACACTAGGCCAACTACTAGGTACACTAGGGCCAACTACTAGGTACACTATGGCCAACTACTAGGTACAATATGGCCAAATATAGGTACACTATGGCCAATCCTAGGTACACTAGGGCCAACACCTGATCTATCACTCGTAGTCTGTCAATGGACGAGAACCTACAGCCAGATTTGTCCCAATCCTGCTTTAAAATATTTAACATCGGCTAAAATTTACCAACATGTCCTGACATTCCTGTATGTACACCTTTTGCTTCTGTTTTTACTGAATAATTTATAAAGTTAGTCCCCAGCTAGTTTTTATTCTTTTTATTAAATGGTTTGGCTGGTAAACCCTTGTACAGACACCGTACTTTCTACGCTCAATGAACAAGTGTCCAACCTACATTAATTTTCTCATTAATCACAACTGTGTGTCAGTCTTCGTTGTTTGTTGATCTGACGGGATAACCAAAGTGAAAATCGACATTTGTACAAGCCTATTGCATGGTCTGATCACGGCCTGATCCAGTAGTATCTATATGTGTCCACAGCGGGATCCAGAACAAATACAAAAACTTGAAGGAATCTTGCTTGGTGGTCATCACAATGCTTTGTAAAATTTGCTACTGGCATCTTTAGTATACTGCCAAAAAGTTCCAACTGAGAAAAAAGAACCCTTGGAAAGTTTAGGACACCAGTTGTATCTCAACATGGATGGAGCCCTAGGTAACACTGACATTTATGTCTGCAATTTATGAACGTGTATGTTTTCCTTTGTATATTAATGCAACTGTAAAGGCCATGAAAGATGTTGGTGCTATATAAATCCACAATATAATAATTTTATAAAGAGGGAATATTTTAAGAAACAAGAGTTGTCTTTTAAATTACACAGAGGGACACATTATGATTTCTGCAGAGCCAACTGGGGCCCTGAAGTTTCTAGAAGAATAAACTGCCTTGTGGGTAATGTGCTCTGTAGATACCCCACAAACTTCACTTTCTGAGCTAGATTCACAGATAGGATGTTACAGTTGCAGGTACTCATCAAATTAGTCCACTTAAAGCTAATTGCTGTGTGACAGGTACCAAGGCTATAAAATTGACATTGCAGCATTTCATGGTATTTAATAGAACTCTTCTAATTCACCATACCTGGGAGCTATGGAAGGTGCTGGGCAGCTTGTTTAGTGTTCTCCCTATATACACAGAGATTTTATGAGGTGCCATAAATGATGTAATGAGACGCAGCACTATTTTATGACATTTGCTGTGCAAAGTCTCAGTTAATTACCTGAGCAATTAGCAACAAACGCGTGAAAGTAACCCTGTGATTTATTATGCAACCGTTTGTCCCCTTCCCCCCCAACCTTTATTTACACCACCTCCATCCTATTGCATGGCACACACAGGCCAGCTGGATTTAGAGACATTGTAATGTGCTGCCTCTTGTAGAACAGGTGCCACCAGTATTTAATAGGGCACTTATCATTATAACAACAGGCATGGAGATCAATAATAGCTCCTTTATATCTATTGAACAAAGGTCAATGTCTATGTAAGGTTCCTTTCAAAACAAAAGTTTATTATTTTTACATTTAAATATGTATAACGTATACAGAGTGAGCCCCACTGAAAATATAATTCATTTGCATATAAGGGGATGAGGTGCAATCTATTTACAATCTATGTATACTGGTTATCATGGTGCAAGTCTTTTAGTCTTTTTGTGAATGTTGAGATTTATATTGTCAATGGCAATTGTCACAAGCCCATATAGATTTAACATGTCGGCCTTTCTGCCCTGGCTTTTGGATTCTTAGTTTGAGCTAATTGAGTGATACGATAATTAACAGTCCTCAAGATTCTGTCTGGAATTAATACTTCCATTGGGGTGTGCTTCATAAAGGATTTTAGCATTGGTTACTGACGGGATCTCGTGTGACTGAGTGACGGGCGGAAAATCGCAAATGAACACCTGCTGGGTCCCAGTGTTATTGTGTGTTATATAAATACAGTCTATGCAAACAAGGGAATAAGAAAATATTTTGTGTTCCATGTAAATAAATATTAAGAAATTTGAAGGAAAAACCACTGTGAGATCCATAATTAGAAACATAATAACAACAGTGACCATTTAGTGACAGGTCATTGGGCAGCACGGTGTCTCAGAGGTTAGCACTGATGCATTTCAGAGCTGAAGTCCTGAGTTCAATTCCACCCTTGGACACATCTGTAAGATGTAGTGTCTCCCATGCTTGCGAGGGCAACTGCGGGGGGACTGTGGCACTGATGCACAACTTTTACCTACAAGTCAGTGACGTAAGACTCTGGCTGGTGCCCCCCCTTACAATGGAACCTGTACGGCCGCACAAGTCGCCCATATCAAAGGCCGGCCCTGGGCCCAACTACTAGGTACACTATGGCTAACTACAAGGTACACTATGGTCAACTACTAGGTACACTATGGCCAACTACTAGGTACACTATGGCCAACTACTAGGTACACTAGGGCCCACTACTAGGTACTCTATGGCCAACTACCAGGTACTCTATGGTCAGCTACTAGGAACACTATGGCCAACTACTAGGTACACTAGGGCGAACTACTAGGTACACTAGGGCCAACTATTATGTACACTAGGGCCAACTACTAGGTACACTATGGCCAACTACTAGGTACAATATGGCCAACTACTAGGTACATTATGGCCAACTACTAGGTACACTAGGGCCAACTACTAGGTACACTAGATATGGCCAACTACTAGTAAATTAGTCCAACCAACTAGGTCACTATGGCCAACTACTAGGTACACTATGGCAACTACTAGGTACACTAGGCCCACTACTAGGTAATCTATGGCCAACTCAGGTACTCTATGGTCAGCTACTAGGTACACTATGGCCAACTACTAGGAACCTATGCCAACTACTAGGTAAACTAGGGCCAACTACTAGGTACACTAGGGCCCACTATTAGGTACACTAGGGCCAACTACTAGTACACTAGGCCCACTACTAGGTACAATATGGCCAACTACTAGTATACATATGGCCCAACTACTAGGTACAACTAGGGCCAACTACTAGGTACACTATGGCAACTACTAGGTACACTATGGCCAACTACTAGGTACAATATGGCCACTACTAGGTACTATGGAACTACTAGGTACACTAGGCCAACTACTAGGTACACTAGGCGCCAACTACTAGGTACACTATGGCCAACTACTAGGTACAATATGGCCAACTACTAGTACACTTGGCAACTTAGGTACACTGGCCACTACCTGATCTATCACTCGGTAGTCTGTCAATGGACGAGAAAACCTACAGCCAGATTTTGTCCCAATCCTGCTTTAAAATATTTAACATCGGCTAAAATTTACCAACATGTTCCTGACATTCCTGTATGTACACCTTTTGCTTCTGTTTTTACTGAAATAATTTAAAAGTTAGTCCCCAGCTAGTTTTTTATTCTTTATAAATGGTTTGGCTGGTAAACCCTTGTACAAACACGTACTTCTACGCTCAATGAACAAGTGTCCAACCTACTTAATTTTCTACATTAATCACACCTGTGTTCAGTCTTCGGTTGTTTGTTGATCTGGGGATAACCAAAGTGAAAATCGCACATTTGTACAAGCCTATTGCATGGTCTGATCACGGCCTGACCAGTAGTATCTATATGGGTCCACAGCGGGATCCAGAACAAATCAAAACTTGAAGGAATCTTGCTTGGTGGTCATCACAATGCTTTGTAAATTTGCTACTGGCATTCTTAGTATACTGCCAAAAAGTTCCAACTGAGAAAAAAGAACCCTTGGAAATGTTTAGGACACCAGTTGTATCTCAACACTGGATGGAGCCCTAGGTAACACCATTTATTGTCTGCAATTTTATGTAACGTGTATGTTTTCCTTATGTATATTTATGCAACTGTAAAGGCCATGAAAGATGTTGGTGCTATATAAATCCACAATAATAATAATTTTATAAAGAGGGAATATTTTAGAAAACATGAGGGTTGTCTTTTAAATTACACAGATGGACACATTATGATTTCTGCAGCTGCAACTGGGGGCCCTGAAGTTTCTAGAGAAATAAACTGCCTTGTGGGTAATGTGCTCTGTAGATACCCCACAAACTTCACTTTCTGAGCTATGATCACATTGATAGATGTTACAGTTGCAGGACTCATCAAATTAGTCCCACTTAAGCTAATTGCTGTGTGACATTTGGTACCAAGGCTATAAAATTGTGGCCAGCATTCATGGTATTTTCTTAATAACTCTTCTAATTCACCTACCTGGGAGCTATGAAGGGTGCTGGGCAGCTTGTTTAGTGTTCTCCCTATATACACAGGATTTTATGAGGTGCCATAAATGATTGCTAATAGACGCACACTATTTTATGACATTTGCGTGCAAAGTCTCAGTTAATTACCTGAGCAATTAGCAACAAACGATGGTAACCCTGTGATTTATTATGACACCGTTTGTCCCCTTCCCCCCCAACCTTTATTTACACCACCTCCATCCTATTGCATGGCACACACAGCCAAGCTGGATTTAGAGACATTGTAATGTGCTGCCTCTTGTAGAACAGGTGCCACCAGTATTTAATAGGGCACTTATCATTATAATCACATGGCATGGAGATCAATATAGCTCCTTATATCTTTGAACAAAGGTCAATGTCTATGTAAAGGTTCCTTTCAAACAAAAGTTTATTATTTTTACATTTAAATATGTATAACGTATACAGATTGAGCCCCACTGAAAATATAAATTCATTTGCATATAAGGGATGAGGTGCAATCTATTTACAATCTATGTATACTGGTTATCATGGTGCAAGTCTTTTAGTCTTTTTGTGAATGTTGAGATTTATAATGTCAATGGCAATTGATCACACAGCCCATATATATTAACATGTCGGCCTTTCTGCTTTCTTTCATCTGGAGAGCCGCAAGCTAGAACATTCCTGCCTAAAGCTAGGACACACAGCCGATGAAGCCCTGATTCCGTCGGATCCAATGGTATGGGGCTTTATCCGCAGTGTGTGTATCAGCTTTCCCGAATGAGCACGTGCCAAGCAGTGGTTCAGGAAAAAAAAGAAATTTATTATTTTTAGAGGGGGTCGGCCGTGGTCTAGGGAAACACAGTCCCAAGGGAAACACACAGTCCCAAGGGAAACACACAGTCCCAAGGGAAACACACAGTCATTGCATATCGTGAACAATCGGGACTGTGTATATCCTGATCTTTAAAAAATGACAGACGGGATCTTGCAGATTCTGTTGTATTATACAGAAACTTTCCTGTGTGTACCCAATTCAGAGATCTTTGATATGGAATATTAATGTTATTATGGATGTTATAGTTAAAATAATTAAAATAAAGTATGTTATCCTGAAATTGCAATTTCAATGCATTTTGCAGTTTGAACAATCTGCATTAGATGAGGTAAGGCAATAAGCACGTGTCTTTCCTCCTGTCGGGGATAATTGCATTTCGCATTTCTGTCAGCACTCATTACCATGTGGTGCCTGATGGAAATATTTAAACAAACAAATAACCACAAGTCACATTGGACTAAGAACTCTATGGCCAACAATAGGTACACTATGGCCCAAGCAGGCCGGCCTTAGAAAATAGCACCCTGTGCAAGATTTGTTACTGGCACCTAGCACCCCCTCCAAAACACCCCCCTGGGCACACACAATACGCTGCTGAATGCTGCTTGGCTTTGCCTGCTTCAAATCAGTCCACCACCTGCACTTATTGTCTTTAGTATCTTAGTGGTGCTTGTGTATATCCTGCCTACATCATTCCATAACACGTAACACAATAACAGGGAGATTCAATAAAAGTTCTTATTATAAAATGGTGCTAATTTTTCCCCAACTAATCAGATCTATTTTAATATTTGAAAGCTAACATCTGATTGGTTGGGGCAAAATTAGCACCATTTAAACGATATGAACTTTTATTACATAGGCATGTTAATGCACAGCACAGCACAGAATACAGACATCTTAAGGCTTACCTGTGTTCTGGCTTTGTCTGTGGAATGGTTCTGATACAGTGATCTGCATGACCGTAACTGGGGGGGACTGTGGCACTGATGCACAACTTTTACCTACAAGTCAGTGACATAAGACTCTGGCTGGTGCCCCCATTACAATGGAACCTGTACGGCCGCACAAGTCGCCCATATCAAAGGCCGGCCCTGGGCCCAACTACTAGGTACACTATGGCTAACTACAAGGTACACTATGGTCAACTACTAGGTACACTATGGCCAACTACTAGGTACACTATGGCCAACTACTAGGTACACTAGGGCCCACTACTAGGTAATCTATGGCCAACTACTAGGTACTCTATGGTCAGCTACTAGGTACACTATGGCCAACTACTAGGTACACTATGGCCAACTACTAGGTACACTAGGGCCCACTACTAGGTAATCTATGGCCAACTACCAGGTACTCTATGGTCAGCTACTAGGTACACTATGGCCAACTACTAGGAAAACTATGGCCAACTACTAGGTACACTAGGGCCAACTACTAGGTACACTAGGGCCAACTATTAGGTACACTAGGGCCAACTACTAGGTACACTATGGCCAACTACTAGGTACAATATGGCCAACTACTAGGTACATTATGGCCAACTACTAGGTACACTAGGGCCAACTACTAGGTACACTATGGCCAACTACTAGGTACACTATGGCCAACTACTAGGTACAATATGGCCAACTACTAGGTACATTATGGCCAACTACTAGGTACACTATGGCCAACTACTAGGTACACTATGGCCAACTACTAGGTACACTAGGGCCAACTACTAGGTACACTATGGCCAACTACTAGGTACACTAGGACCAACTACTAGGTACACTATGGCCAACTACTAGGTACACTAGGGCCAACTACCTGATCTATCACTCGGTAGTCTGTCAATGGACGAGAAAACCTACAGCCAGATTTTGTCCCAATCCGGCTACAATATTAACATCGGCTAAAATTTACCAACATGTTCCTGACATTCCTGTATGTACACCTTTGCTTCTGTTTTTACTGAAATAATTTATAAAGTTAGTCCCCAGCTAGTTTTTATTCTTTTTATAAATGGTTTGGATGGTAAACCCTTGTACAGACACGTACTTCTACGCTCAATGAACAAGTGTCCCACCTACATTATTTCTACATTAATCACACACTGTGTTCATCTCTCGGTTGTTTGTTGATCTTAGGGATAACCAAAGTGAATCGCACATTTGTACAAGCCTATGCATGGTCTGATCACGGCCTGATCCATAGTATCTATATGTGCCACAGCGGGATCCAGAACAAATACAAAACTTGAAGGAATCTTGTTGGTGGTCATCACAAGCTTTGTAAATTTGCTACTGGCTCCTTAGTATAACTGCCAAAATCCAACTGAGAAAAAAGAACCCTTGGAAATGTTTAGGACCACAGTTGTATCTCAACACTGGATGGAGCCCTAGGTAACACTGACATTTATTGTCTGCAATTTTATGAAGTGTATGTTTCCTTATGTATATTATATGCAACTGTAAAGGCCATGAAAGATGTTGGTGCTATATAAATCCACAATAATAATAATTTTATAAAGAGGGAATATTTTAAGAAACAAGAGGGTTGTCTTTTAAATTACACAGATGGGACACATTATGATTTCTGCAGCTGCAACTGGGGGCCCTGAAGTTTCTAGAAGAATAAACTGCCTTGTGGGTAATGTGCTCTGTAGATACCCACAAAACTTCACTTTTCTGAGCTATGATTCACATGATAGGATGTTACAGTTGCAGGTACTCATCAAATTAGTCCCATTAAGCTAATTGCTGTGTGACATTGGTACCAAGGCTATAAAAATGTGGCCAGCATTTCATGGTATTTCTTAATAGAACTCTTCTAATTCACCCATACCTGGGAGCTATGGAAGGTGCTGGCAGCTTGTTTAGTGTTCTCCCTATATACACAGAGATTTTATGAGGTGCCATAAATGATTGCTAATGAGAAGCAGCACTATTTTATGACATTGCTGTGCAAAGTCTCAGTTAATTACCTGAGCAATTAGCAACAACGATGAAAGTAACCCTGTGTTTATTATGACACGTTGTCCCCTTCCCCCCCAACCTTTATTACACCACCTCCCTCCTAGCATGGCACACACAGGCCAAGCTGGATTTAGAGACATTGTAATGTGCTGCCTCTTGTAGACAGGTGCCACCGTATTTAATAGGGCACTTATCATTATAATCACATGGCATGGAGATCAATAATAGCTCCTTTATATCTATTGAACAAAGGTCAATGTCTATGTAAAGGTTCCTTTCAAAACAAAAGTTTATTATTTTTACATTAAATATGTATAACGTATACAGAGTGAGCCCCACTGAAAATATAAATTCATTTGCATATAAGGGGATGAGGTGCAATCTATTACAACATGTATTACTGGTTATCATGGTGCAAGTCTTTTAGTCTTTTTGGAATGTTGAGATTTTATATTGTCAATGGCAATTGATCACACGCCCATATAGATAACATGTCGGCTTTCTGCCCTGGCTTTTGGATTCTTAGTTTGAGTTTAAGTTCAGTTAATACAGTCCATCAAGATTCTGTCTGGAATTAATACTTCCATTGGGGGTGTGCTTCATAAAGGATTATTAGCATTGGTTACTGACGGGATATCGTCGTGAGATGGACGGGCGGAAAATCGCAAATGAACACCTGCTGGGTCCCAGTGTACTTGTGTTTAATAAATACAGTCTTGCAAACAAGGGAATAAGAAAATATTTTTGTTCCATGTAAATAAATATTAAGAAATTTGAAGGAAAAACCACTGTGAGATCCATAATAGAAACATAATAACAAGGACCATTTAAGTGACAGGTCATTGGGGCAGCACGGTGTCTCAGAGGTTAGCACTGATGCATTTCAGAGCTGAAGTCCTGAGTTCAATTCCACCCTTGGACACATCTGTAAGATGTATGTTCTCCCCATGCTTGGGGGCACTGCGGTTTCCCCACAATCATAAAGCATACTGATAGGTTATATGTGTCAAATAAATGTGCTTGGATTGTAAGCTCTCTGGGGCAGTGCTTTGAATGTATACATGTAATTTTAAGCCTGCGGAAGATGTTGGCGCTAAATAAATCCATTATAATAATAGTCATAAGGAAAGGATAATAGGCTTCTATGAAAGAAAAGTCCTGCCTTAAACCCAAAATATAGACAGATCATTGTTCAAGTGTCCAAAAGATGTAATTATACAATAACAAGGCTAGACATCAAGAAATCCTCTCAGTTAGTGGTCTGTTTAATTATGGATTGTAGCTTTTGCTATAACCCTAGCGCAATGTTAGTGACAAATTCATTGTGTGCAGCCTTCATAGTGACAGATTTCACTGCTAAACTGATACTTTCACCTTTCCTGTTTTTTTCACACCACATTTTTTCAATACCATTTTCCTGCTTGATTTACTTGTGTCATTTAGTTGTCTATGTCATTTATTCAAATATGGGTCACTGGTTAGATCTTTAGCTTTGGTATTATGGAATTCTTTCTGCTATAGTCTTTCCCAGACCCAGCAAATGTTTTAACTACGAAGATGCAAGTGTGAATAACTGCCCCAGCAGTAGAGTTTTAACTATGACACAAGGCAAAAGCAATAATCCAATAGGGGATGCTCAGAAGACACAATACCTGCTTTGCAATGGAATGGTTGGCAAAATATTGGCTAATGTGTGGCTACCTAAAGGTGCCCATACATTGAACTCGCCTTCGCGACATTCAAGCATTCTTCAGGAACCGCCTGGCCCATCATTTTGCGATTGTATGTTGGCAAGCATACAAATCGCGCAACCAAGCTCAGTCGCCCGTTCGTCTAAATCGGACAAATAGGCGATGGGTCCATTGGTAAATCACAGCCGTTCGTGCAGTTCCCTATGGGCCACACGATCGGTCGTGTGCACTGTTGGCCGCGGCTGGCAGTCATTGTCCTGGCGAGCGCTCACTTGCCGGGGCCTGGGCCCCCCATGAGATTGGAGGCCAGGCCCCTGACCTCTCTTCCCAACAAGCCTGCAAGATCTCCTAAGCCGCGATCAGCCGTTTAGCCTTTAACAGCTGATCGCACGTATGCAGGAAACACAGGCGATATCAGCTGTTTAAATGACGGACCGAAATTTAGAACGTCTGGTTTGGGTCCGGCCTTTTAAACAGCTGATGCGCCTTGTTTCCTGCATACGCGCAATCAGCTTTTTAAAAACAGCTGGTCACGGCTTAGGAGATCTTGGCAGGCTTGGGCTTGTGGGGGCCCTACTACCGTCTGGGCCCCCGCAGTCACGGGGGAAGCGGAAGTTATGCCACTGCTCGCTCGCAGCGAACACTCAGTCGGGACAAAAAATATGCCCGTGTACCAGCCTAAGTGCATATTTGGCCATTGGTTGGCTGTCATTGGTAAATCGCCACTCATGTGTTGGGCATCGTGGTGTTGGTCAAGCATGTGTAAAAGGCTTTAAGCCTTAAGATACATAGAAATCTGATAGTCATCTAAATTTATATATAGTTACTTGTGATTATTTCAATTTACATATGTACTCACCTTAGACCTTCTGTCATCCGTATGGGAACAGTTCATAAGGGTGATCTATATTACTGCAATCACATCTATTTCCTTTAGGCTGAGTACACACTAGTGATGGACCCAAATCCGAGTTCAGACGAACTACAACTATTCGAATCTATACGAACTAGTTCAGGTTAGAACTAGTTTGAGTTTTCCATACTCGCAGACTTATTTTCGTAATTATCGATTTCTTGAATCGGTTACTCTCTAAATGCAATTTTGAATTAGTAACCCTTGAATTTATCCTCAAATGTAGACTTTGGCCATCTCTAGTACACACCAGCAAATTTTTCATCCTGACCAAGCACTAGCGAGAGACCAGATAGCAAAAGTAGCGCCGGCTGACAGTTGCTGGACTGATTGTGCAGTCTAAAGGGAACAGCACAATGGACCATGATTTTCTGACATAACCAATCGCCGTTCGTCCAATCCGGCTGACCGGATCTAAGGTTGATGCAGTGGCCTGTAGGGATTAGTTGTTTTGGAGTGATGTACATGCCTGATAATCAGCAAATCCTAACCTTACTAAAAAAAAACACAGCATTTCAGGATTACAGAAATAAAAAATAGAAGAAAATATAGAATCACTGATTCTTTAATGATTTACTGGGTTTTTTGGTTTTTTTATTAATATTTCCACGTTCATATGTAGTGAAGGGTTTTCTGTACCCAAAATCTGTCTCTTGTATGCCCATACAGAGATGATTCGTGACCCTGCTTTGTACCTAGGCCTGTTAAGTTTTTTTTTCTCCTGTCTAAGCTACTAAAACCCTACTGAATTAGTATTTGCCTTATGCAGATTGTTCTATTTGTCTAATGAAAACTAGATTTTTTAAAAATGTAATAAACTAATTGATTCTTTAGCCGAACAATGCTAATGTAATCAGAGCTGTTAGTGATTAGAAATAAAATCATTATGCTCCGCCCTTCTGACTTGGAATTAACATTGCTCAAAGATAAACATCCAGAATTCACAAATAAAAATGAGAAGCCTGAATTTTAATTACTGCAAAATTAGAAACCGCTACGTCCGATCACAGACCCTCTATGTAGGTCTTCACGTTATTGTTTAGGAAACCAAAGAAATCCCTCAAGCTTGTAGTGAAATATTGGAAGGGAACAAATGTCAAATTCATCTTAGAATGACTATTCCTTATTTCAGGTGGACTTTTCTAAATGCCCAATGACATTGAGGCAGACAATTGTGACCTGCCCATTTACTACATTTGGCAGAACCATTATGGTGCCATCCCCCAATTCTTAAAATGCCTTCCACACCCAACGCTGATTATGGCCTTTGTCTGGGGCTCATTACAATCTCATAGAGCTGTAAGGAGCTTGGTCCATTAGTAAAAATAACTGGAAAGGAGAAAACGCTTAATCAGGGACTTTTCTCTCTGTCCAGAGCAGAAGGTTCAAAAAGAGAATTGATGTTGGCTGGTTTAGCAGAAAAAACTGCAATGGTAAAAAAAGAATGGGTGTGAATGGTAATAAAGTCCAATAAACCATAATTTGCTCATTGCTTTCAGATGATACAGATAGACATATTAAAAGAGATTCAAACTAAACGGTTTAAAATCCCACACTTAAACATGACTCCCAGACATTGTCTAAAGACATATTGCTCTGTAGTGGCCTGTGGGCTGGTCAGAATTAGATGGATTCTACCTAAAGTGCTGTAATTTGCAATGATTTTATGGGCTCTTAATTTCCTGCAGACTGAAGAGTATTGTTACCATACATTATGGCCAACTACTAGGTACACTAGGGCCAACTACTAGGTACACTATGGCCAACTACTAGGTACAATATGGCCAACTACTAGGTACACTATGGCCAACTACTAGGTACACTAGGGCCAACTACCTGATCTATCACTCGGTAGTCTGTCAATGGACGAGAAAACCTACAGCCAGATTTTGTCCCAATCCTGCTTTAAAATATTTAACATCAGCTAAAATTTACCAACATGTTCCTGACATTCCTGTATGTACACCTTTTGCTTCTGTTTTTACTGAAATAATTTATAAAGTTAGTCCCCAGCTAGTTTTTATTCTTCTAATTAAATGGTTTGGCATGGTAAACCCTTGTACAGACACGTACTTTCTACGCTCAATGAACAAGTGTCCAACCTACATTAATTTTCTACATTAATCACACCTGTGTTCAGTCTTCGGTTGTTTGTTGATCTGATGACCAACTGGCTTCTTCCCTGGGCAACGATGTAGGACTGACTGTACCAATTACCACAATATATACCCTTTAATAAGCACATCCAGTAAGAGGTAGGCACTGCATACTTTGCCTTATCCTGCTATTAAGAGGCCATTACCCACTGGCAATAAAATCCCTTTTGTCTAGGGTTTGGAGAGACTATTAGATTGTCTAAGGCTGGGTACACACGGCCAGACTATTTGTCCTGACCTAGCGCTCGGCCGGGACAAATGTCCGTTGGTTCCATAGGGAACCTCACTGTCGTCCGAACCGACCGAACAAACGATCTGTTGGTTGTGGCCGGCCGCCCCACACCAGCTGATATTTTCGGCCGACCAACCGAAAGTGCCGTGAATTGGTCAGTCGGCTGAAAATATTGGCTAGGTGTACCCAGCCTTAATCATGCACTTAATTACATTCATTATATTGTCATAAAAGTAAATGCCAACAGTAAAAATATGAAACATTAATTTCCTTGTTTTATTCACTGCTTTCTAAACTTGCCCCATGGTGATGGATTGGTTAATATATTTGTGCAAGTTATTCTATAAGTCAATCCCTAAAGCTGACGAACCCCAGAATCATTCCCAGTAAGGATGCAGCCATTGTAATAACCTGCAATGCTGGGCAGAAGGCAATCTCATGTGCACCTTCTAGCAATACACTGCATAATAATGAGCTGAAAGGGACAATTTCTGTTGTGCTGACATGTTGGATAGAGAACAGAATCAATAAGGCAGACAGGGCAAGGCTGGTTATGTGACTGGTACATAACAAGGATTCGACACAATGTAAACACCTTTATATACTAAACACACACACAAGAACGAGCAGCAATATATAAACACAGGTAGGCTAACACAGCACTCATGTAAACAGATATTGAAAGACTCAACACAGCAGGCACTGACCACAACATATACAAATGTACAGTGGTGTTGTAATAGGATGGGGATGTTCTGCTAATAGTCTAAGTTAGAAATGAAGCAGGAAAGTCTAAAGCTAGATAGACATTAGATCTGAGATATCTACCATGTCTAAAAAAAACACATTTTAACAGGCAGCAGTTTATTCCTGAGTTGTTCCTATCTGACCCATTCATTTTGTGATCTCAAATTGATTGCATGAAAGAACAGGCTAGGTGGTTCTTAGATAGATGGGCATTTGTCTTTTGGAGATTGCATCTGTGTAAGTCTAAAAGACATGTCCACCCCCAGAACTAAAATTTAACCTACTACTGGCCCCACTATGTAGTGTTAAAAAATCCTTACTTTACTCCATGCTCCAATGGTTCTCCTGCAGTGTCTGTTCAAGTACAGGGAACTGAAGATAAGAGCCTGTCTGTGTGTCATTGGTCCCTGCTTCAGCTTGTCCTCAGTAATGGTCGCGAGCCCTCTCACCTCCCTCCTCTTTGATGCCTGGTGTCCTACATCTAAAAATTTAAATATCTGTAGGGCACCATAGCCCCACCCCAATCGCCAGTACGTTTGTTAAAAAAAGCAGAGAACTATACTTTACTACTTCATTCCCCAACACTCTTCATTGACGGTAGCCTCATCTGTGAATGGCAATTTTTATAAATATAATGGAATATGATACTTTAATAAAGAGATTTCATTATTAATATAATTCCATAATAAATGTGATTGCTTTATAAACGCGATTCCTTTATAAATGGGATTCTTTATAAATGTGATCAGTGCCGATAAGCCTGATACAGTCGGATCCAACGGTATCGGGGTTTAATCGGTACAGTGCGTACCTAGCTTTATTCCCCTCTACAAGAATGTTTAAGGTGTCCATTTTTGGTGCAGCAAATTTTACATTAAAGGACCTCTAAAACTTTCAGTAATCTTTGGCTGGAAGGATTTTTCTTGCTACAGGCTGCTTACATGTTTATAAATACACAGCACCTTTATGGAAAATATACAGTCCCCTGAACACTGATTTCTATATTATAGGAGCGAAGATCTCACCTGACTTGAGATTCTAGTGTGGAATTCTAGCTATGACCCACTAGCAACAGCCGCTTTGCATGCAGCTATGAACAACTGTGGCACTTGGTGCTTGGGTGTGCCAACATATACAGCCACCATTGTACAAACAGAAGAAAACTGAAACCCCCATGAGTCCTTGCCTTACCTTAAAGGGTATGTCCACCGTGATTTTAAACTTTTATTTTTCAGTTATTGAAGACAGGAGGTAAATGCGATATGCTTACCTCCTGTCCTTCAATAAAACTTACAGGAGAGCAGAAGAAACTTACCGTGTATCGCTCCAGCGCCAGGTTCACTGAAGTCTCTTTAACACAATGATCATATTAAATGAAGACAAGAGAAATTGCTTTTAAAACAAATCTGTATTCCATTCACATACAAAAAACCCTAGTGACAATATTGTTTCTATCGGGAGGTGAATTGGTTACTCCACTTTATAATAAAATGGGTATGGGAGGACATTTGAGAGGGCCCATTTATTTATAAGCACACTTGTTACAAACCTGCTCTCCATTACAGAGAGATTTATGGGTTTTTCTAGTGCACATAGAAGAGAGTCTTGTTTCAGACACATATAGCAGGTTACTATCTATGTTTCTCCCGAAAGTGATGTCAGCAAGTGCATGACCTTCTCACCAAATACATTTGTCTAGGGGTCAGTCTGTTCCCTGAACACAACATTAATAGTTAAAGGAAACAAAAAAAATGAGACCCACCCAGAACACTGGAATGAAGAACGTATTGGGACTGGGAATAACCTGAAGAAACCTAATGTGAATCAGAATAAAATAAAACAATTCAGGCATACGTAATAAAAGTTATTTTTGCTAAAAATGGTGCTAATTTTGTCCCACCAATCAGATGTTAGCTTCAAATGGTAAATAACATCTGAACATCTGAGTGAACTATTCCTTTAAAGCAGTGATTGAAGACCAGGAGGTAAGGACCTATTCCTTACCTTCCCTTCTTTCACTTGAACAGGATCCAGGATCGTTGGTGAGTAATTTACCTTGCGCACGATCACCGCAGCTCAGTTGAATATTGCCTGGTATGTTTACTAAAGTGCACATTATTGCAAATGAGCACTATAGTGAAACTAAACCAGGAAGTGGTCGGTCTGTCACTGAGTAGTGGTTGTCTGGGTAGGTCCTTATCAGCTCATCACTGCTTTAAAGGAATAATTCACTTTTTGTGTGAACTATTCTTTTAAGGACATCTCCACCCCCATAGCAACATTACTGCATATTGTAGGGATACCCTCCCACCCCTAACCCGCTAAATAAAAAACTTAAAAATCAATCCCATACTCTAATTACAGCTCCTGGTTCCAGCGTCGCTCTGGTCCGGTCCCCTGCTAGAAAATCCGCAGGCAGGGAGCCGCGGCTGTGATTGGCTGAGAGGCACCAATCACAGCCGCGGCTGTCAGCAATGTAGAAGATGTTGGCAGCCAGGAGCTGTAACTAGAGTTCGAAAAAAGATTTAAAACTTTTAACTTAGCGGTTAGGGGTGGGAGGGTACCTACAATAGGCATGAATTTTACGCTAGGGGAGTTATTTGAGAGAGGGATTGGGCGGGAGGGAGGGGGGTAAAAGGGCTCCTATGCGCATGCCATCTTCCCTCCCGAGAGACAGAAGGCAGCAACGTTAGGACTGGAAGACAGACACTTTCCTGGACTTTGGACATGGTTGCAGAAGAACCATAAGGAGCAGGATTGTAAGGTAAAAAAAATTTAAACTGTACAGTGGGGCTAGTATGGGGTTAGATTTTAGTTTGAGGGGTGGACATGCCCTTTAAATGTCATAGGATAGGAGAAATAAACCTAATCAAATTAATCTTTTTATTTATTTACATGTTTGAAAAGTTAAAGCTATATCCACATTTTAGTTATTGACATCACCTAGCTCTGTCGCATTAATTCTTATTAAACAAGCAGAAGAGGGAGATGAACTTGATAAGTATTAGGTTCTTTACCTGTTGACTGGTAACGAGAGGAGAGAGGAAAACTTAAACCACATAGGAGATCACACATTCACTAGTTGAAGAAGCAATCAAGGATGCTGATCCCTTGATCACCCAGGAGACCACAGAGAATGAGAGGAAGGCCAAGAGAGGAGAACCGAGTGCCAGTAAATTAATGCTTAACTGTATGTTAAGGTCGATACTGTCACGTGTCAGCATAGGTCCTAAAATAGTAAGCGGACCCCCAATCAATTTCAGACAGTTTCAGAACAGAGGGTAGGCAGGTCTTCAGGAGTCTGATTGAGTTGTCTTCTTTGTGCGACCTAAGAAGCCATCTTGTTCAGTCAGTGTGTACAGCGTATCATTTAGCAGAAACATGGCTAAGAAAATTCTTGACTGGGCAGTACATTTAGAAGCTTAAATAGACATTATTGAAAATAAGAAAGGAGAGAGTGCATTTATGTTAAACAAGAGTTTAAGCCAAGATGAAACATAAAATAGGGGTTATAGATGATAAAGCTGAGGCAACTCACTTATGTCAACAGCAGGGAATAGCAGGGGTAAAAATTCAACAACTTTTTCAAAACGGAAAAAAATATGTAGAATAATAGGTATGCATAATATAAACAAGGATTTTAAAAATAAGGATATTTTTCTTTTTTTTATTATAAAAAGGCAATATAATTTCAAATTCAACACTTTTCCATTTTTGCCGCAATCACAAATACACTTTTCCTGGAGAGTAAAAACTTGTAAAAAAAAACCCAGTGAGATAAAGGCAAAAATCTGATTTTAGCAAAAATTGGTCAGTAAATTCTCTGGCGAGGAGGCATTTCTAGGGGACTTTAAAATCGTTTTGGAAACCTCTGTTTAAATATTCCCCATGTATATTTCCTATTAACATTATTTTTTAAAAATGTCCTATGTTTTTTTAAAATAGAAAAAGGCAAGACCACATGTTGCACCTACTGGGGGAAAATCGTGCTTGTGTTTTGTAAGATTTTTGGTTACGTTAACGATGCATTTCACTTTGGCGAAAAAAAGCTACAAAATTCGCCTTTTTGATATGGGGCAAAAAATTTTTTGTGGAAAACATAGGGTTCCATTGCATGGTTAGGGCAGGTATGGTCATGGTTAAAATATCCTGTTTTTGACACCAAGGCTGTTATGTGTGCCTAATGATCATTGTGAATAATACATTTCAATTCAGCAGAAATCTAACCTTCGGAAGGGAAAATCCAGTCATCTGATGAATTCCCTGTCAGATGTGTGTCTAGTTCCCCCGATGGACACTAGAAAGAAAATGCGAAATTTTCCCATTCAACAAGGTAAACAAATAGATCTGGTCGCAATCCATAAACTAGTTTAATATAATACTGCTACTATGCTGCTCGTTATTCGTGTAGATTATCCTATGTGAGGGTACCATATGTGAATTACGCTAGCTAATTGCCCCCACTACCATCATTGCTTATTGATTTACATATGGAAAAGCTGCCATACTGTGTCCCTTAGACCAGGGGTTCCAAACTATGGAACTCCAGATGTTTAAACTATACCTCCCAACATTTCGCATAGCCTCTACTGTTAAGTATGCTGGGAGTTGTTGTTTTCTTCCATCTGGAGAGCCGCAAGCTAGACATTCCTGCCTAAAGCTAGGACACACAGCCGATGAAGCCCTGATCCCGTCGGATCCAATGGTATTGGGGCTTTATCCGCAGTGTGGGTATCAGCTTTCCGAAGAGCACGTGCCAAGCAGTGGTTCAGGAAAAAAAGGAAATTCCTTGGTCGCAGTAGTCTCCCTATAGAGGGGGTCGGCCGTGGTCTAGGGAAACACACAGTCCCACGGGAAGCAAGGAAACACACAGTCCCAAGGGAAACACACAGTCTCATTGCATATCGTGAACACTCGGGACGTGTATATCCTGATCTTTAAAAAATGACAGACGGGATCTTGCAGATTCTGTCTGTCATTATACAGAAATCTTTCCTGTGTGTACCCAGCTTCAGAGATCTTTGATATGGAATATTAATGTTATTATGGTGTTATAGTTAAAATAATTAAAATAAAGTATGTTATCCTGAAATTGCAATTTCAATGCATTTTGCAGTTTGAACAATCTGCATTAATGAGGTAAGGCAATAAGCAAGTGTCTTTCCTCTGTCAGGGGATAATTTGCATTTCAGCATTTCTGTTCAGCACACATTACCATGTGGTGCCTGATGGAAATATTTAAACAAAAAAAACCACAAGTCACATTGGACTAAGAACTCTATGGCCAACTAATAGGTACACTATGGCCAAGCAGGGCCGGCCTTAGAATAAATAGCACCTGTGCAAGATTTGTTACTGGCACCTAGCACCCCCTCCAAAACACCCCCCTGGGCACACACAATACACTGCTGAATGCTGCTTGGCTTTGCCGCTTCAAATCAAGTCCACCACCTGCACTATTGTCTTTCAGTATCTGTAGTGCGTGCTTGTGTAATCCTGCCTACATCATTCCATAACACGTAACACAATAACAGGGAGATTCAATAAAAGTTCTTATTATTAAAAAGGTGCTAATTTTTCCCCAACTAATCAGATCTTATTTAATATTTGAAAGCTAACATCTGATTGGTTGGGGCAAAATTAGCACCATTTTAAACGATATGAACTTTTATTACATAGGCATGTAATGCACAGAACAGCACAGAATACAGCCACTTAAGGCTTACCTGTGTTCTGGCTTTGTCTGTGGAATGGTTCTGATACATGTGATCTGCTGACCTAACTGGGGGGGACTGGGCACTGAGCACACACTTTACCTACAAGTCAGGACTAGACTCGGCTGGTGCCCCCCCTTACAATGGAACCTGTACGGCCGCAAGTCGCCCATATCAAAGGCCGGCCCTGGGCCCAACTACTAGGTACACTATGCTAACTACAAGGTACACTCTGGTCAACTACTAGGTACACTATGGCCAACTACTAGGTACACTATGGCCAACACTAGGTACACTAGGGCCCACTACTAGGTAATCTATGGCCAACTACCAGGTACTCATGGTCAGCTACTAGGTACACTATGGCCAACTACTAGGACACTATGGCCAACTATAGGTACACTAGGCCAACTACTAGGTACACTAGGGCCAACTATTAGGTAACTAGGGCCAACTACTAGGTTACACTATGGCCAACTACTAGGTAACTAGGGCCCACTACTAGGTACTCTATGGCCAACTAACCAGGTACTCTATGGTCAGCTACTAGGAACACTATGGCCAACTACTAGGTACACTAGGGCGAACTACTAGGTACACTAGGGCCAACTATTATGTACACTAGGGCCAACTACTAGGTACACTATGGCCAACTACTAGGTACAATATGGCCAAATACTAGGTAATTATGGCCAATACTAGGCTACACATGGCCAACTAATAGGTACACTATGGCAACTACTAGGTACACTGGGCCCATACTAGGTAATCTATGGCCAACACCAGGTACTCTATGGTCAGCTACTAGGTACACTATGGCCAACTACTAGGAACACTATGGCCAACTACTAGGTACACTAGGGCCAACTACTAGGTACACTAGGCCAACTATTAGGTAAACTAGGGCCAACTACTAGGTACACTATGGCCAACTACTAGGTACAAATGGCCAACTACTACATTATGGCCAACTACTAGGTACACTAGGGCCAACTACTAGGTACACTATGCCAACTACAGGTACACTATGGCCAACTACTAGGTACAATATGGCCAACTACTAGGTACATTATGGCCAAAACACTAGGTACACTAGGCCAACTACTAGGTACACTAGGGCCAACTACTAGGTACACTATGGCCAACTACTAGGTACAATATGGCCACTACTAGGTACACTATGGCCAACTACTAGGTCACTAGGGCCAACTACCTGATCTATCACTCGGGAGTCTGTCAATGGACGAGAAAACCTACAGCCAGATTTTGTCCCAATCCGCTTTAAATATTTAACATCGGCTAAAATTTACAACATGTTCCTGACATTCTGTATGTACACCTTTGCTTCTGTTTTTACTGAAATAATTTATAAAGTTAGTCCCCAGCTAGTTTTTATTCTTTTTATAAATGGTTTGGATGGTAAACCCTTGTACAGACACGTACTGTCTACGCTCAATGAACAAGTGTCCACCTACATTACTTTCTACATAATACAAAAAACAAGTAAAATAAACTGGGATGGAATAACATAAGTAGAAGTTGAGCCAGGGGTAACGTGTGTCTATTAGCCAACTTGTGGAGAAATCAAAGAAGATTTTTCACCCCTTCAATAAAAATTTGGTGGGGAATTTTTTTGTGTTACTTCCGCTCTGGATCACCAGTTAGGCCGGAAACTAGGATTAAAGCTAAGGACTGGTTGCTTTAACGGATGGACGTGAAGCTTTATATCACCATAAAGAAATAAACTATAATACTATACCCTAGAAGTGGCATATGTCTAGGCCCATCCTAACATGGCAGAGGAGGCCTATACCAGCTTACACTGGTGGAATATATTGCGATCAGATAAGCTGATCCTTACTATAAAACCTCTTGAAATTTTAATGTCATAATCACAGACTGGCTGCATCCATAGGCAAAACCGCTGTCCTTTACAAAGCAATTATTATTGGTGCAAGGAAAGACTCTTCAATATTGTTC
The DNA here is from genome assembly GCA_019447015.1 of Hymenochirus boettgeri. Classification (NCBI taxonomy): domain Eukaryota; kingdom Metazoa; phylum Chordata; class Amphibia; order Anura; family Pipidae; genus Hymenochirus; species Hymenochirus boettgeri. Next base: position 88,269,075 of record CM033471.1, read on the forward strand.
GTATATGTCATTTATTCTTTGTCTGGACTCACTCACGAGCATATTTGTATTGGTTACGGGCTACTTCGAACCGGAAAAACCTTTTCATTAACATGGACTACTAAACGGGTATGACTGATTGTCTAATATACAACATATCTCAAATAAGGCTAAACATTGTTGTAACCGACCATACCGTACCAAAAAAAAAGAGTAAAAAGAAAAAAGGAATATTCAGAGTAAAGGGTGGCAAGGGTTTTTAACAAAGCAATGCTAAATCTGGGAAACGTATAAATATTGGAGGCATACAGAATATAAGGGGAAAACGGTAAAATTCGGGGGAGAAGAAAGAAATGATACACAAGGTAGGGTGAGGTTTTTACTCTTGGTGGGGTATGCATAAGTCCCCCTATTCTGGTAAGAATGAAAAAAAAGCAGCCATATTGAGGGTTGTAAAGTGAGGTGGTACTGGTGGAAAAAATACATCCTACCAACCTGTGAAAATCATAGATAAACATACAAAGATAATAAAGAGGCCTAAAAGCGAATGAGAGTCATGAAAATTAAATAAAAGTGAAAGACATTTGCCAAAGGAAACATATTAATAAATAATAAATTCAAATGTAACATTACGCAGTGGGATAACATGCAAATTATTAAAAAGGGGGGGAAGTCTGGTCATTATGGTCACAAAAGTGTAACATGCAACTGAAATGGTCATGTGTAAAAAGTCATGCAACACTATTAACCTGATAGTTTCCCACAACCTTGACCCAGATGAGGGGGCCAATTAAAAGTAAATAGAAACATGCCGATTAGGAAGAATTAAAAATAAGGTCAGAGTGTATGGTTTGGGCACTGAATCAGTCGAAAATGAAGGTATGCTAAGTCTCAGAATGTAAGACCTGAAACAAAACGAACGAAGGAAAAAACTCGAACTACAAAAAAAAGGAAAATAAACAAGAAAAGGTAAGTAAAGTATAAGAAGTCTAAAAAGTAAGGAAGTAAAAACTAAAATGGGAGAAAATGGTAGACGTAAGATAAATATCGGAAATAAAGATAATAAATTTTAAAAAGGGGGGGGAAATGAAGGGACAGCCTGCGTTAAGATAATGGGGAGCATAGCTCAAACAAAAGAATGGGAAAAGTGCGTTTATAAAAGCACACTGGGGTGGGTTTCTCTTTTACGCAGTAAGCAGGGGATATACTATTCTGTAGTTTTGAGACCTCTCAATACTATGGTTTGCCCTGCTCTGTAATGGGTGCCATTGTACGAGTTTATTTATAATAGGGATGTGCCAACATGATGAGAGACCAATACAAAACGGGGAGCAATGATCATGAGAAAATTGATTTGTCGAGATCGTTCGTATGTGGTAATTGGATGGTCCAATAAAGAAAATAGAACAATGAATAAAAATGCAAACCAGTGGACAGCAAGGACAATAATAAAACGGCCGGGAGCTTGTCTTTAAGGGTTAGGGGCTAAATCTGTATGATGAGTTTAATGGGAAGGTAAAAAAGACAACAAGGAAAGATGCATTTTCCTCATTCCTGCTTGTGTCCAAAAGAGGGAACACGATAAATTTACACATGCGACTGAAAAACATCCTACTCCATGGATACAGTGAATGCTATTACTGTAGCGAAAGCAGGGGAAAAACCTTAAAAACCGGGAAAAGCCAAACGAAAGCCAGGGAACGACATTCCCACTAAAGTTGCCGTTTAATGATCGCTGGTAATTAATTCCCATAATAAAAAGGGCGTAAGAAAAGGGAGATGAAGATAATGGTTAAAGGCATTACAGTGTCATGAGGTGCAATCTCATCCTAAAGAAAACAACAAACCAAAAAAAAAAGCTAAAAAAACAAAATAAAAAGGGGGTGCTGGCTCTGTGTAAACAACATTGCTTCTTATAGGCTGTTGAAAGGAGGAACTGTGAAAGGGGTTGCCCCCAAGGAATCGGTTTAAAACTGTATATACAAGAAAAAAGACATAAGGCCTGTAAAAAACCAAAAAACCCGGACTCAACGAAAAAATTAATAAAAAAGGAGGGAAAAAAAAAAGTGGAAAAAAAAAAAAGAAAATAAGGAAGAATTAAAAGGAGGAGTAAAGAGGAGAAATGAAGGATGAGGCAGAGAAAGAGAGTAAAAAAGTAAAAAAGTAAAAGGGAGATGAAATAAAAAAAAATAAAAGAATAATAGATGAGAGGGGAAAGGGGATTTGACGAAATAATGAAAGAAAGTGTAAAAGAAAAGAGAGAAAAATGCAGTAGAATATAAGGAGAAAAAGCATGGAAAAAGGAAGAAGTGGGGGAAAGAGAAAGAAAGACTAAAGCCTCTGACGCGACAAAGAATGGGAATTATGGAACAGGGGATGAGGAAAAGTTGGAAGAAATTAGAAAATAAAGAAGGGTTAAAAAAAGAAAGTAGGAAAGAGAGAGAAAAGATGAAGAAAGGTTAAGAAAAGTACTGAAAGTAAAGAAAATAATATCAAGAATAAGATAAAGGATAAAAAAAAAAGGTTTATGGGGATAAGTAGAAATAGATATAGGAAAGAAAAGGGGAGAGAAAAAATAAATGAGTAAAATGAATAATAATAGTGGGGGGGGAGTGGGTGTGTAACGAGTTAAGGAATGAAATATCAATGGTTAATAAACTATGGGGATATGGCGAGGGAGGTGAGAAGAAGGTAAGAAGGAATTACATGGACAGGAGGTGAATAAGTGGAGAAATATCTGAGAGATAAGTAAGGGTCATTCGAAGGGGAAAAAAAGGTGGAAGAACATGGAGAGGTAGACGTGGGGTGAATGAATGTGATTGAGGATAAAAGGACAGCAGGAATCTAAGAGGGTGAGACGTCGGGGGTGCAGGAGGGTGGGGACAAACCACGTAGATGGGGGGGGAAAGAGTAGCAGTATATTAGGAAAGGGGTAGTAAAAGGAGGGCAGTAAAGAAGAAGGTAAAGGTGGAAAAGAGAAAAATAAGACACAATTGGGATACCCAAGTTTTTTGTCTCCTGGCTCGTGTTCTGTGCAAATATTTACAAAAAAATAACAGGGGAACCAGCTTTTTATATTAAATATATTTCCTTATGTAAAAATCTCATCTCAGTTCATATCACAGTTAAGGGGACAATAACGATGGGTGCTTTCTAATATGTTGCCTGCAATAAGTCAATATTTGCTGATTTAGCAAAATCTCATTATGGAGGGTATGGGGCAGTGAAGTAATGGTACAAATGATGCCCGGAATTGGGTGAACGGCTTACCATAGAACCTAGCAATCCTAAGGCAAAAAAAAAGCTGTTAAAATCGGAAACGCCATACAATAATTAAACATAAAAAAAATGCCCAAAAAGGAACGGGGGAACTTGATAATTTATTATTTATCTGCGAAATCGTTGATGGGCAAAATTAATATGTATGATCTGTGGCTATCTAATGGATAAAGGGTGGCCTGACCAGAAGATCCAAAGTTATGTTATTCAAAAATGGAGTCTGGAATTGGACGAAAACCACACAATCAGTGGAAAAGACCTGATAGGAAGAACCCCAGCGTATTCGTAGAGAGCAGAAGGAAAAAATCCGACAACAAACCCAGTTGGGTGAAAGATAAACTGATGGCGGTTATCAGGGTTGTATGCCCAAGGGGGCGGAAGCGGACGGCCCTTAAAATCAGTCGGCGAACCAGGAAAGTGCAGGGGGGAAAAAAAAAAAAAAAAAATTTGTGAAGCGCTTGAACTTTAAAAATGCGGGAGGGAGAACAAAAAGGGAAAATTAGCATATTGTGTAAACCTACCGAACGGATCTTAAAGAATTAATCCTGAAGCTACAAGGTTAGCATGGAACCCTTGCAGCAGTGAGTTCTGGTTCAAATCCTCTTCTACAGCACAATTTGTGTATTTAATTCCCCCATACACGGAATCACATTTTGAGTGATCCGATAAATTCGATCAGATAGCTCAAAATGTCGAAACTATTTTCGTTTTTCCTTACAAGAATGTGGGCCAGGCTGAAAATTTCCACCAAACCCTGTCTTCGTCCCCACTCTCCGCTAATTTCAACGGTAAATCTGCGGAAAGATCTGAGCCTCAAGAAGGGAACTTCCAATCAGATTTCTAATTGTTGCACTCGTTGGAAATTCGATAAATAGAACATCTGGCCGTGTATGGCTAGGTTTACTCTAGGTATTCCAGTTTTCCCCACAATCACAAAAACACATATTAGGGTTAGGCCTGATGACCATGGATAAATGTATATTATTAACAGCTACAATCTCTTGTAGAATTAGCTCTTTGGTGTCTTTCTCTCAGAAAACCAGTAGCTTGGCAAAGGACAATGTTTATGTCTTTTAGAAAGTCATTGGCAGTTGATGAGACTATATTCTGTCATAATCCAGTTTGCATCGTGTCCAGTTGGACTAATCACTAGACACTATATAAGGTGAGACTTTTCACAGGATTTGTCAGTAAATATTTTCAAACAGCTAACGTAAAAGTAGAATTTAAGGAGTGTCTTCATCTATTCCAGAAGCAGAATAATTCCAGTGCTGAAAATGTTCAGTCATGTGGCCCCTGAAGGTGCCAGTCTCAAGGGTAATCATGGGAGGATGTCAACAAATAATCACTGTGGGTTTAGTTAGTGGATGTCATTGAACTGAGAGAAATGTATATAAAAATGTATTTCCTCTTGGACCCTGATCTAAAATATCAGACACTTAAGATTACCTACCACAGACCTTCTTCCTGGTTAAACAATCTAGTGAGGTATGTAGTTGAAAGTGTACACAATGCAGGGAGGGACTGGCCCAGTAGGCTAGAGGCAAATACCCCCCGGGCTGGTCTCCAATTAAAAATGTGGGCTGCCACAAAAATATTAGTAAGTTCTGCACTTAAACGACACAGCATGCACCTCTAGATCTAACATGTGTGAACTGAAGACTCCTCCTCTGCTGCTGAACTTCTTTCCTTTACTGACACCAGAGCGGACATGCACCACAGCATAAACTAAAATGATTTATGAGAATGGGAGGTCAGTAATGAGTTTTGGAGACACTGCCTCAATTTAAAGCTTAACTATGTACTGCCTGCCTTGGCTGACATGCTAAAAGATGATGGGGGGGTAGCATGTTCTTATCTATGAGACTGCATACTTTGCTCTGCTCTTGCTCCCTACAAACTCCTTCCCAGACTGTCAGATTAATAAATACAGTCTGGGCAGCACATTGAAGGGAGCTGAGAGCAGAGCAATATATGCGGGTCGTAGGTATATATCACATTATTATTAGTCACCTCCAGTTCATTAGCCAGTGTTAACGTCAGCCCTCCAGATCATTAGCTAGTGTTAGTCAGCCCTTCAATCATTAACCAATGTTGTAATCCCCCCCAAACATTATCCAGTGTTATCAGCCCTCCAAATCATCAGCCAGTGTTATTAGCCCTCCAGATCATTACCCAGTGTTATGAACTCTCCAGAATATTACCCATGTTTTCACCTCCAGATTATAAGCCACTGTTATCAGCTCTCCAGATATTATCCAGTGTTATCAGCTCTCAAAATCTTAGCCAGTGTTAATTCAGCCTTCCAGTTTATAAGTCTGTCAGTTATCTAAACCACATCATACACTTGAAAATGTTGCAAAGTGAGATTAATCGTCTTAAAAATGGGCATAACTTAATCATAGTGTGTGAGACCTTAGCAAAGTTGGCATGGTAAAACTGTTTGCGATCTACCCTGAAAGGGCCACTTGGTTGTATTTGCCCTCCAGGCAAAAAGATCCTAGCCCCCCTGACACAATGTTTGATACTGACTAATACTGCCAACTCAGGGGTGGGTTTGGATCTGAAAGTATAACCAGCTGATCCTGAGAGTTAATATAGGCTTAAGGTTTGTACACACGTGTGATTGCGGTGCCGGCCTGTGACGCGCAATGAGTACGAATGGCTGTTCGTCGATAATCAGCCCATGTATGGGCACTTTATCCGCCAAAACGCCGCTCGTTTGGAGATCCGCCCAGCAGATTTCGGCCGTTCGGACCATAAGTGCCCATACATGGGCTCATTATCAGACGAAACGGCCATTCGTACACATCGTGCGTCGCAGTTCGGCCCCCGCGATCGCACGTGTGTACAAACCTTTAGCTGTAGTAAGTATAAATTATTTAAGATATGTATAGCAAAACAACTACTACTTAATGTAATAATATATAATTGGATAGTTTTGGGCACTGGCTACCACTGAGTCTGTAATGAAAGTGTGTGCTTCACATAGGCTTTACTGGGAGACATATTAGGAGGTCAATAAGATCAGTCCGGTTTATGAGTTCTTTAAGGCTGGGTACACAAGCAGATTTTTCAGGCCAACCAACCGATATTCCCACGTAGCGTTTGGTCAGCCTGAAAACTCTGTGTTACTTATCCTGTTTTTCCAGATGTACATTGCACTAAATTATGATCGATTGTGTGTTCCCCTATGGATCAGCCACAGCAAACTGTCAGCTGAAGCTACTTTTGCCACAATTGACAGTGATTTGTCCCAGCCGATCAATACTAGTGGCAATGGTCAGCCGTCTATGTCATTTATTTACATTCCTTGTATCAACATTTTCTTTTGCCACCCAAATCTGCATCCAGATGTTAATACTAGTACCAATGAAAATTTTGGCCAGCACTACGAATTTACTTGTCACTTGAATGAATTAAAATGGATGAGATTTGCTCTTGAATAGCACACAACTCACAAACAACTGTCATGCTTAATAGTGTGGTCTTTTTTTGTCTATTTGACTATTAAAATTGTACTATCATGGCTCTAAAAAAATTGGATGAAAGTAGGAAAATCTTCTCCCATGTGATAAAGGAATAGTTCACACCCAAAGAATAGTTCACCAGGTCTCTTGACAGACAGGGAATGCTGGGAGTTGTAGATTTTAAAGGAATAGTTTACTCTCCAATTGAACTATTCCTTTAAATAGTGCCTTACCTCCCGATCTTCAATCAGTATTGCAGTGCCCGAGAATGAAGATGGAAGCTAACTTACCTTTTATGCGAACCACCGCGGGCAAGCTGGAATCTCCGACTGCTTCAATCTCCTGTACAGCCATAGCACGCATTACGTACATGCTCGCTATGGCTGTACAGGAGAGTGAAGTGGTTGGAGATTCCAGCTTGGCCGCGGTGGATCGCGTAAAAGGTAAGTTAGCTCCCATCTTCGTTCTCGGGCCCTGCAATACTGATTGAAGATCGGGAGGTAAGGCACTGCTCCTTAACCTCCCGATCTTCAATCAGTATATTAAAGGAATAGTTAAATTTGAGAGTGAACTATTCCTTTAAACAGATTGACTACAAGAAAAAAATAAGGACCTTCATTCTTCAATAATGATGTCACTGTTACCTATGACAACAACCAGATTGGTTTCATAGTAAAGCTTGCACACAACAATCCTTTGCTTGTTTAAACTAATATTTATTGTCTTAACTTTGTAAGAAATACTATACTGTGAAGCAGTGTCAACAATGTCTATTGTGGGTGCTGGCCTCATTGCTTCTAAAATTTTATCTTCTTTAATTGCCAAATTTTTGAAGTCTTTGAGGCTTGTCTTTCCAATCCTTTTTCTAATTTAACTCCTGCTGTTTGCTGGATGACAACACTGGAGATTAACCCGTAATTACCACCAGGTTTCTACGTGATCAGGCATTTCCCTCTAATTGAATGAATGCAGTAAGATAAGAGTACGGAGTGGTCATTAGATCAATTGTGCTGTTGATGTTCCATCTCCTATCAGAACTGGGAGTCTTTGTAACCTGGTAGCAAGAAAATGCACTTTTGTTTCTGCAAGATTGAAAAGAATAACCTCCAGGCACAAGCAGAAGATTTTAATTAGACTCATAGCTGGAGGAGAGAATGTGACCACCTGGACAGAGATTACTAATATGATCTCAGCACATTCACAGATTTCTACTGCATTGGGAACAAGTACAAATGGTAAAATGATGCTGTTCATTTCAATAACTAATAGAAAGTATTAGAAATCAATGTAATGACAGCTTAGAGATGATCTTACTGGGACCATGTGATCAGTAAGCTTTATTGCTTTTTGGAGTTAAAGTAACACCGATTCATTATCAGTTAGCGCGACTTTAACTCCTTCCTTGCGCCAGCTGCGTGGGTATCAGAAAAGACACCTGCGAAGCCGGAGCAATTAATTCAATATGCGTTTTGTGCATAAAACAGCTTAACTATTTAGCGCTAGTTAATAGTTGGTGTTCTAGTCGCTCACATGCGCAAAGCGTGTATTGAATTACAATAGGGACTTTTATTCGGAGCGATTGCGGCTCTGGGTAAATAAGGTTTTAAGTGTATGCATGTCCGTTTCAGCAAGTGATCATTCTGTCTATGGGCACTTATTTGGCCAAAATGACCATTTGGCCGGGGCGGATCATCAGCGAACCACGAGGGACGTGCATACACATTGTGCGTTGTAGATTGGCCCCCGCAATTGCAACTTCGCAAGTGTATACGAACCTTAAGCGATAATGGAAAAGCAAAAGGTAATCATAACTATGCTTTACAGATTGTGTTGAGAGTAGTGGGTAAATAGGAGCAAAACCACTAATTCCTCCTGAGGTCAGAAGTATAGGAATATAATAGATAGTATTTCCGCTCCTTTTACTTACTGCTTACTGGAGATTCATAACAAAAACTAGTGTTAGTGATCTCAATTTAATACCAATCTAAAGGCTTGCTTTGTGGGGTGGAGATGCCCTTTAATGTTAAAACAATTAATGTTGTGATAAGTGTTGTTTGACCATAAGCAAACTCCTGTTTATTGGGCACATAATTAAATCAATTGAATTAATAATAATGCAACCAATCAGAACTTCCCAACAGAAAATCGATCAGGGAGTGCCGATCAATGTACCACCCTGCTCCATCAATCTTGTGCAGATTTTAGAAGCTGAACTGAAATTATCAGCTGTGTGTACGCAACCTTACGCTGGCCATAAACTAATAAGACATTGATATGTCGTCAAATCTATCTAATATCTAAAGACATACTTACAGTATACCATAGTGTTTCTTACCTTCTGACCTTCCCTGTCTGGCCCATTCATATTGCAAGTTGTTTACTAAAAGTATGGGCACCTTTACCTACAATGTCTGACAGTGAAAGAAAATAAGACATTAAAGGGACACTATACTGAAAAAATGACTTTGCCTCACCTTAAACTATAGTTGAATACATGTAAGTAGCACTTACTCTGATTTGTGTATGTTGCTGCATGCCTTCAATCCAGCACACATTTGGTTTAGGAGCAGTATCCCCCCTCCCTCTTTTAACCACTCCCACTTCCATCCGATCTGACTTTCCCCCCCACAAACCAACTGTCAAGCCTGCACACAGCATTCCAACTGTCAAAACTCTGTCACCATTCCAGCTACAGTAAAACTACTCACAGAAAAATAGTTTTTGAGAGCAAGGAACTTGATTTACAGCTGAATATTTAAATATCTAAAGAAATAGGGGGCAGATCAACAAAAAAATGATACAGTGGTGGTTGGGAAGAATTATAGTTTCCAGTTATGGCCTATTTTTCGGTATAGATGCCCTTTAAGAAAATGGGCTCTGACCAAATGGCCATACAGCCCGACCAAGCGCCCATATACCACACGATAGTCAGATGCAATGGATGTTCGTCTCTTACTTGTGCATCCCAGGTCAACACTGCGATCACACAAGTGTACAGAGATTAACATTGTACAGATAAAATTAGCCCAACGAAGAAAGGAGATGTGTTGATCTGATAGAGGAGGACAAAAAGATTACAGAGAAAGGTTCAGGTAGCCATTTATAGCAGAGATTATAAGGAGCCCAGACTTCAAATCTATTTAAAGGATGCTTTTTACAAGACCTAATCTTTAAGTAATACTGCAGTTGGAGATATGTGTTGTTTTACATTCTAAGAATAAAAGATTGATTTTACCTTACTCTTTGAGTGCAGCCTGCGTTATCGCACGTGATTGTGTGCGCGATTCTTTTGTGTTCGCATTTGCGCATGCATTTTTGCCATTTTGCGGTATGGAAACGCATGCGTTAACGCACCAAAAATGGTGAACGCATGCGTTACTAAAACATGAACGGACGCGCAATCGCAAATCTTTGCGTTCCCGCGATTTCCATTCGCGGGCGCAATCGCGCGGAAAACTCGCTAGTGTGGCCTAGCCCTAATACTTAAAAAAAAAAAGCATGTATGTTTTCATACAAATAAACCAGTAGCCCCCAAGTATTCCTCTGATACACCAATTAGTAGACAGTTTGCAAAAAGTCTGTTTCTCATTTACAGACTTCATCAATGAGTTTGGAAGCAGTGCTCCCTTATATGGAATCCATACTAAAACTGCCTAATTCTCTTGATTACCGTTTTCCCCTTTAAATAACAGGCTACTGATCAATTTTGATTAATTTATCAATTAGGACGTGATCGGAAACAGTGGGAAGTTATCAGTTTATTGTATAGATCACATGTATCAAACTCTGGCCCTTCTGGCCTTTCTTTGTGGCCCCTAGTGACTGTACAGTATCCAAGACTTACTACATTTCTTTCCATTTGCACAATCCCAAGTAGTGGTATAACTATTGATCTGCCTGCTAGATACAGCAATTGGCTCTTGACAGCTGATTGGGCGCACCTTGATTGACGAGATAAGCTGTTTAAAAACAGTTGATTGTGGTATCTAGCAGGCAGATCTATAATTATGACGCATAAATGGGACTTGCACAAATGGATAGCAGTGTAGTAAGGCTTGGATGCACTCACCTCTGTAACATCTAATCTTGTATCTAGCTTGGCACTGGGGAGTGGCGGGAGGTGTGGTAAAGGGTCTTCCATTGGAGTTGGCCATTACATTACTGTGCCATAAGAGTAAGAGTTTCACATTAGCACATGGCCAAACCATAGACAGAGGTCCCACTCCAAAACAGTGTGCTTCACACCTTTTCCCTGGCAAGACCCAGCACTAGGCACAAATGTGACAGAGTCCCAATCCTACACCTGCTTAATATCTTTAAAAAAAGTTTGGCCCACCACTTAACCTGTCTTTATGATTTTGGCCCCTTTTGTGATTAAGTTCATATACAGTATATAGATGGATCTTGAGCAGATTACTAGCTGAAATATTCTTAAGAAAGATGGTACAAGATGGCACATCAAACTCTATTCTGCTAAAGGACAGTCAGTTTGAACATTGCCAGCTTAAGGGCTGGTACACACAGGCAGACTTCTTTCTTCTCTGCTTGACCAACAGATGTATCAGCTGAAATACTAATTGAGAGTGTGCCTGAAAGGAATTAAAGAAACATTGCCAATAGTCTGAACTCTACAGAAGGGTTCAAATTCTGCCAGCATTCACAATTACTGTTTTTGACCAATTTTGTTTTTGCTGGTTGAAAATTATCAGTTGTGTGGTGAACTAAGGGGCATATTTATAAAGCTTCGTTAAGTTTTCGCGGCCGTTTTCCCTGACATTTCCGCATAAATCGCATTTAACACGATTTATTAGTTAACGCTTCGCGCCGATACTTACCTGTTACCGCCGCTTCTATTTATAAAGCGGCGGTAACTGTTTCGCATTGCTAGTATCAGCTGTTTTGCTTCGCCACCTTTAATGTGGAGAAAGCATCCGATACTAGCCTCCCTGCGGCGGAGATGGGCAGGCAACCCGTGGCAGGTGGTCGCACCCGCCCCGGGAGGCACGCCCACCCTGCTCTCAACCCCCGGCGGCCGCGGCGGCGACCACCCACCACCGTTTCCCAGCAGCCCCTCACAGCCCCTCCCAGCCCCTTCCCCACTTGCGGCAATCTCGGAACAGAAGGCTAGGAGGGGCTGCCGGGAAGGGGCCGCCGTGCAAGTGCCCTTGCAGCTCCTTGCAGCTCTGACAAGAGCCCTTTGGGGCTTAAGGGGTTCTGCAGCTCGAACCGGGACCCCCCTCCCCGGCCCTTGTAAGGGCCTTTGCAGCACTGACAAGTGCCCTTTGGGATTTCTGGAAACTTCTGAAATCTGATTGGTTAACGTAAAGCATGTAAACCAAGCATTAAAAAATTGACCAATCAGAAATGGATTAGGGATTTCTGCAAACCTATATAAAGAAGTGCACTCCGCCATGGACCTCAGATGCCATCGCAGTAGATGGCTGAAGAAAGAAGATGGAAAGGGTGCCTCCACCCCTCCCAGTGGGCCCTTCCTCTCTCCGCCAGCGGCGGGGCAGGGGGCTTGGAGGGGCTGCTGGGGAGGGGGTGCGCGGCGGGTGGTCGCGACCATCTGCTGCGGCCCCTTCCCAGCAGCCCCTCCTAGCCTCCTGTTCCTAGATTGCCGCGAGCGGGGAAGGGGTTGGGAGGGGCTGCTGGGAAGTCGCCGCCGCCGGGGGGGTTCGAGGGTGGGGCTATGCCCCGCCCCCTTAGCAGAGGCACCAGGAAGGGATTTTAAGTCCCTTTGCGGCGATATTGTACTTTGCGCATTGCGATAAGTGCAGTATCGCCGTGAAGGGACTTAACATTTTCTGCAGGACATCGTGGCCGCTATACATATCATGGCAATAGCGCTCGCCGTTATAAATACGGCGATAGCGCTATTTTCACCGCCGCGATGTGCTGCGTTAATTTTTTTGCGTTATTAACGGTTTTTTTATAACTATGCCCCTAAGTTTGCTCACTTGCCAGGTCAGACCAAAATGTCAGCCTGGGTGATCAATCCTGCCAAAATACTGACCCCTATAGTTTAGCAGGTTTCCAATACAATTTTCTACTGGCAAAATGTTTCTGCAAATTCCACCTTGAGGGTGTTTTTTTTTTTAAAGCATGCGTAACCCATGCCACACCTAACATGTTGGTATATTAGGAAGTAGGCACCAGTATGGTAAGATATAATCTATTATATCTTAAGTAAAATAAGTAAGATATAAGTAAGATATAATCTATTAAATAAGGCAAGTTGCATTCAGAAAAATCAGGGTAATTGTTTTTTGAATTTTAGTTTTTCTATTGGAAAGGTTTTCTTTGAAGTTGAATTACAAAATCTATTAACTTTCAAGTTAAAGGGAAGAGAAAAGACACGAATGTTCCTGGGACAAAAATAAACCAGAACAACCATAAAAGTAAAGTTAGGGTTTTAATTTGTTAGAACTTATAATTTAAATTCTCTTACTGATTTACTTGTGAATGTTAATAAAACCATGATGACATAAAAACCAGTTTAGCGTGTTATATCCATAATCTTTGTTTTAGAGCCAAAATAACACTAATTAAGGTGTATACATGAGATGATAAATGAAAATTGGTGAAGAATAAACTAATTATACTGCTTAGGGTCCATAATGTGCACAATTGTTACAGCTGATTTTGTTCAAAGCCAGGGATTATAAAAATCATATGAGAAAATTACCTAGAAACTTGGTAACACTTTTTTCAAAGACTCTGGAGAATTGAGAGTGAATGCACTGTTTTCTAAAGGCACAAATCAATGTTATTGCATTCCTATGTATTATTAGACATTCACAGTCAATACAGTAAAGTGTATAACACTAGGAACAGACATGTGATTGTCCCGATTATATGACGAACGGCCTTTTCAGGCAAGAATTCGTTCATGTATGTATTTGTACAATCCCTGATCAAGTATTGTGGTTAAAACCTGGTGTGCGGTGGAATCCTAAATATACCTAGCTTAAATCTGATAATCTCGGGGATAGTCAATCTTAAAGAGATATGATTCCATTGACTTTGATTTTTCTAAATTGCTGTTAACTTTAGTTTCAAATATATGGAAGGTCAGAGGTGACTGATGGCAGATTGCCAGGATAGATAGATAGATAGATAATGGATTAATGGATAATGATATAGATAGATAGATAGATAGATAATGGATAATAATATAGATAGATAGATACTGTGATCATTCATTTATGTGAAAATAAAGAAACCAAGCCTAAATTGAGGTGGGGGGGTTCAGCACCAACTGTCTGCCATGTACAATGCTGTTTTGACACCTTACTCTGGGCGTTCCTATAACACCTCTTAGCCACCATCCAATCACGCCCTTAAAACTTGGCTGTGATATGCTAATTGGGATTTTCCAGGGTACATAATTGCCACAGATTCTTGTACAAGTCATTCTGAATTGAGAAAGCCAGTCGGATGACTAGCGAAACGTCTTCAAGAACTAAACTTCAAGTCCAGTTGATCTAATTAAATACAACAGATAGAATCAGTAGCTGTAGATTTAAACCAATAACAAAAACAACATCAGTTAATTGATTTCCTGCTAATGTATTTATTCATAAATATTAACAGAGCTGCTTCATTCATTGCTTCATCTGATTAACCCCATGGATCGCTATAGCAACAGTGCAATCTATTTATGGCCACTAGGGCGGGTTGTGGTTTCTATTGCTGTATGAGTAGATTTGTCTGGTATATTATCCATGTCAAATAAAACTATTGTTCAGATCAGTTTTTAAAATGTGCTTATGCATTCCATGTTAAAAATAAGCACATTTTATTTAGCTTGCATAAGATCAGCCTAATATGGGAATTTTGTTGGGAGGAAGGACAGGTCTAATTAACCATAGCTGTGGTTTCTATTATTACGTTACAGCCCATTAAACAGTACAATATTGAACAGTCAATTCACTTTCCTAAACTAGATTGAAAATAAAATTATTATTACCTATTTTGTATGTCACTGAATTTCAGCCATGGGTCACTGACTATAATAACGGAGAACCTTGTGCTTCTGTTACAAATGAGATGAGTTGTAATTGTGCCTAATGTACAGGATGTATGGATCAGTGCTGGTAGGTTTGGGCAGGATGCTGGATTTGAGGTAAAGAACTAGGAGATTAGGATGTGAAGCTCATTGGTCCATAGCAAATAGTCAGTGACTAAAACATTTTCATTTCCTCCTCTTTTTATCTTCTGGCTGCAAACCATGTCAACGATATCTCCCCCTCAACTCAATAGCCTCTAGTTCTCAACGGGTTATTTTTTTTTCCCTTAAGCATAAACCAAATATGAAGAAGTATGTCCATTTGGTGTTAGTAATTATTTCCAGTTTGTGAGTGTACTGGGACTTCCTTGTAGATTTTTAAATGAATGAACACAGATATCTGATAGTGATCACCATGGGAATCAGTAAAACTAGCCATAAACGGCATCAATAATTTGAATTATAAATAAATTTGACCGTTGCGTGAATTCTATGATTCTATGAAAATATATATTTATGGCAGTTTTCCTGATTTTTCTATTAAACACGTAACAATATTGATCAGTTTATCAACAAAAAAAAACCGAAGATTGGGTCAGGTGGAACATTGTTCATTGACCCTATCTTCCAGTCCCCATTCTTAGATATCAAGCTGAAATCTACTGGGAATCGTCAGTGCACGGTGGGGAATTTTCAACTGGCCAAATGAAAATATAACTGGAAAAAAATCAGCCCGTGTATGGCAAGCTTTACTAGAGTCTATAGCAAATATCTGGGTATCAGAAAATAAGCCTAATCACATAATTAGCCATACACAAAAATATGATGCTTCCTTTTATTATCAACTGTAACCTAAACAAATATAGTTTCCCCAGACAGCTGGTGCATCATTAACATTGGGACAACTTTTTGCAACCCACTTTTATCACATAGGCCAATCTGTGTATGGCCAACTTTAAAGCACATATGCATTTATAAACAGATGTCAATTTACCTGATCTCATTGGTGCAATGGCCCTAAACATGTTCACACACAATTATGGCCAGGAAAAGAGAGAAAATGATAAAAAGATTTGGATAACGTACAGCAATTACTGAACAGTACAGGGATTCTCAAATGGTGTGCCTCCCAGCATTCCTCAACTACAGGGGAAGCCGGGAATACTGTAGTTTTAAACATCTGGAGTCACACCGTTTAATAATCCCTCAAAATGTTGTACATTAAACAGCTTTAGAACCTACCTTGGAGTAAAGCTGGGTTCACACAGTACCAATCTTTGACAGATGACAGTCTAAAGCTGGGTATTCTCCCTTTATCAGTAAAGTGTGTACGTACAAAACTATCATTTCCAGCTTCCCTTGGTCACGGCCGCCCCCTAAAGTATAGGGAGTCGCATGAGGTTGTAGGGAGTATGGCAGTCACAACCTTTCTCCCTATACTTTATATTTGACAGATTGGTACTGTGTGTACCCAACTTAAAGGATACTGTCTGTCATCTATCAAAGATGTGGCTACACACATTCCCAAACAGTCAGTGTATATACTTTATTTAGGGAGATCTTTTGGGAGTGCTACACAACCTAACGATCATGGCTGACTCCCCATACTACACTACAGTACAGGGAGCCGACTGCAACCAAGGGAAATTTAAGGTCCACTTAAAGGGTAACTGTGGTCTCCAATTCTTCCAAATTAGTAAGGATTATACAAAAAGCCTTTCTAGGTAAAATTTGTGAGAAGTTATAGCTGGAAAGGTTCGGCAATATTACTTCCTGCTTGAACACTTCCTGTTTTTAGCTATGTGACCAGCTTGTAGTCATGTGACCAGACCCTGCCTGCATTAATAGGCTCCTCTTCTCAACTGTCAATTATTCCCCCAGGTACTTTCCGATTTCCCCAGCATTAAATCTTTACTGAGCATGCTTCTCCTCTGGGGCAGAGGGGCGGGCAGAGGTAAGGTGATGTCACAAAAGCTACTGGAAGCAGGAAGTTTGAACATTCACTCTAATATCATTTCTCACAGGGTGAAGCCAGAGATGTGATTGTTGGCTCATTATAAAGGAAATATTGCAGGCTTTCATTTAATCCTAACTTGTTTGGAGACCACAGTTGCCCTTTAATTTAATGGTCTTTTCTGATGTCAAGCATTTGTCGGCATAAGAAATGGTTGTTTTCCTGATCCCATCAGTACCAACGGGATTATTATAATATCCCCCTAAGCTGCCTGAATATACACATGTAGGCTAAGCCTACGTTCATACTTTTCTTTTAATGCAGTGGAACATCGCGTTTATGATTTAGTGTGATGTTCCGCTGTGGTAACGCACAGAGGTGGCCATTAAATTTAATGGTAATGCTGTGCATTAACACACCAGACTGCTGCATACAGTGCGTTTTTAAAGCGGACTACATCGTAACGGTGCAATGTGAACAGTTCCATTTACTAAAATTGCACATGCGTTTTGGTGCAATGACATTGAAAACAGCAGGCTATGGTGTCCCTAAATATAAATCTGCATGTTCGATTCAGATTAAAGAAGTATAATATTTCTTACATGGATCTAATGATCTCCATAATCTAATGTGCCATTTCTCTCTTTAAACAGGCTTGTGAGAGTTGACATTGTGTGAACAGGTTGTGAGAATTTCTGCAATAAATCTGTTTCCTTGACTTTGTATGTGTCAAACATTGGCACTGTTTATGCAAATACATAGCTTAGACAGCTTGCAGTGTCATTTATGTGTCACTGTTAGGGCCCAGTCCAAAAGTCCCCTCACTATCAGTTTTGATCTGTTTGGCCTTGGGCTGCAGGAGCCCAGCATCCTTTGCAATACCTGGTGAGCGCAACCTTGAAACAATTGAACTTTGCAATGACTGGCAATCACAGTAATATTCCTCATCGTACTGCAAATATAATCAGCAAGGAAAATGTCAAATGTAACGGCACAAAATGACTGAAACAGATTCTGTGTATTAAATCCTGTCTCGTTTAACTGTCAAATGTCTGTCAGTCTCGGCTATAGTGGCCGCCGCCAACATATATCATGTGATCGACCGTGTGGTCCTATAGGGAACCGCACGATCAACCGTGATTTTCCAACACGTCCGTTCGTCCGGATCGGAGGTCACGGCCGTCCGTCCCACACCTAAAGCTTAAAAGACATGTTGAGTTTATTATATCTGGGTATGAAATCCTTTCAATTGGAGATTCTTTAGCTCTTATATTTCTCTTCATACATCATATTCCGTAAATCTATCAAATGTTTAATAAGTGTGTGGCCAGAATTTGGAACCTTTTATTATGGCAAATATTACTACACCTGTTCTTGTGGTACTGTTGATCTAACTATTGCTGGCTGGTTCAGTTATCTGTAAAAAGGAAGAGGAAAGAAAATGTTATAACAGAACAACAGTATGAAAGCACTTCTTCTAAATGCCTCGATGCTTTGGTGTAACATTGTGCCCACCTTCCCCTTTCTGCCCGTAAGTCACACTGCCGGTGTTTCAAAAGATACTTTTCCTTCCTCTTTTATTTATTTATTTTTTTGCAGCAAAATGAGTGCAACTTTATGTCGTTCAGTAAATCTTACTTGGGTAGATTGTGGGCCCACTGCCCAGGACAAAGGAGGCACAGGACTGACTTGCAAATTGCGGGGTCAGTTGGTAATAAATAGTGATGGACCTGAACCCATTTTCGAGGAGGATTTTACAGATCCGCCGGGACTAGGACTTTACAGATTTCCGTCTTTTTTTAATTTTTCCACCTGCAGAACTGTTTTTGATAATTATCTAACGATTGAGGATTTTCGATTTTAAAAATGTTAATTGATATGCAACATGACACAATAAGCACAATAAGCTTTGTTTCCATGTGTGCTACTTTGTGTCTGCTATCACTTTTTTATGTGATCCGTTTCACATCCATCCCCAAACAAGTAACAAGGGGTTGTCCACCCCCATACAAAAATGTAATCTGTGGCAGGAAATGGACACAAACCTCGACCTTAAGAGGTTTATATATCTAAAAGCTCTCCCCAAATGTACTTACCAGCCTTCGTTCCCCTTGAAACCTTCAAAGAGATTGGGACAGAAGATGGGGTCTTCTTTTTTCCAATAAACTGCTCGACATTAAAAATAGCTTTTGAGATTTTAAGCAATCTGATAAAAAATCGCAATTCTTAAGGCTATGTACAGAGGGGCTGATATTTCCAGGCAACTGAGCGTCCCCTACAATATTTTAAACGGTCGGACGGTCGGGTTGAAAAATCCACAAAAACTTTCATTACAATGTAATAATTGTTGGTAAATTTAAGCAGGTAACATGATCTTCAGTAGAAGTGATCAGTCACGCAGAAATATTTGCTGTACCGATTTTCTTCCTGACTGGCAGACTACTGATTGGTTAATTGGCCACAAATGGCCGGTTGTCTAATGGTAAGGAAGATAGAGTATTGATAGAGTATTGTGTACCAGGCCTAAATTTCCCCCAATCACACCTACCTCACTCAGTGAGCTGGCATCATCAAGTCACAGTCACACAGCTGTGCCTCACTGGTTGCACTGGTGATTTTACATGATGTGAACTGTCCTTTACAGCACTGACTGCCATGTGTAACAGGTCCCTGGCACTACCATACAGGTGCAGCTGCTTAAGTCAAAGGATCTATCAAGAATAGACTCCACTGATATATAAAAATGTATTAACTAGTTGAGTTTGAAATGTATTATTGGTCAGTTTATTGCTCTTTAATACCGAATAATGGATGTAACATCCAGCTTTATTGGATATGGCAAACAATGACCATTACCACATTCCCTGCTCCTACTATATTCATGCACAGAGCTGAGCAGGGTAGATCACATTTTCCTATTAGATAATGCTTTAGTCTATGCTACATTAACCCTGTCTATTGTCCTGGTCTTTTCAAACTATCCAAAGCATTAAGGGCTTAACATGCAGCAATGTTCCTCAGTCCTTAAAGAGACAGTGTATCAGTTTCCTAGCAGCAGCTGTGCTTATTACAGTGCTTGGAATCTATGGATGGTGAGGAGGGGCGGGAGAAGAGGGGCTGAAAGATGCAAAGAGGGAGGATATGCACCGAATAATATTGTGTGTCGCCAGCTGCCACTTTCCATCTCATCCAGGCTGTTTAAAACATACCCCCAAGTAAAGGAATGGACTTTTTCTTTAACAAGTGTAGAGGAATGCGCCTCTGATATAAAAACAATACTCACAAAGGTGTATATATAGTATTAAAGTAAATACAATACAAGGATTATTATAATATATATATATACACATAGCAATGAGGTTAGCACACCATACAAAAAGAGTAAATGCCCGGGTGCATATCCAAAGGTAAGTTTATAATAGTAGAACAGGCTGCACTCACAGGTCTGTAAAAATCATATTTATTTTACCGTATACTCGTCATCTGATGACAGCACGCTGAGTGTTGAAACGCGTAGATTGTGTATATGGTAAAATAAATATGATTTTTACAGACCTGAGAGTGCAGCCTCTTTTACTATTATATATATATAGAGGCTGTAGCGATCCTCTGCACAACCCTTCAGTGGCAATCACCCTGGTCCCTCTGCTAAGGAATATAACAAGGGAGTGAAGTCGGAGCACACACAGGATTTCTTCAAGCAAACAAATTGGTTTATTGCCAATTGTATTCATGGCAATAAACCAATTTGTTTGCTTGAAGAAATCCTATGTTGTGCTCTGACTTCCTTGCCTGATATATATATATATATATATATATATCATAGAAATATGCGTGCACTCCACTGTCTTTTTCAAATACATTTGTGGGAAAGTGAGAAAGGTCCAAAACACAGGACCGAAACGTTGCCGTTGCACACACATTTCTATGATTGTATACTGGATCCAGAGGTGAAGCAACCGGGCATTTAACCTACAAATGTGAGTGCTAATAGATAACTTTATATATATCGCCTGTGATTTACCAACAGGATCGATCGTCTCAATCAGACGAACGGGCGACCAGGCTCAGTCGCGGACTTCCCACACACACTATCTGACATTTTCACCAATATCTGATGGTGTGTACCCAGCCTAAAGCTGGGTACACACAGTAACGATAAAGCCCCGATACCGTCGGATCCGACGTAATCGGGGCTTTATCGTTATGTGTGTATGCTTGTTTCCCGAATGAGCGCGCGGCCGCCAAACGATCGGGTCGGCCGAACGCTCATTCGGGAAAGACCGAAAATTTCCATCGGCCGCGCTAGACTCCCTATAGAGGAGTCTAGCACGGCCGATGGAAACACACAGACTGTGTGTATGCAGATCTTTGAAAGATGGCAGACAGGATTTTGCAGATACTGTCTGTCATCTTTCTGAAATCTGTACTGTGTGTACCTAGCTTAACAAGCAGAATTCTGTAAACAATCATTGACAACATCTTTATGCTCCACTGGGGGATCTCTGTTTGCACAGTTTGGTGTATTGTATCGTTTAAAATGGTGCTTATTTTGCCCCAACCAATAAGATCTTATTTAACATTTGAAAGCTAACATCTGATTGGTTGGGGCAAAATTAGCACCATTTTAAACGATAAGAACTTTTTATTGAATCTCCCTGTTCATCTTTAAATTTGGCCCAAACATATGTAGAAATTTACTAACATTTTCAATCTCTGCTAGGCCTAAAAATCTATTAGATGTGTCAGTAATTATGGCTGATATTTCACCTGATTGATTAAAATGTTAGGCTGTGTAGTTGACTGGGCAGAAATATTTACCCTTATTCTCTTCTACATGGTGCAGTCAAATTGGTGCTTATTTGACAGACAGGCCACATAAACACACATTATAAGATACAGAGAGATTAAAGATGGACCTAGAACTAAACTCAAACCCAAGTTCATCCCCAACTTTGATAGTCCAGACGAACTACGAACTAGATGGGGTTTTCCGAACTCGCGGATGTATTTTCGATAATTATTGAAAAATTGATACTTAGCAAATTTGCGTACCATTCGCTAACCCTCTGTGCCGACTATAACTCTGGAATGTACCGTTTCATAATCCTCAAAACCAGTGTTTCAGCGATAACACTCAAATATTCTGTTTTGGTGATAACCATCAAATGTATTGTTTGATTTCGGTAACCCTCCAATGTATCGTTTGGTAAAGCTCGAATTGACGATAACCCTCTAATGTAACATGCGGAAACTCGATGATTGCCAGATCATGGGGAAAGTGTTTAAACGAGTTTTGGTGATATGTACATGTTCCCCATTTCCCAGGTGCCACAGCCATTTACAGTAAGTTACTATTGCTATTTTATCTGTACTTTATTAGAAATGTTTTAACTATTTTCTCCCATTGACTTTAATGGGTTTGTTTCTGAACTATAACTTTAACTAAAGTTTGGAAACTAACTGAACTTCAGGAAGTTTAGCCTTCTCTAATAGAGACAACTACGTCTCTATAGACAGAGCAGACAGACCTACAGTAGTACAGTAGTAATGTGCTATTTCTATTGGTGCCAAGTAAGCATCTAACTCCCTTGTATCACTTGTAGGAATAGAATTTTGGTTGGCTGACTCATGGATACTACATTTCTGGTAAATGAAAGAAATAGGGAAAAAACATTTTATTGAACCCACTGAACTGTTGTTATATACAATAAAGCATTTGAGGCCCTTTCTATACCTAGATTGTTCTCTAGCCACTTTGTACAACTTTATTATATCTTAAAGGGTACAGAATATTTCTACTATACTTATCTTGTCATTGACTGCCAGCAAGTCTGCATCTCTCCAGGATGTCACTGGATCCCTGTATGAAAGATGCTTCAGTAACCTGAGTTTCTGCTAGGGGTCGCTGACCTGACCAACTGGCTTCTTCCCATGGGCAACGATGTAGGACTCACGTGTACCAATTACCACAATATATACCCTTTAATAAGCACATCCAGTAAGAGGTAGGCACTGCATACTTTGCCTTATCCTGCTATTAAGAGGCCATATTACCCACTGGCAATTAAAATCCCTTTTGTCTAGGGTTTGGAGAGACTATTAGATTGTCTAAGGCTGGGTACACACGGCCAGACTATTTGTCCTGACCTAGCGCTCGGCCGGGACAAATGTCCGTTGGTTCCATAGGGAACCTCACTGTCGTCCGAACCGACCGAACAAACGATCGATGTTGGTTGTGGCCGGCCGCCCCACACCAGCTGATATTTTCGGCCGACCAACCGAAAGTGCCGTGAATTGGTCAGTCGGCTGAAAATATTGGCTAGTGTGTACCCAGCCTTAATCATGCACTTTAATTACATTCATTAATATTGTCATAAAAGTAAAATGCCAACAGTAAAAATATGAAACATTAATTTCCTTGTTTTATTCACTGCTTTCTAAACTTGCCCCATGGTGATGGAATTGGTTAATATATTTGTGCAAGTTATTCTATAAGTCAATCCCTAAAGCTGACGAACCCCAGAATCATTCCCAGTAAAGGATGCAGCCATTGTAATAACCTGCAATGCTGGGCAGAAGGCAATATCTCACTGTGCACCTTCTAGCAATACACTGCATAATAATGAGCTGAAAGGGACAATTTCTGTTGTGCTGACAATGTTGGATAGAGAACAGAATCAATAAGGCAGACAGGGCAAGGCTGGTTATGTGACTGGTACATAACAAGGATTCGACACAAATGTAAACACCTTTATATAATCTAAACACACACACAAGAACAGAGCAGCAATATATAAACACAGGTAGGCTAACACAGCAACTCATGTAAACAGATATTGAAAGACTCAACACAGCAGGCACTGACCACAACATATACAAATGTACAGTGGTGTTTGTAATAGGATGGGGGATGTTCTGCTTAATAGTCTTAAGTTAGAAATGGAAGCAGGAAAGTCTAAAGCTAGATAGACATTAGATCTGAGATATCTACCTAATGTCTAAAAAAAAACACATTTTAACAGGCAGCAGTTTATATCCTGAGTTGTTCCTATCTGACCCATTCATTTTGTGATCTCAAATTGATTGCATGAAAGAACAGGCTAGGTGGTTCTTAGATAGATTGGGCATTTGTCTTTTGAGAGATTGGACATCTGTGTAATGTCTAAAAGGGCATGTCCACCCCCAGAACTAAAATTTAACCTACTACTGGCCCCACTATGTAGTGTTAAAAAATCCTTACTTTACTCCTATGCTCCAAATGGTTCTCCTGCAGTGTCTGTTCAAAGTACAGGGAACTGAAGAGTAAGAGCCTGTCTGTGTGTCATTCGGTCCCTGCTTCAGTCTTGTCCTCAGTAAGGTCAGCCCTCTCACCTCCCTCCCTCTTTGATGCCTGGTGTCCTACATCTAAAAACTTTAAATATACTGTAGGGCACCATAGCCCACCCCCAATCGCCAAGTACGTTTGTTAAAAAAAAGCAGCAGAACTATACTTATACTACTTCATTCCCCAACACTCTTCATTGACGGTAGCCTCATCTGTGAATGGCAAATTTTTATAAATATAATTGGAAATATGATACTTTAATAAAGAGATTTCATTATTAATATAATTCCATAATAAATGTGATTGCTTTATAAACGCGATTCCTTTATAAATGGGATTCTTTATAAATGTGATTCAGTGCCGATAAAGCCCTGATACAGTCGGATCCAACGGTATCGGGGTTTAATCGGTACAGTGCGTACCTAGCTTTAATTCCCCCTCTACAAGAATGTTTAAGGTGTCCATTTTTGGTGCAGCAAAATTTTTACATTAAAGGACCTCTAAAACTTTCAGTAATCTTTGGCTGGAAGGATTTTTTCTTTGCTACAGGCTGCTTACATGTTTATAAATACACCAGCACCTTTATGGAAAATATACAGTCCCCTGAACACTGATTTCTATATTTATAGGAGCGAAGATCTCACCTGACTTGAGATTCTAGTGTGGAATTCTAGCTATGACCCACTAGCAAAGCCCACTTTGCATGCAGCTATGAACAACTGTGGCACTTGGTGCTTTGGGTGTGCCAACATATACAGCCACCATTGTACAAACAGAAGAAAACTGAAACCCCCATGAGTCCTTTGCCTTACCTTAAAGGGTAATGTCCACCGTGATTTTAAACTTTTATGTTTCCAGTTTATCTGAAGGACAGGAGGTAAATGCGATATGTCTTACCTCCTGTCCTTCAATAAAACTTACAGGAGAGCAGAAGAAACTTACCGTGTATCGCTCCAGCGCCGGCTTCACTGAGAGTCTCTTTAAACAATGATCATATTAAATGAAGACAAGAGAAATTGCTTTTAAAACAAATCTGTATTTTCATTCACATACAAAAAACCCTAGTGACAATATTGTTTCTATCGGGAGTGAATTGGTTACTCCACTTTATTAATAAAATGGGTATGGGAGGGACATCTTTAGAGAGGGCCCATTTATTTATAAGCACACTTGTTACAAACCTTGCTCTCCATTACAGAGAGATTTATGGGTTTTTCTAGTGCACATAGAAGAGAGTCTTGTTTCAGACACATATAGCAGGTTACTATCTATGTTTCTCCCGAAAGTGATGTCAGCAAGTGCATGACCTTCTCACCAAATACATTTGTCTAGGGGTCAGTCTGTTCCCTGAACACAACATTAATAGTTAAAGGAAAACAAAAAAAATGAGACCCACCCAGAACACTGGAATGAAGAACGTATTGGGACTGGGAATAACCTGAAGAAACCTAATGTGAATCAGAATAAAATAAAACACATTCAGGCATACGTAATAAAAGTTATTTTTGCTAAAAATGGTGCTAATTTTGTCCCAACCAATCAGATGTTAGCTTTCAAATGGTAAATAACATCTGAACATCTGAGTGAACTATTCCTTTAAAGCAGTGATTGAAGACCAGGAGGTAAAGGACCTATTCCTTACCTTCCCTTCTTTCACTTGAACAGGATCCAGGATCGTTGGTGAGTATATTTACCTTGCGCACGATCCACCGCAGCTCAGTTGAATATTGCCTGGTATAGTTTACTAAAGTGCACATTATTGCAAATGAGCACTATAGTGAAACTAAACCAGGAAGTGGTCGGGTCTTGTCAACTGAGCTATGGTGGATTGTGCGTGAGGTAAGGTCCTTTACCTCCCAGTCTTCAATCACTGCTTTAAAGGAATAATTCACTTTTTGTGTGAACTATTCTTTTAAAGGACATCTCCACCCCCCATAGCAACATTACTGCATATTGTAGGGTATACCCTCCCACCCCTAACCCGCTAAATAAAAAACTTAAAAATCAATCCCATACTCTAATTACAGCTCCTGGTTCCAGCGTCGCTCTGGTCCGGCTCCCCTGCTAGAAAATCCAGCAGGCAGGGGAGCCGCGGCTGTGATTGGCTGAGAGGCAACCAATCACAGCCGCGGCTGTCAGCAATGTAGAAGATGTTGGCAGCCAGGAGCTGTAACTAGAGTTCGAAAAAAGATTTTTAAACTTTTAACTTAGCGGTTAGGGGTGGGAGGGTACCTACAATAGGCATGAATTTTACGCTAGGGGAGTTATTTGCAGAGAGGGATTGGGCGGGAGGGAGGGGGGTAAAAGGGCTCCTATGCGCATGCCATCTTCCCTCCCGAGAGACAGAAGGCAGCAACGTTAGGACTGGAAGACAGACACTTTCCTGGACTTTGGACATGGATTGCAGAAGAACCATAAGGAGCAGGATTGTAAGGTAAAAAAAAATTTAAACTGTACAGTGGGGCTAGTATGGGGTTAGATTTTAGTTTGAGGGGTGGACATGCCCTTTAAATGTCATAGAGATAGGAGAAATAAACCTAATCAAATTAATCTTTTTATTTATTTACATGTTTGAAAAGTTAAAGCTATATCCACATTTTAGTTATTGACATCACCTAGCTCTGTCGCATTCAATTCTTATTAAACAAGCAGAAGAGGGAGATGAACTTGATAAGTATTAGGTTCTTTACCTGTTGACTGGTAACGAGAGGAGAGAGGAAAACTTAAACCACATAAGGAGATCACACATTCACTAGTTGAAGAAGCAATCAAGGATGCTGATCCCTTGATCACCCAGGAGACCAGCAGAGAATGAGAGGAAGGCCAAGAGAGGAAGAACCGAGTGCCAGTAAATTAATGCTTAACTGTATGTTAAGGTCGATACTGTCACGTGTCAGCATAGGTCCTAAAATAGTAAGCGGACCCCCAATCAATTTCAGACAGTTTCAGAACAGAGGGTAGGCAGGTCTTCAGGAGTCTGATTGAGTTGTCTTCTTTGTGCGACCTAAGAAGCCATCTTGTTCAGTCAGTGTGTACAGCGTATCATTTAGCAGAAACATGGCTAGAAGAAATTCTTGACTGGGCAGTACATTTAGAAGCTTAAATAGACATTATTGAAAATAAGAAAGGAGAGGGTGCATTTATGTTAAACAAGAGTTTAAGCCAAGATGAAAACATAAAATAGGGGTTATAGATGATAAAGCTGAGGCAATATGGGTGGAGCTGTGCACAGGAATCAAAAAGGTGGATGAATTAATTACAGGTCTCTGTTACGAGCCAGCAAATGCTGGTGAAGAGTATGAAATTTACCTCCATATGCAGGGTTGGGGCATTTTCTAGTCATAGGGGATTCCAATCATCCTAGCATTGATTGGAGTAGGGGAACTGCCAAAAGAATTCTTATTCCTAAATCTACTATATGAACATTTTAGATCCCACAGATTGTAGAAATCCCTACTAGAAAGGATTCTTTGATAGATCTGGCAATATCTAATAAACCTATACTCATTATGGAGATGAAAGTAATGAGAAGCTTCATATTAATAAATGGGAGTGTCTGACAGAAGTTATGGTACAGAAACAATTAGACAAAGTTAATATCACTAAAGCCCTAGAGCCTAAGGAGATATATACATGGATCACAACGCTGTACACACAGGCTGATTTTTCGGCCCATTCAACCAATACTTTCATTTATAGGTCAATTGGGCCGAAAAATCTGTGCTGCTTTTCTGCCGCCACCACGACCGATGGTTGCCCTTTCATCTGGATTGGACATGTAGGTAAATCAGGGACGATCTTGCGGTTCCCAATGGGACCGCACGATTGGTTACGTGAGTTGTCGGCTGCCGCCACTATTGCCGCAACCGACAGTCATTTGTCCCATCCGAGCGCTAATTCCAAGGTAGTGTGCATTCTGGGAGAAGAAGGACCAATACACAACCTGACACGTCAGCTCACTTATGTCAACAGCAGGGAATAGCAAGGGGTAAAAATTCAACAACTTTTTCAAAACGGAAAAAAATATGTAGAATAACTAGGTATGCATAATATAAACTAAGGATTTTAAAAATAAAGATATTTTCCCTTTTTTTTTATTTATAAAAAGACAATATATATTTAAAATTTTCAACACTTTTCCATTTTTGCCGCATATCACAAATACACTTTTCCTGGAGTTAAAGGGCATGTCCACCCCGAAATTTAACTTTTGATATGTGGTAGGGCATGCTCCCCCAGCCCCAACCGCATTAATATAATTGTTAGAAAGTCCCCCGATTCTTACTTACCTGCCCTCTCTCCTCCGCTGCAGTGTTCAGGCCCTCTGCTTGCATGGAATTGAAAGCAGGGGGCGGGACCGGCAGCCGCGTCCGTGATTGGCTGAGAGGCAGGGAGGGCTGCACTGAGCATGCCTCAACCTTGATGAGGTTGAGGAAGTCTCAGGCACAGCATGAGTCACACACTGCTCCTACACAGCAGTTTCCCGGACTTTGGAGGGGCACAGCAGGGGAACTATTTTGAGCAGGAATGTAAGGTAAGGATTGGTTTAAACTACTTGATGTGGCCAGTAAGGGGTTAAATTTTAGTTTTGTGGGGTGGACATGCCTTTAAAACCTTGTAAAAAAAAAACCCAGTGAGATAAAGGCAAAAATCTGATTTTAGCAAAAATTTGGTCATGTAATTCTCTGGCGGGAGGCATTTCTAGGGGACTTAAAATCGTTTTGGAAACCTCTGTTTAAATATTCCCCATAGTATATTTCCTTATTAACATTTTTTTTAAAAATGTCCTATGTTTTTTAAATAGAAAAAGGCAAGACCACATGTTGCACCCTCGGGGGGAAAATCGTGCTTAGTGTTTTTGCAAGATTTTTGGTTACGTTAACGATGGATTCATTCACTTGGCGAAAAAAAGCTACAAATTCGCCTTTTTGTATATGTGGCAAAAATTCTTTGTGGAAACATAGGGTTCCATTGCATGGTTAGGGCAGGTATGGTCATGGTTAAAATATCCTGTTTTTGAGACAAGGCTGTTATGTGTGCCTAATGATCATTGTGAATAATACATTTCAATTCAGCAGAAATCTAATCCTTCGGAAGGGAAAATCCAGTCATCTGATGAATTCCCTTGTCAGATGTGTGTCTAGTTCCCCGATGGACACTAGAAAGAAAATGCGAAATTTTCCCATTCAACAAGGTACAAATAGATCTGGTCGCGATCCATAAACTAGTTTAATATAATACTGCTACTATGCTTGCTCGTTATTCGTGTAGATTATCCTATGTGAGTGTACCATATGGGAATTCCTGCTAGCTAATTTGCCCCCACTACCCATCATTGCTTATTGATTTCATATGGATAAAAGCTGCCAACTGTGTCCCTTAGACCAGGGATGTCCAAACTATGGAACTCCAATGTTTAAACTATACCTCCCAACTTTTCGCATAAGCCCTCTACTGTTTAAGTATGCTGGAGTTGTTGTTTTCTTCCATCTGGAGAGCCGCAAGCTAGACATTCCTGCCTAAAGCTAGGACACACAGCCGATGAAGCCCTGATCCCGTCGGATCCAATGGTATTGGGGCTTTATCCGCAGTGTGTGTATCGCTTTCCCGAATGAGCACGTGGCCAAGCAGTGGTTCAGGAAAAAAAGAAAATTTTTTTAGAGGGAGTCGGCCGTGGTCTAGGGAAACACACAGTCCACGGAAACACACAGTCCCAAGGGAAACACACAGTCTCATTGCATATCGTGAACCCTCGGGACTTGTATATCCTGATCTTTAAAAAATGACAGACGGGATCTTGCAGATTCTGTCTGTCATTATACAGAAATCTTTCCTGTGTGTACCCATCTTCAGAATCTTTGATATGGTATTAATGTTATTATGGATGTTTATTTAAAATAATTAATAAAGTATGTTATCCTGAAATTGCAATTTCAATGCATTTTGCAGTTTGAACAATCTGCATTAATGAGGTAAGCAATAAGCACGTGTCTTTCCTCCTGTCAGGGATAATTTGCATTTCACATTTCTGTTCAGCACATCATTACCATGTGGTGCCTGATGGAAATATTTAAACAAACAAATAACCACAATCACATTGGACTAGAACTCTATGGCCAACTAATAGGTACACTAGGCCCAAGCGGGCCGCCTTAGCATAAATAGCACCCTGTGCAAGATTTGTTACTGGCACCTAGCACCCCTCCAAAACACCCCCCTGGGCACACACAATACGCTGCTGAATGCTGCTTGGCTTGCCTGCTTCAAATCAAGTCCACCACCTGCACTATTGTCTTTCAGTATCTGTAGTGCGTGCTTGTGTATATCCTGCCACTCATTCCATAACACGTACACAATAACAGGGAGATTCAATAAAAGTTCTTATCATTTAAAATGGTGCTAATTTTTCCCCAACTAATCAGATCTATTAATATTTGAATGAAAGCTAACATCTGATTGGTTGGGGCAAAATTAGCACCATTTTAAACGATATGAACTTTTATTACATAGGCATGTTAATGCACAGACACAGCACAGAATACAGACATCTTAAGGCTTACCTGTGTTCTGGCTTTGTCTGTGGAATGGTTCTGATACATGTGATCTGCATGACCGTAACTGGGGGGACTGTGGCACTGATGCACAACTTTTACCTACAAGTCAGTGACATAAGACTCTGGCTGGTGCCCCCATTACAATGGAACCTGTACGGCCGCCACAGTCGCCCATATCAAGGCCGCCCTGGGCCAACTACTAGGTACACTATGGCTAACTACAGGTACACTATGGTCAACTACTAGGTACACTATGGCCAACTACTAGGTACACTATGCCAACTACTAGGTACACTAGGGCCCACTACTAGGTAATCTAGGGCCAACTACTAGGTACTCTATGGTCACTACTAGGTACACTAGGGCCAACTACTAGGTACACTATGGCCAACTACTAGGTACACTAGGGCCCACTACTAGGTAATCTATGGCCAACTACCAGGTACTCTATGGCCGCTACTAGGAACACTATGGCCAACTACTGGAAAACTATGGCCACCTACTAGGTACACTAGGGCCAACTACTAGGTACACTAGGCCACTATTAGGTACCCTAGGGCCAACTACGGTACACTATGGCCAACTACTAGGTACAATATGGCCAACTACTAGGTACATTATGGCCAACTACTAGTACACTATGGCCAACTACTAGTACACATGGCCAACTACTAGGTACACTAGGGCCAACTACTAGGTACACTATGGCCAACTATAGGTACACTAGGACCAACTACTAGGTACACTATGGCCAACTACTATGGTACACTAGGGCCAACTACCTATCTACACTCAGTAGTCTGTCAATGGACGGAAAACCTACAGCCAATTTTGTCCCAATCCTGCTTAAAATATTTAACATCAGCTAAAATTTACCAACATGTTCCTGACATTCCTGTATGTACACCTTTTGCTTCTGTTTTTTACTGAAATTTATAAAGTTAGTCCCCAGCTAGTTTTTATTCTTCTAATTAAATGGTTTGGCATGGTAAACCCTTGTACAACACGTACTTTCTACGCTCAATGAACAAGTGTCCAACCTACATTAATTTTCTACATTAATCACAACCTGTGTTCAGTCTTCGGTTGTTTGTTGATCTGACGGATAACCAAAGTGAAAATCGCACATTTGTACAAGCCTATTGCATGGTCTGATCACGGCCTGATCCAGTAGTATCTATATGTGTCCACAGCGGGATCCAGAACAAATACAAAAACTTGAAGGAATCTTGCTTGGTGGTCAATCACAATGCTTTGTAAACATTTGCTACTGGCATTTCTTAGTATACTGCCAAAAAGTTCCAACTGAGAAAAAAGACCCTTGGAAATGTTTAGGACACTCAGTTGTATCTCAACACTGGTGGAGCCCTAGGTAACACTGACATTTATGTCTGCAATTTTATTACGTTATGTTTTCCTTATTAATTTATGCAACTAAAGTGCCATGAAAGATGTTGGTGCTATATAAATCCACAATAATATAATTTTATAAAGAGGGAAATATTAAGAAACATGAGGGTTGTCTTTTAAATTACACAGATGGCACATTATGATTTCTGCAGCTGCAACTGGGGCCCTGAAGTTTCTAGAAGAATAAACTGCCTTGTGGGTAATGTTGCTCTGTAGATACCCCACAAACTTCACTTTTCTGAGCTATGATTCACATTGAAGGAGGTTACAGTTGCAGGTACTCATCAAATTAGTCCCACTTAAAGCTAATTGCTGTGTGACATTTGGTCCAAGCTATAAAATGTGGCCAGCATTCATGGTATTTTCTTAATAGAACTCTTCTAATTCACCATACCTGGGAGCTATGGAAGGTGCTGGGCAGCTTGTTTAGTGTTCTCCCTATATACACAGAGATTTTATGAGGTGCCATAAATGATTGCTAATGAGACGCAGCACTATTTTATGACATTTGCTGTGCAAAGTCTCAGTTAATTACCTGAGCAATTAGCAACAAACGATGAAAGTAACCCTGTGATTTATTATGACACCGTTTGTCCCTTCCCCCCCAACCTTTATTTACACCACCTCCATCCTATTGCATGGCACACACAGGCCAAGCTGGATTTAGAGACATTGTAATGTGCTGCTCTTGTAGAACAGGTGCCACCAGTATTTAATAGGCACACTTATCATTATAATCACATGGCATGGAGATCAATAATAGCTCCTTTATATCTATTGAACAAAGGGTCAATGTCTATGTAAAGGTTCCTTTCAAAACAAAAGTTTATTATTTTTACATTTAAATATGTATACGTATACTAGTGAGCCCCACTGAAAATATAAATTCATTTGCCATATAGGGGATGAGGTGCAATCTATTTACAATCTATGTATTACTGGTTATCATGGTGCAAGTCTTTTAGTCTTTTTGTGAATGTTGAGATTTTATATTGTCAATGGCAATTGATCACACAGCCCATATAGATTTAACATGTCGGCCTTTCTGCCCTGGCTTTTGGATTCTTAGTTTGAGCTAATTACAGTCCATCAAGATTCTGTCTGGAATTAATACTTCCATTGGGGTGTGCTTCATAAAGGATTATTAGCATTGGTTACTGACGGGATCTCGTGTGACTGAGTGACGGGGCGAAAATCGCAAATGAACACCTGCTGGGTCCCAGTGTACTTTGTGTTTATATAAATACAGTCTATGCAAACAAGGGAATAAGAAAATCATTTTTGTTTCCATGTAAATAAATATTAAGAAATTTGAAGGAAAAACCACTGTGAGATCCTATTTAGAAACATAATAACAACAGTGACCATTTAGTGACCAGGTCATTGGGGCAGCACGGTGTCTCAGAGGTTAGCACTGATGCATTTCAGAGCTGAAGTCCTGAGTTCAATTCCACCCTTGGACACATCTGTAAGATGTATGTCTCCCCATGCTTGCGTGGGCACTGCGGTTTCCCCAAAATCATAAAGACATACTGATAGGTTATATGTGTCAAATAATGTGCTTGGATTGTAAGCTCTCTGGGGCAGTGCTTTGTGAATGTATACATGTAATTTTAAAGCGCTGCGGAAGATGTTGGCGCTAAATAAATCCATTATAATAAATAGTCATAAGGAAAGGATAAGGGCTTCTATGAAAGAAAAGTCCTGCCTTAAACCCAAATATAGACAGATCATTGTCTTCAAGTGTCCAAAAAGATGTAATTATACAATAACAAGGCTAGACATCAAAGAATCCTCTCAGTCTAGTGGTCTGTTTAATTATGGATTGTAGCTTTTGCTATAACCCTAGCGCAATGGTTAAGTGACAAATTCATTGTGTGCAGCCTTCATAGTGACAGATTTCACTGCATGATAACTGATACTTTCACCTTTCCTGTTTTTTTCACACCACATTTTTTTCAATCCCATTTTTCCTGCTTGATTTACTTGTGTCATTTAGTTGTCTATGTCATTCATTCAAATATGGGTCACGGTTAGATCTTTAGCTTTGGTATTATGGAATTCTTTCTGCTATAGTCTTTCCCAGACCCAGCAAATGTTTTAACTACGAAGATGCAAGTGTGAATAACTGCCCCAGCAGTAGAGTTTTAACTATGACACAAGGCAAAGCAATAATCCAATAGGGGATGCTCAGAAGACACAATACCTGCTTTGCAATGGAATGGTTGGCAAAATATTGGCTAATGTGTGGCTACCTAAAGTGTGCCCATACATTGAACTCGCCTTCCGCGACATTCAAGCAATTCTTCAGGAACCGCCTGGCCCATTCATTTTGCGATTGTATGTTGGCAAGCATACAATCGCGCAACCAAGTCAGTCGCCTTCGTCTAAATCGGACAAATAGGCGATCGGGTCCTTGGTAAATCACAGCCGTTCGTGCAGTTCCCTATGGGCCCACACGATCGGTCGTGTGCACTGTTGGCCGCGGCTGGCAGTCATTTGTCCTGGCGAGCGCTCACTTGCCGGGCTGGGCCCCCCATGAGATTGGAGGCCAGGCCCCTGACCTCCTCTTCCCACACAAGCCTGCCAAGATCTCCTAACGCGATCAGCCGTTTAGGCCATTTTTTACAGCTGATCGCACGTATGCAGGAAACACAGGCGATATCAGCTGTTTAAATGACCGGACCCGAACTTTTAGAACTGTCTGGTTTGGTGTCCGGCCTTTTAAACAGCTGATCGCGCCTATGTTTCCTGCATACGCGCAATCCGCTTTTTAAAAACAGCTGGTCACGGCTTAGGAGATCTTGGCAGGCTTGGGCTTGTGGCGGGCCCTACTACCGTCGGGGCCCCCCGCAGTCACGGGGGAAGCGGAAGTTATGCCACTGCTCGCTCGCAGCGAACACTGAGTCGGGACAAATAATATGCCCGTGTACCCACCCTAAGTGCATATTTGGCCATTGTTGCTGTCATTGGTAAATCGCCACTCATGTGTTGGGCATCGTGGTGTTGTCAAGCATGTGTAAAAGGCTTTAAGCCTTAAGATTAACATAGAAATCTGATATTCATCTAAATTTATATATGTTACTTGTGATTATTTTCAATTTACATATGTACTCACCTTATTGACCTTTCTGTGCATCCGTATGGGAACAGTTCATAAGGGTGATCTATATTACTGCAATCACTATCTATTTCCTTTAGGCTGAGTACACACTAGTGATGGACCCAAATCCGAGTTCAGACGAACTACAACTATTCGAACTCTATACGAACTAGTTCAGGTTAGAACTAGTTTGAGTTTTCCATACTCGCAGACTTATTTTCGATAATATCGATTTCTTGAATCGGTTACCTCTAAATGCAACTTTTAATTCAGTAACCCTTGATTTATCCTTCAAATGTAGACTTTGGCCATCTCTAGTACACACCAGCAAATTTTTCATCCTGACCAAGCACTAGCGAGACCAGATAGGCAAAAGTAGCCGCGGCTGACATTTTGCTGCGACTGATTGTGCAGTCTAAAGGAACAGCACAATGGACCATGATTTTTCTGACATACCAATCGCCCGTGTCCATCCGGCTGACCGATCTAAGGTTGATGCAGTGGCCTGTAGGATTAGTTGTTTTGGAGTGATGTACATGCCTGATAACAGCAAATCCTAACCTTCCTAAAAAAAAACACAGCATTTCAGGATTACAGAATAAAAATAGAAAGAAAATATTAGAATCACTGATTCTATTAATGATTTACTGCTTTCTGGGGTTTTTTGGTTTTTTTTTATTAAATATTTCCACGTTCATATGTAGTAAGGGTTTTCTGTACCCAAATTCTGTCTCTTGTATGCCCATACAGGAGATGATTCGTGACCCGGCTTTGTACCTAGGCCTGTTAAGTTTTTTTTTCTCCCGTCTAAGCTACTAAAACCCTACTGAATAGTTTGTCCTTATGCAGATTGTTCTATTTGTCTAATGAAAACTAGATTTTTTTAAAATGTAATTAAACTAATTGATTCTTTAGAACAATGCTAATGTAATCAGAGCTGTTAGTGATTAGAATAAAATCATTATGCTCCGCCCTTCTGACTTGGAATTAACATTGCTCAAAGATAAACATCCAGAATTCACAATAAAAATGAGAAGCCTGAATTTTAATTACTGCAAAATTAGAAACCGCTACGTCCCGATCACAGACCCTCTATGTAGTGTCTTCACAGTTATTGTTTAGGAAACCAAAGAAATCCCTCAGCTTGTAGTGAAATATTGGAAGGGAACAAATGTCCAATTCATCTTAGAATGACTATTCTTATATTTCAGGTGGACTTTTCTAAATGCCCAATGACATTGAGGCAGAAATTGTACCTTGCCCATTTACTACATTTGGCAGAACCATTATGGTGCCCATCCCCCAACTTCTAAAATGCCTTCCACACCCAACGCTGATTATGGCCTTTGTCTGGGGCTCATTACAATCTCAATAGAGCTGTAAGGAGCTTGGTCCTTAGTAAAATAACTGGAAAAACAGCTTAATCAGGGACTTTTCTCTCTGTCCAGAGCAGAAGGTTCAAAAAGAGAATCTGATGTTGCTGGTTTAGCAGAAAACTGCAATGGTAAAAAAGAATGGGTGTGAATGGTAATAAAGTCCAATAAACCATAATTTGCTCATTGCTTTTCAGATGATACAGATAAGACCATATTAAAAGAGATTCAAACTAAAACGGTTTTAAAATTCCCAAACTTTAAACATGAACTCCCAGACATTGTCTAAATGACATATTGCTCTGTAGTGGCCTGTGGGCTGGTCAGAATTAGATGGATTCTACCTAAAGTGCTGTAATTTGCAATGATTTTTGGGCTCTTAATTTCCCTGAGACTGAAAGAGTATTGTTACCAATGAAATACAGCAGCATTAAACTCTATGTCTTATTGCACAAGTGAAGAACTCAACTCAAAGACATCTGTGTAGACAACACAAACACATTATTTTTATTACAAGGCATTTACAAGGAAATCAGTTTTTACCTTTTCTGTAATGATGTCTAACAAACAGGTCACTTTAGACTGGATGCTCTATTGGTTAATTTAACAAAGGGTAATGCTTGCCATACGTATAACGATTAAGCACCCTCACCACAGGCTCGACATTTGGAGAGCGATTGCGACATTTCCATTGGAACACTCCAAATGTCAAAACCTGGTTTTTGTTTTTCCCAATCGAACTTTAATCAGAACAAACAGGCTGAAATTTTTCCACCAACCCCATCTTCTGTCCAATCTCTCTGCGGTCTCAAGCTGAAATCTGCAGAAAGATTGAGCCTCAGGTGGGAACTTTGAGCAGCATCAAAAATCCGATGGAAGAAAGTCTGCTGTGTATAGCTGCCTTTAGAAAGGCCAAACCACTGAAATCCATTCCACTTGCAGATTTGCGAATTTTTGAAAAAATAGAAATCCTCAAGCGGACCTATTGAAGTGAATGGGAGTTATAAAATCCAAAAGATCCGCCAAAAATTAAGGTATATGCAATGGTAACTTACTGTAAATAGCTCAGGTACCTGGGGAGGGTCTGGGGAACACAATGGACAAGAATCTGAAAAAAAAGCACTGTCCTGTACCGAAACTTCATATGCTTTTTTGCCTTCCATGTAGTATTTTTTAATTTCTAGAAATTTTAAATTACAAAATTGTAAATTTTCTAAATTTCTAGCAATTTAAAAAATTTTGACAAAAGTTTTGCGGTTCAGAAAAAAGCAAATCTGTGAAATCCCACTCCGGAATCAGGTCCAAGTTCAATCCATCTCTAGTAACGGTAGTACAAAAGATTAATGACTTCCCAATCATAGTTTATCAGTCTGTGCACAATCGCCCATTACAAGCAAAATAATTTTTGATCGGATCTCTGGTGGATCAGAACTCATTAAAGGGAATTATAGTGTGTTAAAGTTTTTTTCAAAAATAGTTAAAATAAAAAGTACCTTGGGCAGGGAGGTAGGATTGGTGCTATTTTACCTCCCAATATCCTTTCTATGAGGATCAGCAGATGAAGAAACTGCTTCTGCCAGTCTTCCTTTATGCTCAGCACTATCTTTAATATAGAATGGCCCTAGGCCATAACCTGGAATATGTATGAATAATGAAACTGTATTGCTGTAGCTCCTCAACAAAACATATTGGGAGTTGGGAATATCAATCCTATCTCCTGACCCAGGGACCTTTTTATTTTTAAAATGTTATTTTTTACAGTATAGTTATCCTCTAAGGCATAGATTTTACTACTATTGCAGTACAACGCATTCTTCCAGCAATTCCCCATAGCTACCTCTGCCTCCCCATAGAGAATTCATACTGCCCCAAAATGCTCTTTGTTGATTAACTACCCACTGTCCATCAAAAGGCTAGCATCAGTTGGAAGTTCAATCAAAGTGGCCAGCTAATTTCTGTAGCCATTGCATTTTCCTGGTATCTAAATAACCCAATTTTACATAAAAGTAGGACGTGGGAGCATTCCTCAGTCAAAATTGCATTATTATATATATATTATGGAGTGTTATTCTCGTAGTCAAAATTTAAACAATATTTATTATTATTTTTGATATTATTATATAGTATAAAATGGCCATATATATTCTTCCAACCCCATCAAGATAACTTAATTGTGGAAACAGGGTTGCTTCCGGGAGGCTCTGTCGAGGCAATGCCACAAACAGGGAAATTGTCAAGGTCCCCGTCCTCTATGTGGCACCAAACCATAACGTTTCAGCTGTTATATATCTTGGGTGGGTATACACAATATTTTGCCTGGGGGCCCCCTCAGACCTTAAAGTGGTCCTGTCAGGCACAGTTTTTGTTCACACCCTTGACATAAGCGGACAATGATTTGGATTCTTAATGCTATCATGGTCTTTAGTGTAGCGTCATTGACACACATTAACACACTTAAGTGTCACTTATGACTGTACACACACACTGCCGCTAAAGCCCTGATACCGTCATATTCAACGTATTGGGGCTTTATAGGCAATGTGTGTGCATCTTTCCTGAAGAGCACATGGCTGCCGAACATTCCCATTGGCCTCGCGGTCGTTCGGGAAAGACCTAAATTCCCCTAGCCCGCGTTAGCCTTCCTATTGGGAAGTCGGCCTATACTGTGTATAGAGAGAACGCTTTGGACTGTGTGTATCCTGATCTTTGAAAAATGACAGACATATCTTGTCTGTCATCTTTCAAAAATCTTAACTGTGTATATACCCAGCTATAGAACATCCTAAATGCCCTTCTGTATCCCCCATCTTGAACAAATAGAAGCAAATTTGTGGTTATTGAAATTAAACAATTATTGCCAACTGAATGAAATAATCTTTCTGTCAGTTCGCCTCAATTCCAAACCAAATGAGGTTTTCAGATTCGCAATACTTTTTTTGCATTTAATTTACTCATGTTTGAAAAGTTCATGACCTGTTTAAGTGGGTGGGGGTCAGCAAGCAGGTCAGTGGTTGCCCATGCTAGTGTCACTGTGGACGTCCTGGTGGGGGCAGCTGCTGGTTGGTTCACTCAACCAGTGTCCAGCACTGTTAACATGTAAATAAATCATACCCCCCCCCATCAAATATAATAAAATAATAATAATGAATTATTTATGGAGTGCTGCCTTAAACTTCCAAAAATATTTTTTTACATTTCACCTTGTGGTTGCTGTTTCATATGGAAGCTGATTGTAAGCTCTATGGCAGGCACCTCTTACATCACGTTGTATGGTTCAGCATTAGTGTACTATTAAAGTACCTTTTTATGTATTTAGAATGTTTTTTGTCCTCCTTATTTGGCTTTTGTAAAATTGTGCAGCGCATAAGCCTGACATCATGTAGGAAAGTGCTTTTGAACTTTTATGAACTTTTGAAAAGTACAAGGGCTCTTCACACTAGAGCGCACTGAACATTGCGTCTGCGGTTGCGTGCATTGTTCCTTTGCGTTAACGCACAGTGCATGCCATTATTCACTATGGTAACGCTGTGGTTAACGCCCAAAATGCAGCATGCAGTGCGTTGTACTCATCGCACTGCATCGCATCGCTTAATGTGAACGGCGCCATTCATTTCTATGTGCACTGTGTTTTGATGTACCAAAACTCACTCTTTCGTGAACAAGCCCTAAGTTACTGTCCATAGTCCAGGGTGCTGCATTGTCTCACAAATGTTAATAGTTTTTATTAGTTATTATAAGTTCTCCTTTAACTTGTTTGCCATATACTGCCAGCATATAATGTTTTTGTGGATAAACTGTTAAAGCCCCCCAAAAAAAGACTTTGGGCCTCACAGCCTGTGTGACTGTGTTAGGACACCTGGGTCATTGTGTGGATGAGACACCTGGTATCGCCACACGCGTCTTTTTTGGCTGGAACAAGCATATTAATTAGTTAAAAATGTTCCCAATGCTTTTTTATGGTCTTGTAGAACCTGTTTTACTGAACAGTAAAAACAATGGCAGTGTGTGAGGTAGCTAGCACGGAGGCTGAACGCAGATGACGTCATATCTCGTGCCAACACAAAACTATGAACTGGTGTAATTGCTGGAATAGACAGACTAACCTGATCGGTAGATCAAAGTAGTCTTATAGCATTTTAAGTTGTACCGGTGTCTGATCCTGCAGTCCATTGAAAACCATGGATTGGCTTTGATTTACTGACATGGCCATTCACTTGAATGACTTGTTTTGCCCTGAACACCAGTTGGGAGTGGTCCTATGTTGGAATTTAAACGAAATATCACCCACAGTGGTTGATAGGCCTTATTATTAACTTGGGTGTCCTTATTCTGTAATGCTGAGCCCAGTAAATTGGTGTAAATTTGCAACTATTTGATTTTACATATGGTAATATAATATGTTTTTATTGACCCTACTTCTATTATCAACCCATTAAATGCAGGAGGACTTTTCTTTTACATGGACACAGACATGGTGCGATGCCCTCACACATAATTGGTGCAATTTATTAATAAATATTAACTTATTCTGATACAGCATTACAACACAGAATTTTGCAAAGACAACTCTCGTATGCTTGTTTCACCCCGAGCTTAAACCACATGTGTGTACCCACCATATGTTGGTTCTCCATAATATGTATGTATGTATTAGAGATGAATAACTTCCTAAGTACAGTTTGCTTCCGAACTTTTACTGATTTCTATAGTTCTATAGTTCGAAAACTAACCCATTAAAGCCAATGGGAGAAAACAGTTTGAAAAGTTCTAGTTAATTTCAGTCACAATAGCAATGGTAACTTACTGTAAATGGTGATGGGACCTGGGAATGGTCTATGGAACCGTCCTACCACCAAACTTGTTAAAACACTGACTTTCCCCACGATTGGGCCACTGCCGGGTCTCCGCATTGAGTTTTCACACTACATTCGAGGGTTACAGAAAGATACATTCAAGGTCACAGAACATACATTCGAGGTTAACGGTGAACCGCTACATTCGGGCTGGATTACCAACGAACTGCTACATTGGAGGGTTACCGCCAAACTGTTTGTTTGAGGGTTATTGCCGAAATGCCGCATTCGAGGGATGTTGCCGAAGCGTTACATTTGAGGATTAGCGAATTCGATAATTAGTCTATAAAATAATCTGGCACAAGGTGTCATTTATCCATCCATTAAGGTCCCCTTGGAAATGGTCCATGGTTGATCTACTTAAATATTGGACCAAGAATATACTGGGGACAAAATAATAACCGTGAGTTTACTAGGCTTAAGCTAGGTACACACAGTCCAGATTTCTGAAAGATGACAGACAGGATCTGCAAGATCCAGTCTGCCATCTTTCAAAGATCTGCATACACACAGTCCCGAGCGTTCTCCTATGAACTCATAGTGAGAACGCTCGGGACTGTATGTTTCCTTGGCCTTCCCGAACGAGCGTTCGGGCCGACCCGATTGTTCGGCGGCCCGCGCTTGTTCGGAAACGAACGTACACCATAACGATAAAGCCCCGATACCGTGGATCCGACGGTATCGGGGGTTTATCGTTACTGTGTGTATCCAGCTTAAGTGTCCAGAAAAACTGTTTATGTTTGACTAGCTTTAGACACATTATAACAGAGCTAAACACAGTATTTAAAGTGAATGCAGTTTGTTTTTATTACATGGGCTGGGTTGTTGCCATCTGTAATATTCTTTGAAATGCTGACTTGGATCAATAAAAATGTCTGAAAAAAACAAGCAACAGGCGACTGGTCTTTTAAAGTAGATGGTATTAAAAGGGACCTGATGTCTTGTGCTTATGGACACACACATTGTAATTAGTCCAAAGTAGGAAAACAAAAATGCAGATTGGAATTAGCAGTTGACTACACAGTTTAGCAGAATATCTGAGCAAATCTTGCACTATGTTCACACAACAAAGCAAAACCCAAAGGTAAAAGGTAAACAATGCAATACATTTATACATACAGTTTTAAAAAGTGTTGCTTCCGGACATTAATGGGTGCACCAGTGCATGTTTAAAACCCTCAGATTGCAAAGGATTTGAACATTGAATGGATGTCTGTTTTTCAAAAACACTGCATTCTCAAAATTGCATACAACACACAGACATGAGAACAGTGTAACCCTAGGGCTTGTTC
Organism: Hymenochirus boettgeri; assembly: GCA_019447015.1. NCBI lineage: Eukaryota > Metazoa > Chordata > Amphibia > Anura > Pipidae > Hymenochirus > Hymenochirus boettgeri. The sequence goes on from CM033471.1 coordinate 88,311,680, forward strand.
ACACTACATCAGTTTGTATCCATTTTTCAAACGCAGGTGCGTTTAAAAAAATGGACAGACAGTAAAACCCCATAGATTTCAAATATCGTTCACACCGCTGCGTTATAATCCGTTCCAGTCCGTTTAAAAACGCACGGCATGGCAGCATTTCTGTCCTTTTTTTCATGCATTTTCTATAGAAATCTATGGAATACCATTGTTAAAAAATCAATACAAATGTTGAAAAAAATGGATACAAACTGACACACAACGCATGCTGTGCTTTCTGTCAGTTTCTAGTGTGAACGAGCCTTAAAAAGTCAGCAAGTGAGCTCAGGCCAAGATAAGTCTGACTTAGAATAATGAGGTTTGTGGTAATATCTGTAATTGTCTTTCTAATATGGGACATAAATCTTTAGTCTGAATCCTAAACAGAGAAAAAAATTAGATTACAAGGGGTTGCCAAATCTCAAATAAACCATCTATGCAGGCCATACACTAATCACTTGCCAATATTACATGATATTCCAACAACCACCATTATTTTGCAATTGACATTGAGTCGCAGGACAGAAAGAATCAAGGGAATGTCGCCAGTAAGCCAGGACAGTGTATATGTTGCTTTTCCCAAAATTTGTTTTATTTTTTGTAAATGCCCTAGCCACCATTAACTTAATTTCTTTGGGTAAGAACCACCTAGAACCAAAAATCATCAAGAAAAAAAGAGAAAATATTTGTATTCTGTGTACTTTATACTACTACACTACCGGAACAGTCCTCATGCAATTACAGGCACATTTTGCTAAAAGATTTCAATATGCAGTGTGTAACCACATATATGGATCTGACCATCCTACTATAACTGTAGATCGTACCACGTCTTCAACCTAGCTGATATTAGGCAAATCCCACTGGATCTGATTGATTCATGTAATATTGTGTTTAATGCCACACCTTTAGTGATGGATCGAAGTCTGGATGAAAAGCTGGAGGTGGGGGGTTAGACAAAAACATTCTCTAATCAATCAAAAGCCAATCGCAACTATGATTTCTAGATTTATATATCCTACCGGGCCTAAATCAACGAGATCTAGAAATTATATTTATGTATATATCTATTCATTTGTTACAATGATTACTGATGAGGGTTTTTTTTCTTTTTAAGAAACATTATAAATATCTCTGTATAATAAAGAAGTCTGATTACAGACACTCGGTCATTAGGGTCCACAATGGTCCTTCTTACAGACTACCGGTACATTATTTTATTTTAATGCTTCTTATCTGTCTTATCTATCTTATCTTTTAATGCTTCTTATCTGTTGCTGGAGGGTGGGGGGTTAGACAAAAAAACCAATTTTCTAGTCAAAAAAGCCAATCGATACTATTCAAGAATTATGTATCCTACAGGCTTAAATCAACGAGATCTAGAATTATTATCTATATTTTATTCATTTGTTAGAATGATTACTGATCAGGTTTTTAAAAAAAAATAAAACATAATAAATATCTCTGTATAATAAGATTCTGATTATAACACTTGGTCATAAGGGTCCACAATGGTTCTTCTTCTAGACTACCTTATTTTTATTTTAATGCTTCTTTATCTGTTGTTTTAAAAAGGTTAATTAGAGTTAAATAGTGGTAGTGTGTTGGGGTGTAATATTTTCTTCATGTTAGCCTATTGTTTTCTTTAATTAGGAGCAGTGAGAATGTAAAGTTTGTTTGAACACAACAGAGTCTGAGAGGATTTATTGAAAAAGCTTGAATAGGCTAAGACTCTGCAGGTGGCAAAGTGTCCTGTTTGGAATCAGTCACTGTCTGCCACACCAAAAAGAAATGTGGTCCGATGCTAAGGCGATGTGGATGGTCCATTAAAAAAAACAATCTGTAACTCCCATAGTTCCAATTAATCACATCAAGCATCTTTGTTGAGAGTTAGAAGAATGTAAACCTAACAATTCAGTCTTGGTTAGATATTGCTGTTAATATGTAAAAACGTACCAGGAAAGGACGGCTGCATAGATTCCCAACGTTTTTCGCTATTGTTTACTTGATTCATACTTGATAAGGGTAATCACTGTGGCTTAAAACTGAACAAAGATTACATGATTTATAGTTTAATGTGTACATATATTTGGAGATGTTTATCGCAGTCACTTTGATTTTTACCACCAGACTACAATTCGAGAAATCTGTTGGCTAAAATTAGATGCAGACTGTTTGTGCCAACCATACCATATATTCTGTCATATTTTCATAGCTTACACCTTGCATTTATTTATTTAGTTAATGTTTTTTGTACCCTCTCCAATACTTGCTCTTTAGTTTGTATCACACGTGTACCCACAATGGTGTACCTATCTTTTAATGTATGGCGCTTGGTTGGGCATCATTAATGATCGAAATGAAAATGTGTTTGTTTAGGCTCAAATATAATCCTGTGTGTACCGAGACTGAAAGGATTTACCATAGACTGATATGCAACTTCGTTTTTAAAATTAATATTTTTAGAGGAAATAGAAATAAAAAATTTATATATATAATTTTACATTTTTAGCCAAAAAATCACTGTTCAGCTTTTCTTCCCTTCCAACGATGACTGATTTATTGCATGGGCATGGTACACATAAATGCCGCCACAGTTTCCAGTAACCTTTGTCAGTAACTTAAAGAAAAGCCAAATACAAAAACCATTAGATCAAAGTTTTGAAGCTTAACTATAGTTCGGACAGGTAAATTGCTCTTTGCATATACACATACCGTGCTCAGACTCAAATCGTGTATTCTCTGATTATTACCGGTACTACAAAATATAATAGCACTGCAAGACTCTTGCTTCAATATTGCCACACTTTAAACAGTTGCTTATATAAATAAAGCTATATTTAAAAAAAGTCTGTGAAATATATCACCCTTTTTATTATTTTTACTAGAGATACATGGGTATCTGCCACACTGACATGACTGCAATGCCTGGCAGCTCTTGCCATATTGTCCCAATTGTCCCACTGTCCTGGACTACTGAGCCTTATCCTAGATTAGGCTAGAATGTCCTTTCGCAAGGTGTAGAGCAGACCCCCAATATCCCTCCTCACTGTGATCAATCTATTATAATCTATCTAATTTATCTATTTGTTTGACTGTTTGTCTATGTATTTTATGTATCACTTGGATAGGAACTGACTTGCTGCTATTTCCCACTGGGGATAGCTATTATTATTATTATGTGGATTTATTAGCACAACATCTTCCTAAGCGCTTAACAATTACATGTATACTTCACATCATCACAGCCCCTGCCCTGAAGAGCTTACAATCTCAAGAACATTTATTTGACACATACAACCTATCAGTATGTCTTTATGATGTAGGGAAACCAAGTTCCCACCCAAGCACAGGGAGAACATACAACTCCTTGCGACGTGTCCAAGAGTGGATTCGAACTCAGGACTTTAGCACTGCAGCATCAGTGCTAACACTAGCCACAGTGCTGCCCATGTTGTGTTGCTTCCAGAGCAGAAAAAGTATTTTCAAATTTTTCATGAACACAATATAATTAGCCATGGATGGCTTTCCATTTATTGAGTCAGATTTATTTTGTATTCTTTTCTCTAATCACAATTTATTTGGCATTTATAAAATAACAAGCAGGGATTATCTTAGCTAAGCTTGATCCTGTGTTTACCCAGATTTAATGTCTTTGCTATATATAAGGTTAAGCTGTAAATGCATTTATGAAGTTATGCTCATGATAATAGCATGGTTTTAGGAAAACCTTTTGAGAACTTGAGGGATGGATGAGAAGTTGAAATTATGAAATTACTGAACATGCCTTCAAACACATTTAACAACAAAATTGATCCAAATCATGACATAAAAAGTTGCTGAGCAGTATTATCGGGTTTGAATCCTCAGAAGTAAATTTATTTGGGGATTGCTGAGAACAGAGGTTCACACCAGTTGGAGAACGGTGGTGTTTGATATCTTTGCTCTAGAGGCTACCTTTAATATTCAAGACTTGAGTTAACAGCTGATAACCCTGAGGTGTCCATCCATAAGAATCTTGGTATGATAGATGCGAAGTCTAACTGACTTATCTCCTTTGCATTCAACTGGAGTATCTCCGACAAATCAGTCATCTCAGAGATTCAGGAAACCTGAATAGGCATTGCATATCAAAGTGATCAAAGACTAAGCTATGCTGGTGCACTGGTCTGCACTAATTCTCTCATTACTTTGACTTATCCAGTATAGTGACATTACAAAAACTGGTAAAATGGAACCATGAAAAGCTTTATGGCAAATGACTCTCTTTAAATAAAAAATTCTATTCTAATTAAAAGCCCTATAGTAGATTCACACTAATATTTTTATATTTGATCTGAAATATATATTGTATATATATATATCCCTCAAAAGGCATAAATAGGAAGGAACAATAGTTCAGATTTTTCTTGAATATTATTTACATCATAATTACATATGTATTAAATTATTTCATTCTTCTACAGGAACTCATCATCATTCTTTCAACCACTGGTTCTAGTTTGCAAATGATTGGCTCTGCCCAGATAACATCTGGTGTGACATGTAAATAGAGGACCATATGTAATATGTGCAGGGCAGGTTTTACCATAAGGCCCAGTGGGCATGTGGCATAGGGACACCTCTCTTGGAATAAACCAAAGTGAAAATGCACATTTGTACAAGCCTATTGCATGGTCTGATCACGGCTGATCCAGTAGTATCTATATGTGTCCACAGCGGGATCCAGAACAAATACAAAAATTGAAGGAATCTTGCTTGGGGTCTCACAATGCTTTGTAAATTTGCTACTGGCATTCTTAGTATACTGCCAAAAAGTTCCAACTGAGAAAAAAGAACCCTTGGAAATGTTTAGGACACCAGTTGTATCTCAACACGGATGGAGCCCTAGGTAACACTGACATTTTGTCTGCAATTTTATGTACGTGTATGTTTTCCTTATGTATAAATGCAACTGTAAAGGCCATGAAAGATGTTGGTGCTATATAACCACAATATAATAATTTTATAAAGAGGGAATATTTTAAGAAACATGAGGGTTGTCTTTTAAATTACACAGATGGGACACATTATGATTTCTCTGCAGCTGCAACTGGGGGCCCTGAAGTTTCTAGAAGAATAAACTGCTGTGGGTAATGTGCTCTGTAGATACCCCACAAACTTCACTTTTCTGAGCTATGATACACATTGATAGGATGTTACAGTTGCAGGTACTCATCAAATTAGTCCCACTAAAGCTAATTGCTGTGTGACATTTGGTACCAAGGCTATAAAATGTGGCCAGCATTTCATGGTATTTCTTAATAGAACTCTTCTAATTCACCATACCGGGAGCTATGGAAGGTGCTGGGCAGCTTGTTTAGTGTTCTCCCTATATACACAGAGATTTTATGAGGTGCCATAATGATTGCTAATGAGAAGCAGCACTATTTTATGACATTTGCGTGGCAAAGTCTCAGTTAATTACCTGAGCAATAGCAACAAACGATGAAAGTAACCCTGTGATTTATTATGACACCGTTTGTCCCCTTCCCCAACCTTTATTTACACCACCTCCATCCTATTGCATGGCACACACAGGCAAGCTGGATTTAGAGACATTGTAATGTGCTGCCTCTGTAGAACAGGTGCCACCAGTATTTAATAGGGCACTTATCATTATAATCACATGGCATGGAGATCAAAATAGCTCCTTTATATCTATTGAACAAAGGTCAATGTCTATGTAAAGGTTCCTTTCAAAACAAAAGTTATATTTTTACATTTAATATGTATAGTAACGAGTAGGAGCCCCACTGAAATATAAATTCATTTGCATATAAGGGGATGAGGTGCAATCTATTTACAATCTATGTATTACTGGTTATCATGGTGCAAGTCTTTTAGTCTTTTTGTGAATGTTGAGATTTTATATTGTCAAAGGCAATTGATCACACAGCCCATATAGATTTAACATGTCGGCCTTTCTGCCCTGGCTTTTGGATTCTTGTTTGAGCAGTAATTACAGATACATCAAGATTCGTCTGGAATTATATATTCCATGGGGTGTGCTTCATAAAGGATTATTAGCATTGGTTACTGACGGGATCTCGTGTGACTGAGTGACGGGCGGAAAATCGCAAATGAACACCTGCTGGGTCCCAGTGTACTTTGTGTTTATATAATACAGTCTATGCAAACAAGGGAATAAGAAATATTTTTGTTCCATGTAAATAATATTAAGAAATTTGAAGGAAAAACACTGTGAGATCCATAATTAGAAACATAATAACAACAGTGACCATTTAAGTGACCAGGTCATTGGGGCAGCACGGTGTCTCAGAGGTTAGCACTTATGCATTTCAGAGCTAAGTCCTGAGTTCAATTCCACCCTTGGACACATCTGTAAGGATGTATGTTCTCCCCATGCGTGGGGGCACTGCGGTTTCCCCACAATCATAAAGACATACTGATAGGGTATATGTGTCAAAAAAATGTGCTTGGATTGTAAGCTCTCTGGGGCAGTGCTTTGTGAATGTATACATGTAATTTTAAAGCCTGCGGAAGATGTTGGCGCTAAATAAATCCATTATAATAAATAGTCATAAGGAAAGGATAATAGGCTTCTATGAAAAGAAAAGTCCTGCCTTAAACCAAAATATAGACAGATCATTGTCTTCAAGTGTCCAAAGATGTAATTTTACAATAACAAGGCTAGACATCAAAGAAATCCTCTCAGTCTAGTGGTCTGTTTAATTAGGATTGTAGCTTTTGCTATAACCCTAGCCCAATGGAAGTGACAAATTCATTGTGTGCAGCCTTCATAGTGACAGATTTCACGCTGCTATAACTGATACTTTCACCTTTCCTGTTTTTTTCACACCACATTTTTTTCAATACCATTTTCCTGCTGATTTACTTGTGTCATTTAGTTGTCTATGTCATTCATTCAAATATGGTCACTGGTTAGATCTTTAGCTTTGGTATTATGGAATTCTTTCTGCTATAGTCTTTTCCCAGACCCAGCAAATGTTTTAACTACGAAGATGCAAGTGTGAATAACTGCCCAGCAGTAGAGTTTTAACTATGACACAAGGCAAAAGCAATAATCAATAGGGGATGCTCAGAAGACACAATACCTGCTTTGCAATGGAATGGTTGGCAAAATATTGGCTAATGTGTGGCTACCTAAAGGTGCCCATACATTGAACTCGCCTTCGCGACATTCAAGCAATTCTTCAGGAACCGCCTGGCCCATTCATTTTGCGATTGTATGTTGGCAAGCATACAATCGCGCAACCAAGCTCAGTCGCCCGTTCGTCTAAATCGGACAAATAGGCGATCGGGTCCATTGGTAAATCACAGCCGTTCGTGCAGTTCCCTATGGGCCCACACGATCGGTCGTGTGCACTGTTGGCCGCGGCTGGCAGTCATTTGTCCTGGCGAGCGCTCACTTGCCGGGGCCTGGGCCCCCCATGAGATTGGAGGCCAGGCCCTGACCTCTCTTCCCAACAAGCCTGCCAAGATCTCCTAAGCCGCGATCAGCCGTTTAGCGTTTAACAGCTGATCGCACGTATGCAGGAAAACAGGCGATATCAGCTGTTTAAATGACCGGACCCGAACTTTTAGAACTGTCTGGTTTGGGGTCCGGCCTTTTAAACAGCTGATCGCGCCATGTTTCCTGCATACGCGCAATCAGCTTTTTAAAAACAGCTGGTCACGGCTTAGGAGATCTTGGCAGGCTTGGGCTTGTGGCGGGCCTACTACCGTTGGGCCCCCGAGTCACGGGGAAGCGAGGAAGTTATGCCACTGCTCGCTCGCAGCGAACACTCAGTGGGACAAATAATATGCCCGTTTACCCAGCCTAAGTGCATATTGGCCATTGGTGGCTGTCATTGGTAAATCGCCACTATGTGTTGGGCATCGTGGTGTGGTCAAGCATGTGTAAAAGGCTTTAAGCCTTAAGAGAACATAGAATTGATAGTCATCTAAATTATATATAGTTACTTGTGATTATTTCAATTTACATATGTACTCACCTATTGACCTTTCTGTCATCCGTATGGGAACAGTTCATAAGGGTTATCTATATTACTGCAATCACTATCTATTTCCTTTAGGCTGAGTACACACTAGTGATGGACCCAAATCCGAGTTCAGACGAACTACAACTATTCGAATCTATACGAACTAGTTCAGGTTAGAATAGTTTGAGTTTTCCATAACTCGCAGACTTATTTTCGTAATTATCGATTTCTTGAATCGGTTACTCTCTAAAGCAACTTTTGAATTCAGAACCCTTGATTTATCCTTCAAATGTAGACTTTGGCCATCTCTAGTACACACCAGCAAATTTTTCATCCTGACCAAGCACTAGCGAGAGACCAGATAGGCAAAAGTAGCCGCGGCTGACAGTTTGCTGCGACTGATTGTGCAGTCTAAAGGGAACAGCACAATGGACCATGATTTTCTGACATAACAATCGCCCGTTCGTCCAATCCGGCTGACCGGATCTAAGGTTGAGCAGTGGCCTGTAGGGATTAGTTGTTTTGGAGTGAGTGTACATGCCTGATAATCAGCCAATCCTAACCTTACTAAAAAAAACACAGCATTTCAGGATTACCAGAAATAAAAATAGAAAGAAATATAGAATCACTGATTCATTAATGATTTACGGTTTCTGGGTTTTTTTTTTTTTAAATATTTCCACGTTCATATGTAGTGAAGGGTTTTCTGTACCCAAATCTGTCTCTTGTATGCCCATACAGGAGATGATTCGTGACCCTGCTTTGTACAGGCCTGTTAAGTTTTTTTTCTCCCTGTCTAAGCTACTAAAACCCTACTGAATTAGTATTGTCCTTATGCAGATTGTTACTTGTCTAATGAAAACAGATTTTTTTAAAAAGTAATTAAACTAATTGATTCTTTAGCCGACAATGCTAATGTAATCAGAGCTGTGTAGTGATTAGAAATAAAATCATTAGCTCCGCCCTCGACTTGGAATTAACATTGCTCACAAGATAAACATCCAGAATTCACAAATAAAAATGAGAAGCTGAATTTTAATTACTGCAAAATTAGAAACCGCTACGTCCCGATCACAGACCCTCTATGTAGGTCTTCACAGTTATTGTTTAGGAAACCAAAGAAATCCCTCAAGTTGTAGTGAAATATTGGAAGGGAACAAATGTCCAAATTCATCTTGAATGACTATTCCTTATATTTCAGGTGGACTTTTCTAAATGCCAATGACATTGAGGCAGACAATTGTGACCTTGCCCATTACTACATTTGGCAGAACCATTATGGTGCCATCCCCCCAATTCTTAAAATGCCTTCCACACCCAACGCTGATTATGGCCTTTGTCTGGGGCTCATTACAATCTCAATAGAGCGTAAGGAGCTTGGTCCATTAGTAAAAATAACTGGAAAGGAGAACAGCTTAATCAGGGACTTTTCTCTTGTCCAGAGCAGAGGTTCAAAAAGGAATCTGATGTTGGCTGGTTTAGCAGAAAACTGCAATGGTAAAAAAGAATGGGGGTGAATGGTAATAAAGTCCAATAAACCATAATTTGCTCATTTCTTTCAGATGATACAGATAAGAACATATTAAAAAGAGATTCAAACTAAACGGTTTTAAAATTCCCAAACTTTAACAATGAACTCCCAGACATTGTCTAAATGACATATGCTCTGTAGTGGCGTGGGCTGGTCAGAATTAGATGGATTCTACCTAAAGTGCTGTAATTTGCAATGATTTTATGGGCTTTAATTTCCCTGAGACTGAAAGAGTATTGTACCAATGAAATACAGCCAGCATTAAACTCTATGTCTATTGCACAAGTGATAGAACTCAACTCAAAGACATCTGTGTAGACAACACAAACACATATTTTTTATTACAGCATTTACCATGAAATCCGTTTTACTTTTCTGTAATGATGTCTAACAAACAGGTCACTTTAGACTGGATGCTATTATAGTTATTTAACAAAGGGTAATGCTTGCCATACGTATAACGATTAAGCACCTTACACAGGCTCGACATTGGAGGCGATTGCGACATTTCCATTGGAACACTCCAAATGTCAAAACTGGTTTTTTTGTTTTCCAATCGAACAGTTAATCAGAACAAACAGGCTGAAATTTTTCCACCAACCCCATCTTCTGTCCTAACTCTCTGCGGGTCTCAAGCTGAAATCTGCAGAAAGATTGAGCCCTAAGGTAGGGAACTTTGAGCAGCATCGAAAATCCGATGGAAGAAAGTCTGCCTGTGTATAGCTGCCTTTAGAAATGGCCAAACTCAGAAATCCATTCCACTGCAGATTTGCGAATTTTTGAAAAAATTAGAAAATCCTCAAGCGGACCTATTGAAGTGAATGGGAGTTATAAAATCCAAAAGATCCGCAAAAATTAAGGTATAGATAGCAATGGTAACTACTGTAAATAGCTCAGGTAACTGGGGGAGGGTCTGGGGAACCAATGGACAAGAATCTTGAAAAAAAAGCACTGTCCTGTACCGGAAACTTCATATGCTTTTTTGCCATTCCATGTAGTATTTTTTAAATTCTCTAGAAATTTTAAATTACAAAATTGTAAATTTTCTAAATTTCTAGCAATTTAAAAAAATTTTGACAAAAGTTTTGCGGTTCAGAAAAAAATGCAAATCTGTGAAATCCACTCCGGAATCAGGTCCAAGTTCAAATCCATCTCTAGTAACGGTAGTACAAAAAGATTAATGACTTCCCAATCAGTAGTTATCAGTCTGTGCACAATCGCCCATTACAAGCAAAATAATTTTTGATCGGATCTTGGTGGACAGAACTCCATTAAAGGGAAATATTAGTGTGTATAAAGTTTTTTCAAAAATAGTAAAATAAAAAAGTACCTTGGGCAGGGAGGTAGGATTGGTGCATTTTACCTCCCAATCTTTATTGAGGATCAGCAGGATGAAGAAAAACTGCTTCTGCCAGTCTTCCTTTAGCTCAGACATATTTAATATAGAATGGCCCTAGGCCATAACTGGATATGTATAATATGAGAAACTGTATGTGCTGTAGCTCCTCAACAAAAACATATTGGGAGTTGGAATAATCAATCCTATCTCCTTGACCCAGGGACCTTTTTATTTTTAAAATGTTTAATTTTACAGTATAGTTATCCTCTAAGGCATAGATTTTACTACTAATTGCAGTACAACGCATTCTTCCAGCCATTCCCCATAGCTACCTCTGCCTCCCCATAGGAGAATTCTATACTGCCCCAAAATGCTCTTTGTTGATTAACTACCCACTGTCCATCAAAAGGCTAGGCATCAGTTGGAAGATTCAATCAAAGTGGCCAGCTAATTTCTGTAGCCATTGCTTTCCTGGTATCTTAAAATAACCCAATTTTACATAAAAAGTGGACTGTGGGAGCATTCCTCAGTCAAAATTGCAGTTATTATAATATATTATGAGAGTGTATTTCATCTAGTCAAAGATTTAAACAATATTTATATATTTTTGTATATTATTATATGTATAAAATGGCCATATATAGTCTTCCAATCCCATCAAGATAACTTAATTGTGGAAACAGGGTTGCTTCCGGGAGGCTCTGTCTGAGGCAATGCCACAAACAGGGAAATTGTCAAGGTCCCGTCCTCTAATGTGGCACCAAACCATAGACTTTCAGCTGTTATATATCTTGGGTGGGTATAACAAATTTTTGCCTGGGGGCCCCCTCAGACTTAAAGTGTCCTGTCAGGCAGCCGTTTTCTTGCAACACCCTTGGACATAAGCGGACAATGATTTGGATTCTTATGCTATCATGGTCTTTAGTGTAGCGTCATTGACACACATTAAACACTTATAGTGTCACTTATGACTAGGTACACACACTGCCGCTAAAGCCCTGATACCGTCATATTCAACGGTATTGGGGCTTTATAGGCAATGTGTGTAGCATCTTTCCTGAAGAGCACATGGCTGCGACATTCCCATTGGCCTCGCGGTCGTTCGGGAAAGACCTAAAATTCCCCTAGGCCGCGTTAGCCTTCCTATTGGGGAGTCGGCCTATACTGGTGTATAGAGAACGCTTGGGACTGTGTGATCTATCTGTTTGAAAAATGACAGACATATCTTGTCTGTCATCTTTCAAAAATCTTAACTGTGTATATCCCAGCTATAGAACATCCAAATGCCTTCTGTATCCCATCTTAGAACAAATAGAAGCAATTTGTGGTTATTGAAATTAAACATTATTGCCAACTGAATGAAATAAATCTTTCTGTCAGTTCGCCTCAATTCCAAACCAAATGAGGTTTCAGATTCGCAATACTTTTTTTGCATTTAATTTACTCATGTTTGAAAAGTTATGACCTGTTTAAGGTGGTGGGGGTCAGCAAGAAGGTCAGTGGTTGCACCATGCAGTGTCACTGTGGACGTCTGGTGGGGCAGCTGGCTGGTTGGTTCACTCAACCAGTGTCCAGCACTGTGTAAATGTAACATAAAATCATACCCCCCCCCCATCAAATATAAATAATAATATAATAATGAATTATTATGGAGTGGCCTTAAACTTTCCAAATATTTTTTTAACATTTTTCACCTGTGGGTGCTGTTTCATATGGAAGCTAGATTGTAAGCTCTATGGCAGGCACCTCTTACATCACGTTGTAGGTTCAGCATTAGTGTACTATAAAGTACCTTTTTATGTATTTATGAATGTTTTTGTCCTCCTTATTTGGCTTTTTGTAAAATTGTGCAGGTCGACGCGTCTGACATCATGTAGGAAAGTGCTTTTGAACTTTATGAACTTTTGAAAAGTACAAGGGCTCTTTCACACAGAGCGCACTGGAACATTGCGTCTGCGGTTGCGTGCATTGTTCCTTTGCGTTAACGCACAGTGCATCCATTATTCACTATGGTAACGCTGTGCGTAACGCCACAAATGCAGCATGCAGTGCGTTGTACTCATCGCACTGCATCGCAATCGCTTTAATGTGAACGGCGCCATCATTTCTATGTGCACTGTGTTTTGATGTAACCAAAACTCACTCTTGCGTGAACAAGCCCTAAGATTACTGTCCACTAGTCCAGGGGGGCTGCATTGTCTCACCAAATGTTAATAGTTTATTAGTTATTATAAGTTCTCCTTTAACTTGTTGCCATATACTGCCAGCTAATATGTTTTTGTGGGGATAAAAATTGTTAAAGCCCCCAAAAAAAAGACTTTTGGCCTCACAGCCTGTGTGACTGTGTTAGGACACCTGGGTCATTGTGTGGATGAGACACCTGGTATCAGCCACACAGCGTCTTTTTTGGCTGGAACAAGCAATATTAATTAGTTTAAAAATGTTCCAATGCTTGTTTCTAGGTCTTGTAGAACCTGTTTTACTGAACAGTAAAACAATGGCAGTGTGTGAGGTAAGCTAGCAATCGGAGGCTGAACGCAGATGACGTCATAATCTCAGTGCTGCCACTTTAGTAGTTTTTTTTTTGTGCAAGGTAGCCAAACACACAAGAAGATACATTAATCACACCTGTGTTCAGTCTTCGGTTGTTTGTTGATCTGACGGGATAACCAAAGTGAAAATCGCACATTTGTACAAGCCTATTGCATGGTCTGATCACGGCCTGATCCAGTAGTATCTATATGTGTCCACAGCGGGATCCAGAACAAATACAAAAACTTGAAGGAATCTTGCTTGGTGGTCAATCACAATGCTTTGTAACATTTGCTACTGGCATCTCTTAGTATACTGCCAAAAAGTTCCAACTGAGAAAAAAAGAACCCTTGGAAATGTTTAGGACACACAGTTGTATCTCAACACTGGATGGAGCCCTAGGTAACACTGACATTTATTGTCTGCAATTTTATGTAACGTGTATGTTTTCCTTATGTATATTAATGCAACTGTAAAGTGCCATGAAAGATGTTGGTGCTATATAAATCCACAATAATAATAATTTTATAAAGAGGGAATATCTTTAAGAAACATGAGGGTTGTCTTTTAAATTACACAGATGGGACACATTATGATTTCTGCAGCTGCAACTGGGGGCCCTGAAGTTTCTAGAAGAATAAACTGCCTTGTGGGTAATGTAGCTCTGTAGATACCCCACAAACTTCACTTTTCTGAGCTATGATTCACATTGATAGGATGTTACAGTTGCAGGTACTCATCAAATTAGTCCCACTTAAAGCTAATTGCTGTGTGACATTTGGTACCAAGGCTATAAAAATGTGGCCAGCATTTCATGGTATTTCTTAATAGAACTCTTCTAATTCACCATACCTGGGAGCTATGGACGTGGCCTGGGCAGCTGTTTAGTGTTCTCCCTATATACACAGAGATTTTATGAGGTGCCATAAATGATTGCTAATGAGACGCAGCACTATTTTATGACATTTGCTGTGCAAAGTCTCAGTTAATTACCTGAGCAATTAGCAACAAACGATGAAAGTAACCCTGGATTTATTATGACACCGTTTGTCCCTTCCCCCCCAACCTTTATTTACACCACCTCATCCTATGCATGGCACACACAGGCCAAGCTGGATTTAGAGACATTGTAATGTGCTGGCTCTTGTAGAACAGGTGCCACCAGTATTTAATAGGGCACTTATCATTATAATCACATGGCATGGAGATCAATAATAGCTCCTTTATATCTATTGAACAAAGGTCAATGTCTATGAAAGGTTCCTTTCAAAAACAAGTTTATTATTTTTACATTTAAAATGTATAACGATACTGAGTGAGCCCCACTGAAAATATAAATTCATTTGCACATATAAGGGGATGAGGTGCAATCTATTTACAATCTATGTATTACTGGTTATCATGGTGCAAGTCTTTTTGTCTTTTTGTGAATGTTGAGATTTTATATTGTCAATGGCAATTGATCACACAGCCCATATAGATTTAACATGTCGGCCTTTCTGCCCTGGCTTTTGGATTCTTAGTTTGAGCTAATAGTAAAGAAAAAACTTGTGTATAAACATTGATATAATAAATACAGTCCATCAAGATTCTGTCTGGAATTAATACTTCCATTGGGGGTGTGCTTCATAAAGGATTATTAGCATTGGTTACTGACGGGATCTCGTGTGACTGAGTGACGGGCGGAAAATCGCAAATGAACACCTGCTGGGTCCCAGTGTACTTTGTGTTTATATAAATACAGTCTATGCAAACAAGGGAATAAGAAAATGATTTTTGGTTCCATGTAAATAAATATTAAGAAATTTGAAGGAAAAACCACTGTGAGATCCATAATTAGAAACATAATAACAACAGTGACCATTTAAGTGACCAGGTCATTGGGGCAGCACGGTGTCTCAGAGGTTAGCACTGATGCATTTCAGAGCTGAAGTCCTGAGTTCAATTCCACCCTTGGACACATCTGTAAGCATGTATGTTCTCCCCATGCTTGCGAGGGCACTGCGGTTTCCCCCACAATCATAAAGACATACTGATAGGTTATATGTGTCAAATAAATGTGCTTGGATTGTAAGCTCTCTGGGGCAGTGCTTTGTGAATGTATACATGTAATTTTAAAGCACTGCGGAAGATGTTGGCGCTAAATAAATCCATTATAATAAATAGTCATAAGGAAAGGATAATAGGCTTCTATGAAAAGAAAAGTCCTGCCTTAAACCCAAAATATAGACAGATCATTGTCTTCAAGTGTCCAAAATGATGTAATTATACAATAACAAGGCTAGACATCAAAGAAATCCTCTCAGTATAGTGGTCTGTTTAATTATGGATTGTAGCTTTTGCTATAACCCTAGCGCAATGGTTAAGTGACAAATTCATTGTGTGCAGCCTTCATAGTGACAGATTTCACTGCTATAACTGATACTTTCACCTTTCCTGTTTTTTTCACACCACATTTTTTTCAATACCATTTTCCTGCTTGATTTACTTGTGTCATTTAGTTGTCTATGTCATTCATTCAAATATGGGTCACTGGTTAGATCTTTAGCTTTGGTATTATGGAATTCTTTCTGCTATAGTCTTTTCCCAGACCCAGCAAATGTTTTAACTACGAAGATGCAAGTGTGAATAACTGCCCCAGCAGTAGAGTTTTAACTATGACACAAGGCAAAAGCAATAATCCAATAGGGGATGCTCAGAAGACACAATACCTGCTTTGCAATGGAATGGTTGGCAAAATATTGGCTAATGTGTGGCTACCTAAAGGTGCCCATACATTGAACTCGCCTTCCGCGACATTCAAGCAATTCTTCAGGAACCGCCTGGCCCATTCATTTTGCGATTGTATGTTGGCAAGCATACAATCGCGCAACCAAGCTCAGTCGCCCGTTCGTCTAAATCGGACAAATAGGCGATCGGGTCCATTGGTAAATCACAGCCGTTCGTGCAGTTCCCTATGGGCCCACACGATCGGTCGTGTGCACTGTTGGCCGCGGCTGGCAGTCATTTGTCCTGGCCGAGCGCTCACTTGCCGGGGCCTGGGCCCCCCATGAGATTGGAGGCCAGGCCCCTGACCTCCTCTTCCCAACAAGCCTGCCAAGATCTCCTAAGCCGCGATCAGCCGTTTAGCCGTTTAACAGCTGATCGCACGTATGCAGGAAACACAGGCGATATCAGCTGTTTAAATGACCGGACCCGAACTTTTAGAACTGTCTGGTTTGGGTCCGGCCTTTTAAACAGCTGATCGCGCCTATGTTTCCTGCATACGCGCAATCAGCTTTTTAAAAACAGCTGGTCACGGCTTAGGAGATCTTGGCAGGCTTGGGCTTGTGGCGGGCCCTACTACCGTCTGGGCCCCCCGCAGTCACGGGGGAAGCGGAAGTTATGCCACTGCTCGCTCGCAGCGAACACTCAGTCGGGACAAATAATATGCCCGTGTACCCAGCCTAAGTGCATATTTGGCCATTGGTTGGCTGTCATTGGTAAATCGCCACTCATGTGTTGGGCATCGTGGTGTTGGTCAAGCATGTGTAAAAGGCTTTAAGCCTTAAGATTAACATAGAAATCTGATAGTCATCTAAATTTATATATAGTTACTTGTGATTATTTTCAATTTACATATGTACTCACCTTATTGACCTTTCTGTGCATCCGTATGGGAACAGTTCATAAGGGTGATCTATATTACTGCAATCACTATCTATTTCCTTTAGGCTGAGTACACACTAGTGATGGACCCAAATCCGAGTTCAGACGAACTACAACTATTCGAAGTCTATACGAACTAGTTCAGGTTAGAACTAGTTTGAGTTTTCCATACTCGCAGACTTATTTTCGATAATTATCGATTTCTTGAATCGGTTACTCTCTAAATGCAACTTTTGAATTCAGTAACCCTTGAATTTATCCTTCAAATGTAGACTTTGGCCATCTCTAGTACACACCAGCAAATTTTTCATCCTGACCAAGCACTAGCGAGAGACCAGATAGGCAAAAGTAGCCGCGGCTGACAGTTTGCTGCGACTGATTGTGCAGTCTAAAGGGAACAGCACAATGGACCATGATTTTCTGACATAACCAATCGCCCGTTCGTCCAATCCGGCTGACCGGATCTAAGGTTGATGCAGTGGCCTGTAGGGATTAGTTGTTTTGGAGTGATGTACATGCCTGATAATCAGCAAATCCTAACCTTACTAAAAAAAAACACAGCATTTCAGGATTACCAGAAATAAAAAATAGAAAGAAAATATTAGAATCACTGATTCTATTAATGATTTACTGGTTTTTTGGTTTTTTTTATTAAATATTTCCACGTTCATATGTAGTGAAGGGTTTTCTGGTACCCAAAATCTGTCTCTTGTATGCCCATACAGGAGATGATTCGTGACCCTGCTTTGTACCTAAGGCCTGTTAAGTTGTTTTTTTTCTCCCTGTCTAAGCTACTAAAACCCTACTGAATTAGTATTGTCCTTATGCAGATTGTTCTATTTGTCTAATGAAAACTAGATTTTTTTAAAAATGTAATTAAACTAATTGATTCTTTAGCCGAACAATGCTAATGTAATCAGAGCTGTTAGTGATTAGAAATAAAATCATTATGCTCCGCCCTTCTGACTTGGAATTAACATTGCTCACAAGATAAACATCCAGAATTCACAAATAAAAATGAGAAGCCTGAATTTTAATTACTGCAAAATTAGAAACCGCTACGTCCCGATCACAGACCCTCTATGTAGGTCTTCACAGTTATTGTTTAGGAAACCAAAGAAATCCCTCAAGCTTGTAGTGAAATATTGGAAGGGAACAAATGTCCAAATTCATCTTAGAATGACTATTCCTTATATTTCAGGTGGACTTTTCTAAATGCCCAATGACATTGAGGCAGACAATTGTGACCTTGCCCATTTACTACATTTTGGCAGAACCATTATGGTGCCCATCCCCCAACTTCTTAAAATGCCTTCCACACCCAACGCTGATTATGGCCTTTGTCTGGGGCTCATTACAATCTCAATAGAGCTGTAAGGAGCTTGGTCCATTAGTAAAAATAACTGGAAAGGAGAACAGCTTAATCAGGGACTTTTCTCTCTGTCCAGAGCAGAAGGTTCAAAAAGAGAATCTGATGTTGGCTGGTTTAGCAGAAAACTGCAATGGTAAAAAAAGAATGGGTGTGAATGGTAATAAAGTCCAATAAACCATAATTTGCTCATTGCTTTTCAGATGATACAGATAAGACACATATTAAAAAGAGATTCAAACTAAAACGGTTTAAAATTCCCAAACTTTAACAATGAACTCCCAGACATTGTCTAAATGACATATTGCTCTGTAGTGGCCTGTGGGCTGGTCAGAATTAGATGGATTCTACCTAAAGTGCTGTAATTTGCAATGATTTTATGGGCTCTTAATTTCCCTGAGACTGAAAGAGTATTGTTACCAATGAAATACAGCCAGCATTAAACTCTATGTCTTATTGCACAAGTGATAGAACTCAACTCAAAGACATCTGTGTAGACAACACAAACACATTATTTTTATTACAGCATTTACAATGAAATCAGTTTTACCTTTTCTGTAATGATGTCTAACAAACAGGTCACTTTAGACTGGATGCTATTAGGTTAATTTAACAAAGGGTAATGCTTGCCATACGTATAACGATTAAGCACCCTCTACACAGGCTCGACATTTGGAGCGATTGCGACATTTCCATTGGAACACTCCAAATGTCAAAACCTGGTTTTTGTTTTTCCAATCGAACAGTTAATCAGAACAAACAGGCTGAAATTTTTCCACCAACCCCATCTTCTGTCCTAATCTCTCTGCGGGTCTCAAGCTGAAATCTGCAGAAAGATTGAGCCCTCAAGGTAGGGAACTTTGAGCAGCATCGAAAATCCGATGGGAAGAAAGTCTGCCTGTGTATAGCTGCCTTTAGAAATGGCCAAACTCACTGAAATCCATTCCACTTGCAGATTTGCGAATTTTTGAAAAAATTAGAAAATCCTCAAGCGGACCTATTGAAGTGAATGGGAGTTATAAAATCCAAAAGATCCGCCAAAAATTAAGGTATAGATAGCAATGGTAACTTACTGTAAATAGCTCAGGTACCTGGGGGAGGGTCTGGGGAACACAATGGACAAGATCTTGAAAAAAAAGCACTGTCCTGTACCGGAAACTTCATATGCTTTTTTGCCATTCCATGTAGTATTTTTTAAATTTCTAGAAATTTTAAATTTACAAAATTGTAAATTTTCTAAATTTCTAGCAATTTAAAAAAATTTTGACAAAAGTTTTGCGGTTCAGAAAAAAATGCAAATCTGTGAAATCCACTCCGGAATCAGGTCCAAGTTCAAATCCATCTCTAGTAACGGTAGTACAAAAGATTAATGACTTCCCAATCAGTAGTTATCAGTCTGTGCACAATCGCCCATTACAAGCAAAATAATTTTTGATCGGATCTCTGGTGGATCAGAACTCCATTAAAGGGAAATTATAGTGTGTATAAAGTTTTTTCAAAAATAGTTAAAATAAAAAGTACCTTGGGCAGGGAGGTAGGATTGGTGCTATTTTACCTCCCAATATCCTTTCTATGAGGATCAGCAGGATGAAGAAAACTGCTTCTGCCAGTCTTCCTTTATGCTTCAGCACTATCTTTAATATAGAATGGCCCTAGGCCATAACCTGGAATATGTATGAATATATGAAACTGTATGTGCTGTAGCTCCTCAACAAAACAATATTGGGAGTTGGGAATAATCAATCCTATCTCCTTGACCCAGGGACCTTTTTATTTTTAAAATGTTAATTTTTACAGTATAGTTATCCTCTAAGGCATAGATTTTACTACTAATTGCAGTACAACGCATTCTTCCAGCAATTCCCCATAGCTACCTCTGCCTCCCCATAGGAGAATTCTATACTGCCCCAAAATGCTCTTTGTTGATTAACTACCCACTGTCCATCAAAAGGCTAGGCATCAGTTGGAAGATTCAATCAAAGTGGCCAGCTAATTTCTGTAGCCATTGCATTTTCCTGGTATCTTAAAATAACCCAATTTTACATAAAAAGTAGGACTGTGGGAGCATTCCTCAGTCAAAATTGCAGTTATTATATATATATTATGAGAGTGTTATTCATCTAGTCAAAGATTTAAACAATATTTATTATTATTTTTGTATATTATTATATAGTATAAAATGGCCATATATAGTCTTCCAATCCCATCAAGATAACTTAATTGTGGAAACAGGGTTGCTTCCGGGGAGGCTCTGTCTGAGGCAATGCCACAAACAGGGAAATTGTCAAGGTCCCCGTCCTCTAATGTGGCACCAAACCATAGACTTTCAGCTGTTATATATCTTGGGTGGGTATACACAATATTTTGCCTGGGGGCCCCCTCAGACCTTAAAGTGGTCCTGTCAGGCAGCAGTTTTCTTGCAACACCCTTGGACATAAGCGGACAATGATTTGGATTCTTAATGCTATCATGGTCTTTAGTGTAGCGTCATTGACACACATTAACACACTTATAGTGTCACTTATGACTAGGTACACACACTGCCGCTAAAGCCCTGATACCGTCATATTCAACGGTATTGGGGCTTTATAGGCAATGTGTGTAGCATCTTTCCTGAAGAGCACATGGCTGCCGAACATTCCCATTGGCCTCGCGGTCGTTCGGGAAAGACCTAAAATTCCCCTAGGCCGCGTTAGCCTTCCTATTGGGGAGTCGGCCTATACTGTGTATAGAGAGAACGCTTGGGACTGTGTGTATCCTGATCTTTGAAAAATGACAGACATATCTTGTCTGTCATCTTTCAAAAATCTTAACTGTGTATATACCCAGCTATAGAACATCCTAAATGCCTTCTGTATCCCCCATCTTAGAACAAATAGAAGCAAATTTGTGGTTATTGAAATTAAACAATTATTGCCACTGAATGAAATAAATCTTTCTGTCAGTTCGCCTCAATTCCAAACCAAATGAGGTTTTCAGATTCGCAATACTTTTTTTGCATTTAATTTACTCATGTTTGAAAAGTTCATGACCTGTTTAAGTGGGTGGGGGTCAGCAAGAAGGTCAGTGGTTGCACCATGCAGTGTCACTGTGGACGTCCTGGTGGGGCAGCTGGCTTGGTTGGTTCACTCAACCAGTGTCCAGCACTGTTAACATGTAAATAATCATACCCCCCCCCCCCCAAAAAATAAAAATAATAATAATAATGAATTTATTTATGGAGTGCTGCCTTAAACTTTCCAAAAATATTTTTTAACATTTTCACCTTGTGGGTGCTGTTTCATATGGAAGCTAGATTGTAAGCTCTATGGCAGGCACCTCTTACATCACGTTGTATGGTTCAAGCATTAGTGTACTATTAAAGTACCTTTTTATGTATTTATGAATGTTTTTGTCCTCCTTATTTGGCTTTTTGTAAAATTGTGCAGCGCATAAGCGTCTGACATCATGTAGGAAAGTGCTTTTGAACTTTTATGAACTTTTGAAAAGTACAAGGGCTCTTTCACACTAGAGCGCACTGGAACATTGCGTCTGCGGTTGCGTGCATTGTTCCTTTGCGTTAACGCACAGTGCATGCCATTATTCACTATGGTAACGCTGTGCGTTAACGCACCAAAATGCAGCATGCAGTGCGTTGTACTCATCGCACTGCATCGCATCGCTTTAATGTGAACGGCGCCATTCATTTCTATGTGCACTGTGTTTTGATGTAACCAAAACTCACTCTTGCGTGAACAAGCCCTAAGATTACTGTCCACTAGTCCAGGGTGCTGCATTGTCTCACCAAATGTTAATAGTTTTATTAGTTATTATAAGTTCTCCTTTAACTTGTTTGCCATATACTGCCAGCATAATAATGTTTTTGTGGGATAAACTGTTAAAGCCCCCCAAAAAAAAGACTTTTGGCCTCACAGCCTGTGTGACTGTGTTAGGACACCTGGGGTCATTGTGTGGATGAGACACCTGGTATCAGCCACACAGCGTCTTTTTTGGCTGGAACAAGCATATTAATTAGTTTAAAAATGTTCCAATGCTTGTTTCTAGGTCTTGTAGAACCTGTTTTACTGAACAGTAAAACAATGGCAGTGTGTGAGGTAAGCTAGCAATCGGAGGCTGAACGCAGATGACGTCATATCTCGGTGCCAACACAAAACTATGAAACTGGTGTATATTGCTGGAATAAGACAGACTAACCTGATCGGTAGGATCAAAAGTAGTCTTATAGCATTTTAAGTTGTACCGGTGTCTGATCCTGCAGTCCATTGAAAACCATCGGATTGGCTTTGATTTACTGACATGGCCATTCACTTTGAATGACTTGTTTTGCCTGAACACCAGTTGGGAGTGGTCAGCTATGTTGGGAATTTAAACGAAATATCACCCACAGTGGTTGATAAGGCCTTATTATTAACTTGGGTGTCCTTATTCTGTAATGCTGAGCCCAGTAAATTGGTGTAAATTTGCACACTATTTGATTTTACATATGGTAATATAATATATGTTTTTATTGACCCTACTTCTATTATCAACCCATTAAATGCAGGGAGGACTTTTCTTTTACATGGACACAGACATGGTGCGATGCCCTCACACATAATTGGTGCAATTTATAATAAAATATTAACTTATTCTGATACAGCATTACAACACAGAATTTTGCAAAGACAACTCTCGTATGCTTGTTTCACCGAGCTTAACCACATGTGTGTACCACCATATGTTGGTATCTCCATAATATGTATGTATGTATTAGAGATGAATAACTTCCTAAAGTACAGTTTGCTTCCGAACTTTTACTGAAGTTCTATAGTTCTATAGTTCGAAAACTAACCCATTAAAGCCAATGGGAGAAAACAGTTTGAAAAGTTCTAGTTAATTTCAGTCACAATAGCAATGGTAACTTACTGTAAATGGTGATGGGACCTGGGAAATGGTCTATGGAACACGTCCATACCACCAAAACTTGTTAAAACACTGACTTTCCCCACGATTGGGCCACTGCCGGGTCTCCGCATTGAGTTTTCACTACATTCGAGGGTTACAGAAAGATACATTCAAGGGTCACAGAACGATACATTCGAGGGTTAACGGTGAACCGCTACATTCGGGCATTACCAACGAACTGCTACATTTGAGGGTTACCGCCAAACTGTTATGTTTGAGGGTTATTGCCGAAATGCCGCATTCGAGGGATGTTGCCGAAGCGTTACATTTGAGGATTAGCGAAATTCGATAATTAGTCTATAAAATAATCTGGCACAAGGTGTCATTTATCCATGCCATTAAGGTCCACCTTGGAAATGGTCCATGGTTGATCTACTTAAAATATTGGACCAAGAATAGACTGGGGACAAAATAATAACCTGAGTTTACTAGGCTTAAGCTAGGTACACACAGTCCAGATTTCTGAAAGATGACAGACAGGATCTGCAAGATCCAGTCTGCCATCTTTCAAAGATCTGCATACACACAGTCCCGAGCGTTCTCCCTATGAACTTCATAGGAGAACGCTCGGGACTGTATGTTTCCTTTGGCCTTTCCCGAACGAGCGTTCGGCCGACCCGATTGTTCGGCGGCCGCGCGCTTGTTCGGGAAACGAACGTACACACATAACGATAAAGCCCCGATACCGTTGGATCCGACGGTATCGGGGGTTTATCGTTACTGTGTGTATCCAGCTTAAGTGTCCAGAAAAACTGTTTATGTTTGACTAGCTTTAGACACATTATAACAGAGCTAAACACAGTATTTAAAGTGAATGCAGTTTGTTTTTATTACATGGGCTGGGTTGTGCCATCTGTAATATTCTTTGAAATGCTGACTTGGATCAATAAAATGTCTGAAAAAAACAAGCAACAGGCAGACTGGTCTTTTAAAGTAGATGGTATTAAAAGGGGACCTGATGTCTTGTGCTTATGGACACACACATTGTAATTAGTCCAAAGTAGGAGAAACAAAAATAGCAGATTGGAATTAGCAGTTGACTACACAGTTTAGCAGAATATCTGAGCGCAAATCTGCACTATGTTCACACAACAAAATGCAAAACCCAAAGGTAAAAGGTAAACAAATGCAATACATTTATACATACAGTTTTATAAAATGTGCTTCCGGACATTAATGGGTGCACCAGTGCATGTTTAAAACCCATCAGATTGCAAAGGATTTGAACATTGAATGGATGTCTGTTTTTCAAAAACACATGCATTCTCAAAATTGCATACAAACACACAGACATGAGAACAGTGTAACCCTTAGGGCTTGTTCACATTACATCAGTTTGTATCCATTTTTCAAACGCAGGTGCGTTTAAAAAAATGGACAGACAGTAAAACCCCATAGGATTTCATAATATCGTTCACACCAGCTGCGTTATAATCCGTTCCAGTCCGTTTAAAAAACGCACTGCATGCAGCATTTCTGTCCGTTTTTTCATGCATTTTCTATAGAAATCTATGGAATACACATTGTTAAAAAAATCAATACAAATGTATGAAAAAAATGGATACAAACTGACACAAACGCATGCTGTGCGTTTCTGTCAGTTTCTAGTGTGAACGTAGCCTTAAAAAGTCAGCAAGTGAGCTCAGCCAAGATAAGTCTGACTTAGAATAATGAGGATTTGTAGGTAATATCTGTAATTTGTCTTTCTAATATGGGACATAAATCTTTAGTCTGAATCCTAAATCAGAGAAAAAAATTAGATTACAAGGGGTTGCCAAATCTCAAATAAACCATCTAATGCAGGCCATACACTAATCTACTTGCCAATATTCACATGATATTCCAACAACCACCATTATTTTGCAATTGACATTGAGTCGCAGGACAGAAAGAATCAAGGGAATGTCGCCAGGTAAGCCAGGACAGTGTATATGTTGCTTTTCCCAAAGATTTGTTTTATTTTTGTAAAAATGCCCTAGCCACCATTAACTTAATTTCTTTGGGTAAGAACCACCTAGAACCAAAATCATCAAGAAAAAAAGAGAAAATATTTGTATTCTGTGTACTTTATACTACTAAACTACTACAGGAACAGTCAACTCATGCAATTACAGGCACATTTTGCTAAAAGATTTCAATATGCAGTGGTAACCACATATATGGATCTGACCATCCTACTATAAACTGTATGATCGTACCAGCTTCTTCAACCTAGCTGATATTAGGCAAATCCCACTGGATCTGATTGGATTCATGTAATATTGGTTTAATGCCACCTTTAGTGATGGATCGAAAGTCTGGATGAAAAGCTGGAGGTGGGGGGTTAGACAAAAAACAATTCTCTAATCAAAAAGCCAATCGCAACTATGATTTCTAGATTTATATATTCCTACCGGGCCTAAATCAACGAGATCTAGAAATTATTATTATGTATATATCTATTCATTTGTTACAATGATTACTGATGAGGGTTTTTTTTCTTTTTAAAGAAAACATATATAAATATCTCTGTATAATAAAGAAGTCTGATTACAGACACTCGGTCATTAGGGTCCACAATGGTCCTTCTTACAGACTACCGGTACATTATTTTTATTTTAATGCTTCTTATCTGTCTTATCTATCTTATCTTTTAATGCTTCTTATCTGTTGCTGGAGGTGGGGGGTTAGACAAAAAAAACCAATTTTCTAGTCAAAAAAGCCAATCGATACTATTCAAGAATTATGTATTCCTACCAGGCTTAAATCAACGAGATCTAGAAATTATTATCTATATATTTATTCATTTGTTAGAATGATTACTGATCAGGTTTTTAAAAAAAAATAAAACATAATAAATATCTCTGTATAATAAAGATTCTGATTATAGACACTTGGTCATAAGGGTCCACAATGGTTCTTCTTCTAGACTACCTTATTTTTATTTTAATGCTTCTTATCTGTTGTTTTAAAAAGGTTAATTAGAGTTAAATAAGTGGTAGTGTGTTGGGGTGTAATATTTTCTTCATGTTAGCCTATTGTTTTCTTTTAATTAGGAGCAGTGAGGAATGTAAAGTTTGTTTGAACACAACAGAGTCTTGAGAGGATTTATTGAAAAGCTTGAATAGCTAAGACTCTGCAGGTGGCAAAGTGTCCTGTTTGGAATCAGTCACTGTCTGCCACACCAAAAGAATGTGGTCCGATTGCTAAGGCGATGTGGATGGTCCATTAAAAAACAACAATCTGTAACATCCATAGTTCCAATTAATCACATCAAGCATCTTTGTTGAGAGTTGAGAAGAATGTAAACCTAACAATTCAGTCTTGGTTAGATATTGCTGTTAATATGTAAAAACTGTACCAGGAAAGACGACAGGCTCAATAGATTCCCAACGGTTTTCGCTATTGTTTACTTGATTCAATACTTGATAAGGGTAAATCACTGTGCTGGTTAAAACTGAACAAAGATTACATGACTTTATAGTTTAATGTGTACATATATTTGGAGATGTTTATCGCAAGTCACTTTGATTTTTACCACCAGACTACAATTCGAGAAATCTGTTGGCTAAAATTAGATGCAGACTGTTTGTGCCAACCATACCATATATTCTGTCATATTTTCATAGCTTACACCTTGCATTTATTTATTTAGTTAATGTTTTTTGTACCCTCTCCAATACTTGCTCTTTAGTTTGTATACACGTGTACCCACAATGGTGTACCTATCGTTTAATGTATGGGCGCTTGGTTGGGCATCATTAATGATCTGAAAAATGTTGTTTGGTTAGGCTCAAATATAATCCTGTGTGTACCGAGACTGAAAGGATTTACCATAGACTGGATATGCAACTTCGTTTTTTAAATTAATATTTTTAGAGGAAAATAGAAATAAAAAAATTTATATATATATAATTTTATCATTTTTAGCCAAAAAATCAACTGTTCAGCTTTTCTTCCCTTCCAACAGATGACTGATTTATTGCATGGGCATGGTAACATAAATGCCAGCCACAGTTCCAGTAAACATTTGTCAAGTAACTTAAAGAAAAAGCCAAATACAAAAACCATTAGATCAAAGTTTTGAAGCTTAAGCTATAGTTCGGGACAAAGTGGTAAATTGCTCTTTGCATATACACATACCGTATGCTCAGACTCAAATTGTGTATTCTCTGATTATTACCGGTACTACAAAAATATAATAGCACTGCAAGACTCTTTGCTTCAATATTGCACACACTTTAAACAGTTGCTTATATAAAATAAAGCTATATTAAAAAAAAAGTCTGTGAAATATATCACCCTTTTTATTATTTTTACTAGAGATACATGGGTATCTGCCACACTGACATGACTGCAATGCCTGGCAGCTCTTGCCATATTGTCCCAATTGTCCCACTGTCCTGGACTACTGAGCCTTATCCTAGAATTAGGCTAGAATGTAGCTTTCGCAAGGTGTAGAGCAGACCCAGCCAATATCCCACCTCACTGTGATCAATCTATGTATAATCTATCTAATTTATCTATTTGTTTGACTGTTTGTCTATGTAATTTATGTATCACTTGGATAGGAACTGACTTGCTGCTATTTCCCACTGGGGATAGCTTATTATTATTATTATTGTGGATTTATATAGCACCAACATCTTCCGAAGCGCTTAACAATTACATGTATACATTCACATCAGGCCCTGCCCTGAAGAGCTTACAATCTAAGAACATTTATTTGACACATACAACCTATCAGTATGTCTTTATGATTGTAGGGGAAACCAGAGTTCCCACGCAAGCACAGGGAGAACATACAAACTCCTTGCAGACGTGTCCAAGAGTGGATTCGAACTCAGGACTTTAGCGCTGCAAGGCATCAGTGCTAACCACTGAGCCACAGTGCTGCCCATGTTGTGTTGCTTCCAGAGCAGAAAAAATATTTTCAAATTTTTCATGAACACAATATAATTAGCCATGGATGGCTTTCCATTTATTGAGGTCAGATTTATTTGTATTCTTTTCTCTAGATCACAATTTATTTGGCATTTATAAAATAACAAGCAGGGAATTAGCTAAAGCTTGATCCTCTTGTGTTTTACCAGATTTAATGTCTTTGCTATATATAAAGGTTAAGCTGTAAATGCATTTATGAAGTTATGCTCATGATAAGAGCATTGGTTTTAGGAAAAACCTTTTGAGAACTTGAGGGATGGATGAGAAGTTGAAATGATGAAATTACGTGAACATGCCTTCAAACACATTTAACAACAAAATTGATCCAAATCATGACATAAAAAGTTGCTGAGCAGTAGTTATCGGGTTGAATCCTCAGAAGTAAATTTATTTGGGATTGCTGAGAACAGAGGTTCACACCAGTTGGAGAACGGTGGTTTTGATATCTTTGCTCTAGAGGCTACCTTTAATATTCAAGACTTGAGTTACCAGCTGATAACCCTGAGGTGTCCATCCATAAGAAATCTTGGTATGATAGATGAGAAGTCTAAACTGACTTAATCTCCTTTTGCATTCACTGGAGTAGCTCCAGGACAAAATCAGTCATCTCAGAGATTCAGGAAACCTGAATAGGCATTGCATATCAAAGTGATCAAAGACTAAGCTATGCTGGTGCACTGGT
The DNA here is from genome assembly GCA_019447015.1 of Hymenochirus boettgeri. NCBI lineage: Eukaryota > Metazoa > Chordata > Amphibia > Anura > Pipidae > Hymenochirus > Hymenochirus boettgeri. Next base: position 88,340,681 of record CM033471.1, read on the forward strand.
CTGCACTAATTCTCTCATTAGCTTGACTTATCCAGTATAGTGACATTACAAAACTGGTAAAAATGGAACCATGAAAAAGCTTTATGGCAAATGACTCTCTTTAAATAAAAATTCTATTCTAATGTAAAAGCCCTATAGTAGATTTCACACTAATATTTTATATATTTGATCTGAAATATATATTTTATATATATATATCCCTCAAAAGGCATAAAATAGGAAGGAACAATAGTTCAGATTTTTCTTGAATATTATTTACATCAGTAATTACAAATGTATTAAATTATTTCATTCTTACAGGAAATCTCATCATCATTCTTTTCACCACTGGTTCTAGTTGCAAATGATTGGCTCTGCCCAGAATAACATCTGGTGTGACATGTAAATAGAGGACCATATGTAAATATGTGCAGGGCAGGTTTTACCATAAGGCCCAGTGGGCATGTGCATAGGGACACCTCTCTTTGCAGGGGCATCTGACAGTCTCTTTCTTTTTTGATTTTCCATGGTTGGCAATTTCATTTCCAGCACACTTCTTTTACTGTTTTACAGTAACGATTTTGAACATTTCAGGAGTTCACAAATTTTAGCAGAAAGATAGTTTTCGGTAAAAGTAAAAATGGACATGGTTTAGCAAGTGACCGGTGTTTGAGGTGCGGTTAAGGGTAATACGCTTTTTTGCCTATAGGCTCCTGAGATGTTATTCCGGCCCTAAATATGAGTTACATAAAGAGTAGTGCTGTAACAATAGGGCCTGTAGGGCCCACAACTGCGGGGGAGCCTGGGAGGTAAGAGGGATGGTGATCCCTTCCATAGCTGATCCACAATCGCAGAAGTTTGGTTCCGGTCTTTAAAACAGCTGATCACATGTATCTTTAATGTATTTGCACAATCAGCTGTTCAAAAATATCAAATCACGATGCCCTTGGGGAGGGGTGTGGGTCAAGGACCCGGCCTCAAATTTGTCCGGGCCCCTGCATTTACACCCTTGATAACAAGGATATAGTACTAATGGCAAGAGCAAGTGAAGGATCCTTGGGATGTATTCCTGAAAGGGCTGTCGTGGACACTTCTTAACTCATTTTACTACCAACATAGGTATTAAAGTATAGGCCATTTGTTCTATTGTGTGACCTCTGTTACTGTCTATGTGATCAGTTTCACACCTGTCCCCAAACAAATAACACTATTCCATGACTGTACATTGCATATTTATATTCATTGTTTTAATCCCCTTTCAGGCTGACACCCCTTGCTCTTTCTGATGACTTTAAGGTGCCAGAAGTGCAGATAACAATAAGTCAATAGAAAGGGGGATTCTGGGCGTGTGTAATCCCCCACTAAAATCACCCATGAATGGCAAGTGGCAAGAATCTTTAAAACATAACATGCAACTATGATTTGTAAAAGCCGCATAGGATAGATTCTACTGAACTTATGATGTCAAATATAAAACCCTATTGGGCAATAAAATGCAGATGGATGGCATAATGAAACTTCTGTTTATTCTCAGCACTTTTGACATTTATTACAAATAATTTTGCCTTGATCCCCCCCAAACCCCCCCCCCCCCATCACCTTGTCTTGTGTATTGACTAGCCCAAGCCCCTGATTATGCTGCTTCACTGGTTTAAAAATGTTATGTCTAATTTAGTCACATGAGAATTACCCCATCACATAATCATCAGAATAGCTAAAATGTATAGAGAGGGGTTGTACGTAAGCCCTGGCAACTGACATGTGTGTTATATAATGGTAATCTACTTATTCTTTCTTGTTTAGGAACTAGGGTCTAAACACCTCATATGACTTAGAGGAAAGGCTGATGTACCCTGTGACACTGTTGTAATTAAAGACACTGACAAACATATCAGGTGACATGCAAAGCTGTACTCATTTGTTTGGACACCAACATAGATGGATACATATATACATATGCTGACACAGATGTGTACCTGGAAAATTTTGCTTACTCTGAAACACAGTGTCTTGTCAACATTATATGACCCAGGACCAATTTATTATGCATACTGGGGCTCAGGGCAATTTTCTTAGAATTTATTTCATTTCTTAATAAAATTGGAAAGGGGTAAGTGTTTCCTTTTGTTCATTTAAAGTAAGATTTAAACACTAACAATCTCTAATGTTTTCAGCAAAAAAAAACATGATCCTGAAATTATATTGGAACCAAAACCTTTTAATGGCCAGATGTAAATATAGAACTCATGTTGCCTGCTGATTTCATTATAGAACTGGTTAGTAATTGGAAAGTGCTATAAGCAGTACAATTTGGGCATAAGAAGGATCTCCCCAATCAATACTATTTTCCAATACAACCGTTTCCACTCTACCGCTCTATCGCTCTACCTGCGCATGTGAATTTTTTTGAAGGCCCCAGAACACTGTATTTGATATTTAAAAGGGAAGTTCAGTGTAAATACATCTGCTTTTAAGAAATAAGAACAGTGTTTTTGCATCCTAATGACCTTAACCTGCCCATTTAGCATTTTGTCTGTGTGTAAATAAATCTTTTGGAAATACTGACTTCCGGTTTGCAGGACCCCAAATAGAGACTGTTATGGTTTTGCCCTTGACCCGGCGCCTGGGTTGATGCAGTTGCTCAGTAGAGATCTGAGCATGTATGACCCATCCAACAGCCAATCAGTAGAAATTACTGATAGTAACATTCCACAGTGTGTGCATTCTGGGAAGAAGGACCATTACAGAACCTGAAATAGCAGCTCACTCACTCACAGCAGGGAATAGCAATGTGTGTAAATTCAACTGCTTTTTCAAAATGGAAGAGAATTTGTAGAATAACTAGGTATGCATAATATAAACTAAGAATTTTAAAAATAATGATATTTTTCACTGAACTTTCCCTTTAAATCCATGGATCATCCTCTGTTCCCAATTGTGGTGATGCTCCCTGCTTTCTGCTTATGTAATCTGTACTCAAAACACTGCGAGTTTACAATTTCTGAGGCAGCAGGGAACATGTATGGTGTAGCGACTAAATAAAAAAGTAAATAAATGCTTTTTGTCCTCCAAATTTTGCTTATACTGTACGTGTTTAATTGTGTGTTCTCTTCTGCTTAATTTTTTCTAGGGGAACAACTTGTTTCACACTTTTTCCCAATTTTTTTTTAACATTTTCTATTAATGGCCACGGGTATAAGTGTATGTGTGGATGAACCCAATAAGTTCCTCTATGCGTACTGTATAATGCTGTCCATAAACTACTCAATGTACCTGCTGACATTCTGAAACTATGCTCTAATGTCACTAGCAAATAAAAGTTCCAGGCTAGTGAAGGTCAGCTGGTATGTCTGCTAGATGGCCTGATATTCACATCAGCATTGGTTGCATCTAATATCAGGGAAGTGTATGGCCACCATTAGGCTGATTTCCATAATACCTGTGGAAATGGCCGGGTACACACAGGGAAGTTACTTGTCCTGACCAAGAGAGCACTCGGTCGGGACAAACAACTGTCGGTAGCGGCACCAGTGGCAATCACGGCTGCCACGCACACATGGTAAGATATTTTCGGCTGACCGACCAATATCAGGCGCTATCGGTCGGTGGGGGAAAGACAGGCATCCCTTTAACCACAGGAGCTCCTAGTGACGTGTGCCTAAAATTAAATTCAGGACTGTCTGCAATGCAATACTGGACACAAATCACAAATTGCATTGCAGCGTTGCGGCAAAGTAAGTTACATAGACTGTTACATAGATTGTTACATAGATTGTTACATTGACTGTTACATAGATTGTTACATTGACTGTTACATAGACTGTTACATAGACTGTTACATAGACTGTTACATATACTGTTACATAGACTGTTGCATAGACTGTTACACAGACTGCTACATAGACTGTTACATAGACTGTTATATAGACTATTACATAGACTGTTACACACATTGTTAGATTGTTAATTAAGCTGTGAGTTAGAAGCAGCATTTGTATGTTTCAAAAATGTATCCAGTCTGCCCTGTGATTGTCAGCAGCATAGAAATCTGTATCAATATTAACCCTGCAGCTGAGGTGATTGTTGAGACTGACTTTATATAGTTATTTAACTGTACCTACTACACTGTGAGTTAGTGAGCAGGAATAAGGAACATTAAGAAATCCTGGAGGTGGTTGGTTGTATAGCTGACTGATCCAGGCGAATGAGTGACCAACATCATTCACCACCGAATCCAAAATTACCTCTGATTTTTAGGCCTGACCAATAGACGGAAACATCCATTAGTGTGTACCCAGCCATAATGAGAATACTTTATAACAAAAGGAAAGGGAATATCTGTATTGGCTAACTGTAATGATAATAATGGCAATTAGAGAATATATATAATATTATTATATGATCCATATATAATAGAACACATGGATGTATTTGGTCATGAACCTCCTTCTGGGCTTGTTCTGTGGTGACCAATTTAGGAATCCCTACCTTGAAAATCCTGCACTCGCCACTGCTGTTTACATTATAAATCTCCCCGACTATGTATTGGAACTTATTTTATTAAAGTTGATGGACATCATAGTATAACTATAATACAAGAGTGAATTTATAACCTTCCTTCACATACTGGATTCTGTATACTTTGCCTCCACAATTTTGTAAGCTAATCAAAGGTTTATTCATAAATAACATAAAAAAGAGAACTTTCCTTAACATAAATTCTCTGCAGAGTGCTGCGTATTCCAGTAACTTCAAGCTGGATGGAAGTGTGTGTGTGTGTGTGGTTTGATTGAGGTGTTTCTAGAGTTAGGTCATTTGTGTGAAATTGAATTTCTTTCGTTCGTGCTGTTCTGGTGGAAAATAAAAGTCAGTCTGGTATATAGGTTGTGGGCAAATAAAATCTGAATGGAGCCTTTGAAAGAAAAAAAAAAGTAAAAAGCCTGGCTGTCTGAGCAAGAGGAGAAAGACACGGAGGGAGGAAATTAAACCGAGAGCCGCAGATAGCACAAAGGTAAATATGGGTATTTGTTAAACATAAAAGCTTTTCTGAGTAGAAACTAGTGATGATCTATGTTATTATTATTTTTATTATTATTGATTTATATAGCGCCAACATCTTCCGTGGCGCTTTACAATTACATAGTCATACATTACATACAGGGTAATACATGTTATACAAAGTCATACATATTACATACACATAATATAAGTAAACAGAGTGAGAAGTTTCTTACAGCAATACCGTGATACAATAGGAGAGAGGGCCCTGCCCAAAGAGCTTACAGTCTAGAGGATATGTTTTGCCATGAAGTAGGTTTTGTTATTTACAAAATTGCAAAACCTATTTTTAATGCTATGATGTGCTGCATTACAATCCCATGCTAGTTATTACAGCTTCAACAACCTATCACTGCTATTTTATTGTGTGTACTGTTCCAGAAGAAAATTGTCAGCGTGTTGAAGTGTGTTATGTAGAGCTGACAGAGAGTAGGTAGAGACAGACATTGCTGTATATTGACATCACTAATACATTAAATAAAATAGGGAGAGAATAAGGGTTATGCTGTATATTGCGAATCGGGAGAGACAGACTGTACTGTATATTGCTCTTGAGTGTGAATTTCAATAGCCAGTTTACCAGCCAGCTTTCCAGCCAGTCTACTAGCCAGCGATGCTTCTCTCAATATATTTGGGATATATAGCTTTTATTACTGGTTTACTGCAAATTCTTTAGGCTGGGTACGCACCAGCAGATATTTTCGGCCTACCGACCATTACACGGCACTTTTGTCCCGGCCGATCGCTCTGTCGGGACAAATAGTCCCTTCGTGTGTACCCAGCCATACACAAATAAATAAATAAGAGAGAGAGAGAGAGAAGAGAAAAACAATTCACTATATACTGAGGACAATTTAAGGCTCGTACACACGTACAATATTGAACCTGACGAACGACCCCCGACCACGATGCACACAGGCAACAAACAGCCGTTTTGTCTGATGATTACACATGTGTGTGCGTTGAGTTGGGCGTCGTTCCTTGATCTGACCATGAACAGCTTGAAATCAAAAGTCTATTAATCATAGAGCTGAATGCTAATTGATTTTGGGATGTTTTATCATCTATCAAGTATGTGCAGGCAACACTAGAATTGAGTACTACAGTATTTAGTAACATCATTTCTTTTATTTATATATATTTATTAAATCTATATATTCATGCAGAATGCAGTATGTTTCCCCAATGCATCCAGAGTGTACATGACAATATAGAAACATCTCGGTAAGGCTGGGTACACATGGGCAAATTTTTCGACCCAATCGACCGATAACTCCATGTATTGGTCAGTTGGGCCAAAAAATCTGTGCTGCTTTCGTCTGCAGCTGCAACCGATTTCAGATCTGGACGATCAGGCGATCCGATGTGTTGGTAAATCATGGCCAATAATGTGGTTCTCTATGGGAGATTTTTTCACACAAATTGTCATTTGCAGCAATAGTGACATTTGTCGGTGGTAGCGAATGCTTAGGAGGGAAAAAATATCTATTCGTGTGTACCCAGCCTAATGCTCTCTCCTCAACAGATGCACCTCTCTGTGCTAACTCATGATTTAAACTTGTATGTAGGATATCATGAGGTTTTAAAGACACAAGTCAGTCAAAGACACAAGGAATGTGGCAGTCAACAACCAAAGCAGAGACAGACAAGGACAAAACAAAACTAACTCTTGACCTCATAAACTGAAACCTACAAACATGTAGCTCTCTGATTCCACTTAGTTCTAGAGTGCTGTGGCATCAAACCTGAAACATCTAAACATCATTCTTCGTGTTTCTTTGCATTATTCTGATTATGCACCATATAGCGCTGCTCTCATTTGCAGAAGGATAACAGGAAAAGCTTTGTTCATGCAAAACTCTGTTTGGTAAAAGTATCTTATAACTGTCAGCATAAGCAATATGCTGAGTGGTCCTAAATCTGATACTAGTTAAGTGCCAATGATGTCTCCTCTTGTTGGAGCCAACAATCATTTAGTAAAAGTAATTTTAACTGAACCGTAAAGTATCATATAGAATTGTTTGTATTAAATTAACACAAGGTACATTAATACCCTCTGGGAAAAAAGATATTAATCATAACGTAGATGTCTTACTGCATAGATTGGCATACATGTATTGCAAGTAATGTAAAGAAAGTAGATTACTTACTTAGATTTGGACTCTAGACACTATACTGCACTATACAACTTTAATTTTACTTCACCAGCAAATCTTCTGTTAATCTATTGCAAGCACTTAAAATAAGAAAATAAACACTATAGATGGCCATACAGTAACCCTGCAGTTACAACGTTTTACCTGGCAATGTTCCTACAATGTATCCCAGCTGGATCATGGTTTGAAACTGACAATATGGTCATAATGTTGCCCCGTAAAATGATCGTGCTGGGCAGTTTTAGGAAAGTCGGACCTGACAGCAAATTATGTCATTGTGACTTTTGAGTATATGTTTCCATTAAAAGAATTATTTGCAGAGCTAGTTGTTACTGGGCTGGTGGAATAACCATTGTCCCTAGATGCTCTAATGATTTTGGATATCACTAACAGGAATCCCATGAATCATATTGCAATCATTCAGTTTTCCCAATAGCTTGTTGTTGACCACTCTGCATGGCATGGCATGGCCATAAAACTGTTGGTTGGTGATTTATGGTGGTGTCATACAATTCTGATGTGGTCACTACAATATGCAGAATTAGTAATTGCTGATTCTACAGGTTTAGAAAAAGGCTACATACCTTAATATTGTTCAGCCTGTGTATCAAACACACAGATCGCAAAGGAAGCACCTTAAAGTGTTTATAAGAAGGCTTTCCATCATACATATCAAACTGTGATTGAAATATAGGCACTTGCAGTGATACTATTATAAGTGCATTGATTATCTGTTTTCTTGGTTCATCAACTACTTGCTGTCTAACCAGACCTCTATTTGTGTGTCCAGTCCATAATTCATATATTTATGAATTATTGTAGTGATGAGTATAGATTTCATGCTGAACTCATTCATTCAATTAAAATGTACAATCCATCAAAAAATTAAGTTGGTTTCTATCTGATTTAAATGCACTATCTCTTACCTCCCATTCTTCAGTAATTCTTACAGGAGAGGAGGAGACACTTACCCGCAGACCCGCTCCAGCGCCGAATTCCCCGACGCATCTCCAGTCCTTTGCATTGTGCGCGCATGCGCACACAGTGCGAAGGAGCGAGGATGCAACGGAGACTGTCAAGTCAGCGCTGGAGCAGATCAGCGGGTAAGTGTCTCCTCCTCTCCTGTAAGATTTACTGAAGAACAGGAGGTAAGAGATTAAGTAAGATTAATTCCTGTTCATTAGTAAATCAGATAGAAACCAACTTACTTTTTTGATGGACATACCCTTTAATTGTTCTTGGTAAGCCTAGTAGCAACTGTTTGCTGTTTTGGCCAGTCAGTCTTTCAGGTAAATGACAGTTGACCGCACATATTTAATGGGCAAGTTCAGCCCTAAAATGAAAACTTACATACAGGTAAATCACCCCCTAAAACCCTAAACGGTAAGTTTTGAAACCTGAAATATATAAGTCTAACCTGAAATCCTGCACAATGTCCTGTTTCCCCTGTTTCTGCTTCCTGGATCTTACAGTTAGCAACTGTCAGTTATGGATTTGACAGTTGACATCACAGCCAATGACTGAATGTTAATCCCCTGTCTGCCTCTTCTGAGCATGCCCAGGCTTAGTACAGGCTCACTAAAGGTTTCTAAATTACTCAGTTTCCATGAGGCATCCAGAAGCATAGCAGGCATACAGTAATGAATTCATAGGACAAACTATGATATATCAACATATTTTAAAGAGGCCAATCTTTCTAAAAGATGTTCTTATGAGGGTGGAATTGTCCTTTAAATACACAAAACAACCATTTGTGAAGAAAAATCGGGTGCTCAGCAGAAAGCTTCCTGTTTACAAGAGGCCTAACCATTAAGTTTGGTCATCACTGGTGGATTGAGTACAGTGTGTAGCCAATACCTGCGTACTGTACAACTTCTGCACTACTAAAGCACCTTTAACAGTATGTATGATTAAAATCTGCTTCAATCTGAATTGAAGCAGATATGTTTTTTTGCTATTATATATATTAATATGCTTTATGATGTGATTGTATTATATCTGCATAACCAAGTTCTAAAGTGCTATTTTCTTTTATTCTATTTTTGGGAGATTATATAATTTTCTTATTACTTATTATTTACTTTACTCTAGTTTCTCCATTTAGATATGGTATTTCCATACTATTCTGGTGATTATATATTCTATTTTTAATTACTTTAGTCTTGTATATATTCAGGATTAATTTATATACTTATGCACTTTGGCACTTAGATATTAGACCATTAGATTAATTGGATGAGGGATTCATATTGTATTAAGCACTTATTTTCCATTTTGTGTTGCACTTGACTATTTATCCCTCACGTGCCCTGTTAGGAAGATTACTAGTTGGTCCATGTGGGAGGTTGTTACGTCATTTCCCTATTTAATCAGCCGGCATTGTAGAAAAGTTTACTTATGATTAAGGTCCATATCGGTCTGAAACACGCCAAGCGATCCTGCAATAAACTTACCTGATGAAAGAATGTCCTGTTCATTGTTTGTCCGGTGTGCAGCATCCGTGATGTATATTAGCAAAAATGATGACCCTTCTACACATACTTTACCTATTCCAAACACTACCTATTGCTTTCCCTCAAGTGGACCTGCCCTTCATGCTATACACTCCTTTACATGGAAATCTAAAAACAACATGCATCTCAGCAACCAGATTACTATCCCCTATATCCTAAAGGGGCACAGCACTACCTTCATATTGGCACAATTACATAGCAGCCCATGTGAGTTATACTATTACACTGCACTCTACAGACACTACCATTCGATGGGTATCCAACCTTATCTCCTCAGCTCCCTTATCCAATTTTCTTTGGGCTAAAGGCCCAAAGCAGGATTTTGCTTGGGCAGAGTGCTAACTACCAAATGGAATGGTTTCAATTTAAACAAACTAATAATTTTGCTCACTTTAAGCTAAAAATGCACATTGCTTGGACTTCTCCAAGCTCAAGATGCTCTGCCTTAATTTACCCTCAGGTCTGTGCTTGATACCACAAATCTATTCTCTGATGAGTTCTCATAGGTAACCAGAAAAAAACACATTACATGACCTATTGGGAAACACAACTTGCAACTCATTAAATTGGGAGAACTGGACTTGTTGGGAATATGCACAAAGGCTCCCTTAATAAGGGGTTTCGAGAAAAGCATTACAAGATACTAAACTGTTGGTACATCGCTCTACATAAAATGAACCCCAACTTATTGGAACTGCGTTTCAGGGTCTGTGGGGAGAAGGCAGATGCCCTTCATTATTGGTGGAACTGTGATAAGTTCAAATTGGTTTGGACTGGTTGCTTTTAATTAATAAAAGGACCTTCTATACTCACCTTTCCCTCTTGATCCCTGGGTGGCATTATTCGATAAACCCCCTGTGAGGACACCTCCACATTAGACTCTTCTAGTAGTGGGGAACTGCTCAGCTGCCAGAAGTGTGTGAAAGCAAGACCCTCCAAACAAACAAAATGAATTAATGGGATCTTTCACAATGAACAACTGACTCATTCACTACACGGTACATTGAAAAAGTTTGACAAAATTATGACCCCCTGGCTCTTAAAAATGGGGGATTCTTCAGCAAACTCATAACCTGTACCACTGGAAATCATTGAGCATACTCAAGAGCAGTCCATGCAGGTAAATCATCCATTATGGACTCCATTATCAGTCACGGCAAACTGTCAGCCACAGCTACTTTTGCCGCGACTGGCAGTGATTCATCCCCAGCTAACTGCTCGCTAGTGGCAAATGTTCAGTTTGGGATAAAGAATTATATGGTATGTACCTAGCATTACAGAGTCATGAAGGACACCTCTTCAACACAACAGATCTCTACAAACCCTCCTTTTATTTTCTTTCTTTCATGTACATTGAATTTTAAGCTAGGTACACACCTAGCGATTTTTCCTCCTGACCGACCGTTCGATACTTTCGAACGGTCGGCCAGGAGGAAGGACTGTCGGTCGCGGCAAAAGCAGCCGCGTCCGATAGTCACCGCGACCGATCGTGCGGTCCATAGAGGACCGCACGATCGGACAAGGTTTTCCACCCTGTCCGATCGTCCTTTCGTCCGATTCGGACGAACGGTCGATCGGACATGGGCACATTCGGATTCGATAATTTCGGTCCGATCGACCGATACACTGAACTATCGGTCGATCGGACCGAAATATCTAATCGTGTGTACCCAGCTTAAGTTTTAACAGTTCTACACTGACTGAAGCTAGGATAAGATCAATAAAAACATTAGACTATTATGTATATGAGCTTTAATATCATGTACATGTGCATTGTTTATTGTAAACTACACTAATATGTACACATTGGATGTATTTTATTATTTTCATGACAACATTTGAAAAAAGTTATTTATCAATATCAGTTAAATAATAATTATATTGAAAAATATATATATACAACCACTCCTTACATGTCACTCACACACAGTACACAAAACTGCCAATGCCCAGGCCTTGGAATGTGTGTGACTGGAAAACATATCCTGGGGCACAACCAATTAATATAACTTACATACTAATATAATTGTAATGCTGATTTAAAGCCAGCCTTTCTCTATAACAGAAGCAATTATTTCAATAACATGGCCACATTATTTGAAGCCAAGATAACACACTAATGTTTGATTTCTTCAACAGGTTCCACTGCTCTGTGACTTGTTTCCTTAAAGCTAAAGGAATCCAATGGGATTTGCTCTATATTGCCCAGGTCTTTATGGCAAAAATTACCCTCCACCATGTTGATGAACTACTGCAGTTGGGATTGTGGAGGATCAGTCTGGATGTAAATTTTCTGTCAGACCACGTTGGCTCCTTTTACTTCAAGTAGAGAGAGTTGATGCAGTTTGATGAGTATGCTCACCCAGGAGATCTTCCCTATATAGAACAGGGGAGATCAGTTGGTTGAGAGTGTGTGTTGCACATTACAAATGGATTCCACTGGAATTCTGGCTGCAATATGGGACAGCAGTCACATGTGTATTACCAGATTAACTCTCTGGCTTAAATACTTTAATTATCTCAGCACATGACTATACCTTGGGTGAAGTAAACAATCCCAAGAGGCTTGGTCAAAACCCCACTATAAAACACCACGATTAAAAAATAAATAAAAATACAAATAAACAAAAAAAAAAATAAAAATATATAGATATATATAAAGATATAATACACTATAAAAATATACCCCTAATATACTTCCTAAACCATGGTTATCTGCTCAGTAAAGTTCTTAAAGCAGAAATGTTAAGTTATGCACACACTGACACATTCAAGATTTGCTGGTGGAATCGGCATGACAACATTCATAAACTGACTGTTTTGGCCACAATCTCAAGCAGCTCCCCTCTGTGTCATTGTTTTTTATGATCTGTCCTGCCAGATCAATGACTATGAGACTAACCACCACACAAGTTATTGTCAGCCAAAGTGGTCGGCCATCTGCCACTACCAAGCATGCAGGAAACTAGCCACTTAGCAGGAGGGTCTTGGTAAAAGTATTAGAAGAGTAGGACACAGCTAAAGACAGTAAAATTGCTTTCATTTATGTATAAATAAAGGCAGGGTTTTAAGGCAACATTACAATGGGAATAAAGTATGTAAGAAAATTGAAATGAATTGGATGTGCATTGGGAGTATATTTAGTATGTGGATTATATTAAATTGATCACTAATTGCATGCTATAATGTGCAGATGAACACAATACCATATATATATTGAATATATCGATATGCCTGGTGTTTTATTTAAATACATTTTATAGAGTGCTGCATATTCTAGACTTTGAGTGTGGAGTTAACCTCTTTTCTATATATATATTGGGAGACCATATTCTATGCAATCCACCAGACTGTTTTGGATCCTTTTGCATTTACTGTATACCATTGGCATTTTAGTGACTTTTTATTTATCAAGAGGGAAGAAGCATTAACAGTAGCTTTTGCCTTTTTTGAAAATACTGTGACTTTTTAAGTGAAGAAAACGTATTTCGCAGAACCTGTTTCTAATAAAGACATGTTGTCCCCTGGTCTAATAATCATCGGTATTCTTTCATTTATTTATTTTCCCCGTGGGGATGTAAAAGGGATTTAATATGTTTATTATTTAACCTAGACCCCTGTCTGAACACATTGGCAGTACCCACATTCCTATGTTCCCCAGAGACAATTCCTGTTTAGCCTCTTAATAGGGTTAATACATTGTGCTTCACTTTGGTGGAATATCCTGAAATCCTGGGGAGCTCCAGTAATCAGTGCCAGACCTCTGAGAAACTTTATTAACAAACTGGTGAAATAAAAGTCAAAGATGAACGAATCTGACTTTATGTTAATAAAGATTGACAGGTTAATCCCATTAGCATATGATGTGTTTTATTCCAATACGGTACTTGATATATAGAAACCTGAACCTGATTTAAAAGAATTACACCCCCAAAAAAAAACATATGTGCTGAGTAATATGGTAAATCAACATATAATGGAAACAGCCGATACTGCTACAGCAATGAGATTAATCTCAAATTCTGTAAGATTAAATAATAATAATTGATTAAATTTTTTATCTGCAGGCATCACAGTTTTAAAAGAACCCCAGTAAACTTTTGCATAAGAACTTGATGAATTTTACCCAGTTCTTTTCAGTCTCAATAAAGAAAGAGACTCACCCTTCATTATCTAATCAAAACTTCTATTCACCCAAAGGTGAGGGTGTAGAGACAGGACTGCAGGGGGTAGGAGTAATTGTGTGTTATCTTTTCACTACCATATTTTGTCTGTTTTGGCCAAACACCTAATTAACTTCAATGTACATCAAAAAGGGAGTGAGATGCAATTGAACCACAATATGTTAAGTAGAAGACTAAAGATAGCCGATGGTTTTCTGATTGGAATTAAGATTGTGGAATTGATCAGAAGAACCTATTGTAATTCTCCACCTTGCATCGCAGATCTTCAGTACATTTCAGCTTGAAAACTACGAAATAGGTTCTAGAAAATGGGGTCAGTCTGATCATTTTTTTTCAATAAACCGACCATTTTATATCGAAAACGTCTTCGATACTCTGATCAAAACAGAATTAAATGGAATATCTTTGCTGTATTTAACGCAATGAACTGCAAACAAAGGGTAAGTTTATCAATTCTATATAATAAATATATATATATATATATGTCATTTTGTTAACGTACGCTAATATGAGGCCTTTATTATGATTGCTTTATAGCCCCTAATGTGTGTGAACTAAAAGTATTTTACAAGGTATAAATCAAGTATGATAGCATAGGTTATAGTATAGAAGGAGGTAATAGGTTAGAAATACCATTAGGCTGGGTACACAAGAAGGAACTATTTGTCCTGACCGAGCGCTTGCTACGAGTGTGCTGGGTGTACATGGGCAGATGCTACATTCTGGCCGACTGTTCGGCACGTATGAGCAGTCGGCCAAGGACAAACGACTGTCGGTCCCCGGCGAATTTTTATAAAGGATTGCATGATCAGCTGTGGTTTTCAGGTGCATTCGATCGCTCATTCATCATGTAACACTGAACTATCGTCAATCTGGCCTGAAACATTGTATGGTGTGTACACATCCTTAGAGCAGGGACGTCCAACCTGCGATTATCTAGATATTTTTAAACTACAACTCCCAGCATTCCCAAGGTGCTCAATACTTCAGGGGGGCCGCAGGTTGGACATCCTGCTTTAGGGATCCATAATTAGAGCTAATACAGAGCTGGGGTGGTTGTGGTGCTGTAAGTTGTGTTAAGACACAAAGGGCCACAGGTTGGGGCCATCACTGAATAACATCATTAGGCAGAGAGGGAGGATGGGCCCTGCTGGGAATGGGATGGCAGATCCTCCAGCACAGGGAGGCAAGTTAATCCTCCAGCACAAAGCTGGGGGAGAAGTTTAGCTAATTTGAGTGTGAAAGGGGGAGGGGAGAGGAGCCCAGGGGGAGGAGCGAGCAGTGCCTGGGGCGGTGCTTGTGGTGGGATTCCCTGTCCCTGGTATAGTCCATTGTTAATGGGAGGGGGAACTGTAGTAGTGAGTGGAACCTGGGAAAGTTGTGCTAGTGTGTGTGAGAGAGGGAAATCGGATTATTAATCACATACAGGCTGAGCAGATGGAGAGGGGAACCATGGGAAGGAAATGCCACCTCGCTCTGGGGTAGTGATTCCGGCAGACAGTGTGGAGCTCTGACCGGTGGATTAACATGTTGGGAGCCTGAGGACTGTGCGATCGGGGCAGCGGCGCTTTTCTTTATTACTGGGGATATCGCGATCGGACCTGGAACTATTGGTGCGGGGAACGATCCGGGTTCGTGTAGGATTTACTGATTGGAAGCAACTGCAGGTAACGCTTCACTGATGGGAATAGGGACACTGACTACTGGATGGGATGTCTACAGCCACTGTCTAGTATACTGGATGGGATGTGATAGGGCAGAGGGGGGTCATCATTGTGTAGCCCTGGGTCTCATCTCAGTTTATATGGAATGTATCGTACCCACGTGTATCAGAGCTGGGTAGTGTATCTGTAGTGTAACAGTGCTGGGTAGTGTATCTGTATTAGCTTTAGTGTCACAGTACTGGGTAGTGTATCTGTAATGGATCGGTGCTGGGTAGTGTATCTGTAATGGATCGGTGCTGGGTAGTGTATCTGTAATGGGTGCTGGGTAGTGTATCTGTAATGGGTGCTGGGTAGTGTATCTGTAATGTAATGGGTGCTGGGTAGTGTATCTGTAATGTACGGTGCGGTGCTGGGTAGTGTATCTGTAATGGGTGCTGGGTAGTGTATCTATAATGTAATGGGTGCTGGGTAGTGTATCTGTAATGGGTGCTGGGTAGTGTATCTATAATGTAATGGGTGCTGGGTAGTGTATCTGTAATGGGTGCTGGGTAGTGTATCTGTAATGTAACAGTGTGGGTAGTGTATCTGTAATGTACAGTGCTGGGTAGTGTATCTATAATTATCTGTAATGTAATGGTGCTGGGTAGGTGGATCTGTAATGTATCTGTGCTGGGTAGTGTATCTGTTGTGGGTAGTGTATCTTAATGTAACAGTGTGGGCTGGTGGTATCTGTAATGTAACTGTGCTGGGTAGGTATCTGTAATGTAACTGTGCTGGGAGGTGTATCTGTAATGGGTGCTGGGTAGTGTATCTGTAATGGGTGCTGGGTAGTGTATCTGTAATGGGTGCTGGGTAGTGATCTGTGTGTCACAGTGCTGGGTAGTGTATCTGAAGTGTAACGGTGCTGGTAGTGTATCTGTAATGTATCTGTGCTGGGTAGTGTATCTGTAATGTATCTGTGGCTGGGTAGTGTATCTGTAATGTAACAATGCTGGGTAATGTATCTGTAGTGTAACAGTGCTGGATAGTGTATCTGTTAGCTTAGTGTCACGTACTGGGTAGTGTATCTGTAATGTATCGGTGCTGGGTGCGGTGTGTATCTGAATGTAACGGTGCTGGGTAGTGTATCTGTAATGTAACGGTGCTGGGTAGTTTATCTGTAATGTATATGTGCTGGGTAGTGTATCTGTAATGGGTGCTGGGTAGTGTATCAGTAATGTAACAATGCTGGGTAGTGTATCTGTAATGTAACAATGCTGGGTAGTGTATCTGTAATGTAACAATGCTGGGTAGTGTATCTGTAATGTAACAATGCTGGGTAGTGTATCTGTAATGTAACAGTGCTGGGTAGTGTATCTGTAATGTAATGGTGCTGGGTAGTGTATCTGTAATGGAACAGTGTTGGGTAGTGTATCTGTAATGTAACAATGCTGGGTAGTGTATCTGTAATGTAACAGTGCTGGGTAGTGTATCTGTAATGTAACAGTGCTGGGTAGTGTATCTGTAGTTATCTGTAATGTAATGGTGCTGGGTAGTGTATCTAATGTAACAGTGCTGGGTAGTGTATCTAATGTAACAGTGCTGGGTAGTATAGTTGTGTTATGTAGCAATGCTTGGCAGAGTATATTTGTAATGTAACAGTGATGGGCAGTTTAGCTGTGTAATGTAGCAGTGCTGGGTAGTGTATCTGTGCTGTTTATGTTTGTGCTCTGTATCTGTGTTGTTAATTTACTTTCTTATTTCATACCCAATATTATGTCCTTCCAGCTGGTGTTAGACTACAATTTCCATCACACACCCCACTCATTGCCTATGATAGGGGGATGGTGGCTGCAGCCCAACAGTTGGAGGTGCCCCCCCCCCCTGCCTTGTTTTGAATGAGGGTCTCATTCATTGGCTTGGATTGTGCTTTCAATAGGGCAGGTTCTTTGCTGGCTATTCGTTTGTGTGAAGTATCTTTTGTGTGGCTCCTGTTTCATGGGAAGGGCAATATAAATGTCACTCAGGGTAATTGGTGAGTTATTGTTTAACAGCAAAGACCCCCAAGTACCT
Source organism: Hymenochirus boettgeri (assembly GCA_019447015.1). NCBI lineage: Eukaryota > Metazoa > Chordata > Amphibia > Anura > Pipidae > Hymenochirus > Hymenochirus boettgeri. The sequence goes on from CM033471.1 coordinate 88,358,287, forward strand.
CAACCTTACTTTGAGCCCTTCAAGTTGCACTTGCTGTGTTATAACATTGGATGGAACATAGACGAACATTACCATGTAAACATCAATGGGTGCCCGATGGTCACTGTTACTTTTGGTATGCTGTCCAATCAAGTTATTGGTTTTTGTGTTATACAGGGGAAGTCATGTGCCACCCAAGCAAATAATTCAGCTAGTGGTTCTCGTGTTTGAAATAAAAATTACATTTTTAGCTGTAATATGATGTGCAAAATATAATTGATTTTGGCTGGGCAGCAACAGAGCAGTGACAGGAGATGGCTGTGGGCAACTGTCACTGGTTGGTCTTTCGTCTTTCACACCCCATATGACTTTGCACTGCAAGTTCTTGTGGTTTGTTTCAATTTACCCATTTTTTACCCTATTGTTATATTACACTTCTATGTAACATGTTAACACTAAATACACACTTATAATAATTAATGTGAAATTCCAACCATGTTGCCTGCATCATAATTCTCTTTTTCCTGTATTTGGTGATGTTGTGACTTAAAATCGTATGGTCAGACTGACCATAGCCATAGTAAAGATATCTGAGTTTCACAAGGCTTATTCAATCCACACAGCACAACAAATAATTAGTATTTATTGGTATTTTGATTTCACATTATATTAATTTGCTCTTCAGCTGTGTGCTGTTTCGGTTCAGGCTACCCTATAGGGTTTCATGTAAACAGAGATGCATTTGAAGAGTAACTTCCCTGCAGAGTTGTGTGAGGAATCTCTGATCTCTTGGCTATCTTTTGGCTTATCCATCTTGCTGACATTCTATTGACATGTTGCTTATCTTCTGTTATTGCAGAACTGTTCTGTGTAAACTCCTACTCAGGGACCAGAGCTATTCTGTAAATCTATAACCAAAGTAGCCTTGGCACACAAAAGCCTTTGTTGCAGTGTGTTCAAAGATTAAGCTGGAGCCCAGGGTCCCTGCAGTTAGTTACACATTGATATCTGCTGGAATGTGTATGCAGGCATGAGAAAGGGAACTGTGGGGGGATTTCATAGTCATTATTATTCCTCCTTGATTCCATGAGTTTTGGTTAGCAGCTCAGATCCTTGAAGCCTATAGAAAACAACACAATCTTGAAGTCCTAAGTATTTGTAGATGGTTGTTGAGCTCATCAAGCAATGTCCTGTTTTGTGGCTGTTGAAATGTACATAGCACATTAAAACTAATTCATTTTAATAAGTAAGACGTATCTCCAATGGGTGGAATCACATCAGTCTATAGGATAACTTACCAAAAGTTCTGTGTGAAAGTCACCAATGACATTTTTTTTGAGCGTTTGCATCAAGTGCATTTGTTAAGCACAAATACCATGGTACTATCAGTTGCAAGTTTTGCATCTGATTTACTGAAATAACTTTCTGCATGCAAAATGCATACTGTAAAATAGGCTTTACTGATGTCAGTTCTGCGTTTAATAGCAGTATAGCACATGAATCTAAAAACACGCATAGTTTATTATTGTCAATGATAACATTCAGTAGAACTTGGTGAAAATAGGGGAACATTGGGGGGAACATGAATACATTTGCAGGATGTGGCTTATTTTTGTGTGTGTATGTTAAAAGTTAGCAGTTATCTTCTCCCTGTAATGTATGGACATGTTCTGATAGCGAATCAATTTATTAGCATACGCTATTGGAATATATATTGGAAGTGAAAACTATGGGTGGATTTTTATTTTACAGATGTTTGATATATTTATATTTTGGCACAATTTTTTTTATTTAAATTCATGACACATATGGATAGCCATTAAATTTATCATTTTTACCCTTATTCTTTCTCCCCATGGAAATCTCTTGGGGAGAAATCTTCCCATATTTTGTCTTTAATAAGTAGTCTTTTTTACACAAATAAAATTGTGCCTCAATTTGTTTTCCAGCTTTAAATTTTTTTTTTTGTTCGTCCAATTTTCTGAAAGATTGTGAATGTTTGACATGACCTCTAAGGTTTCTCCATTCTCTTACAGTTTGCTTACTTCATTCCAGTAATGTCGGCACCCATTAACAGGAGTTATAGCGCCATGCAGAGCTTCCCAAGGTTCCTGCTGGCTCTACTGCTTGTAGCTACTTTAAGCTCATGCAGGCTGGTATTGCCCAAAGACCAGTCCAGCTGGAAAGGTAATTTTTTTATTTTTATAAGCAGAAGTAATTTTAATATTAAAATGAATGTTTGAAATTTGCATTGCATTGTTTTGCATGATTACAAAATTAATCAACTTGGGCAATAATGCTCCATTGTACATCTGTCAGGCTAAAAAGCAGAATAACAATATTCAAAGACTTAAAATCTTGCCCTATAACAATTACTGGTAAAAACTACACATTACATCTACCATCTATCAGTATAGACTGACTGTTTTGGTAATAGAAAATCTGAAGCAAGTTACTGCACTTTTTAATTGGGTCATTTACCATGAAGCAGAACTCCCATATGTCCTTGTTTAGTCCTTAAGGGTGCCTCTCTAATGAGGCAATATGAGCAAAATGCTCAGGGCGGCACCCATGCTAAATATCAGAGAGGCTTCAGGCAGAGCTCACTTTAAAAAAAATTCTCTTTAGAAAAGTGTCAGGAGGAGCAGAAGGAAAATAAACATAGCACCTAATAATACATAGGGACGGCATTCAAAAGTTTGGCTCAAGTGGCAAAAACCTTAGAGACACCCCTTAGAGGGTAAGATGCGATACTTTGTATATATCATTTTTGAGCAGGCCTGGAAAACTTTTTTGATGACTTATATAATGACTATAAGCAAAGAACTTTACTTGTAACAGAATCTGAGTTTTTGTGTAAAAAATATACAATTCTCATTACCAATGAGACATTTCTTTATCTTTTTTCCCCTTAACATAAAAAGTAAAGCAATATGGTTATTTGATTGAAAAAAATCGAAATGCTGAGGCTGAAGTCAGATGAAACCCAGCCTTTCATTCTGGGTTGCATTAAAATAGAAGGTTGTTGCTCAGTAACATCCTGTTCAGCAATTTTGAGGATGCCAAAGGTTGATAGGTCAACTGACAAGTTCACAAAGGGTATAACTGGCTAAGGTGTGAGAAAGGACACCAACTTAAAGTGTGTTGATTTCACATCAAAATTGAAAAAGAAAACACCAAGTTCAGCTGCTGGTTAAACACACATTCTGATAGGGAGGGCAGTATTTTTACATTTTCACACATTAAATCTCCTTTATCACATTGTCAGCCCCTCTGTCACAGGCTTCATTGTGAAGGCAAATACACCACGAATGTTCTAAAAACAAACCCTTTTCATTTTCATGAAGGTTGGTATAATACCAGATAATTGGCTGGAATTCTGACCTTGCAATTCCACCTTGTTTTGATTCCCATCTGAGCTTCACATTAAAAAGCACCAGTTCACCCTAACCCCGTCTTTTTAAGTAATAAAATTAACTTAATTATGCAATTATTCAGAGTTACACTGCCAAAGAAATCCATGGTGTATATTCCTGGGTAGAATATAAAGAAATCCCTTGTTTTATTAGTTATTTCTGGATGATTCTGGCTGATAAAAGTCGGATCAGCCATTGCTTCCCATTTGCATGTATATAAAATCATTGGTCACACCATCTCCTGCTTTTTTTCCTGTCCACCTACATTGCCACATTTCCAGTAAACAAAATTGTTTAGAGGTAAACCATTCATACACTGGCAGATACGAAGGCATCCCTGGGATCAATGAGGATTGCTGCCCACCTATGGACTGTGTTACTGTGCCTGTGTTAGATTAGCGCAGTCTAGTGTCATTTCGAAGAGCAAGGTTCCCTCCATGTATCAACAGCGGCTGCAATTATGATTGGTATAACTACCATCCACCTTTTTATTTAAAAATATTACCTTATTTCACCCCCTTACAGAAGCACAGACCTCCCGGTCTGATTATGATGAACATCTCCTAATAGACCCTGGGAATGCTCTGCGATTGTTCTGTGACACCAACCAAACAAGCAGCATTAATTGGTACCGTGAACAGGAACGTTTGTTGCCTGGAGGAAAGATTCGAATGGTCGGGACTGTGTTGAAAGTTTCAGATGTGACATACGAAGACTCTGGACTATATATCTGCGTGGTGAGGGGGACAGGCAAAATCCTTCGAAGGTTCTCAATATCTGTTGTTGGTAGGTGAATTGAGGAACTGGCTTTATGCTTCTTCATCTTTTTCATATTAATAACCCTACCAAAGTTTTCATAGACATTAGTGTATATATCTATCATGGAAGCACGTCTGCTGTGCTTGTTAATACCTGAATTTATTTGCTCAGTCTACTGATATACCATTTCAAATTCCTTCTAGATTCATTGGCATCTGGTGATGAAGATGATGATGAGGATGGGCGTAGAGAGGACTCGCCAGCTGATATTAATGAAGAGCCTGTGTATTTTTACCAAGGTGAGAGACGGCTTCTATGGCCACTGTAATTAGAGGTTGTAATGATTATCTGTTCAGTCCCAACACAAGAAGAAATACTACAGTTTCAGCATTGGATAGTCTTTATCTTTAAGTTCTCTACATACCAAGAGCCAGACAGTCTGTGATGTCTTCCATAATGAATACATGCTTCTTAGTTACGCCCTGAAGTTAAAAGATAAAGAGCTGATATCCCAAATTAGTAAAGGTTGAAACAAGTCAAAACCCCAACCTGAGTTTGTGGGCTTCTCATAAAATAACTACTGCACAAACATAAAGCTGGGTACGCATGAGATCGATATTTTCGTATATTGGTCGGTGGCCTAAAAATTCCCTGGTGTGTGTGCCGTCGCCAGAGACCGATGTTTGTCACCTGTTCGCCCGGATCAGGTGAAAAGGCCTTCGAGCGCAGGGTGGTAAATTACCACCGATTGTGCAGTTGCCTGGCCGATTGCTTGCTTGTGGTGAATGGCCAGTCAGTGCAAATAAATTGCCCATGTGTACCCAGCCTAAGTGGGATTAAAAATGTGTCATGCATGGTGTATGCAACTAGGGCAGTAATATTGGTTGGTTGACCTTGTTTTAAGACATAATCTAATTGCAGTTAGACAGTATTAACTTTATCTTCTAATCACCAAGTCTCTAGCTAGAGGAGTTAAAAAACTGCAAGCTAAGACAGTTTGTTTAGCAACATTTTGATTCTGTCTTTTTATTTTATTTTACACAGTGATTGCATTATGCATTGAATATTTATCATGATAAAAAAATGTATCCTTTCCTTTTAGCACCATACTGGACTCAGCCTCACCGAATGGACAAAAAACTTCATGCCGTACCAGCTGGTAACACGGTCAGGTTCCGCTGTCCTGCTTCTGGAAGTCCTCATCCTACTATCCAATGGCTTAAAAATGGCAGAGAATTTAGAGGAGAGCACAGAATTGGAGGAATTCTGGTATATAATTGCATTATTTTATTACATGTTCAGATAAGTTAGCAAAATCTTTGAGATGACCGTTTTAAGCTAAAATTCTGCATGAAAATTCATAAGGACTAATATCAGTCGTAAGTAATCATTTATTTTTAACAGTTGCGGCACCAACAATGGAGTCTGGTAATGGAGAGTGTGGTTCCGTCTGACCGTGGAAATTATACCTGTGTGGTGGAGAACAAAGTAGGCAGCATCGCTTACACCTACTTTCTGGATGTGCTTGGTAAGTGTCAGGCATTAAAATGTCCTTATAATGTTAGATTTAGATACTGACTGACCCCAGTCTAAATATACTGACAATAAACATCTCGGATGCTTGGCGCTTTTAGGCTTCAGATGGTTGAAGTTAATGATAGGCTACCTTGTCAAACATTGTAGAAAAAGAGAGACTGGTATGCGAGAACAAGGATTGGTGGCGTCCAAAAAAATGTTATAGTCTCTCTGCTTGGACCCCTTGAGACTTCAAAGTCCACTAAGAAACTGTAAAGGCCATAAATCTAATGAATGCCATTATAGGCTGTGCAGCTGCAGTCTCCTGTTATTAGTCAGCCAAGCTCTGGTCTTGTGGAGTAATTGAGATGTCTGTCTGCCCTTAGTAGCCCCTAAAAGCATGTTTGTCTTTTTATGCTCTCTTTTATTGTTACATCCTTAATGCTTTCTTTTGACTTCAGTAGATGCTTTCACTGCCTTATGTATTTTTTTTACAAGTTTTACTTGAGTTTAAGACTGTTGCACTTTAAAATATGTAACAGTCTGCTATATATGTTTTCATTTTTTTTCAATCAATTGCTCTACAGCTGTTGCTGAACTGCAACTTTTTCAGCAATTCTGAACAGCCGAAAACCTTCTAAATTCCAGAAGATATAATAATATAACATCTAATAAGTAGAGGATCGATAGTGGCTTGACATCCTAGTTAGAGCTTTCAATCTTTTTGCATAAGTATTTCCTTACATAGCTAATATCTATTTAGAAACCCTGATAGTAGTATAAATATACAAGCTGTTTTTCTCAGAAATGGCAAAAAAGGGCTGTATGACCTACTCGTGTAAGCACTTGTATTTCATTGTATACAGCCCTCCATTGAAATGTATTATATCTTTCAAGTAGTTAATGGGGCAAAACTGATCCCTGTCGGCATGTTTTAATTACATTTGTTACCTTTTTAATATGATTGTATGTGCCAGTTTGCATTCTGCTTTAAAAAAACAGAGTGCTATATTTACAATAAACCTGACTATATTGCTTATTATAATAAACAGATGTACTGAACCCTTTCTTGTTATGTTTCTCCAACAGAGAGATCTTCTCATCGACCAATCTTGCAGGCTGGTCTTCCTGCTAATACCACTGCCAGGGTGGGTAGCAACGTTGACTTCTATTGCAAAGTATACAGCGATGCACAGCCGCACATCCAGTGGCTCAAGCACATTGAAGTGAATGGAAGCCGATTTGGTCCTGATGACTTTCCATATGTACAGGTGCTCAAGGTAAAATTTAAACACACCTGCAAACAAAGCTTAAATTTGTTTGATTATCTGTTGATATTTTAAGATCTTCTCAAGTACCAAGACTGCATTACTGATCCTTATGTATTCTGTTTGCAGACAGCAGATATCAACACTTCAGAGGTGGAGGTGCTTCACCTGAGGAATATCACAATGGAGGATGCAGGGGAATACACGTGTCTTGCAGGCAATTCCATTGGTCTTTCTCATCAATCCGCTTGGTTGACCGTTCTGCCAGGTAAGAGTAAAACCTAAACCGTGCAGGACATTTGGCATGTTCTAAGCTAGTTGAATAATTTAAAGGATATTGTTTCTTTTCTGCAAAAAAAAGTGAACTGGGTTCCTTGTCAATAGCATGTCTGTTTATTAGAACTATATACTAATGGTGGCCATACACGCTATAATCATTAGCCCATTTATAGACAATTGGCCAAAGATGGAACCATATTCTTTCCTATTGGACTATTTGGGGAAAAACGAAAAAAAGGCAATCATCTATTCCACAGATCATTTGATAGTGTATTGCATCAATGGCCACCATTAAGGCTGGTTACACAAAAATTATATTTCATATTAGAAAACAGAAATGGCTCTGACCGTGATCTGAGCCTCAATGGGTTTAATGTTTCATAAATGTGGATGAACAGATGTGACTAGGTGAAAAGAGCGAGAGAAAACAATAGGGAAGGTTGAGCTGTATCCCTGAACTGTGTATCCACTTCCTTCCCCACAGAAGAAGATTTCGAAGAACAAGCTGAATCTGCAGAGTCAAGATATATGGACATTATAATCTACACATCTGGATTCCTAGCTGTAGCAATGGCCATTGTAATTGTCATCCTTTGCCGCATGCAGACACCCCACAGCAAGCAGAATCTGCAACCGCCAACTGTTCATAAATTGTCAAAGTTCCCCCTTATTCGCCAGGTGAGAAATGCAAGTTACCATAAACAATGCCATGGACACTTCTTTAACTTTCCCTTTTCTTGTATAGATTTTATTTATTTCCCCTTCTGTGACAGTCATGCTATTGGTGCAATTAAGCAGATTTCACGCAACTTTTCCCGCCTCCTGTAGCACCTGAAGTCAATGACTTCTGGGAAATAAGCTCAACAGTGATTGATGGAATACAAGTGTATAGCCTGTTTTTAGTGGGAAACATTACGACAGAAGTAGTTAGAATTTTAGCCTGTTTTGTTTATGGGGAAACTAAATGTTTTAGTGTAAAAATAACATGGGTCTAGAGAAAGAAAATGCACATACACAATCTCCTAATTGGTGTTAGACCTATGTAGGCCTGTGTTTGCCATATTCAATTTGGTTTTCACATGATGTCTTAATATTTTTTAAAAATATCATTTTAGTTTTCCTTGGACTCAAGTTCATCTGGAAAGTCCAGTGCTCCGCTAATCCGCATCACCCGACTTTCTTCAAGCTGCACCCCTATGCTGCCTGGTGTCATGGAGGTTGAGTTACCACTGGATGCTAAATGGGAGTTCCCCAGAGATAGGTCAGTTTTTAAGCAGAAACCCTATGACCAGTAAAGAAAAATGTTCTGTTTTTTTTTCCACAAAAATAGCAACATCATTAAATGTTGTACACTAAGAGAATGTCTTATTCATATAATATTCCTAAGGATATAATGTATACATTTTTGGCATATTTTTGTGTGAATGTTTCAAGTCATTGTAACCTTTACTTTTCTTCCTATAAGGCTTGTTCTTGGAAAGCCTCTTGGAGAAGGCTGCTTTGGCCAAGTGGTGAGAGCAGATGGCTATGGAATTGACAAGGAACGACCTGAAAAACCAGTTACTGTTGCAGTTAAAATGCTGAAAGGTGAGAATATAGATATTTTACCCCTCGTTTTATTAGTGCTGTAAATCTAGGTGCATTCCTACAGGTGTTACAAAACATTAATCTTTCTTCTTTGCAGATAATGGCACAGACAAGGACCTATCAGACTTAATTTCTGAAATGGAGTTGATGAAGGTCATCGGAAAACACAAAAATATTATCAACCTACTTGGTGTCTGCACTCAGGAAGGTGAGCAATTGACAAGCAGTGTAATTGGATGTCTAGGAGTTAGAGTAAACCAGAGATATTTATGAATGGTGAATGGTACAGTAGAACGTTGTCAGTTGTTTCAGACGGTATCTTTAACACTGTGCGTGTCTTCTTTCAGGACCACTCTTTGTGATAGTTGAATATGCATCTAAGGGAAACCTTCGGGAGTTTCTACGTGCCAGACGCCCTCCCACACCAGAGGATGCCTTTGATGTTACCAAGGTGCCAGAGGAACTTTTGTCTTTTAAGGATCTGGTGTCTTGTGCTTACCAAGTTGCCCGTGGCATGGAATATCTTGAGTCTAAGCGGGTAAGCAACATGGGATACAAGGCATTGCAGTCTTTAATTAATGGGCTTACTAATTGTGTATATTCTTCAGCTAATTTCCGTTTTGGTCTGTTCCAGTTCTCGATCTTTTCTCACACTCCTAATGTAATTTAACTCCTAGAAATATTTTAAAATCTTGGGCTTGTGTTTGCATCCAGTGGGTTGGGCTCTAGATCTGCTAGATTAGAATTTACTATTCGTCTCTTTGCAGTGTATACACCGGGATCTAGCTGCCAGAAATGTTCTTGTGACCGAAGATAATGTGATCAAGATTGCAGATTTTGGTTTGGCACGGGGAGTTCACGATATTGATTATTACAAGAAAACCAGTAATGTAAGTTATCTTCACTGCCATTGTCCCTGTTTATGTATTAATGATGTTACTGTTCAACTTCTCAAAGTTCCAAGAATGCACAATGGCACACCGCTGTTGGCTCCTTGGCCAGACAAATATGGTAGGTGCAATCCTCTCAGCCCCCTACCTCCAGGGCTTCAGCATCCAAGCAAGGAAAAAAGTAGAGGAGCACACTACTATGGTGAATGCTTCTTTATTAGTGCAAAAACAACATACAACGTTTCGGGACTCTAGGCCCCTCCCTCAGGTAGGGGGGGAAGAGAAGTTTTTGCACTAATAAAGAAGCATTCACCATAGATAGTAGTGTGCTCCTCTACTTTTTTCCTTGCTTGGATACTGTTCAACTTCCCAACTTGTAAGCACAGTAACAAGAGGAACATTTTTAACGGCAGCATCATAGTTAATTCTGTCATGTCCCGTTACTGGTTGTCTATATTAGGCCTGCTCTTTTTCCTCAATAGACCGGTGTTGACTCGAGTTATCTTGCTAGACGACAATCCTGTTTTTAATTTTGTTGCCTGTGTGGCCATCTTTTAGATATAAGTAGCATTTTTACAGCAACCCCCCCCCCCCCCAAAAAGAAACAAATTATTCTCAAAAAACAATTTATAATGGATGGTCAGCAGGTATCGAGAGTCAGATATTCTTGCAATTTATTTGTTGATATTCAAGTTTGTCGATGTGTTAATAAAACTTTAAGCCCTAATATGGTCTTACACAGTCATTGATTTCCATCAGAGATCAGTCATTGATTTTCCATAACCCCATTTGGTGGAACAGTATTTGTTCAGCATTATTGTTTGCTATTTCTGGTTTTATTCTGTAAATCACTTGTTAAAATAAGAATAATGCTAAATGCTGCTTATTTTTCTATGCACAGGGTCGACTTCCTGTGAAATGGATGGCTCCGGAAGCTTTATTTGATAGAGTTTACACACACCAGAGTGACATGTAAGTTCTCTAATTGCAGGTGATTAAGCTGAAAACCCCTCCATTATAGATTCAGTATAATCTGGCAACATATAATAATAATTAATAATGATTGGAGGAATAGCACATTACTATAAAGCTGCCTATGTAATTTTTATTTCTTTGTGAAGAATGAGCAATTGACATTATTGTGCAGTTCTTTGTAAATGTTGTGTAGTGATATGTGATTGATTATTGTTGCTGTGCTACTGTGGTAATCTCTGTTGGTGCTTGCGCATTAAAGGGGAACTGTGGTCCAAAAATGACTTTAGGTAAATTGATAGGAATTGCTCTCCTGAGAATTTTTGCAATTTGTTTTCATTGTTTATTTTGCATAGTTTATTTACATTTACATTTCCGTGTGTAATATGGCAACAGCATCACCAGGTCCCCTGCACTTCCTGCTTCCTGCTTTGAAACCATGTCAGTCAATCTGCTCTGTGTCTCCTCCTCCACTTTGCAGCCCCTCTGGTCCCTCTCACTCATGGACCCCATGGTCCCTCCAGTTGCAGGCCCCCCATGGCCCATTCTCTTACAGCCCCATGTGGCCCCGCCCACTTGCAGGTGCCATAGTGGGAAAGAAGGGCTGTAGATTCCCTTACCTACTCTATTCAGGACTTCACAAAGCAGAGAGGAGGAGGGACTTCCTGTCTCCCTCACACACTGAGGGAGTCTGAGGCTGTGCTTGCCGGCGGCACTGTGCAGGAGAAGCCTTAGGAATGTCACATGTCAGCCTCCTACCCATTAACTTTCTGGTCAGTCATTTCTTTATATCTTGGGCTGTGGAGCACGTAGAGAGGTGGTTTATAGCTCGTTTTAAAGGTAGGAAACTGGCCTTTAATTTAAACTCAACTCGTTTGGAGATCACAGTTCCCCTTTAATATGATGTCATGAATTCATAACAAATAATGATGGAGCAGATTATGATGTCTTTGTCTTTTTACTGCAGTTGGTCATTTGGAGTGTTGACCTGGGAAATCTTTACTTTGGGAGGGTCCCCGTATCCTGGAATTCCAGTGGAAGAGCTATTTAAACTGTTAAGGGAAGGTCATCGAATGGACAAACCTGCAAACTGTACACATGAACTGTAAGTGTTTTAATTTACTGTTTAAAATGCGAAATATTGATTTCAAGGGCTAACATTTAAGACAGAAATGAGCAAAGAGTCCCTGCAACTTGTGTGGCCCTTTAATAGAAAGAACTTTAGCTGAAAAGCCACTTGGTATAATTTAATGGAAAGGATAGTAATTCATTTTTACATGGCACAGAAAATATTGTGGTACCTTCATTCATATGATCTTTACTTTCCATTATATACAGCCGGGCAAATATGGAAATTACGACTTGCAGGGCACACAAGCAAAACTAAATTAAACACATGCAAACATATACAATTAATACGTGGTCTCCTTATTGAGAAAAGATTGAGATTTTTGAAATCTATCATGTTACCTACAAGGCCCTTAACAGTTTTTTTTAAATCCAGTGCTAGAGGTTTGTTCTTTTTTACTGTTCAATAAATATATTGTTGTGCAAATGTGTCAAGCTAGACTTACGGATTTTCTTTTGTATTGTAGGTACATGTTGATGAGAGATTGTTGGCATGCAGTCCCATCTCAGAGACCCACATTCAAACAGCTGGTTGAACAGTTGGATCGGATCCTTACAGCTGTTTCTGAAGAGGTAGGAATATTGTGCAAAATCCAAAAATGTACATCAGGATCTTTACCCTTTAAAAAAAACCTCAGTGTTAGTTGTGATTTCTCGAAGCTTGATACGTCATCTTGTACATACAGTTTTACTGAATTAAATGGACACACAGCATGCCAGTGCAAGTGGACACCCTGTGGCACTTGTTAGCTTAAAGGGATCTCCATGTTGCATAGATATTCTATAACTACTAGAGGGGCAATGATTTTGGGATACCACTTACTGTAAGAGTAGCAATGCAAAGTAATGGTTAGGTGCACTAACATTATTTCATCTTCCTTTCCAGTATTTGGACTTGTCTATGCCCTTTGAACAGTATTCTCCCTCCTGTGAAGACTCTGCAAGCACATGCTCCTCTTCTGATGATTCTGTTTTTGCCCATGATACCTTGCCTCCTTCACCCTGTGTTTTCAGCTATCATAATGTTCACACGCACCTGGGGACCTGAGCATTGAATAATGGCTTCCCTAGATGGGAATACGGACATTTTAAAACAGAGTATTATTTCCTTTCCAAATAGGAATTTTATTTATTTAAAAGACGTGATCGATATTAGACTATGGGAAATTACTGTGCCACTTTTCTATTGTGATGGCAGAGAAACAAACCACAAGCTGATATTGGACAGAGGATGTAAAGCACTGAAAGCCAAAGTCACCCTCAAGCCATGACAGCTTGATCTGGATTAGATGAACTAGAGTTGGCAGAGACTTCATATCCTAGGCCCCAGGATGTGGGCAAAAGTAGCACTGTGATCCCCACTGCCTTTCAAGGGCACAGGAACTTTTTGGCAATGGAGATAAGTTCACAAACAAGGATTTTTGGTCATTTCATTCCCTGGTCCCAAAGTGCCTGAGTTTCTCCTCTTTCTGTAGATATTTACAAAACAGAAATATATTTATATACTTTTTATATCAGAGACAAAAGGTCATTTGCAACATGATTTATGAATGGGATGCTAAGAAGATTTATTTTTAAACAGATGTTTTTGAAACGGTTTAATCTTTCACCACAATCAGAACAGTCATGAATTTGGAGAAACCTTATCAAATAATTTGCCATAAATGATTTTATACGTTATAAATATATTTAATGCAGAGAAATGTTGCTCTTTTGCAGTTTACCAAATGTTTGATATTTCATTTGATTTATTTTATATATTGTAAAAAGTGACTTTTAATATAAAGACTTAAATTATATCAAAATAGTTTATATCTTCTAAACGTTTGCTTGTGAGTCTTTGTTGCTTCCGTTACTGTTACTAAAGAAATGGACCTTCCTAAAACATTTGCTCTGACACAAAATAAGCTGCATTTGTGACCCTATAAGTGGCTCTCTTCAGTTGCTACTTGGACACAAAAGGGGACAATGTTATATGCTGGATGAATATATGCATCGTACAATGGTGGTAAGTATTTTGGCAGTTTTAACGGCAGGCTGGCGTTAAAGTACCGTTATTGGCATATAGTATCAGTTGTGGCAGCTGCGCAGTTGACCTTTCACGTTAGCCACGGTGCCACCGCAAGTAAGAGTTAAAGTTGCGCTAATCTATATAACATCGAATTGCGTGACTTTAACTACATAGCAGGAGCATTGCGCCTTTTGGTGCATCACCCTATATAGGTTTTTGTCAAATTGGCATGGATTACAGTAGGTCCCAATAGCCATATTCAGCAAGGTCAGGGACTTAAAGTTAGATTGTGTTGAACAGTACAGCACTAAAGCAGTTTGGTCTGAGTTTTCTTTAAACAAGAGCATTGCTTTTCTTTCTTTTGTCTTTAAATTGGTTCAGAGACAGAATCTCTTTGTAATCAACAATTTCCATATAAAAAAAAATCTGTCAATACAGGATTTTATCTTGCACCTAGTAACAGTGACAGGGAAAATGTACAAATCATCTTTGTGCTTTTTTTTTTCATTGTCATGAGATTAACCTCTGTACTAAAGTGTGGATTCCATAGTGTTTGGGGCCTGGCACATGTGATGTGTTGACAGTACTGGTTTCCTATGGGAAATGCAGAGATATATGCCATAAATGGCTTGAAATCACTTTCCACTTACGGTTATACAAACTCCTGTTGCCTTTTTAGGGGAATATCTAATAGAAAGTTGCCAGTTAGGGCTAGGCAACATCAAAGCTTTTAACACGCATTCCAATTGCGTTCCGATCGAGTGTTAAAAAGGGCACACTAGTGTGGCCCAATTGTTGTGGCCACACCAAGTGCGCAGATGTGCGCTGCACGAGCACACCACAAGCGTGCAAACTTGTCTGTCCATTTCCGGATCACTCGGACGAGCTACAGTGTGGCCTCAGCTTTAAACATGTTCTAAGCAGTTTTTAAAGTGCATTGCAATATTACAACACCGTTCAAACCTAGTACCCAAATTAATCCTCAACACTTTACTTTTAATTAATTCAATTTAGAATTCAGAAGATAAAATACTGGCATGCTTTAAAGGTAGAGGGTAAGGTAACATGGCAAATTTGACCTTAAAGAGTAAGTTATTGATCTGCTAATTCTTTTGCCTGGGGGGTCACCAAAGGGGACTGTGTGATTGATAACAGTCTTTTCACTGAGCAGGTGGGGGGCAGGGAAAGGATTTTTCCTTGATCTTTAGCCATTAGAGATAAAGACTAGAATTACATTTATATTTGCAGCAGCCTACATGGGTAAAGACACCATGTAAAATATAAAAAATATGGATGTCTGTTATCTCGTCAGCCTGATCCATACTTTCCCTACCACCATTTTTCAAAGTCTATAATAGTTTATACGGAACCCTTAAAATTTAATTTTTGACAGAAAATAGAAATACATTTAATATAAAAATGTTCTATCATATCCACATCTGTGAACTAACAGTTCTTTAAGGTTTTTCTAATAGGTATTGTTATGTAAGCTATGATGTATTTAATCTAACCACCCCCATACATTGTATTGTCCTCTACAAAAAGAAAACAATTGGCTTAGGGGAGTCTGTTGAGTATTAGCTGCTGCTCCTCCTCCCCTGCATGTTAATGAATCTCACACACCTGCTGTCGCACAAACACACACGCATTTACACTGCAGGGGGATTACACCTACCAAAAAACAATACTGAATATTTGCCAAAAGCACAGCTGTGGGTTTTAGCACAATTTAAGTTTATTTTTCCTTTACCTCATCAAAATCAGGAAACCTATCCAATAAAGTTTAAAAATCACCCTTTGTGCTAAGCAGTCCTATTGATTTTATGTTTATGTAAGCTGAAGGTCAACTAACCCACAAACATTCCCCTTTAAATAGGTACAGTATTGTAAAACGCACCGGGCATGGATGGCATGGGTTTATACTGTATCACATAGTCGCCAATAAAAATAAAAAGGTAAAAACATAAAATTGGCAGTAGCCTAAAGCATTAGTTTAACACTTTCTAATACATTTGTACAGTAAGAAACACGGGGGCATAGTTTAAAAACCTGTGGTATAAGAATCGCCCATTTACTTTACTTCAAGGTAAGTCATTATTTTGCGGCTGATGCAGTATTCGGTAACTTGCACCGCGGTCAGTGTAATGACTGCAGTTTAAAATTCAGTTGACGTAAAATATTTATTATGCATTTTAAGATGTGCTACTGCTGAGGAGTGATAGCACTCCATTATAAATATGGCCCGTGGAGATGTAGTACACATACACAGATTTGTGTAGATTTCTAGGTGCAATGTGATGCAATGTAGTTAAAGTGAACTACCTTTGCACCTTTGTTAAGGCTAAGGCCACAACATACCAGACTGTAACGTGCACAATATCATAACCTACGCGTCAAAAACTGTCGATTGCATGCGCTTCGAAAACATTGTAGTCAATGGTAGTCAAGTGGTCACCCACATTGCAATTTTCACTTGCTAACGGATTGAAAGCGCGCAAGAAAATGCACAAGTGTGGCAAGTTTTTTTGTTATAAAAATAATATATTGCTAGATGTGCTTACTGTTAGGAGAGATTTTGTCAACTTCAATGCGGCCAGATATGGGTACACTGCTGCTGGAGGCACGGGGCGTGTTTTTTTCTAGTATAAACTCTCCAGCTAACAAATAACGGTGAAAATACAAATAAAATCCCTTTCTATTATTTACATGTGGCTAATCTGTACAATAAACATGTGAGCCTAGGAAGCATACAAATAAAAGGCGGTTGAATCTCCATGTGTGGTTCCTTTTATCTTGATGTGGAAAAACAATTGATCTTTTTCTTTTGTTTTTTTATGTCAAGCTAGAGCTGGTAAAGTATAACATTTAATCTGATAGTTCTAGATTGAAAGGCACATTTACCTGTAAACAATGATGTGTTCCAAAAAGCAATTTTTTCTTTCCACAAATAATTTACCAATTAACTTTGTAATCAGCAGAAGGGGTCTGGGTGTTTGTGAGAGGCACCTTTTGGGTGACAAAGCAATTTGATTGAAAAAACACTAGCTTATATAAATTAACCTTGCACAGAGTTTAATTAGATGCAAACCCCCAAGCTCAGGAGGCATCCCATTTGCCTTAGAATGATTGCTGTTCCTTAAAATGACATCTGTTAATAGGCTGTGACAGAAGACTAAGAATACTTAAGGAATTAATATTAATGAACCAACCTTGTTAAGGCCTTGTTGTTTTAAACTGGGTACATAGAAATTACAGTGTATTGGTCGGACAGCCAGAAATATTGTATGGTGCAGGTGTGTGCCACGACTGATCTTGGTTGCCTGCTCTGCCGAGACAAATCTTGTCCAGTATGTACCCAGTCTTAGTTCTTAAGAAGATTTTTTTGTAAAGCAAAACTTTTTGTTATTATTTTTTTCCCTACTTAATGTTACTAAATATACTTACCATATTCCGGGGCTTAACTACCAGAGGAGCAGGAGGGGCAAACACATGGTGGGTCCATCTTCTTATTTTTCCTATGACAGCCTCCTCTCAGAAAACCACTGTAAATGAAGCAGGGAAAGGGGCCCCATCATAGTTTTGCTGGAGGGCCCAGTGATTCCTAGTTACGCCATTCCTGTGGTCAGAAGAGATGTCAGCAGAAATTCGGTCTCCCAACCAGCGTAGTTGTTGCCTCTTCCCTTTGCAGTAGATATAGACATGCCTGGAATGGAGAGTGGACCACCACAATAATGAAATAAAGGTTAGTAGGTTGCATTTAAGGCAAACATAAGAGGTTGATCAAGAGGTTGATGTTAAAAAATGACTTTGCCTCATCTTAATCTATAATTGAATACATGTTAGTAGCACTTACGCTGATTTGCATGTGTTGCTGCATGCCTTCAATCCAGCACACATTTTGTTATTCCCCCTCCCTCTTTTAACCACTCCCACTTCCATCCGACCTGACTTTTTTTCCACACAAACCTACTGTCCAGTCTGCACACAGCATACAGCATTCCAACTGTCAAAACTGTCACCATTCCAGCTACAGTAAAACTACTCACAGAAGAATAGTTTTTGAGAGCAAGCAATATAATAAGTTTTAGATTGGATATCTAAAGAAATAGGGGGCAGATCAACAAAAAATTATACAGTGGTGGTTGGGAAGAATTATAGTTTCCAATTATGGTCAATTTAAAATAACCTATTTTTCAGTATAGATGACCTTTAACATTTATTCAACATTAGATTACCTGGGAAATCCAACCAAGTTGGTCATCACATTTGTCCAAACAGGGGGACCCAAGCACAGGAAGTGTAGTTTTATAGCCAGACACTATTTTCTTTTGAAAGATTATCCAATTGCATTCTAACAGGTTGGGGGGATATTTCAGTTCATTTCTGTTTGATAAAAAGAAGGCAAACTTGCTAAATAATTTGTAAATAATCAAACATAAAACATTGATTGCTGTGTGTGGATTTTTGGTTCTGTTTATTTTCAATCCAATGGCAATAGTTTTATCTGACAAGTCAATCAGAAATTTAAATCAATCGAACTATGTTTAGTGCTGGGATTGACTGCAGGACTATTGCAGTCAGTTGTCATAACACGGTGAGATGCAGTGATATGTTAAGACTGCACACTATATCCATGTTGCCTAGATGGAAACTTGTTTTAAAGGGGGATAAAAAGAGCAGTCAGCTCAGTTTTCAGGCTCTGATTTAGACACAAGTTTAGGATGCAGATCCTATTATGGTATTAGCACGACAGATGAGTGACATATCTCAACAGAAGAATTCTTCAGACTTTAAATCTCTAAAGCCCTAATGAGCACCAAAGTAGCTGTATACCGTGTCTATTTTAACCCATTGGCTCTCTACGGTCTTGCAATGCACTTCAACACAAACTTCCAGGAGCTGAAAAGTTAAGATACAATCATAACATCATAGTAACAACAACTGCTTGGCTAGTGTCATGTTACACACAAGCGTTTTATTATAATATGGGGGGCGGAGAGACCATGGGAATTTCGGCTGTAATCAGAGAAGTCAACGCATTAAAAATAAACATTATGGGTAATAAGTACAGATTTTGTCACTGTGATTTCAATTGAAAATTACTATTTATTCCCACTTGTTTTATAAAGAAAAAGAAACAGGGAAAATGTGTCTATATATAGAGAGAGACTACAAATTGAAAGAGAATTATACTGATCTTTTTTGAACAGTTCATTATCCAGGTTCTGTTTCGGACTATTATTAATTTTGTACTAATTATTCATTTTTGTGCTAAACTCTAAAATCAGTCTGTTAGGCCTGGCACACACAGGCAGACATCTATTTGGTATTCCCACTGAAGATGGGTCTGTTGGTCGGGAAATAAAGTTGTTCCACCAGCTATAATAAGACATGCAGTAAGTAAACAATTATCTAAAGATTGTAGGACCGGGCAGGCTTGACTCTAAACATAAAATATGATGTTTATAGCTGAGTTGACTACAGGGAGGTTAGGTGAAACCATGACAGTGCAGTATGGAGATCTACCTGAGGTATTAAATTGTAGGGACAGACAAGACTGACCCCTCTAAGAAACATTAGCTTTTGGGCATCCGATCCAGCTGTTAACTAGTGGTAGGTCTAGACAGCATTTAGCCTACCAATTAAAAAATTACCCATTTGCCTGAGTTGTCTCCAGCTATTAAAGCATTATGGATAGAGCATTACGGAGTATTAAAGGGCATGTCCACCCCCAAAACTATAATCCCCCCACAACTGGCCCCATCATGTAGTGTAGTTTAATACTTACCTCACATCCCAGCTCCATATGGTTCTCCTGTAGTCCCCCCCCCCAAAGTCCCAAAAACTGCCCACCAGGAGGATAGCAGAGTTCATATAGGACTCCGGACCTCCGGGAGAAGTTTGGCATGCGTACTGCAGCCCTTCTCCCCCTCCCCTCCCTCTCCCCCCCCTCCGGATTCCCTCCCCCTAGCATAAATCCCCTTTGATATAGTATCCCCCTGATCTCCCAGCCCCAACCGCTTCATTTTTATGTTTAGAAAGTGCCCCAAACTTTACTTACCTCCCCTCTTTCCTCCGCTGCACTGAATGAACCGGCAGCCGCGTCCGTGATTGGCTGCCGCTCAGCCAATCACAGACGCGACTGCCGGTCCCGCCCCTCTGCTTGCATTTCTCGCAAGCAGAGGGCCGGCAGCGCGGCGGAGGAAAGAGGAGGAGGTAAGTAAAGTTTGGGCACTTTCTAAACATAAAAATGAAGCAGTTGGGGCTGGGAGGACCAGGGGGAATACTATATCAAAAATTGTTTTAAGGGTGGACATACCCTTTGAGGATAGCTTTACACCTATTCATTGTCCTAGGGATGCCGTGCTCATCATTTAATAGAATCAATCTGTATTCCAGTAAATAGGAAGGGATATAGAATCCTGTTTCCCCTTCCTCCCAACGTGGCCATGTATGTGGGGGATTGTTACTGGAAAATACCCTTTTTGTATGTGTCTAATGGAGGCAGTCATTGATCACCAGATCACCTGACTACTACTGCCTTGGTTTAGGGTTGGAGCATGCTCACTGCTGTCTTTACTGCTGAAAAATTCTAATTAACATGCCAGAATACAAAATCAATACTATTATTCCCCAGAAGTCTCTTTTCCCCTTATTTGCATAATGAACAAGAGAGCTGTGGGGAAAACTTTCTCTCGCTTGACTCCTTTTAAGTCCTATTTTTCAAAGCCCAGAACACATAAAAGATATATGTTTACACACGAGTACCAATAATAAATATAGGCTCTGGTATGCAATATATTTGATTGTTTTGGTTAAAAAAATAATAATAATATGTTAGAACTATGTTAGAAAGTATTTGATTAGAAAAAAAACAAAATCAGATTTCTGGCTCGGCAATTAAAAAAATTTATGATATAAAGATTTTTTGATAGGGCCTGCTTCCAAATAACATAAACAGAAAACCACCCAGCAGTAGATCTGTTGTATTCAATTAGATCAACTGGACTTGAAGTTTAGTTCTTGAAGTTTCTGAATTGAGAAAGCCAGTCGGATGACTAGCGAAACATCTTCAAGAACTAGACTTCAAGTCCAGTTGATCTAATTAAATACAACAGATATACCATGACCTGGATGAATGAGAACCTTCACAAGCACACCCAGCAGCAGTGCAGTTTTAATACTTTTTACCAAATAATGAGGGTCTAAGGTTCACTAGGACTGATGGTAGCTCATTGAGCCTACCTAGCCAGGTGTATACTAACAGCTAACTGTTGTAGAGCTCATGCCTAAATACAAGACTACAACGTATCAGTATAGCTGCTAAACCAACACAAAGCTGCAATTCAGATCTCTTGCATTTTATAGTGTCTCACTAACACACCTTTAAAATCTGATTAGTTTAATTTAAATCTTGAATATGATTGGATAGTGGGTATTAGACCAATCAGATTTAGGTGTGGGGTATTGGATTGGTCCAATACCCAAGATCCAATCAGATTCAAGATTTAAATTAGACCAATCAGATTTTAGAGGTGTGTTTGGAAGACACTATAAAATGCAAGAGATTGGAATTGCAGCTTAGTGTTGGCTTAGCAGCTATACTGATAAGTTGTAGTCTTATATTTAGACATAAGGTCTACAACAGTTAGCTGTAAGGCTGGGAACACACCAGCAGATATTTTCGGCCGACCGACCAATTCACAGCACTTTCGGTCTGTGGTGTATCTGCTGGTGTGGAGCGGCTGGCAGCGATAGTGCTCGATCATTCGTTCGTCCGGATCTGACGAACAATCGGACATGACGGTAAATTCTGATCGATCTTCCGCAAATTCAGCGAATTTGCTGCGACCAACGGAAATTTGTCCCGGCCCAGCACCCGCTCGTAGTGAGCGCTCGGTCGGGACAAATAGTCCCTCAGTGTTTACCCAGCCTAAATCTAGTATAAACCTGGCTTGGTAGGTTCCATGAGCTACATTCAGCCCTGGTGAACCTTAGATTTTCATTATTTGGTGATAAGTATTAAAACAGCACTGCATCTGGGTAGTTCTCTGTTTATGTTATTTTGGAGCAGGCCCTATCAAAAATCATTATATCTTACTTTTCTTAATTACTGAGCCAGAAGTCTGGTTTTGTGTTTTTTTTCTGGTCCTACACCTGTTCCCCTTTAATAATAAAGATCTTACTAGCCCTGTGGCTAGAGATTTTCTGGCTTGTAACATGTCAGAGTAAATTCCAGTGAAAAAAAAAAATTTGACAAAACCTTTTCGTAGCTAAATGGATTCTTAAAACACTAGTACCCAAATTCGCAAATTGCTCCGGGCAAATGTGCCTTCCAGTATTTAATAATGGATTTGCTCCTGGGGGTAAATCCCAAAAGGAATTTTACCCCAGCATCACTTTAAGACCAGCCATTAGCTGGAAGGGCTGAAAATGCTCTGTAGAGACATTAGAGAGATTAGACATACAAATCTATATATCTTGACAGTGTATGGGTTACTATGATATTCTTAGTGCTGCTACCGGTCTTACACATGTTACAAGAAAATTACTATTAGGTGACAGAGACTGTTCTTACTCCATTTTCCAGCCATGACAGTCCTTGTTTCAACAACTGTTAAGAACGCAAATATTGGATCCTCTGAGACTTTCATGTTATCCATCTCTCTTCCCACAAGGTCCATTTCTGCAGCTCTCAACACAGAATCTATTTTTGATGGCGTGAACGTTAAGTAGAGGTTGTTGGAGGACCAATGTCTGTCAGAGCAATTCTAAATATTTTCCAAGAAAGAATTTCTGCTAACATGACAGACATAGCATAGTAACATTGTTACTTAGAATGCCATATCATTGAAAGTATGGATGTAAACTAACACAAAGTCATATACAAATAGTATTTCCCTACAAAATAATAAATCAGTGGTGGGGAAAGTGCTGGAAACTTTGCTATGGGATTATATTCTGGACTTTGTCTCCAGAACTGATCCTATAATTAGTAATCAGCATGGATTCATGAGGAATAGATATTGTAAACTTGAAGAAGTGAGTAAGAATTTAGATTCTGGCATAGCAATGGATGTAGCATACTTGGATTTTGCTAAAGCTTTTGATACTGTGCCACACATGCCACAAAAGTAAAAACTGAGGTCTGTTGCCCTAGAAAAAAAACATTTGTACATGGATAGAGAATTGGTTGTTGGTTCACATACATAGAGTATGGAGCTAAAGTTCTAAGTGGGGTGGAGGTCTCTGTGTTTCCTGATGAAACTAAACTATGTAGATTTTTGGAAACTCCAAATGATAAGCAATTGCTGCAAGCAGACCTAGATAGATTATGAATATGGGCAGCAGAATGGCAGACGATGTTGATAAATGTAAGGTGATGCATTTGGGTGATGGTGTAAGGTGATGCATTTTTACACTATAAATGGTTTCGTTGGAAAAAGATTTGGGGATTCTAATAGATAACCGACTTAGCTGTAGCAAACAATGCCAGACAGTCACAGCTAGTGCTAGCAAGGTATTGTCTTGCATAAAGAGGGAAATAGATTCAAGGGGGGAAATATTATTCTCCCTCTTTACAAGGCACTGGTAAGGCCTCATTTGGAATATGCGGTGCAGTTTTGGAATCCCATATAATTACAAGGGACATCTTGGAAAAAGTTCAGAGAAGGGCAACTAATTAATAAGGGAAATGGAAGGGCTTGACTATGCAGACAGATTAGACAAGTGAGGGCTGTTTACACTGGATCATGAATATACAAATATATTAATGAGCCATATAATACATTTTAGAGGACTCACAGACTACTATAAGATTAGAAGAAAAGAAGTTTTAATCTTTGGGTTAGGAAAGGTTTGTTCATGTTAAAAACAGTAAAACTGTGGTAGTGTCTTCCAGCAGATGTGGTAATGGAAAGTACAATAAATAGCTTTAAGAGTAGGCTGGATAAGTATCTAAAATCTTTTTAGATATTTTAAAATACTTGTATTGATACATATACATGGAGATGCAATATCCCGTGCTAAGAGGAAAAATAAGTGCGAAACCCATGATAATCAATGTAATATCAGGTTAGCGAGGGTTTTTACTCATTTTGCATTGTCTGCACCATTTCCAAAGACTTCTGGCAACAGCACAGTCCAATAGATGCCATAAACTGTGATGATTATTGCACTCGTTTTTTTGCACCAAAATTAAAGCCTTTTCAATTGTGCTTTCAAAGCCGTGCAAAAAGAGCATAACTTAGCACTTGCATTAATACAATACAATAACATTGTGGGAACAAGTGCAGGTCAGTTGCGATAGGGAAATTTATTGCATCTCCCCCATAGTTCTTATGGATCCAGGGATCCTTTCCGATTGCCATTTGGAGTCAGGAAGGATTTTTTTTTCCCTTTTCAGTTGTATTTTTTTGCCTTTCTTTGGATCATCTGTTAGGTAGGGTTCATGAGTAGGCTATAAAGGTTGGACTAGATGGACGTCTGTCAAATTCAACCTCTATGTGGCTATGTCTGCTGATTAGACACAACTGAATATTAAACACTTTTGTCTGTGTACCTAAAAAATGTTTAATATAATTCAACCAAAGTCTTATTCAAACTATCATAACTTTTAATCCCTGCTTAGCATGGTTAGTAAAGGCCTCTGGTTTCTGGTATTGTTTACTTTGTGCAGCTGTCTACTAATGTAACCAAATAACACAATGATTGGATCACTAAGGAGTTTTTGTGTCAATGGCAAATTTAATATGACTACATCATGCTGATGGTAGACCAAATTGTTCTCTGGAAAACATAATGTGATGCCAAATATATCCATTCATTACCAAGCAATTATGTATGGTTGACAAATGATTATGAAATGCATAGTTAGGCTTAGGTAACAGTGACCCCCAAGTGAGTCATAAAGCAAATGTTCCCTGTGGTCCATCTTGGAGAGCTTTAGACAGAGATTTCCACTTTCAGATCACCATCAAGTACTCATGTATGCCAAAAACATTTATGTGTGTATGTAAAATCAAAACCATAGAACAGGAACATTACATATATGTATATTTCTTCTGGGAATAGTGTTCATGATGACATGGGTCACTCTAGCTGCCCTGGAGTTAAGGTTTACAAATGTTACAGGTTCCCAATTAAGAACATGTCATATTAAGCTGCTGTTCAGTGTAATGAGAGTGGGCAGTAGGAGATGGCCAGACATTTATACAATCATGTTGTTAGATCGGTGTGTAGAGTGTGTAGAGATTGAAAATCAAATCCACAGTTGAAAATATATTCATTTTCAACAGACATTCCTCTATCTGCCATAGTTTCAATTTGACTAGTTATTATTATTTTTATGGATTTATATAGCACTAACATCTTTCGTGACACTTTACATTCACATCTAGTTATCCTATAACTGCCATTTTCTGCACCTTGTTCCTTTTGTTTGTGTGCATATTTGAGTCATTTAGCTTTGTTTCAACCTTGCAATAATGTCTTTTTTTTGGTCAATTCTGTGAAGACTGCTTCTTTCAGCTGACGGCCTCCCCTCTGAGGACTTCTGAGAAGACTTCTCAAGAGTTATTTGGGTTTACCAGAGTTCCTGTGTTTTTCCAGTTGTGTTCTGAATATATATGGACATCTTTAATGTTAAAAGGAAGTAACCTTGAAGTAATTCTTGACTGATATTGGATGACTACCTTATCTTACTATGTTCTCAACTTTTTAGAATAGTTACAGTGTGATATCAGCTTATATATAGCATTAGCACCTGCTAGTTGCCTTTACTTAATTATAATGTTTGCATTGAGAAAAAGCAATTAATGACTAAACTTTGACCAATCATGTCAAAATGTCGCAAAACTTTCACTAAATACCAAGACAGAATGGTCTGAGTGGTGCCTGTTCAGAGTGGCTCACCTTACAAGCCAAAGGGCTATAACCTATATCCTTTGAATGGTGGATAGTGCCTACATTTTTTCACTGCTCTGAGACAATTGTTCTAAATATGAGTACTCCTGACCTTGGTGCAGCATGATCCCTGCAATTCCTGCCAAGGCAATGTTGGTAAAACCAAACATTATGGGGGGGGGGGGCCCTTCATTACAATAGGAGTAAATACAAAATCATCAGTTCGTATTGGATCATCTTATTGGGAAATGTTATAACAGATGCCTGTTGGCATGTGATGGTAAATGTTTTCATGACATCCTGCTGCAGAAATCTTTGGCATCCAAAAGTTAAACCAATGATATGGTAATAAAACCATCTCGAGAAGCTGTCCTTATGCAGCTGCCAAGACCCAGATGCAGTTCTCTGTGTTCTCTAGGGCACCTTCCCATGTACTGCAGCTGGACACTGGAATCCCATTCAGCTGGACATACTGGAGGGAAGGCTCTGTAATTGTTGTATAATGATCAGGATTAGGAGAAAGGCCTGACTACTGCTCCTCCAATTACAAACATGATCCTTTCTGAAAGGTCCACCTGATTCTTATCTCAGTGGGACAGGAAGGAAGAGGAAAGGGGGAAGGGCTTTGTTTGCTGTTGTCTCACACAGAGAGCTCTGTGGATCAGGCCATACGGGCGCCTGATACATTGAGCTGGGATTAATGATTTGGTTCATGTGGCAATGAAATACGCTATCCACCTCTGTAAAGCAAAATCCCAGTGCTCACTGTGTTGTTCCAATGATTTCAAATGCCAGTTTAAAGTGACAGATATCCACTGTCACGGGCACATATGGAAAGTAGAACTGGAATGTGCTGTGGTAATTATTAATAGACATTGAGCCTTTGTATTTCCATCACTGGGAGCTGTAGTTCAGAAATATTTAAGTGCTAGAATTTTGACTAAAAAAGGCAAACTCGGCACGGCCACACTGCGCCACAAACTCAATCGCACGTGGAATCTCATGCGATATCGTCTGCTGTTTTGATGCGTTTGCGCATGCGTTTTTTCTTTAGAGATAGTAAACTGCATGCGATTGCGCAAATAATGCAGAACGCAAACGCATGCGCAATCACATCAAAATCACACAAAATCGCATAAGATTCCGCGTGCAATTGCGTTTGTGGCGCCGTGTGGCCGTGCCCTGAGTTTGCCTTTTTTAATCAAAATTCTAGCACTTTAGGTATTTCTGAACTACAGCTCCCAGTGATGGAAATCCAAAGGCTCAATGTCTATTAATAATTACCACAGCACATTCTAGTTCCACTTTGCATATGTGCCCCTGAGAGTGGATATCTGCCACTTTAAACTGGCATTTCAAAATCGCGCTAGTGTGGCCTTGCCCTCAGACCTACAATGTTTCAATGAACCATCAGTTTCCTGTGACGCTACAAGATTCACCTTTCTCAGTGAACTGTCTCTCTTTAAAGCCTGTGTTGCTATATCACGCTATGTGAGTCATCGGTAGGACTTTAGAATTTGCATTATATTATGCTCCTTGATAAGCAGATAAAACATTGCCAATATCAATTCACTTGTGGAATTCTTTGTATTGTTTATTTTTATCAGGAGTTGCTCACAGAGATCAGGATTAGATAAGATTAAAATGAGAAAAGGTGAAATTCTCAAGGTTACGTAAGTGGACAATAGCTGGATACACACCATTCAATATTTCAGCCAAACAGACCAACATTTCAGTGTTTCGGTTGATTGGGACAAAATATTGGATAGTTCCTTGTTGTGGCCAAGTCCTCCTGCCTCACCGGTTTAAACTACCAAACGGTTGGTCAGGAGGAACATTTTAAAGGTGTGTACCCAGAATAAAGCTGGGTACACACAGTAACGATAAAGCCCCGATACCGTTGGATCCGACGGTATTGGGGCTTTATCGTTATGTGTGTACCTTCGTTTCGGGAAAGACCGAAAATTTCCATCAGCAGATCTTGCAGATCTTGCAGATCCTGTCTGTCATCTTTCAGAAATCTGTACTGTGTGTACCTAGCTTAAGTTTGCCAAATTACCGACTAGTTAAATTACCCAGCAGGAAAGTGCAATCATATTTACCTAAGGCTGGGTACACACATGCCTATATTTCTACCTGATCAACTGGTTGATACGATCAACAGTCGGATGGGTCAACATGTCGCTGATCTAATGCAAAAGGACCACAGACAATATTATAGAGTGATCAATTGTACACAGTGTCCTATATTTCAAATCTGTCAACTGTCCACCACAATAGGTTGACTGGGTCAAAATATCAATGATCAAGCAAAAAGTACAGTATTGTGGTCGTCATTTTGACATGACCAATCATGCACTCCATTGAAGGCCAATAAATTAACAGCCTAATCGAATGTTTGTCTGATAAGGACAAATGTTTGACTGGCATCAGTCTATCACAAACAAAAATGACTGACGATATTTGGGCCTGATCGTCAAGCAGGGAAGAGCCAACCCGTTGCTCTTAAGATATTAAATGGCATGTCCACACTTAAAACAAAAAAATGGTGACTTGTCAGTTATCTGCCCACAATCCCAACTGCTATTTTAAAATGTATTAAAAGCATTTGTAAGCAGATATTTAATGATAAGTTCTTTTCTGTTCTGGCAAAGGCCTCCTCCCTCTGCTCAATGAGCTTTTTATAAGCTTAAACATGTGCAGTAGGGGCAGCAGGGGAATTAGCAGCCAATCATTGGCTGCAATGTCAATCACAACATTAATTGACTGTCTGGAGGGAGGGGCCACCTAGGCCATGGCCTAGGGCATCAGGGTCTATAGGGGTGGCATGTCTAAAAATCCTCTGTTTTTACTAAAACATGAATTGCTTTCTGCATTTATAGCAGATACACTGTATTTCCCACATCTGGGCTGCAAGCCAGGAACAAGCAGAGGGGCAAAATGTAAGAGCTGGTAGAGGCTGAACCTGCCAAGGGATCAAAAAAGAAAGAAAAGTAACTAATCTACCAACTGGTTATACTGTCACCTTCTAATGTAGGGAGAAAAAAGCAGTGAATGGACCTGTCTTGTACCTCACTGATAGTAACTTGTTACACTGTCACCTCCTAATGTAAGGAGAAGGAAAGAAGTGAATGGACATGTCTTGCCCCTCACTGATAGTAACGGGTTACACTGTCCTCCTAATGTAGGGAGAAGGAAAACAGTGAATGGACCTGTATTGTACCACACTGATAGTAACTTGTTACACTGTCACCCCCTAATGTAGGGAGAAGGAAAGTAGTGAATGGACCTGCCTTTCTGCCTGCTACTTTCTGGTAACGGAAGATTACCAGACGAGTCTCCCCTGCTGCTGCTTGCACATGTAAAGGACACGCTGCAGAAGTGGAGGAGGCGAGACAAAATGGCGGTGGATCAGGAATTTTAAGGTGAATATATAATGCAGGTAAGTACCCAGATGACAGAATTTAAACATTTTTAAGCAGTTTTTAATGTTTTAAAGGAGAAGTTCAGCAAAAATTTATATGCTATTGAGAAAAAGGGAGCATTTCTTATTCTAATAACTTTATCATACAACAATCGGGTAGTTGCTCAGTTGTAATTTGTGCATGTCATCTCCCCCGCTCTGCACACACGTTGTACCCATGGTAAGGACCTAAATTGCTAGGTTCTTCTTAGTTAAGCCACTTAACTTACCTAAATTTACCTTCACTTCTTCAGTCTCCTTCACCTCCCTCAATCCATCTATGGCAAGGCCAATGAGAAGATTTGCTCTGCCTTCCTATTGGTCCCATTGTTAAAAGGGACTGGAGGAGAGATGGAAACTGTAGGTAAGTAAGGCTGCTTAACCAAAAGAACCCAGGGACGAGGACCTAGCAATTTAGGTCCTCACCCAGCAGCCAATGATGCAAAAAATCCAAGGAATTGAGTGTTCTAGGAAGTAAAATAAGTGTTGCAGGCCCTAAAATGGCAGCATAGTATAGCGAAGGGAATTAAATGAATTGATCATATAAAAAAGAGGAGAAAATATATAGACTATGATTAATAATAAATTAAGATTTAGACTGAACATCTTTAAATAAACTTTGGCACCAACTTTTCAGCCAAGCAATTTGAGGAACATAAACACATAACAGGATTAAGTCCAACCGGGTAATAAATGCTGCAGTAAACTGCTGATTATAATTCATAAAGCCTAGTCTCACCGTGTCACAAAGTACATAAGCCCGGGACCATCTAATATTGCAAAAAATCTCCATGTCATGCCTATTAGGGAAAATACAAATTAAATGTTTTTGGGCCAATTAAATTTATATAATATGTTATATATTAAATTTATATAATATGTTAATATGTTATATTTTTATGACTGAGGTCATAAAAATAACAGCAAGCTGCAGGAATCTAATATGCCAGTTGGCTTTTTAGGTGGTGATTCAGTTACTTACTCTGATGTGTTTGTGTTGCTGCTTGATTTAAATCCAGTACTTGTTTTGCTTAAGTTCAGTCATTCAGTCCCCCAGCCCCCTGCCAGATTACCTGACTCTCTGTAAGTGCAAGCATGCTCAGTAATCTCTATGAGGCAGCATTGGGAGAGGGAATTTCCCACCATGCAGTTCATGTACCAACTGTCACCATTCCAGCTACAGCAAAACTATACTTAACAAAAGAGCTTATGACACTAAGGCACTTGATTGACAGTTGAAATGTAAAATGGGTTAGACTGGATATCTAAAGAAAAAGGGGACAGATTAACAAAAAAATTGTACCGTGATAGTTGGGAAGAAGTATAGTTTCCAGTAATGGGCAATTTAAAAATGTCCCAGTGTATACTGTATATCCTTTAAAAAGGATGATTGTCACACTAAATGTGAGGTTCCTGGTATGAGAGCTAATTTAGTTTTTATAGACAGGATAAGGGCATATTAGCAGGGACATAACTACCACGGGAGCAGCTCCTGTGATCCCACAAACTAGGGGGGGGCTTATCTTCTTACTTTTTCTATGACAAATACAGCCTCCCACCCAGAAAAGCACTGTAGATGAAGCAGGGAGGGGTCCCTGTTATAGTTTTAGTGTGGGGCTCAATGATTCCTAGTTACGCCACTGCATATCTGCTCTTATGATAAGGGCAGTTTGGTTTGATGTAATAGCAGAAGCGGATAAGGACCCAACATAGGACTAAACATTGCTTGCACCTAAAGCTGGGTCAGATTCTTCCTCCTGACTGACTGTTTGGCACTTCCGACCGGTCGTCCAGGAGCATGGACTGTTGGTCACTGCAGCCAACAGTTAGCCGTGACCGAGCATGCGATCAATAGAGAACCGAACGATCGGCTGTGGTCTTTGGACATGTCCGAACGTGTGTTTGTCCCATTCAGACAAACAAACAGTCGGTCATGTCCAAAAAACCATGCAAATATTTCGGCCCTATTGTAGTAACATATTGGAGTATTGGAGGTTGAACAAAGACATTAAGACATCCAGTCCCACCCTTTTAGCCAACTCATGAGTCCTACCTATTTATTGGTCAAGAGTAAGGGAAAAAACTCCTTCCTGGCTACAAATGACAATCAGAAAGGTTCCCTGGATAAACAACAGCTATATGTATTACTACCAGTAATTTTTCAATGTTTTAGAGTTTTAGAAACTTATCCAGCCCAGTCTTTTCAATTAAATTTTCCATTACCACCTCTGCTGGAAGACAGTTCCACGGTTTTACTGTTCTCACTGTAAAGAAACTTTTCCTAACCTGAAGATGCAATTTCTTTTTCTTCCAACCTTAAAGGATGTCCACAAGTTCTCTGAAATAACCTAATGGTAAACAGTGCGCCAGAGAGTTTAATAGAGGACCAATAATATAGAGCTTTATTGTGCAACATCATATAAATGAAACACAAAAGCCCTAACATGTCTAATCTGTCTGCATTGTCAAGCCCCTCCATTTCCCTTATTATTTTAGTTGCCCTTCTCTGAACTCTTTCCATGTCCAAGATTTCCCTTTTAAATATGGGATTCCAAAATGGCACTGCATATTTTACATAAGGCCTTACCAGTACTTTGTAAAGAGGGAGAATATTTTTCTCCCTTGAATCTATTCCCCTCTTTATACAAGACAAAATCTTGCTAGCTCTAGCCATTGCTGCCTACCACTGCTTGCTTCAGAAGAAGCTAAAGGTGGCCATACATCAGTGCAATATTACTTACCCGACCGAACGCTCATGCAGCGTTCCTGCCGGAACCGCCTCTCCCGATCTTATATTCGACCGACATGCGATCACAAAATTAATGGGATTTTGCAATCGCATGTCGGTCGGATATAAGATTGGGAGAGAAGGTTACGGCAGGATCGCAGGAACGTCACGTGAGCGCAAAAAAGATTTTGTGGAAAACACATAAATAAGACATTATAGGTACTAAGGAAATTAACAGCAGATATACAAATCTATATACATTTCTCATTGTAACTATCTTGTGTTTCAAATGTTAGAGGTACAAACAAGTCAGTTTTTGTAATTATTTGTTCTTTATCAGTGTCCATCTAAGTCTTATAGGCAACCGAGTAGCAAATTTGTATGCAACATATATATCCACAGTAAATAACAAAGAAATTTCAAGAAAATGCAATATCCTGTGATTTTCCTGAAAAATGGTGCTTGTACCCCAAACATGTCATGTACCAGGTCTCAATCAACCGCCCTGTAAAGCAACCTGCTGTTGTTCCAGCTCTCATCATTCTTCCTTTACCGTATATGTAAGTGTTCCTAGACAGAAGCACTGGAGAACACTGACTATGAAGAATATCCATCCTAATCCCATCCAAAACTTGAAAGGGCGGGGCCCCAATATTCTAAATGCACATGCTGCTTCTTATATGTACACATATAAGTCATTTTCTTCATGTATGCCAGGGTTTTCAATTATAAATCAAGAAAGATTCTCATTGGAGTAGTTTAAGATCTATTTCCCCTCCTCTGATATTTAGTGCAAAGTGTAAAAAAAAAGCCCACCCCAACCTCCATATTTGTTTAGTTAAAAAAGCAACAGAACTCTACTTACATTCCTTCGATCCCCCCGGAACTACAAGCAGGGGGCCAGACCGGTAGCCGTGTCTGTGATTGGCTGAGAGGCAGCCAATCACAGATGCGGCTGCCGGCGTTGCAGAACACCGGGGGGAACAAGCAAAGGGTGGGGTGGGCTAGGGTGCCCTACACTACAGAAAAAGCTTTTATAGGTAGGGCACCAGGCACAAAAGATAGATCCAGAGGGATGTATGGATGGGGGAAGATTTTTGAACACTACACAGTAGAGCCAGTAATGGGTTAAAGTATTGGAAGATTAATTACAGATTGAATGAATTTTCCTTGGCTAAAAATCTGTGCCCCAATCAAGTCTTTAGTTTTTGTGTGGTCTTGTCGACACGTATATGTGGACAGCTACACGTTAAAACATAAATAACATTAGTGGTGTCAATCGTGTCATGGTTCACATTTTCCTCAATGTCTTGGTCCCTGAGCTGTCTTAAAAGCTATCAGATCTCTTGATGAAGGGGCAATGTGTACAGATCCCACTTATAAAATTGCCTTTCAATTTTAGCCCTCTGTCTGTCCATCCACAAGGTTGCATAAAATGACTCTTGGTCAACCTATCTCCTATAGAGGCCCCTTTCTTAGGCTGTGTATGGACCATACAATGTTTCAATCGATAGTTCAGTGTATTGGTCGATTGGGCCATAAAAATTGCATGGCTTTTTGGGGTACCCTTGGCCGTCATACAACTGTTCGTTTGTCCGAATCCTTTGTGGACCTCATGCTCGGCTGTGGCAAATTTTCGGCCATGGCTACTTTTGCCGCAACTGACAGTCATTTGTCCTGGCGGACAGGTTGGAAGTGTCGAACACTTGGTTAGAACGAAGGATGGCGTGTACTCAGCTTGTTGGGTTGGTTGGAATGAAGAATCCTATGGTGTGTAATCAGTTGTGGAAAGGCATGTATGTATTAATAGAGATGGCTGAACTTCATGAAGTTTGGTTAGTTTTCGAAGTTCAGAAGTTCGGTAGTTTGAAAAACGAATTCATTAAAGTCAATGGGGAAAAATAGTTTGGATAAAATACAGATAAAATAGCAATGGTAACTTACTGTAAATGGCCCTGGCACCTGGGAAATGGTCTGGGGAACATGTAAGCAAGAAATGAAGCAATGGAGGAGCACACTGCTTAAAGTGATAACTTCAATTTATTAAGTGCAAAACAATATATACATACGACATTTCGGGAACGCTATGTGCCTTTCTCAGGTATACTGTCAAGCACCTGAGGAACATATCCATATCACCAAAACTTGTTTAAACATTACCTTCCCCCACGATCAGGCAAATGTTGGGTTTCCACATGCAACATTCAAGGGTAATTCAGAAGAGTTAAAGGATACAGTTTGCACATGGAGCTTCAATAGCTTTAGTGCATCAGTGGGAACTCAATGGAGAGTGATGGTGACTATTGCATTAATCTGTGTATATGTTAAAGGGCAACTAAAGCCGCAGAACAAAACTGAACCAGAAGTCAGGACAACTTGATATAAAACCCAGTAATCTGTGTCTTACCTCTCATTTTGATTCTGGCGCTGGGAAATTTACCTAAATAATATATGGTTTGTGCTTTACTTCTCAGCATTCTAGTATCAGACAGTTTGGTCAACGACCATTTCTGCACATGCTCAGTCCTTAGCTATGGCACAAACTTCTTACAGTTGGTCACACCCATTAATAATCTCTAGCCAATCCTTTTACAGGACAGGTAAAGCACGGAAGCATGTGACTGAGGTCAGGAGGTGTGGTCTGACACTGCACATATATACATATACATCATCCAGTTCTTAACAGGCTTTGATTTACTTTAACAGAGTTTTCTAAAGTGGCATTTTATAGTTTATTGGTGTTTTTAGGGGGGTTGTTTTCAGATTCTGGAGTATAAAAAATTGGGTTTAGTTCTCCTTTAAGTCTCTCGGAATCGCAGCTTCAATGTGAAGCCTGGTTTTATTACAGATCTTTTGTATGCATTAGGCTGCACACAGACACATGTTTTTGTTCAACCCAATTGTACCAGGCTTAAACATTGCAAGGATGCAGTAAGACACTGGGAGCAGGGTGAACACTTAATACTGCTTGGACATTAAACAGATCTCTTTATTGTAGTTCAAAGCTATTAGCCATATTTATTATGGAAGAAAAACAGAGCACATTGTTTCCTGGTTCCTTACACAACTATAAAGCGATCAGTA
Organism: Hymenochirus boettgeri; assembly: GCA_019447015.1. Taxonomy (NCBI): domain Eukaryota; kingdom Metazoa; phylum Chordata; class Amphibia; order Anura; family Pipidae; genus Hymenochirus; species Hymenochirus boettgeri. The sequence goes on from CM033471.1 coordinate 88,393,270, forward strand.
ACTACACGGATATTTCCTCTTTTATACTTCATGCAAAATATATGACGCTGTTAAAATGCATCTAAAGAGTAAAACATGATTGAAAATAAATATATGATTCTCTTTTAAAAGGAAAACAGGATGTGCTTATTCTGGGCAAATGGAAAATCAGGAACAACCTAATTTACAACTATTATCAGCTTATGAGCGATTTGCTTGTTTCCCTGTAAATCATACGGTAACTAATTTAGAAAGCAAATCACTGTCTGGTTCTTGAGGCTTTGTATTTACTAAAACGTATAATGGCTACTATCAGAACAAAGCAATTTAAGGTAATCCAGCTATCTTCTCAAGTGTGCAGCAGTGTTTTATGATTTGTTGAGAAATTTTGCTCTTTTGACAATTCCTTTGTAAAGGCTCGTACACACGCTCAATTTCCAAGCGAGGAACGACCCCCACCGGTCCGAACGGGTGAGAATCGTCCATGTGTATGCGTTCGGTCGGGGGTTATTCTCTGTTCCGCCAGGCGAATGACCCCTGACCAAACGCATACACACACATTCTGGATGGAGGTACTTTTCACCATTTTCCCATACATAATCTCTCCAGTTCAGTTAAATTTGGTGGCTGCCAAGCATGGACAGTCTGCTTCAAACCATCCCATTGATTTCGGTGATATTGATGTCGGAGGACTGTTGCGGCCATTCCATAACATTGTACTTCTCTCTCTCTGCATTAATGCTTTTGTAGATTTCAAACTGTGTTATGGATCATTGTCTTGTTGGAATATCCAACCCTTGTGCAACTTCAACTTTGTGACTATTTTTATATTGTGAGAATTTTTGGTATTGGGTTGAATTCATTCACCCCTCCACATTAAAAAGGGCCCCAGTCCCTGAACTAGCCACACAGCCCCCCATCATGATGGAAACGCCACCAAGTTTTACATAAGTTAGCAGGTTTCATGGAATGCTCCTTCTGCCATGAAAAGTGCGTTTTATTTTGACCAAATAACAATAGTTTTGTCTTATCAGTCCAAGGCACTATTTCAATTTTTTTTGTGATTAATTTCGAATGTTGTCTATTGTGAGGTTACTTTACATTTAATCAGAACTTCAGAAAACACTACAATCATTTTACCAATCAGCTTAAAAAGACGACTTTCCCGATCAAAACTAAGATCGATATTACAATCTAATATAGTATAATAAGATTGGGAAAATTTAACATTTTTCCGACAATCAATGGAAATGTCGGATTGTAAGTCGAATTGTATATAAAATTGGCCTAATGTATGGTCACCTTTACAGTTGAAATAGTTAATACTTTGGGATAACTTTTGTAACCTTCACTTAAACTATGATCCTAAACACAAATCTGACAGTTGGATTGAGGATCCCATGATGCCATCAAAGGAACAGAAGCACAACTTGCAATTGGCCATCTTAAATACCTATTCTCATGATTGGATACATGCATTTAAAGGGTATGTTCACAATTAAAACCAAAAAATTGGTAACTTGTCCGTTATCAAACTGCTACCCCAACTGCTAATTTTAGCAGTTTATTACATGCATTGGTAACCAGATGTTTAATCATAAGGTGTTTTTTTTTCTGTTTTGGAAAAGATATCAGCCTCCACCCTTGGCTCACAGAGCTTTTTATTAAAGTGAGCATGTGCAGAGGAGGCAGCAGGGGAATCAGCAGTCAAACATTGGTTATAATTCCAGCAGTCACAGTCTTGATTGGCTGCAGGGAGGGAGGTATTAGCTAACTCTGCCAGAATGGAGGCAATAATTTTTCCTAAATATGTGATTAGTAATACATCTAATAATGTGGTGTTTGGGGCTGGTAACGGATCGGATATATGGGCAGATTTTTGTTTTAAGCGTGGATTTTTAATGCCCTTTAAATCAGTTAAATTAAATGGGCACCCACATTTTTGCACAGCCAGTTTTTCACATTTGATTTAATTTCATACTAAATACTGCTTCCCTTGCTTCCCTAAAAGGCTTTGTACAGAAAACAACTCAGTACTCAAATGTTCCTGGGAAATTAAAGGGGAACTAAAGTCTCCAGACAACATTGTCCCAATAGACAGAGCACATTCACAAACATACAAAAAGCTGTGTCTCACCTCTCCCTTTGCTGATGCCATTGGAAGATTTATGAAAATAACCTGTGAGTACTAGGGGTCAGCTCCCACAATCCACCTTAGCTGGGTAGACCCCCAGCTAAGTGTCTGCGTACAGGCACATGCTCCATAAAGCTCAACAGATCAAAACAAGGAAGTTGCAGCCTTGCTTCCTAGAAGCTGACAACCAATCACATTATAGCACAGAGATCCTCCCTCTCCATGACACAGAACAGGGATTTCAGTTTTTTGTTTTCAAACACATTCAAGGCTCCTGTCCTAACAATGATATAATCCTTTGCTTTTCATACAAAAAGAAAATGAATCTTTGCAGTGTATTTCATAGATAGCATGGATGTAAGAAACAGAATACTTACATTTCAGCAAAAATAAAAGTAAGTGTGGGGAATAGAACCTGCAACTTTTACCCTGTCTTGCTAAAAGCAGACATCTTACCTCTAGGCTAAGAGAGACACTATAAAAACCATTGGTACATGTAGAATATTGTAGTAGGAACATTATAGAAACAAAAAAAAAAGGTTTAGCTGGGATATTGAACTTCTGATCTTCTGAACTGTATGTGTCTAACCCTGGTGTCTTACAAGGTGAGCCACCACTGCACAAGCTGAATGTAAAGGTACAATTAGAAGCTTTATCTTTCTCATGGAATATAATAGAAACAAAAAAAGCTACATCTGGGGTATTGAACTTGTGACCTTCTGAACTGCGTATTTTTTAAATCTGGTGCCTTACCTGGTGCGCCAACACTGAATAAGCAGAGAGTACAGCTACATTTGGTAACTTTATCTTTTGCTAGTAAAAGATTAATTCAAAAAATGGAATATGGAATCCCTGATAACTTAGAAAGCTGCTTGTTACCCTGCAGTTTATTTTCTAGCAACTCACACTGACTGGTAAATAAACTGCAGGGTAACAAGCAGTTTAAAAGTCTTATCAGGGATTCCATATTGGTGTGTAGACATCTGTATAGAAAACACTTTGTGCATAGAGACAGTGAATACTGGGGTCAGGGGGCGTGATTCTTTGATGACTTCATGGGCTGTGGGTTGTACTGGCAACAACATGGAAGCCTACTTATTTACAGAATCTATTTCTCACATATATTAAATGCAATGTACCAGAGAAGAATCTTACAATGTATAGGTGTTCTGGGGAGAAAAACTTTCACATTAGGTTTTTGAAAATTTAAGTTTAGTTCTCCTTTAAAGACATACTACTTATCTTTTTTGTTGAAAGTATAGTCAATTACTATGCAGGCTGAAAGGGTTTCATAAACTTTTTTATTTGGCTGTATTGAAAACATGAAATGTGATTTATGAGTCAAAAGCCTAATCTAATATGGTTGTTTGCTCCAATAGACTTATTTATTTCAATAATCCCATTCTATGATTGAAAGCTGCTTTGTTAAAATCTCCTTTCCCTCACACTAACACATTTCTTTGCTTTCCATTAAAAAAAGTAATTTTCGCTTTTTTTCATAGCCAGCATGGATGGCTGAAACAAAATGAAAATTTCATAAAGAAGTCTGGGGATTTGAACCTGTAACCTTATGGCTTCTGTTTTTCTTAAATGGTATCTCCACTTGTAAAATTGTCTTGGGGGGTAAGAAATAGCTCCTTTACCTCCCGTTCTTCAATTAATATGAAAATAAGAATCTATTTTACAAGTGAAGCATTAAAATAAAGCATTAACCTACTAAACCACTAAAGCTAACACAGAGCTAATACATAGTGATACATTTAGAAGCTTTAAGCTGCACTCACTGCAGGCTACAGTGGTAAAATAGGAAAAAGTTGCTCTAACTAATTCAATATCGAATTGTGTGACTTTAAAGGGACACTATACTGAAAAAATGACTTTGCCTCATCTTAACCTATAATTGAATACATGTAAGTAGCACTTACTCTGATTTGCGTGTGTTGCCGCATGCCTTTAATACAGCACATAATTTGATTAAAAGCAGTATCCCCTCTCTCTCTTTTAACCACTCCCACTTACATCCGACCTGACTTTTTTCCCACAAACCAACTGTCAAGCCTGCACACAGCATACAGCATTCCAACTGTCAAAACTCTGTCACCATTTCAGCTACAGTAAAACTACTCACAGAAGAATAGTTTTTGAGAGCAAGGAACTTGATTGACAGCTGAAATATAAGAAGTTTAGATTGGATATCTAAAGAAATAGGGGGCAGATCAACAAAAAAAATTATACAGTGGTGGTTGGGAAGAATTATAGTTTCCAGTTATGGTCAATTTAAAATAACCTGTTTTCGGTATAGATGCCCTTTAACCCCTTACTTGGGACATGCATATCAAAAAAGAAAAGAGAAAGAAAAAGGTTACTGCGCACACCAGACTTGATTTTTAATAAGTGTTTATTGAAAAACAAACACCCTTTAACATTTCAGTGCGTGGCACCTTCGTCAGACACATGCCGAAGAAGCAGTTACGCAGGTATTGGGGCAGTTACGTAATAATTAGTTACACTAATTATTTAATGCTGGCTTTGAGGGTCATGCATGGGTAAAACCCTTTTGAGATTTACCCCAAACTGCAAAGCTGGCATTGAATACCGGGAGCACGATATACCCAGAACGATAGCTACTCCGTTTATCTTTTGTTAGGAGCTAAATGGAAGAAAAAGACAGCAAAAGTAGCTGACCATTTAGTATTTTTACTGGTAGGCTGTTCTTTGTATGCTGGCTGGACAATAAACTGCAGAACAACAGCTTTATAAGTGGTTTCCATATTATTGTATAGACATGTATAGAAAATACTCTGAATAAAGAAAGTGAATATTGGGGTGAGGGGTGTGGCTAATTGGTGCACATGCTCACAAGGTTGCTTGAAAACTACATGGACAGAGACATGTACTAGAAACAACATATAAGTCTTAGGGGCATATTTATAAAAGGGCGAAAAGTTTTTGCTTTCGCTTTTTCGCCAAAAAGCTAGTTAACACGATTTAAAAAGGTGGCGTTAACGAGTGGCAAATTTTTTTTCGCAACCTATCGCTAAAACGCGATTGATTTATAAAAGGCAAAAAGTGTGTTTTCGCCTTAAATGGAGCGGAATATTATTGCCAACTTGAAGGTAGCGAAAAGTCTTTTTATCATGTTTGGTATACATTTAATTCGCCTTTTTCTTAACATTTTTAGCTTGGACTTTAAATGAGATCTGCTAATTTGTCTTTCACATGAAAGCACTCGCACCCCCTTTTTTCTTGGGGCTTTTTAGTGGTTGCAATGTAGGTTAATTTTTGCATTTACAATGCAAGGCCAATTGTTAGCATTCAGGGTGTGTGCTTTATGCTCTGCTTTTTGGTAGTGTTAAACAACTCATTCTGTCCGTTCGCCTTTCGAATGCGCATTTACGTTGTTAATAGGCGTGTTGTCAACTTTATTATTTTTCTTTCTCTGTATTCTCCCAATTTTTGCTAAATTGAAATATAGTGCTATATTTAAACAAGCAGCTTAGGCTTATCATTGTGGCTAGAGAAAATGAGTGGGGAGGAGCTACTTTTGTTTGGCTATGTCTAATGGTTTTCGCAATGCAGTCATCTTGTAGACGTGTTAAGTTTTTGCTGCGATACTTTTCGATCTTTATCGCGCCTGTTCGCGTTTTTCAGACGTAAAGTCTTTTTTTTCTCCGCTTTTTTATAAATACCACTAAAAGAAGTCCCAAAAAGCGTTGTTTTCGCTGCGATGTTTGCCGTTATTAACTAGGCAAAAAATGTTGACTTTTATAAATATGCCCCATAAAAATTAAGTCTAGTTCTCCTTTAAGGCATTTTAAAAGTAGTTTGAGTAATTAATTTGGCTTGAAAAAGAGGAAATTGCTGTTGTTTCTATTTCTTCTACATTTCTCCCCTTTTTATGTCTCCCATTTTGTGGACTGTATCTTCCACGCTTTTCGAGATAGAGACGCAAAATTCAATATAGACGTGAGACACATAGGGAAAGTGTGTTTTCTTCTAGATCAGAAATTATTTATTACAAGTTAAGGCTTGTACACAAATTTGATTTGATGCCCGATGAACGAGCGGCCTACAAATGGCAGTTCCAGCCAATAATCGCATGTGTGTGGCTGATCTGCCAGATCGGACCACCAATGATGCCCATGCAAATCTCAAATGTGTAGGAGACTTCATTCATTAATGTCTGGTCATTTTTTGCCCATTCCCTTGAATGAACGTAATTAAAGCTTTCCTTCCTTTTTCGACGATGTGTGTACCGCACAAACAAGCATTCCTGACGCTGATGAACATTCAGTGTCGGGATTGCTTGTTTGCAGATTCTGTCTGTCACCGTTCAAAGATCTGTGATGTGTGTACCCACCTTAAAGGACAACTCCACCCTCATAAGAACATCTATTAGAAAGAATGGCCTCTTAAAATATGTTGATATATCATAGTTTGTCCTATGAATTCATTATTGTATGCCTGCTATGCTTCTGGATGCCTCATGGTAACTGAGCAATTTAGAAACCTGTACTGAGCCTGAGCACGCTCAGAAGAGGCAGACAGGGGCTTAACATTCAGTCATTGGCTGTGATCTCAACTGTCAAAACCATAGCAGACAGTTGCTAACTGGAAAGACCAGGAAGCAGAAACAGGGTAAACAGGACATTGTGCAGGATTTCAGGTTAGACTTATATATTTCAGGTTTCAAACTATTACCATTTAGGGTTTTGGGGGTAATTTACCTTTATGTAAGTTTTCATTTTGGAGCTGGACTAGCACTTTAACATTTACTGTGTCTCTCTGGCATACACAATCAAAATTTCAAAATAAAAATCCTAAAATTACAAAATAAAAGCACAACAATAAAAATACATGTATTTACTAAACGTGGCCATACATCTATGCGATATTACCCGAAAGAGCGCTCACGCAGTGTTCATCGATCCTGCCCAAACCGCCTCTCCCGATCTTATATTCGACCGACATGCGATCGCAAAATGAATGGGATTTTTCTTATCATTAAAAATGGTGCTAATTTTACCCCAACCAATCAGATGTTAGCTTTTAAATGGTAAATAACATTTGATTGGTTGGGGCAAAATTATAACTTTTTTTAACAATACGAACTTTTATTACATCTTACTGAAAGTTTTTTTTTTATTAATTTAGCTTGATACCGATGTATTAATTTTATTAGATTAACAAATTATTTTTGTAAATCTGGCATTGCTGAAAACAAAGTAAATAAAATTATGATAGCCATGGACTACAAAAAAATCCCAGTTATCGGCATCCATTGGCATGTGCATTCTTAAGGCAGCTCTGTTGAATAAAGCCTCATACACACATGCAATCACAGGGTCCGATCTGCCAGGCAGATTATAAACGAGCCCTGACTGAACAGCCTTTTCGGCTGACAAAGTGCCCATACACAGCACGATTATCACCTGAAATGGCCGTGCATACACATCGTAAGTCGTGGGTCAGCCCCCGCGATCACGTTTGTATGCGCCTTTATTCTTTTTATACCATACAGGATAGTAACACAGTAACTGATGGTTGCCTAAATTACAGTACCAGTCAATAAAATATGTATGGTCTTTGTTTAACTATGTAAATCAGGGAAAAGGAAAAGAATATTAATAATGTAATGTGTGTTCTATATTGTTATATTTTATTACTAAATTGTGATATATTGTACATTAATATATTAAAAAATATATGAATAATTTAATTGTTATTGCACGGTTATGTTATAATGGCATGCTCTATACTTTTTATCAATAAAAAAGAAAAGTTGCTATACCTAGAAAACCACAACTATAATTTACTGGGATTTAGGAAAATCTACTTCTCCCTTTAATGATATTATTGGCTGTTTTTTTTTTTTTTTAACTGCTTGATGAAATCTCATGCAATCAATATTATTGTCTGCGATTGGCCAATAATATCGATCCATAAACATTTACCTTTGGGGTGGGAAGGAGTGTTGGAAACTTGTGGGAGTAGTGCAGAAGCTGTCACCATGGTGATCTTTACCTACAGCTTGCAGGTAGTATCTCCTACCTCCCAATAAATTCATAGGTTTTGATTATTTAGTTTTTCTCAGTGTTTTAAAATATCTACAGTACATTAGATTGCAGAGCTAGCTGTAACCTGGTAGCCTTAATGAAATTTGTCTTGCCATTTGAAATTACTAGAAATTATATATATGTGTGTGTGTAATTAGTTCTTGTAAATGCAACAAACTTAGTTGCAGGGATTTTTTTCTCTCCTGTCAGAGCATTTTTACATTTTCACATTTTGGACTGGTCTAATGAGGCTGCCACACAGCGTGATTCATGTCATGGTTTGGCAGGTCTCCATAACCCACAAGCACAAATGCTACTCATTCTGCTGTATTCAAGTGTATTACATTCTGATATGTATTGCTGCACATCTGTTGTGAGTTAGTCCCCCCTCTTACAGTAAGTAACCATGACCTCTGCTAGCAGCACAGGCCTGTAACTGATCCCACAGCTGTGACCGCTTCAAGGATGGGAAAGGATTTCAGATTTCACTAACACCATGTGCAAGATAAATAATGCACCCCAGCCCCATGTTACAGGCCACCTGCTCCTATATGATCCTCACGTCCACAAGACATGGGGCAGAGCAAGTATTTTTGCCATAGTGAAGACACTTTATATCCACATCATTACTAAATGTTGCCAAACAAAGTAAACAATTGCATTATGTATCTTACAGATGCCCAGCATCTCAGTGACTTTAAAAATAATTATGCTTCCCAATCACTACCCAACCGCACACAATCTACATTCACAAAGGTTCTGTTCTCCAATACAGTAAGACATGACACAAGACTTGTGTACCTAACTGACAGCCAATGGCTGGGAAATGGATCTGTAAGTTTCCCTGCATTTATGTTAAAAGTACTTAAAATAAGTCATAGGCTACTATTTAGGTGCCTCATTAGAATTAATAATCATGGCGGGTTTAGGGGGAATTACAGTTCCGAGAATCCCCCCTTTCTGTTGGTTTATTAATTTGGCTTGAAAAAAGCCAAATTACTGTTCTTTCTATTTCTTCTTCTTCCATTTTATTCTTCTGCTTTTTTGGACTGTATCTCCTTCCACAGTTTTTGAGCTAGAGACATGAAATTCGGTACAGACTTGCGGTGCATATAGGAGAAGTGCTATCTACTAGCTAAGGAATCTGTGGAAGCTTTATGGCGTTATTGGCGTATTTCCGGACATTTTTTCCCATAGACTATAATGGTAACAATCCTCATATGTGGATATTTCAAAACAGTTTGTTTCATGGTCATAAATACAAATGGTGATACCTCCAACCCCTCACACAGACCCAGGTACACCCACCTACTGACCTACCTTTCCATTACCATGGAAGCCATATTTAAAGGGTAACTAAAGTCAAAAAAACTAATTTAGATTTATCCCAATAAAAGATAGTTTTATGGTTGTAAACACAAAAAAAAGACATAACCCCTCAACCAGACCCAGGTACACACACATACTAATCTACTTATCCATAAAATTGACTGCCATACTTATAGGGTAACTAAAGTAAAAAAACTAATTTAGATTTATCCTCAATAAGGGCACGGCCACACTGCAAAGCAAACGCAATCGCATGCGATTTCATTTGCGATTTAGTTACGTTTTTAAAATGGGGAACACAAATCGCAATCGCAATGCACCCGAAAATGCACATTTTCGGTGCGTTGCCGCGTTTTCAATGATATGAAAAAAACGCAAGCGCAAACGCAAAAAAAGCGCAGCAGTGTGGCCTAGCCCTAAAAGATAGTTTTATGGTTGTAAACACAAAAAAGACATACCCCTTAACCAGACCCAGGTATACACACCTACTGATCTACTTATCCATTACTGTGGCAGCCATACTTAAAGGGTAACAAAAGTCAAAAAAGCTAATTTTGATCAACAATCAAAAAAACATTTTTTTAACCCCTTCATTGGCATTATTGAGTTTTAAAATCTGTAGCACAAACACACAAATTCCCTTCCAAAATGCTCTTTCAAGCCAAATTCAAAGTTTATACTTAAACTTTCCCTTTCTAGTTGTTATTTGCAGTTCTTACACCTTCAGATCACCAGGGGATTAAAACAAAGGGAGCAAAGATGCAGACGTGCCCAATAAAGCTGCGTAAACACAGTAAAGATGTTTGAAAGATGACAGACAGTATCTGCAAGATCAGCCGATGGGAACATTTGGCGGCCGCGCGCTCGTTCGGAAAAGCCGCTACACACACTTTCAGGAATTCCTCCCTTGGAAATCATGCGCTTGCCTCTAGTAACATATACAGCGCTGCATGAAATGTAAAAACCCATTACAAGAACTATACTGTATGTAACAGCTTACTCACAGTTTACTAGAACTACATTTAAGTTATAAGAGAATGGAAACATTTCTGTATGGTGAGTTGGTAGGGGCAATTATATCAGAGAAAAAAAATGAAGCAAAATGTTTGCCAGCATTTAATTGTGATAATTGGCCTTACTAGGGGACCTATTTATAAAGGCACAGTATTGCAATATTTAATACCGTCCCTTTACCGATATTGTAAAATACCAATCAGTAAGACTATTTTACAATGCAGTATTGCCAATAGGCACCTATCTCCTCTAATTGCAACTTAATAAGGCTAAAACTGTTCACTGTCCACTCACACTACAACTAGAAGTTTGACTTCTCCTGCATTGTCAAAGCCATACGATTTATGGTGTTTTATGAAATCATTCTTACAAAAGCAGCTTAAGAGCTATGTGAAAGCTGCTTTGTTTGACACGCAAGGTCAGAGGTTGTGCTGCCACTTTAAAGCTATATTTCTCTGGATCCTATTAAAAGCTCCCTTTAAGAGTTGCCCTGTTAATGTCCATCAAGGTATTTACATAGATATACATATAGATTATAGATATATCTATATATATGGTACATATGTATACAATATGGCACATGATGACCAAATTCACTTTTACATATGATGAGGAAATTGTTAGATTTTCTTTACTTTGTTATTAGTTGTATAGTATTTCCAAAGTTCCAATTGAGGATTAGGATAAAGTGCTAATACACAAGATCCTTGATTATCGGAGGTTTTTTTTCCAGGCAAAATAGATAATCTAGGGCTTGTTTTTTACAACCTTATTTTTAAGTAGGGTAAACACAACTTTGTATTCACAGGAGGGTTTCTCTGCTGAAATCCAATCATACTTCTTGTTACATAAACAGCTCCAGTCACATATTAGAATTTTAATAGGCATGTCCATCCCTTTCATAAGATTTTCTACCACCCCCGAAAACCCAGACTGTGCCATTCTTACATTTCCATGGGAGATGTTGAGTGAGATGTTCTCCCTGAGCACCGCAGTCACAATACTGGAACCACTCCAGTAAAATAAAGCCATAAAGTACTGATAAAGACAGGTGCCAATACCTTTGCAACCCGAACTGTGTATATTGGGAGTGGAGGGGACGGGGGACATGGTAGCAATACGCTTAAAACTACTGCGTCATATCCTGTTCTATGCCAGACGCACAATTGTGTTATCTTGGATGTCCCCAAGAGCCCCCAGATACAGGAATTGTGAGGCTATGATTAAAGCTGATCTCCCGCTGATAAGACTTATATATTTAGATAGAGGCAAGTTAAACCAATTTATCAAGCTATGGGCCCCCTGGTATGATTATATGGGTATAGACCTGACTAATCTAACAACAATTTATAGAAATGTGTAAATTAAGTATGACATGATTTCTGATATTGCAACTAGACTGATGTTGACGAAATAATAGCGTAAAAACACAAATTAATTAAAATTTGGAATACCTAGTCCCTCCCTTCCCTCCCACCCCACCTTTGATTGTTAATTGTATTAATTTCTAATATGCGGGGAAATAATGCATTGCTCAACGGTTATACCAACTGTAAATTTTATTTCAACACTGGAATTACAATGTATGTTGACCTGTAAAACAATAAATAAAACATGTTTAAAAAAAGCACTGATAAAGGAAATGATTGGTACTTTACAGACCCACACCATTAGAAGCCATTAAGTTGGCATTTGATTTTTCTGCGGGATACTGCAGGTTGACAAATATAACCCTTACAATATGACCCTAATAAATTGTTAGATGATCCTCATACAGACAGTACCCAAGCAGTCTCGTTCTATTGCTTAACGATGGCTGGTAGTAGGTTTATAACATTGGATCGTTTTTAAAAAGGGTTGTTATTGGTTTGTCACCTTTAAGAATGCAGCCCTTTGTGATCTTGCAAGCCCTTGGCCCAATGCAAAAGAAAACATATCTGATTAAAGGAACACTTAGGCTATGGCCCCACTACAACGCACTAAATCGCGCATGCAATCGTGAGCGTTATCGCACGTGATTGTTTGCGTTATTCTTGTGCGTTTTCAGTTTGCGCTTTTTGCGCATGCGATTTTGCCGTTTTCTGTTACGGCAACGCATGCGTTAACGCACCAAAAATGGTGAACGCATGCGTTACCAAAACGGAAACGGATGCGCAATCGCATGCGAAATCGCAGGGATTTTTGAGTTCCCGCGATTTCCATTATAACCAAATCGCATGCGCTTTCGCGAACGCAAAACGCGTGCACAAACGCTTAAAAAACGCATACGGGCTAGGCCCCACTTACGCGTTTTTTAAGCGTTTGCGCATGCGTTTTGCGTCCGCAAAAGCGCATGCGATTTGGTTATAATGGAAATCGCGGGAACGCAAAAATCCCCGCGATTTCCCATGCGCATGCGATTGCGCATCCGTTTCCGTATCGCATGCGTTCACCATTTTTGGTGTGTTAACGCATGCGTCGCCATAACGGAAAACGGCAAAATCGCATGCGCAAAACGCACGCGCAAACAGAAAACGCACAAGAATGACGCTCACAACCGCGTGCGATAACGCTCACGATTGCATGCGCGATTTAGTGCGTTGTAGTGGGGCCTAGCCCTAAGTGGGGCCTAGCCCTGACACTTTATTTTGGGGGAGGGTGGTTATTTTTTTTCCAACAGTTGCATGCAATATCCATTATATAATAGGAATATGCAGGACTCTGTTGCTGTCAAGGATGAAAAGCCCTATCTACTATCTAAACTACATTTGGCATGGGGAATAGAACATCTGATGGGATTTTGTGGCTGCCTCCTGGATCACCACAGCATGGGAGGGTAAAAATCGATATAGATAGAAGGGGACGCCACGCAGTTCAACTGCTAAATAAAGTGCTTTCATTCTGACATGTTTCGGCCTACAAACAGACCTTTATCAAGTGATGAAGTGACCAATCACTGCGACCCTTAAAACACATGTCCAGTTTCTCCAGTTAGTCCATACAAATCCACAATACCACCACCACTGGGAACCTGCTTGTGAGAATAGCTTTGTGCACATACACAGTATAGACAATGCATAACTGCTATATTTAGCCTAATGCAAACAAGACATTATCAACAATTCGTTATAAACAATTCTATGTCTATGGTCTTAGTACCAACTCTATGTTTAATACTTAGCTCTCTATGCTTGTTGGTACTGGATACATTCTTCAATTCTGATACTTCCTGAGGAGACAAATAAACATCCTTTAGGTATGTATCGAATATACAGGCACATTTATATGTTGCAAACAATGATGATACTTTTGAGTATGTATCAATTGTACAAACACATTTATATATACATGTATTTATAGATAGACCATTTTCCATTCATACCAACTGGGTGCATACAATTTAGCCTTTTAATTCATGTTGCTTCTTTTTGAAGCAGCCTTTTAATTAGGTCTCCACCTCTTGGTGGTAGTTGTATCTTTCCAACATGCACCACCTTAATTGCGTTACTTTGTGATTCATTTCATGGAAATGCTTAGAAACCTAGGTGTCAGTTTGGGTATCTTTAACAAAATTTCTAATGTTCCCTTTATGTTCCTGTATACGTATTTTCACCATTCTGCTGGTTTGTCCCACGTATACTTTGCTGCAAGGGCATTTGAGTAGGTACACCACATGTTTTGTTTCACAAGCAGACATATGTTTCATTGGGATTTTATACCCCTTTGAGGGATGACATACATCTGTGACTTTTATTATTGATCCACAACAATTACAATTCAGGCACAGAAATATCCCTCAATTTTGTAGAACGGTACAAAGCCCAGCCTTTTGAGTACAGACATTTCATTACGCGTAAGTGAACAAGACGATATATTGACAATAAGCTTATCTACCTTTGCTGTCTTGCTTTCCTTGGGAAGGTCTCCCCTCTGTGTGGTGGTACATATGGAGGTCGTTTCCCCTTGGGCTGTTCCTTTCTTCTTTCTCCTACTTCTAGGGTGTCTCCTCCTAAAAAATGTTGGGCGTTGGATGCTGGGCTCTATCTCTGTCTCCTCTCCACTGCTAGATGTCGCTGTCAAGGATCTGCCAGATGTCGGTCTGTTCCCATGGCGTGGGTTGCGTGTGCTTCTCCTTCTAAAGTTCTCTCTTGGTGAACGCTCCTCCAAGAGGGAACTTCAGAAGGAGAAGCACATGCAACCCACGACATGGAAACAGACCGACATCTGGCAGATCCCTGACAGGATCTGTCTTGGAACCATTGTCCCAATACGTAGACTCATTCCTCCAACCACTCTCTGCTACAATCCCACACTGCATTAGGGACACAACGGACCTACTCAATAGGCTTAATAACCTAGGGCCCATTAACCCAGGGACATACCTATGCAGTATAGACATACAAGCCCTCTACACGTCCATTCCACAGGACAAAGGGATCCAAGCCATTGAGTGCCTACTTGCCACGGACATACATACACCCAAGGTATACTTCCTGTTAGACTGCCTTGAGCTAGTTTTATTGACAACGGCAGGGCACTTCCATGGGGGCGACAGTAGCGCCGTCACTAGCCAATTTGTTTGTCAATCAACTAGAGGGCCCCATGTTCTCTTCTTTGTCTCCTCAGGAAGTATCAGAATTGAAGAATGTATCCAGTACAAACAAGCATTGAGAGCTAAGTATTAAAGGGCATGTCCACCCCCAATCTGTAGTGTATAAAAATCCTTACCTTACACCCCAGATCCAAATGGATGCCCTGTACACCCTCCCCAAAGTCACAAAAACTGGCCACCAGGAGTACTCCATATAGGACTTTGCCTCCTGTCTCCCCTCTGGGAGAATTTTGCCATGCGCAGAAGAGCCCCCCCCCCACCTCTCCCTCCCAATTTGGTCTCCCTCCCCCTAGCATTAAACCACTTTCCCATAATAAAGATACTGGTCCCCCAGCCCCAACCGCATTACTATTAGAGCAAGAAAGTCCCCCGATCTTTACTTACCTTACCTCTCTCCTTCGCCGTTCTACACTACCGGCAGCCAGTCCTGCGCCCTACTTGCAGTTCTATGCAAGCAGAGGGCCGGGATTGTGCTGCGAAGTAGAGAGGTAAGGTAAGTAAAGATCGGGGGACTTTCTTGCTCTAATAGTAATAAGGTTGGGGCTGGGGGACCAATATCTATATGATGGGAAAAGTTAGTTTAAAGTGTGGACACACCCTTTAAACATAGAGTTGGTATTAAGACCTTAGACATAGAATTGTTTATAACAAACTGTTGATAATGTCTTGCATTAGGCTAAGTATAGCAGTTATGCATTGTATATACTGTGTATGTGCACAAAGCTATTCTCACAAGCAGGTTCCCAGTGGTGGGGGTATTGTAGATTTGTATGGACTAACTAGAGAATCTTCAGCATACAACCAGCATGGATTACTTTGATTGGACACTTATTAATGTTGGACATTTCCTCCTACCAATAGGAGAAAGGGGTGGGTGTTGGGATGTGTTTTAAGGGTTGCTGTGATTGGTCACTTCATCACTTGATAAAGGTCCGTTTGTGGACCGAAACATGTCGGAATAAAAGCACTTTATTTAGCGATTTAAATGTGTGGTGTCCCCTTCCCTATATATCGATTTTTGCAGTTGCTGGGAACGGAGCAGTAGGAAGGAGCGACCCTGAAAGATACCTGTCAGCGAAGCGTGCACTACTCTCTTATACACAGCATGGGAAGGATCTGAGAATTAATTGGGTGTCTGCAATATAATTCTATTGAACCTGGGGAAAAGGCCATCAGTTTCCCAGTAACCTTCACAACCGTGAGAAGAGGAGTGGATGGAAGAAATTTGGTGAAAAAACATGACGGTATTTGTAAAAGTGCAAAATTGTTTAGAAGCCACAAAAATGGCCAAGGTGGCAAAATTAAATCTTTTTTATATTGTGAATATTCTTAGCTGAAGTTTTTCCTTTTTTAAGTATTTAATGTCACAATATTATTATTAATTAACATTCACATAGTTACAACATTCCATGAAGATCAAACACACACACCCCCACCAGAAAAAAACAAACAGCCCCCCCATCTCCTCCATTTTGAAAGTTACTAACCATTTATAATATTTTATAATTGCAGTTTTGTACCCAAATAATTGTTATAATAAATAAAATACATTACACTAGCTTTACTCTCTGCCCTTAATATTTAAAAGATTGTATCTTCCAATTCTATGTGTGTTTTAATCTTTCCTGTATCCCTATTTCGAATAGCATTACATTATGGTGACTTGACTTGTCCTTCAAATAGAATTATGTAGATCTTTAGTTTTCTATTTCCCACAAAATCCCTTTTTGCATTCTTATCTGTATATTTCTATTGAATATTTTTTGTCCATTTTTAAATCACTATTTGTTGCTCATGTTTTCTGCGTTCACATTTTAATAATGATTTGATATAGTATAGGAGTACTCCGGGTATTTTTAACAAGATTATTCAAACAACACCAATCCAATACCCATCCCTAAATCTGATTGGTCCAATACCCAAGATACAATCAGATTCAAGATTTAAATTAGACCAATCAGATTTTAAAGGTGTGTTTAGCAAGAGATCTGAATTGCAACTTAAGGTTCGTACACACGTAAGACATGTGCACTGAGCTATGACCCCGACTACGACACATTTGGGCGACAAACAGCCGTTTCAGCCAAAAATCACACGTGTGTATGCGTTCAATCGCCAGGCGGATCGACGAACAACCCCCGACAGAACGCAACGTGCAATTCTCGCCTGAAATGGCTGTTCAACGCACAAATGTGTGGGTCCGATCTATACGATGTGTATAAACCTTTAGTGTTGGCTTAGTAGCTATACTGATAAGTTGTAGTCTTGTATTTAGACATAAGGTCTACAACAGTTAACTGTGAGTCTAGTATAAACCTAGCTGGGTAGGCTAAATGAGCGATCTTCAGTCCTGGGGAACATTAGATCCTCAATATTTGGTGAAAAGTATTAATACAGCACTGCTGCTGGGTAGTTCTCTGTTTATGTTATGTTGGAGCAGGCCCGATCAATACAATCTTTATATCTTACTTACCTTTTTTAATTACTGAGCCAGAAATCTGATTTTGTTTTTTTCTGGTTAAATACCTTAGCAACAATAAAGGAAAGTCATAGCATAACAGTTCTAACATACTACATCACATACCCCCAATATTTATTTTTGGTATTCATGTGTAAACATGATACAGCTTCTGTGCATTCTGGGCTATTAGCAATCAAGCGAGTTAGGGAGAGTTTTCCCCACAACTCCCTTGCTTATTTTGCATATAAGGGAGAAAGAGACTTCTGCGTAATTATAATGTTGATTTTCCATTTCTGTTAATTAGAATTTCTCAGCAGTAAAGACAGAAGTGAGCATGCTCCAACCCTAAACCTAGGCGGTGGTCATATGATCTGGTGATCAATGGCTGCCTGCACATAAAAAATGGAGGACCACAGTTACTTTATACTAAAAAACATTATTATCTTAAAAACAACTGATAAAGGATCAGCTAGAGAAAGGACTGTGGGCCTTCTTACCTCCTGGGGCCCTTCTGAAGTCACGGGCCCTGCAGGCGCTATTGATATCAAGACATGGCTTGATAAAGGCACACTGGGTCAAAACGTTGCCACTATGTGTGTTTTTTGAATAAATGCGCACCCAAGGTAACACACGTTGTCGCTTGCTTCTGTGCGTGTGAGAGCGCATTGTAGTGTGGCCTCATCCATAGTGTGGAGCTTTTATGGAAAATTGCTTTATCTGAAATCTCAGAAAGTATTCCTTTCTATCTGAAAAAATTAATTACTGGTTTCAAAATTCGCTCCTGTTCAACACCCTACTGTATATACCTTTCTCAAACACCATAAAATTACAGTTGTAAATCTAACCCTAAATACACAGGTAAATATGTAGGCTCATTTCAATACATGGTGCAATAATTAAAGGGGATCTACACTCGTATTAATACATTTTTGGAATTCAGTTTTATTCAAAGAACTGGACGTAAAGGAGCTGTGTCTTACCTCCCATTCTTCAATAGGAGCCAGGAGAGAAGGTAAAGATCCATACCCATACCGCAGAGGAATACATGTGCCGCACCAGATTGTGGAGGAATACTCCCTCGAGTGGAGTGAGTTTGACTAACACAAATTGAAGAGGGAGGGGTTGCTCAGTGGGATGTTAGCTTCTAAAAAACAATTTGCACAAACCCCTCCCCCCCAAAAAAAATATTTTTTTAATAATGACCTGACAGCTATCTGAGGTTTTTGCCTCACATTGCCTCATTAGAGATGCATCCCTGCCTGGGCAAAGAGCTAGGGTGCCTATGTTAAACCAGGATGCCCAGTGTTCTCCCTAGCATCTCCCTGTCAGCTTTTACTTACTGTGTTAGAACTGCTCTCCTTGTTCTGCTGCTGTAAGTAGTAACACTGTAATGAGTAGAGAGCCTGAACTCAGCTCACTCTATTTGGAAACAATGTTGTAAATGAACTGAAGGTGAAGGAAGGAGAGGGGATGATTAGCTCAGCCAAAAGTACTGAGGAGAACAGTTCTAAAATGGCAATTAAAAGGTACTGCAGACTTTTTAATAGCAATACTCTTGGAGGGCTAGGCCACACTGAGAAAATCCAAAGAAATTGCTTCATATAATTGCACATTATTAGCTTATCCTTAGTCTGACATTCTGGGAGTACAACACACAGGAACTCTATGATGGCCAGAATAAAAAAAAGGAAGGCTTTTTTATTCTAATCATCATATAAATTATTAAAATAAACTTCTTCAATCTGCTTAATTGATGGCTGAACATCAGCATTAGTAAATCAGTATACACCAGTTACACACAGGTCAATATTTCATACTGATCAACTGGGCAGTGCAATATATTGCCTAGTCATACAATTATTAGAGATAGCTGAACTTCCTAAAGTTCGGTTCATTGTAGAACTATGGAACTTCAGTAAAAGTTCTATAGTTCGAAAAACAGACCAATTGAATAGCTATAAATAGCTCTGAAATCTGGGAAATGGTCTGGGGAACACATACCTATCACCAAAACTTGTTTAAACACTAAAGGTGACCATACATATACCCGATATTACTTACCCGACCAAGCGCTCACACGCCATTCGTTCAATCCTGCCAGAACCGCTTCTCCCGATCTTTTATGAGACCATTCATTTTGCGATCGCATGACGGTCGCATAGAAAATCGGGAGATGCGGTTCCGGCAGGATCGAATGAATCGCGTGAGTGCTTGGCCGGATAAGTAATATCGGGTATATGTATGGCCACCTTTACTTTCCCCACGATCGGGGATCGGGCAATTTTCAGGCTTCTACATTGAATTTTTGAGGGTTACCAAAATTGATAGCCACATTCAAGGGTTATCCCAGAATTGAAGAGTTAGTGTATGCTGCATTTGAGGGTTATCAACGTATTCGAGGGTTACCGAAAGCCGCATTTGAGGGTTATGTCCGAATTTGAGGGTTAGCGAATGCTACATTCAAGGGTTATCACGGTATTAAAGGGTATTAGAGGGTTACCCTCAGTTGTAGTGTTCGCTAACCCTCAAAAATATCAAAAATGTCAGTGAGTTCAGAAAACCCAAAGTAAAAGGCACTCATAGCCTTGTACCGCTGGATACATGGAAACACAAAGAGGAGAGGAGTGTGGTGCGAGCGAGGCACCGCCTTACGCGTTTCATGACGTCAGAGTCACTCCCCCCACACTCCCTTAAATACACCCACAGTAAACTAAAACAGGAGGTGGGCATAAGGCAAAAGGTAAAGACAATTAGAAAAAGGGGAGGGAGAAAACAGAAACAAGTACAGATGTTCGGATAGGCAAAAAAGTAACAAGTAATCATCATCACACCATACAATATACAAAGGTAAATACAATAAAAACATCAGAACATATAAAATATTATAGCAATTCAAAATAAGCCGACTTGCTCAAGCTGTCTCGAACGTAAGGACACATATGAACAGAACGATATAAGCACTAAGGGTAAGTATGTAACAACAAGCTAGATGTGTAACAACACACACGGTAGTAGTTAGACTGTAGCACAGTGTAAATACAAAGGCTTAAAACTGTCACAATTAAAACATGTAGACCCTAAAGTTTGCAACCTGTAAACAATGAAATATATAATGGGCCCTAACCGAAGCATGCCAAAAATGTATTGGCCGTGTCAATAAAGTCTCACTCCATAGTCTCTCTAAGAGACAGGGGTGTAACTACCAGGGGGCCAAGGGGACAAAAACCACTGTGGATGAAGCATGGATAGGGGCTCCATCATAGTTTTGCGCCCTGTGTGTATCCAGCCTTAGTAGAAATTAATTATTTTATATACTGCTTAGTGGTAATGTCACCTGGCTGATTATGAGCTAGGATTCTGCTAACATTAGGGTCAGATTCTATATTATATATAGTAACATTTATATTTTAAAATATGACCTTGTTTTGAATGTAAAGTTAATTTTGATCACCCTACATTTGGTGTGTGAAAGTATATGTAACATACAGATGCTCTTTTTTTCCATAGCAAGTAAACCAATATTAAATCAGATCATTTGGTGATGCAAAATGATTCAGGTTCTCACAGTAACGTTTTCTTCATTCCTTGTTCATGATGTGCATAGATAATTCATACTCATGCACAGAAAATGAATTGACACATAGAGTACAGACAGAGCATGCAAAATGCAATCTGTGAGACTGGTTTGTTTTTGTTTTCACAGCTTTGTCCATTATGTTAGGAAATGCATCCCCAAGATCCCCTCCACCTGCCCCTCACCTCCTGTTTGTAAGATAATCTGGGGTTCAGCAGCTGTGAATTGCTCACCTCCCTATCCCTTGGCTGGTTCGGATGCCCTCCCCTAAGAAATTTAGCATTCCTGCCAAGACTGGATCATGTATCACTGCCAGGACCGCCAACTGGAACTCTTCAGAGAGACCAGCTTGCATCCCATACAGGGCAGACAATATGGGGGAGGTAAAAAAGAACATGAATGTAATTAAAAGGCTGGACACTGACTGAAAATACACAGATTATGCAGAATATACAGAATATACTGAAAGCAAAATCCACTTCATAAAAAGGCATTCTGTTAACCAGTTCTTATATTACCTGCACTTGAATCTAGAAAGACCAGCCACTACTTCCGTGATTAAAAATAAGATTGCTTTAGGTCAAGGATGTCCAACTTGCACCACTCCAGATGTGTAAAAACTACAAGTCCCAGCAGTCCCTGGAAGGCACTCTGCAAGCACTTTAATTGAACAAAATCAGCTATTGATCACTAAAGGCCCATCGGTGACTGATTTCCTGCCCTATTGGGCAAGTGGAAACATTTTTATCAGATGGTACGGTTGGGATAGGCACATTTATGGGCCACTTTACTGTGAAAATGCAATTCTGCCTTTTAAGGCCAGGGCCAGATAAAAACATTAAAACTCTCCATGCATTGTGTTTGATATGCTTATTGCTGCTACAACATAGTTTATTTCAGTAAAAGCAGAAACAATCCTCAATGTTCAGTTGGTGTTTAGAAATCAGTGTTAATTTCAAACTCTGGATTATTGAGCTTGTTAACAAGGCAGAATATAATGTCCCTCAAGCTTTGTTTATCTATGGACAGTGGTGGGAATGAATGGTTCCCTGCAGGAAGGATTTGCATTGGAGCCTCTAAATCCCTGTTGTTTCCTGACTAAGCAGTCATTCCCACACTCTTTGTATTTCTAATCATTTAAGATCAATTCAGGCAATGCAGCCAACCATCCTCTATAATAACAAAGCGACCGTGCCAGCTCAATTACAATTCTCCCTATTTTATCATCGGGAACGTATTGCTGTATCTTACTTTGTTTTGTGTCTCAGTGGCCCCTGTACCCAGCAGCGTCAAGCAGGGGAACAAATGGATGGCCACAAGGAGAGAATTGCAGTAGCTTTGTATGCATCAGAAAAGTCACCCATGTAGCCATTCCAAGTGATTTTATATTGGGTTTCAGGTAAAAGATGTGCAAGGCTAAAAACCGCGTTGAAATGTAATCCAAAGCAACAAAGCTGTGCCCATGTAAATGCCACTAAATATAAAATTAAAGGGACA